>CAOLHI010001349.1:0-686773 GCA_948474755.1 Ctenosaura bakeri | reverse complement strand
ATACTTAAATTAATAAGTGTAAGTACATGAGGGAGAGAGGGGTCCCAAGGTTATAGATAGTTCCAGGCAACTGTTGCCAAGGAGATTTGAATGTTGGGGAGAGAGGCAGTTAATGCCATAGCAAACTCTGCAGTTGGACAAGGAAGAGAAAGAGAAGTGAGGGATGTGTGATGCTGATAAGGAAAAAGAATCCTGTGGGATGAGTCGATTGAAGTAGGAATTGTGGTCACATGGTGGAAATACATATGGGAGCTTTAAACTTGAGTGGTACAGTTTGAGTGATGAGGGAGAGAATAGCTATACAGAATGAGAGATCCAGGAATCAAGAATCTTGGTTTGCTCATCTGGAGGAGCCCTACATACATTGAACTGCATGGATGTAGGCCTGATTTCACACTACTGCTGAAAGTACGATCACTGGAGGGCATGATGTATGGACAGATCCAGGTTCCTCCTTCCTATGGTTGTGGAACACATGGGAAAGCCTTGAATGCCTATGTTGACTCATCTCCTGAAGAAAACTTGCATGTTTTTCACAAACTGCTTTTATGCTGGAAAAGGCTGGAGAAAATATTCAAGGTTTAACTAGATCATTCTGTTGTATGTCTTTTAAGTAATTTTTGACTCATGGTGACACAAGATTTGCCCAGAAAGGGTTTTCCATTGCCTTCCTCAGAGGTTTAAAAAGTTTGATTTGTCTATGACTGAGCAGGTATCTGAACCCTGGTCTCCAGAATCATAGTCCAATGCTCCAACCAGTACACCATACTGGTTCTCATTGTGCCTCCATCTCATTTCATCCTAAAGCATACCTAATGCTTCTCCAAGATTCTATACTAGATCAGATGGTGATTGGTATAGCTGTTTGCCAATGCAGCATGTTAGCCATTGCTAGTTGTCATATGATGCACAACCAAAAAGGTTTCCATAAACTCAGAAGTGCTGAGAATGCGGGATGAAACCCCCAGATGTATCAAAAGACACAGAGTGGTTGAAGTTTGTTTCTGTGTGTGTGTGTGTGTGTGTGTGTGTGTGTGTGTGTGCAGGGGGAAGAACAGTGTGGAAGCTAAGGCCCTTTCCACATGGGGGGGAACGGGCGAAAATGCCCGAAAGCAGAGCTTACCAGCAGCCGGGCGAGTCTGTCGCCACATGGAGCAGTGCGAGCTCACTGTTCCACACTCGTCCGGCATCCCAAATGGCAGATTCCGGTTGGTGGAGGCTCTCCACCAACCAGAGAAGCTCACCAGCTGGAAGCCCACCCCTGGCAGATCTGCAGGCACGCACTTGTGCGGGCCTGCAAATTTGCTTCTGAGCCGGGCGATGGAGAGGCACGGGGTTGCGCGCTCCCTGGTTTTTAAAAACCTCTGAAAAGAGGTTTTTAAAAACCACGCTGCACGACCAGCTTCGGTCGCTCCTGCATGGATTGAGGTGTGGAACTACAAAAGGTAGTCCACACCAGTCCACGCTATGGTGCAGAAGACCTCCGTTGGAGGTCGCTCTGCACCATTTTAAATGCTAATGTGGAAATGGCCTAAGAGAGGATGAAAAACATCCTTGCAGAGCTAAACACACATAAAAATGAGATCTGCCCAAGAAGCAGATTTTCTCATGCATTTTGGGAACGACTGTCAAGGGACTTTTTTCACTGTTCCTTAAAAACAGTAGGGGTAAAAATGTATAAGAAATTTGTCCAGTTTTTTTTAAAAATGGATTTGTCTTAATTAGATCTCCTAGACCAATCAGTCATGGAAATGGACTTGAGAGATCTGCTTTTCTCCAGCTTCCAGCTACCTATTTCATCTGTTTACCTGTCTGAATAAGGTATCCCACAGGATTCTCACCAGCCAACACAGAGACTAGCTGGGCTGATTGATGGGGATACTATCAATTAGTTTGTACTGTCCTTTCCACTGTGGTGAGCATGGGCAAGATCTGTTTGATTTCCCTTCATTATTAATCAGTGCAGGACTTAAGACTGTGCTTTTTGCACACTTAAAACTAGTGTACCAATTGCTCCTGTTCCTACAGATGTCAGATCTGGCCACAGAGGAGCCTGTCTATAGGCCTTTCAGCACTACACAACTATTGCACTATGATTCCATTTTAACTGCCATCATTCTGTCCTATGGAATCATGGGATTTTCAGTTTAGGGAGGGATATTTAGAATTCTCAGCCGGAGAGGTCCAGTACTTTCCAAGACTACAAACTCTAGCATTCTATCGGAGGCAGCCATGGTAGTTAAAGTGGAATTATAGTGAAATAGCTGTGTAGTTTGGAAAGGCCCTTAGTTATTTCTAGTTTGAATTAAAGGTACATCTCAGTTAACGAGAAAGATGTGCTCCTAAGCTTTACATTTTTTAATAGAAATTTTGCCACCAGAGGTAGAAATAATATGGAAAGAACAAGGATAGGTTTTGACATGTTTCAGCAAAGTTTTTAATTTAAAACTAACATTATGCATATAGGAAATGAAACAACCAGGTCAGATAAGCCTTACATAAGTAAACAAACACGTCCAAAATGCATCCCAGGATGACTTTTTTTTTCTGTAACAGCCTCCATTTTTCTTTTGGTTTCCATTTTGGAGGCAAAACTTATACGTCTCTGTTTTTTCAACATGGCAAAGTAGCTGGTGAGGCAAACTAATCTCCTTTACCCTTTTCTGTCTGTTTTGCTCTTCACATATGCTCAGTAAGTGATTCTGGAGGCAGGTGTTAACCTTGGCTGTTGTATGTAAGCACACACTGCTATAGTAGGATTACCTAGAGTGGAATTCCATTCTTTTCCAGGCCAAGCTTTATTGCATTGTCTGCTGCAGACATGTTACTGAAACCTAATGCTGAGGCCATTTCTGCCCTATACTGTTATAGTGCTATTATTCCACTGTCAACATCCTATGGAATCCTGGGGTTTGCAATTTAGGGAGTGACATTTAGAATTCTCAGCCAGAGAGCTCTTTGGCCTCAGTAAACTATAAACCCCAGAATTCCACAGGATGTTGAAAGTGGAATAATAGCACTATAATGGTATAGTGTGGAAATGGCTTGAGAGCCAGTCTTTCTCCCACCCTTCCAGTGCCAATGCTTCAACCAGCAACGTCAACAACAATTTCCAGCTAGAAAGAAGTCAACAAAAGGGAGTGAAGTGGGCTGGGATCCTATAAAAAGGCATTTTAAAATGAAGCTTCTTTGTCAGAGGAATTGTAGCTAAGGTATGCCTGTACTGTAACGTGCTCTACATGGAGCTGCCTTTGAAGAGTGCACAAAGTTTCAGCTGGTGCAAAGCAATAAAACCAGATTGCTAACTATGGCTAGTTACAGGGTCCATATACCTCCCTTGCTTCACCATCTCTATTGGCTGCTTTTTATTTTGAGGCAGAATTCGAAGTGCTGGTTATGACCTATAAAGTCCTATATGACTTGGGTCCAGACTATATAACAGACTGTATAGTCCTGTATGAGCCTGATCAGGTGTTCAGATCCACAAGCAATGACCTTCTGTCAGTCTCGTCACCTTCATAGACAGTTGCATAGGGATGGGGGAGCGATGGGAGTGGTGTGTCCCTGGCAGCAATTTTTTTGAAGTGCTGTGACTCCTTACTTGCCCTCCCCCATGTGCCATAGCCTAGGCTCTGGAACTCTCTTTCTAGGGAGGTTACAACGGTTTCCTTTTTCTGTTAACAGGTGAAGCTATTTCTTTTTAATTCCAATTGGGTTTTTGAATTGGAGAGAAGCTTTTAAGAGGATGCTTTGCTGTTTTAATTGCTGTATACTTTACACTGTTTTAATATTAATAGTTTAGTTCCCTTTTAATGAGATCCAGCATTGTGTAGTGATTTAGGTGTTGGACTATGAACCTGGAGACCAGGGTTCCATTCCACACTTGGCCTTGGAAATCCACTGGGTGACCTTGGGCATATCACACACTCTCAGCTGCAGAAAACCCTGTGATAGGGTTGTCCTAGGGTCACCATAAGTTGGAAATTACTTGAAGGCACACAACAACAATCTCTTTTAATGTTTTTAATTTTTTAAATTATATTGTGCTTGTTTTTTCTTTGTAAACTGCCTTGAATTCCTGGTTTGAGAAAGGTATAAATAATAATGATGGTGATGCTGCTGCTGCTGATCATCAACAGATCTCCTCCTCCTCCTCCTCCTCCTCCTCCTCCTCCTCCTCCTCCTCCTCCTCCTCCTCCTCCTCCTCCTCCTCCTCCTCCTCCTCCTCCTCCTCCTCCTCCTCCTCCTCCTCCTCCTCCTCCTCCTTTTTATCATCATCCTGGATATTCTTTGCCAAGATGAATACTGGCTATCAGTGATGTAGACTCGAGTCAACTGATTCGGACCAGTTAGACTTAAGTCACTTCAGTGACTTGACTTGGACTCGACTTGGCAATAAATGATGCACTGACTCAACTTGACTTGAAACTTGTATATTTTTAGTGACTGACTTGCTGCCTTTGGTTCAGTAACATAGCACATTCATCCAGAAACCATCTGGCTTTGAACAAAGCTTCCATCTCTGGTCACATGACAATCTGTTTCCAGCCCAAAGTGTGGGCACATTTCTCAGAAAGGAACAGCAAATGGCTTAGGTAGTGGGCTTGAGGCGGGCTTGAGGTCTCCTCAACAGCCTGTGCTGCTGCATTTCGGAGGAGCCTTCTAAAACTTTTCCTAAGAGCAAAAGACAAAACTCATCCCCAGAGTGCAGGGTCCATTTCTCAGAGGGGAACAGCAACAGGCTTGATGAGGAAGAACCCTTCCTTTTGATGCTTGTGGAGTTTCAGTAATGGGGAGTAAGAAGGATCCTATTCCCCACTTCTGAAGCTGCAGATGGCAAAATCACAAATGTGGGGAGGGCCAACTCTACTAAGATTGTTAAAACTGACTTTATTCAACTCTGTTCAGAAATTCTGGAATTTTGGTTGGGTTGTAAAGTTGGCTCCCAGACTTGAGACTTGACTTGAAAGTATCTTCAAGGAATTGAGACTCGACTTGAGATTTGAAGGTAGAGACTTGAGACTTGACTTGAGATTGGAGTAAAGGATTTAAATACATCACTGCTGGCTATAATGATTGGAGGATTCTGGGAATTCTAATCCAAATAGTTCTAGTGGCTGAGGGAGTCTGGGAGTTGTAATCCCCAAAGAATAACTTTTTTTATGAACTCTGGGTCATTCTTATGTCCTAGCAGAACCTCCTATGTCTGCCATATGTTCTCTGTTTTACAAAAACAGATAGGCTTGTGTTCATCTTTTGCTCTTTGTGGAAGGGAAAAACTGTCAATTTTTCAAAAAATCCCCTCTGATGTCCAAACAATCAAGCTGTCTAACAGAACATCAGTCAAAGTTCACCTGTTAGAGTAAAGAAACTCCCAAATATGCAATTACAACAACAAAGAAACTTTCAAAGATTAACCAGGTTGCAGTGAAAAAAGAAGGGTCTTTAAACATCCTAAAAATATTCACATATAACGCTTAAGTGGCAACTGAACAAGTCAGAGGGCTAATAAGCTAAGCACCTTTGATGACAGGAAATTAATGTTGGGTTACAGCAAAAACCTGTTTTATTTGGTATTTTATGTATTATATGACAATTTAATTAAACACCGAGGTAACCCAGCCAAATAATTCCCTCATGAAATAAACCAAGAATGACCAACTTTCTTTCATAGAAAGGGGACATGGAAAGAGGACACTTTGACAATTTATATTTTTATGATGCCATCATCTAAACTTTTACCATGAAATTAATGAGATGAATCCAATCATCCAGGGTGATGTTTCCGTAATGCAAATGTGGGGTTGCCCAGTTCCTCTTGAAAAATATACAGAAATGGACTTATCAAGAGGTGAGCCAAGACAGTTGCCTAGGGTAGCAGATCAAGGAGGCAAATTTTTGTTCCTGCAGTCCCTGGAAAATGGCTTTCTCTTCTTAGAATCACTATGTTTGGCAAACTCTTGCTGTTCAGGAGTAGCAGGGACAGAAGAAATAAAGTAATAGGACTGAAGATCTAAGGAGGGGCTGAGTTCTCACCCAAAAAAATTAAATGTTCAAGACCTGGTGTGGACTCAAGTCTAATAGTACAGGAAGCCCCCACCTTTTGATGAACCACTATCTGATGACTTGCTCTTTTGACACTTCCATATTAAGGACAAGTTCCATTTATTCAACAGGGCTTCTGCTCTTTCATTAGTTCTTCATGCCTACAAAGGCTTGCTTGGAACTACTTGCATGTGTGTACAGCTTGCAAAGTGAGCCGAAGGGAGGAAAAGGTGCTAAGCCAGCTGAGAAAATTTGCAAGCAGTGCATATGAGATCAGTCCCAATTGGGCCTCCATTAAGTGCTTCATGCTCCCTACAGTACAGGACATTGGTTCTACATTTCAACCAATCTTGTTTTCTGACAATGCTGTGTCACTAACCTGTCAGATAAATGGGGGAATCCTGTATTGGGTTAGAGCAGTGGTGGTTATAGTGCAGCTCAGTGACCACACGTGGACTCTAGATGCTACTTTTGTGGTCCCTGAAGCCCCCACTAATCTCCCAAAAATCTCCAACCCCCAATTTATGTATTTTTTAAAAAATATCAACATGATTTTCAAGGTCTTCCAAATGCACGCCATATCTTTCTGTCAACATTTTGAGAGGGACTACAGAAATTAACAAAGATATTTGGGCTTGTTATGGGGGATGTGGCTCAGCGGGAGAAGGGTGTAAATTTGCCCCTGGGCCCCCTGCAGTTGGCCATCCCTCAGTTAAAGAATATACATTGGTATATCATAGTTGAGACTGCCAATACCTCTTGGATGCAGAGGGGCATCAACACTTGTATAAAGTGATTACGGAGAAAAGAAAGTCTAGACAATGCCTTACCTTTTTTTCTTCACCCCTCTATATTTTTCTTTGGTCTTCAAGCTACCTGGAGCTTCCAAGTCACCCCCTACTTCTTCAAGGATTTAGTTAGTCTCTTTCTTGCCTATGTCTTGTGGGACTCCAACTCCAATAATGGCTGCTAGCTTATATCCACACATGACAGTCAGCTTTTAGGGGCTCTTTTAACCAAGTATAAATCAAGTTCTTTTGTTCCTTTTTTTTTAAAAAAAATATTTATAATTCCTTTTTAACACTGAGTCCACTTGTTTTGTATGTCTCCTTTCTTATCATAAGTTGGATTTCCTGAGACAATAAACATACGTTTTCTTCTTACCTTGTAAGATCATGCAAAGCTCATATTGCATAATCCCTGCTGTACTCTGCTTAATATACAGTCAGCCCTCCACATTTGTGGGTTTCACTTTCATGGACTGGATTATTTATGAATTTCTCCAATCCCTGCCCCCCCACCTCAGGCACTTCTTTGTCAGGGGAATCTTCTCTCTCAGTGGCTCCAGTCAGGCCAAACAGCCCTTTAAAACATGCCTCTGGTCCTCTTCCTCCTCTACCACCTACTGCCTGGCCTGCTAAGGGCAGATCACTGCCCAGTTTTTCAGCATCACAACCATATCCCTATGCCTTCATACACCCAAGGAAGGAGACGGACAAGAGAAAGGAAGTATAGGACCACCATGTTGACCCACCACCCTTCCTTTTCCTTTTCCTGACTTGTGCCATTTCTGCACTACACTCTTATAGCACGATTATTCCACTTTCAACATCCTATGGAATCCTGGGGTTTGCAGTTTTGGGAGGGGCCAGCCCTCTGCAAACTGCAAATCCCAGGATTCCATAGGATGTTGAAAATGGAATAATCACACTATAAGAGTGTAGTGCAGAAATGGTCCTGGTGTAGACCCTGGATGACTCTTCTCCCCACTATGTCTTGGCCCTTCCTACAGCTAAACACAACCCTTTTGATATTTGCAGTTTTCCCTCTTTTGTGGGGATTCCTTGCCCCTAAACCTAATGAATGTGGAAGGTCAACTGTAGATAGCAAATATTCATATAATACCACTCACAATTACATTCAACTCTAGTATCATTGAGCATAGATGATAATTATGGAAGATCCACTGAAATAAGGGGCACATTTTCAGTAGGTCTGCTATAAGCATAAACAAAGTTGTCTGAGATTCTTTCAGTTTTTCAGATCTAAAATAATATATACTTCATTCATCACCAAGCAATTTTATTTGCCTTCATGTTACTTAACAGTATCTTCATTCCAGCCCCCCAATGTAATTCTTAGCTATTTTTTCATCGGAGAAGGAAATTCAGAATTAACTCTGAATTTCATTTTAGGTAAAGCTATAGCTCTAGTTGAAAGGAAGAGAGTTCATTAAGACATAATTCTTACAAATGCAGGATGACTTATCTTTTTTTGCATGGGGACCATTTCAGCTGAGTGTGGCTTCACATGGTAAGCTCTGACCTTTAACACATCAAAGCAAACTTTAGATTTTAGTGGATTTCACCCATGTGGTGACATTCCCTTTAGTAAGCCATGAGTTGCTTTCAAATCTTTGATATCAGGCTTCTTTTCCACAGGAGATTTTAGCTCAAATCCATAGCATTAGACTACCATTTTGAAAACTGTGTTTTGCTGATCAAGCTGCCTTGTCTTACCTTGTAATCTGCTTGAGCTAGTCATGTTACCTGGTTGTTCAGATTTCTCTTTTAATCCTCAAGAATTCTGGAGCAGCTATTCCTTCTGGTAGCATTTTTAGGGGATGTTGGTGTTGGTATTCTGCAAAAACCCTCTGGAATTCCTGGGGTCACTATAAGTCAACAAGCAACTTTAAGGCAGAGACACACACACCTACACATTCTTGTTTTAAGGAAGCTGGTTGTGTTATTGGTTGCCTCCTCCTCTTTCCCTCTCCCTCATAAATATCTCTTTCAGTCTTCCTTCTGCCTCTCATCTTTTCCCAGTTTTCTATTTTGTTTTTCCTCCTTCCACTTGTGGGACCCTGATCTAATATTTCCCTGATATTAAGTCTTCTGTCCCCCCCCCCGGCTTTGATGCTGGGGCTCTCCTTTATCTAACTCTCATTCTGATTCTTGGGAACATCCTTCTTATAGTCCTTCCTTTGATATTCATTTCTAGCCCAATTTTCTGCTCCATTTATTGGATCACATTCCTGATACCAGTCTGTTCAAACACCATGCTTCCTTGTTGACCACTCAGCAACCTACAGTAGTAGTATTGACAGAAAGATGTTTTGGTGTATTATTAATGTTATTATTGTTCCTGTCATCATCGTTGTTATCCATTTCTTTCAGCCTCCTGTTGATTCTCCCATATAAGTAAGTCTCCCTGGGGAAGTGGCTGGACATTTTTGTCCCATGTGAAATTGCTGTCATAAGCTCAAGGTTTCAAAAATGGTGTTGCCCAGGTGACACCAGGATGCATGGGTGTGCATAGCTTGTGGATGCACAATGTGTTTGGATGCACATTGTTTACTGCACATGGATGCACGCTGATTGCGTATAGCACTTTGATATATATTGTGTATTGCCTTGATCTTGAAATTCCTTAAAAAGTTAGCATTGCATAACTTCATGGATGTACACTTCATCTTCTCAATGAAAGATCTCAGTTACTGACTTTCTTTCTTCTGCTCCTCACAGTGAGGTCTTTTACCCTACAGAGGGTTGGGGCAAAATGGAGAAAAAGAACTTAGGCATGTTCCTCTCTCTTCATTGAGCACTGGTTCATCTGCAGTAGAACTAATTATCTGGCTTCCTTCCCTTGGTTGTCCATCTTAATTTCTTCCTTTACCTGTTTGTTTGTTCATGTATGTAGAACACTTTCATTCTGAGATGTGAGAATTGGCACCCTCTGTTCTGAAGCCCTTCCAATCAGCTCTGTGGATTGGGCAGATTGAATCGCAACATATTAGGAAAACCTGAAAGGTACAGTTCCTTGTGTGCTGTCTTCTTTGGCTCAGCTTCTGTCCCGTTTTGGTTGGTTGGGTCTCTGGCAGGTGGGCAGTCTTGGAATTGTCATACTGTAAGACCTTCTTTCCCATTTAGTATTAAGTTCTACACAGACAAATAGGCAGACAGACAGATGGACAGATGGGTAAATTATGCTGTAGTTATAGAACTCCATGAAGAAAATGGAGACACAAGATGCTAAAAAGATGGTCTTTATTTACCTTCCCCCTTTCCCCTCACAGTTATAAAACTCCCTTTGATCCATACATTGGTCTTTGGACACCAGTTAAAAATATGACTAATTGTACTCAACTTTTGGGAATAAACAAGCATTTCTTTGCCTTTGATTGCTGATCGTTTGCATTGCTTTTATTGTATTTTACCAGAGGTCTGTAATTTGTGATTTTAGACATTTGTAATTTTTGATGGCTGGCATCCTGTGTTGCAGCTATGGATTCCTAAAATAGAGTTACAGATCTTTAACTGCTCCAGGCTTAAGTAAGACTATCTAGTCATGACTGCAACATCCTCGACCCATGTTAACAGCACAAGATAAATGCCCCCAAGCTTACTTTAACAGCCTGCAGCTGCACCAAGTGAAGGAGACCTATTTGACTGTTGATTGAGGCACAAGGAGGATGCTATTTCTAGTTCCCTTCTACTAGTCAAGCAGGATTCTGTCATAATTTATTACTGCAGCCTTGCTTGCTACTGGGAGGTGGCTGAAAATGTCCCCCTCTGTGTGCCCCAATTGGTGGGTGAACAGAGCACCTTTATGCTATTCAGCTGTTGGCTGCTAAGCTGGGCTGGGCTGGGCTGGAGGTTGGACCAAGAGACATTGCTTAGTTACACTTATGGAGAATATCAGCAGCCGTTTACAATTTATTTTCATTTATTATTAACACTGTGTTGTTTTGTGCATTTATTATTAACATTGTGTGGTTTCATGTAGATTTTTTTATCCACTTTGAGCTTGTATGAAGTGTATAAATCAAACTGATGATGATGATGATGATGATGATGATGATGATGATGACAACTCTGATATTGGTATTGCTTTTGCTATTGAATTGATGGCTGTCAACATCCTAATTTTTAAGATTTGATACTTTATTGGCTGACTTATTTGTTTTAGTTGTGATATTATTGGTTATTTTGATAGGTTCATAAACCTTGGGTCCCACTCTGAGAAAAGAGGGTGTGCATACACACACACACACCTTTTTCTCATATATAATTACATAAATAAACCAGCCAAAGGATATTTGCCAGTTAAATAATAAAACAAATTTCTTGTTGTTTTGTGCCTTCAAGTCATTTTTGACTTACAGAAACTCCCAAGAAAAGATGTCACAGGGTCTTCTGGGGCTGAGAGTGTGTGAGGTCACACACTGGGTTTCCTCGGCTGAGGGGGGAATCGAACTCTAGTCTCCAGGGTGGTAGTTCGACACTCAGATCACTATAGACTGCTCTTCCACCTTTCTGGAATTCTGGTTTAATGGACAGAGTATGAATTCTTAGTTTGGCATAGTGTCACACACTCTCAGCCTCAGAAAACCCTACAAAATATTCACCTTCGAGTCACCATAAGTCAGAAGTGACTTGGAGGCACACAAGAACAACTACGTTGGATTTGAATTTTTCAAATTAATTAGAACTAACTTTTCCAGGAGCCTCCCTGATTAACTCAAACTTCACCAACAGGGACTAGATCAACACTCCCAGCCTAAACAGAATGCCCAGGCAGTCCGAGTAGAACAGGTTCGCCGAGGAGCCCAGGACAAGTCTCAGAGGAGGCGAGTTCTGGTTGTTGGGGACTCTTTGCTAAGAGGAACTGAAACAGCAATCTGCAAAACGGACAAGCTCAATCGAGAAGTCTGTTGTCTTCCTGGGGCCAGGATCAACCACATAACGGAGAGGCTAACCAGGCTAGTCAAACCCACTGACTATAAGCCCCTCATTTTGGTTCATGTGGGAACCAATGACACTGCGAGGAGCAGCTTAAACCACATTGCAAAGGACTACGAGCGTATGGGGACCAAGCTTAAGGACCTTGGTGTGCAGGTGGTCATTTCGTCTCTCCTCCCTGTTCAAGGATACGGCGCATGTAGGGAAAGGGCAATAGTAGAGGTCAACAACTGGCTCCGCACATGGTGCCGCCAACAACGGTTTGGGTTTTTGGAACATGGCCTGAATTTCCATGAACATGGGCTTCTGGCGAGGGATGGGCTGCACCTCACAAAACTGGGCAGGAATGTTTTTGCAAACAGTCTTGCAAGGAAGATTAAGAGGTCTTTAAACTAAGATCCACTGGGGAGGGAGACAATATTATTCAGGGCAAGGACTCAGAGAACACAGGGGGAAAAGGCCCAAATGATACTGGACAAGTAGTACAAGCGGCCAATGGCGGGAGGAGTAGAAACAATAGTACAGGACTTGCAGGAAGGGCCTGGGGACTTAAGTGTCTCTACACTAATGCAAGGAGTTTGGGAAACAAGCAGGATGAGCTTGTACTCCTAGTACAAGAAAATAAATATGATTTGATAGGCATCACTGAGACCTGGTGGGATGAGTCTCATGATTGGAATATAGGAATAGAGGGGTATAGCCTATTTTGTAAAAATAGACCAAACAAGAAAGGAGGAGGAGTAGCCTTGTATGTCAAGGATGTTTTCACCTGTGAAGAGATCCTGGGCTTAAACCCAGAAAGCCAGGTAGAGAGCATTTGGGTAAGAATTAAGGCAGCGAGAAACAATAGGGATATTCTGGTGGGGGTTTACTACAGACCTCCAACCCAGGCTGAGGACTTGGATGACGCCTTCCTCAACCAAATGACTGAACATTCAAAGAGGAGAGATACAGTAATAATAGGAGATTTCAATTACCCAGATATATGCTGGCAGTCAAACTCTGCCAAGACAGCAAGGTCCAGCAAGTTTCTTGCTTGTCTTGCAGACAACTTCATGGTCCAGAAGGTGGAAGAGGCCACAAGGGGATCAAATATTCTAGATCTGGTCTTGACCAACAGGGATGACCTTGTGAATGTGGTAGAAGTGGTTGGATCTTTAGGGGGGAGTGACCATGCCCTGTTGGAATTTAGCATTCAGTGGGAAGGAGAAGATAAGGGTAGCCAGACACTCGTCTTAGATTTTAAAAAAGCGGACTTCTGTAAACTTAGGGAGCTGCTGGCTGGAATTCCGTGGTCAGGAATAGTGAAAGGGAAAGGAGTTCAGGAGGCATGGGAGTTCCTTAAAAAGGAGATACTGACGGCACAGTCTAAAACTGTGCCAATAAGGAGGAAAAATGGAAGGCATCTGAAGAAACCAGAATGGTTGACTAAAGAACTCTCAGCTGAGCTAAGAGTTAAGAGAAACACGTATAGGAAATGGAAGAAGGGGGAAACCACCAAAGAAGAATTTAAGCAAGTAGCCAGGAGATGTAGGGAGGAGGTCAGAAAGGCTAAAGCACAGAACAACTTAGGCTGGCCAGAGACATTAAAAACAATAAAAAGGGTTTTTTTAAATATGTCCGCAGCAAAAGGAAAAAGAAGGAGACAGTAGGGTCGCTACGCAGAGAAGATGGCGAATTACTCACAGGGGGGAGAGAAAAGGCAGAGCTACTTAACACCTTCTTTGCCTCCGTATTTTCCCAGAAGGATACAAGCACTCAACCTGGCGGTAGGGGAGCAGGGGAGGAAGCAGAGGAAATGAGGCACTTAATAAGTAGAGAGGTGGTACAGGAATACCTGGCCGCATTGGATGAATTCAAGTCTCCAGGGCCAGATGAATTGCATCCTAGGATATTAAAAGAGCTGGCAGAGGTCATTTGGAACCGCTTGCTATAATTTTTGAGAAATCTTGGAGGACAGGAGAAGTTCCAGCAGATTGGAAGAGAGCAAATGTTATCCCCATCTTCAAGAAGGGAAAAAAAGAGGACCCAAATAATTATCGCCCAGTCAGCCTGACATCGGTACCCGGAAAGATCCTGGAGCAGATCATTAAGCGTTCAGTTTCTAATCATTTAGAAAACAACGCAATAATCACGAGAAGTCAACATGGATTTCTCAAAAATAAGTCATGCCAGACTAATCTGATCTCTTTTTATGATAGAGTTACTAGCTTGATAGATGAAGGGAATGCTGTGGATGTAGCATATCTCGATTTCAGTAAGGCCTTTGACAAAGTTCCCCATGACATTCTTGCATCGAAGCTAGTAAAATGTGGGCTAGACAGGGCTACTGTTAATTGGATATGTAATTGGTTGACCGACCGAACCCAACGGGTGATCACGGATGGCTGCTTTTCATCCTGGAGAGAAGTGACTAGTGGGGTGCCACAAGGTTCTGTCCTGGGCCCAGTGCTGTTCAATATTTTTATCAATGACTTAGATGAAGGAATAGAGGGCATGCTCATCAAATTTGCAGATGACACCAAATTGGGAGGGGTTGCTAATATGCCAGAGGACAGGATCAAAATTCAAAATGACCTGGATAGATTGGAGAGCTGGGCCAGGGCGAACAAAATGAAATTCAACAGAGAGAAATGTAAGGTCCTACACTTAGGCAGAAATAATGGAATACAGAAATATAGGATGGGGGACACGTGGCTGGATAGCAGTACGTGTGAAAGGGATCTAGGAGTCTTCATAGACCACAAGCTGAACATGAGTCAGCAGTGTGATGCGGCAGCCAAGAAAGCCAATGCAATTCTCGGCTGCATCAACAGGAGTATGGTGTCTAGATCGAGGGAGGTACTGGTACCACTCTACTCTGCTTTGGTTAGACCCCATCTTGAATACTGTGTCCAGTTCTGGGCACCCCAATTCAAGAAGGATATTGACAAGCTGGAGCAAGTCCAGAGGAGGGTGACCAAAATGGTGAGAGGCCTGGAAAACATGCCCTATGAGGATAGACTGAGAGAGCTGGGTATGTTTAGTCTGCAGAAAAGGAGGTTAAGAGGGGACATGATAGCCATGTTTAAATATTTGAAGGGATGCCACGTAGAGGAAGGAGGGGGCTTGTTTTCTGCTGCTCCAGAAACCAGGACAAGGAGCAATGGATTCAAGCTGCAGGAAAGGAGATTCCACCTGAACCTCAGGAAGAACTTCCTGACAGTCAGGGCTGTCCGGCAGTGGAATCTGCTGCCTGGAGAGTAGTGGAGTCTCCTACCTTGGAGGTTTTTAAGCAGAGGCTTGATGGCCATCTGTCGGGAGTGCTTTGAGGGTGTTCCTGCATGACAGGGAGTTGGACTGGATGGCCCGTGTGGTCTCTTCCAACTCTACATTTCTATGATTCTATAACTAATTAGCACCCAATGAGATTCTGGAAAATGATGCTGTAGATTTTGACTGTACAGTAGAGTCCCGGTTATCCGACACTCGGTAATCCGACACTCCGGATTAACCGGCGTCGCGACGGCCTGGGGGCGTGGCTGTGGGCATTTCCGCGCCCCCAGACACGCCCCGACACGCCCCCTGACACGCCCCCAAAATGGCGGCCACCACGGGAGTCCGGGTAATTCGACCTTTTCAGTTATCCGATGCTGCGGCCGCCCGTTTGCGTCGGATAACTGGGACTCTACTGTATCTAAAAAACTCTTATATCTTTACAGGGAGGAGACTTGGAGTTGTGAAAACATTTGCCAGTAACTGAGTAACAGCAACAACAAGAATAACAACCTTTGCTCTAGGTCCTAGTATGATGAAGAGGAAGTCACACAGAAGTCCTGTAAAGCATCTACACTATTTCACAATTCAAATCTGGGTTACATCTTCCTCCCCTTTCCTAGATAACAATGCTGTCTGAAGTTGCTTCCTTTCAAAAGGATACTGATGCTATCCGCAAAACATATTGTTTTTTTTCTTATGGGAACTTTTCCTTGGAAGAAAGCTGGATCGAGCATTAAGCATCAACTTGAAAATAGCTCAAGAAGAGCCGAGATGAATGTGTGTGTGTGTGTGTGGGGGGAATTATGATGAATGGCTTCCTGAAATAAATGTCCCAGTAATTTGCAAGAAAGCTGTCCAGATTCAGAAGACAGCCTCTGCCTTAGCAAGAATAATAGCCATCAGAACTTCACCAAGGAGTAAAGCTCAAGACAAAATAGATCTCAAAAGGTCCTTTTATTAGTCTAGATGTTGTACAGGAAAGAAGGGGGAGCCAAAACACAGCACGAAAGAGTATTACAAATGGGAAAAGGTCTGTCATTTCTGGCTAAGGTAATGAAGACTGATTGCATGGGAAATCATGCTAGCTCTCTGGAAAAGCAGTGAAAGAACCCAGAAAAATGCATAGGTAGAGATACTGCTGCATTAGCGGAAATGTTCAGCTGTAAAACAATGGGTGCTTGGGAATGGAGAAGAGTTCAGAATAACAATTCATGGGTCATTGATGTGTTATTGTAAGTGGGAGGATGATGTCAGGGAAAAGACTGCCGCTTGATATCTCCAGCTTAGTGATGGCTATTTTTCAAATAAATATTCCTTCCATTTATATTTTGCTGTTTCTTCAGAAAGCCAAAAGGAATAAGCATGCCTTTCTTCCGCTGACCCATTTTATTATCAGAACGAGAACCCCTTGAGGTCCAGCACTAGTGGCTCATGGCTTTCACATCTGTGGGATGCCGAATCCACTCTAGGGGGCCTTTCCACACCACACTGTTATAGTGATATTATTCCACTTTCAACATCCTGTGGAATTCTGGGGTTTGTAATTTAGCAAGGTCAAAGAGCTCTCTGGCTGAGAATTTTAAAGGCCCCTCCCTAAACTGCAAACCCCAGGATTCCATAGGATGTTGAAAGTGGAACAATAGCACTATAACAGTGTAGTGCAGAAAGGCCCTAGATTTTAGTTTGGACTTTAAAAGGTCTATCCAAAGTGCTGAAGTGCTTTCAGGGATAATGCTTGGTAAATCTCCTTTAATGTTTGCCTAAAAGCCAGGGCAGATGGACTGATACAGAAAGCACCAGCTGCCATGAGTCAGAGTGAAAAAGCACACCGGTATGAGCTCTGTCACTTCCCTCCATGATCTCAGGGGCCTTTTCACATTGCACGTTTATATCACTTATCATTCCACTTTAACAGTCATGGAAACATCCCATGAAATCCCATCCTTGACAGTTTGGTGAAGTACTATAGCTTTCAGGCTGAGAATTTTAAACACAGATATAGCACAGTTAATGAAGTAGATGTGTTCCTGGGTATTACTTCCTTAAGAGAAGATGTGCTACCAAAGGCAGAAATAATATAGGAAAAACTGGAATAGTTTCCTACACCACACCACAGAGCAGCTCAACATGTTTCGGTAAACTTTTCATTCAAAAGAAACAATGTGTACATGTAAAATTAAACAGCTATATTATTTAAGCCTTTCATAAGTAGTAAATAAACACTTTAAACCTTCTAGAGGCCACCTGAAGGCTTCTTCAGGATGACCTTTTTCTTTCATTAGCCTTGACTTTTCTTGTGATTTCCATTTTAATGCCCAAACTATTCTAAACTTTTTTTAACATGCAGAGGTGGTGAGCTCATCTGTTTCCCCTTATCTCTCTTTTGCTGAGTAAGAAATTCTGGAGACAGCTTCTGTTTACCTTGCCTTTTGTAGGCAGGCATATACACCTGTTCCATGAATGAATAAAGTTGAATCCCACTCTATCCCACATCAAACTTTATTGTATTTTTTATTGCAACCAACCACTAAAACTATGCCCATTTCCACACTACACTGTTATAGAGGTCTTATTCCACTTTCAATATCCTGTGGAATTCTTGGGTTTGTAGTTTGCTGAGGCTGAAGAACTCTCTGACTGAGAATTCTAAATGCCTCTCCCTAAACCACAAACCCAGGATTCCATAGGATGTTGAAAGTGGAATAATGGCACTTTAACAGTGTAGTACAGAAATGGCCTATGTGTTGTTCCAGCACTCCTTCATCATCTCCCTCCCCAATGGTGATGCTGCTGAAAACTTCCCAGCTAGACAGGATGAAAAAGGGAGATGAGGCATAAAGAGGCTTTCTATCAAGGATCTACACCAGTCATCCTCAGATGTTTAACCACTGTTGTTACCCTGTATGTTGGGGGTCCCAGGAGGGGCATCCAAATAACCAAATAAAAACACAAGTTGGGGGAATTTAGCTTGAGCACTCTCTTGGCTAAACAAGAGGCAGGGTAATGTTAGCAAGGATCTTTAACCCAATGTATACAGCATCAGGTCAGAGAGCAGCTAGACAAGGTTTACAAAGTAACAAACAATATTTTATTAAAGACAAGAAACACGCAAGACAAGACATAAACTAACTAACTGAGAAATAGAAACGGAGAGCTTTTCGGGAAGGGCAATACGACACCTGGTCTCATAGTCCTGGAGGGAAGCGGGGTTCCGGGGAAGAAAGCTTAGCAGGGCTCGCTGAGGGGAGTTTCCTTAGACAACCGGTAGCAAGGCGGGATGGAAGTCCAAAGTAGTCCGAAGACGTCCCAAAAGTGGGGACCTTTTATAGGGTGGAGTTTACCTACAGGCTATGTTATGCTCGGTGAGAACAAAGGAAATTTGGAGTTGGACAAAGGAGTTGGAAAAGGTCAGATTTTGCATGATGGGTTTAGCTCTTAAGACAGTAGTGTGGCCAGTTCGTTAATGGCCCAACATACAGAAATGGCTTGGCTCTTGGCTGTGTGACTTTGTGTAGATCTGAGCCGAGCACAGCCGGTTTGCAGGGAGGTTTTTCCCTAAAGCAACGGAGAGGCTTAAATTGCCTGCCTGAATGGGGTTTTGGAATGTACAACCATTAACGGCCGCACCCTTACGTGCTCATCCAGGGGACCTCTGCAAACACGTGGAGTAGGGTGGCAGAGAAAGGTCAAGCAAAGGCCAAATTATTTGATATCAAAAGGATATCTGGTGCTCTCACCAGACATATCATAACCGTGATAACACTGTGATCCTCTTTATATCTACATGAGGATTTGCACCCCTGTTCCACATCACTCCACCATCCTGTCCTATGCCTCTCTGTCCCTCTTTCTCTCACAGGCCTCATGACACACATGCTCTTTGTCTTAATACTGAGTCCTTGTGTGTTCTGCCTCCTGTTTTCACTTCCCTCCTGTCCCACACAAGAAACTCCCTTGCAGTTGCTGAGGAGCATGCACCTTCAGTTCCAATAACAGAATATTTAGAGAAGCTGGGTGGGGAAAGAATTTAAAAAGAGAAGCCAGTTTTTGCTATGACTGAGGTTGGGGAAAGATATAACAGGGGAAAATGTTTTGTGTCACTCTTTTTCAGAGACCAGTCAATCCTCAACAGAGCACAGACACACTCATTCTCTCTCTCACACACACAAATAGCGTTGTCCTTCTTTATCACATTTTTCACATTTGCTGAATTTTCTTCCGTCCCCCTTGAGCAACTATTGCAGCTCCACCTTAGGGTCCCATCCCACAGATTACGAGCCACTGATCTACGGTCAGAGGATTTGTTAACTGAGATATGTAGATCCCAAGATTCCATAGAACAGAGCCCTGAATATTAGAGGATCTTAATGCTATAATTGGGTAGTATGAAAAGGTCCTTGATCACCAGGTCTGGATTTCATAAATATAGTACTGAAAATTGCTACCTGGAGTAACTTCAGCTCAGATTCTTTTATCTAGTTGGTTATGTAGTGATAATGTTGGAGTGGGCTGGGGAGTATGTGGTCTACATGTGACCCCATTTTGTGATCCCTGGAACTGCACAGAGCAGAAGCAATTCACCTTGATAGTAGATTACCCCCCCGCCAAAAAAGTTGAAGAATAATGACTGTAGAGGGCATCCTTCTCTTCAGGTAGAGTATGTATCCTATACCATGTGCAAGACAGAAAATAATTTTTAAATGATCGATTTTTTTAAAAAAAGTGGGGGAAGGATCTTCTGTTCACTTCTTGTTTCATTTGGAGGGGCTGGTGCAGCCTGAAGAGGTTCCTCAGCAATAAAATTTCCCCATTTCTGCTGTAGCAAATTATCTTTTTTTCTTTGTCAAATCCAAGGCCTCATTAAAAAAAATGCTAAGGGCAACATGTTTGCTTGTCAAGCAAGAATCAGTGTCTAGTGCCATCCAAGTTTTACACAAAAAGGGGGTGGGGGAGAAAATAGGAATTTTTCTCAGATAAAACATCTCAGAATCATTCTACCAGGGAAAATGAACGACTTCTGATAAAACCAATGAAAAGTTTCTTGTGGGGTGGTAGCACACACTTCTAGCCGGCCATTTTGTTTAAAGAGAAAAAAAATAATATAAAGCAAGTATTGAGATTCCTCTTCTGTTTAAAATTTGAGGAAATCCAGTGAAATGTAGAAATATTGTCACCATTGAATGGTATCTGCAGACAGGAAGGTGAGGTGAAGGTCACACTCTCCCAGTTGTGTATCTCCTTTCTTTATAGCAGTTTAATTGCCCTAAGCATATGCTTTAATCCAGCAGAAAATTAATGAAGCGTTTGGCCATTAAATATCCATTATACAAACAGATCGAGAATTGAAGCTGGGGAATCACAACCTCTCCAAGGTAATGCAGTTCCTCTGTAGCCAAAGCAGAGAACTGAACCCAAGACTTGACCTCTCAGAATTTTCCTATCAATTCTCTTCGCCCCCTAGGATCTTACAGTTTAAAATTTGACTCAGAAGAACCAGAAGAAAATGCAGTAAACATGGGCAGGAGAAAGAGGAAAGCGCAATGAACATTTGTTTTAGTTACACAGTCTATCCTCTGCATCCATGTGACTAGCGAATGCAATTTTGCTTACCTGTGTTGAAATGCGGTCTGAAAATTTGCAATTTTAGCCTCTTTTTTTGACCATATGTTGTTGTCAAGTTTTGTGTTTGATTATTTGCAAGGTGCACACATGCCTTCTCCTTTCATTTTCCTCCTCCCATTTCCTAGAGGAGAAGGAAAGCAAGCACCAGGACAAAAGACAAGGGAATGAGGAGCGGGGGGAAGCACACACCTTTTTCTCCCCTTGGGAGCTCCCCTTCCCAGTTCCCTGCCTCTGGCCCCAGTACACAAAAGGTAAGGGAATGGGGGGTGGTCATGGAAGGGAATTGGAGGGGGATTGTGGGGAGGGAATTATTTGCAATTTTTTCATTTTGTGAAGGTTCTTTGCCCTGAACACTCACAAAAGTGGAGGGGCCACTGTAGTTCTCCCTTAGTTGTGCATGTGGTTGCACATTTGGTCATCTATTTGCAGCACAAGGATCACGTAGCACAATCAAGGCATGCTTCTACATAAAGAGATTTATGTTTCACAAATCCAATATAAGATCTCAGTCAATGTACTTTCCACCCTGTTTGTGTATGAATATGCAAAGGTAAGAAACGTGCACGAACATTTGCATTGAAATTTACATTTGCTTGGCTTTCAGACATATTTTCTTTTCAAATACATATTTCTGCGGGAACCTTTTCTTTTCAAAAATCCTGTTTTTAAAATATATATCTTGACCTGAAAGTTACTTTAGAACAGTGAAGCATGAAAAGTGGTAGATAACTAACACTATACTTCAATATCTGATTATTCAGAAGTTAAATTTTGGTGGGGGCATACTCTCGAGTGAGCAGCTATAGAATGGCGGCCAATGTTTTGATCTATACATCATTCTGGAAAGCATGGATAGATGTACCAGAATACCAGAATCCATAAAGAATAGATTCTTTATATATCTCTGTCAACAGCTCACTTGATTTCTCACTGAAGAAACCCAATGGGCTGTACTGTAATGTAGTTTCTGTTAATGTCTGAATGCTCTCCAATAGGGTGATTTCTAGAACTGAAAGAACCATTCTTGTGTTTTTTGTTTTTGTTTTTTGGTTGATCCTCCCACAACTCCTTTGGATTATAGAGCTATCCAAGGGCTGAAGCCTTTCCTGACTGAGGTTCAGCAGGAGGAGAACTTCTGTACAGGAGTCAGTTTCATGGCTGCAGCATAAGCAGCCATAAAACTGAAGGGGAATTTGGAATAACAGGATCACCAGGGGACCCTGCTACCCAACTATGGTCCCTTATACACAAAAATGATCTTTCATTCATTTATGTAGATTTTATAGGTAGCAAAGAAGACACCAAACCATGGTAGATACCTAAGAAATGGACATCATTCCAACAGACTGATGTTTTAATTGGTTCCAGTAGAGAAAGAGGGAAGGAAAAAAATGTTCTGTGGTATTTTTAAGACTAGCCAATTTATTTCAGCATAACATTTCATTGGACTACAGCCCATTTCTTCCAGTGGAGGTCTTGACATCTGACCAAGCATACTGTAGTCCATGAAAGCTTATACTGAAATAAACTGATAAAAAGTGCCACAAGACTCCCTGTTCCTTCCCTCTTTTTATAAGAAACTAATGTATTTACCCGGCATTGCTCGGGATTTTATTTTCTCATAGGTAAAACTTGTTAGAAATACCTTACCTTACCTTACCTTAGGAATTAGATGCAGTTGAAATAAACAGATTTGAGATCCTGTGTCTCTAATTCCTCAAACTGTGTTGTCCAGTACGTGTAACTTTTCCTAATATTCCCCAATTCAATCTGTATTCAGAATTATTAACATGGAGAGGTTGGTTTCCTGAGGGAATACACTGCCCTCCTCCTTCTTGCTGCTAGGCCTCATCTACATAGCAACCAGCCTGAGCTCTCTGGCTGAGAATTCTAAAGGCCCCTCCCTGAACTGTCAACCCCAGGATTCCATAAAATCTTCACAGCCAGCCAATCATATGAGGTCTTTTTGCCTCACACAGCCAATCATATAAGATCTTTGCCTGCCTGACACAGACAGACAAACTCAGAAACAGAGAAACTTTGACTTTTATATAGTAGATGGACAGTAGAAGCTTTCATAAGAATTTAAATCAGGTTGGGGCTGATGGTCTATCTAGCTCATGCAGCATTCATTCTTCTGATACTGACCAGACAGATGCCACAGGAAGGTTTGCAAGCTGGGCAACATGGCAATACCCATTTGCTCTTGTTAATCCCCAGCATCTGGTGGTCTGAGGTATGTTGGCTGAGAACAGGAAAACTGTTCTTCTCTGATAGTCACCAGTAGATGGAAAGCATCCATTCAAAACCTGTTTATCACCAAAAGCCACCATGGAACCAAGTAATGAGCTTGGGAGCTGCAGCTAAATTGCCTATTATAGTGGCATGCAATTAGAATAATTTGCATCTCGTTTTCATGAACATGGCAGATGTTAGACTACAGTTGGCAACCTTGTTGCGCTCATTCTAATTTAACAGAATTTTTATTCTGAAATTATTCCTCTTAAATGCTCAGACCTCAAGTTATCCTTCCAAAGATCTTGATTCGGGAGAAATGGAACTGAAAGATCAGAGAATCTGGATCTCATTTCATTTTAGTTCTTCTTTCCAGTTACGATTATTTCTGTGCATTATCTACTACTTTGAGCTGGGAACTTGCTTGAAGGGGTTCTTTCTATTGACCTTTTGGTGAGCTATGGAATCTTTTGGTGAGCTTCTTGGTTTGTGGAATGCAAAGTTGATGTTGTCACTGTTGCTCCCATATATCACTGCCCTTACTGATTCACGCTCGATTTGTACCAAAGCCAGCTGGCTGCAGCAGTACAGAGCTTTTTCAAAAGAGAACTAGATTATTAATCAGTGGATTAGCGATGGAGAGTCTTAAATCTCTGGGTCTAAGGGGAATATCAGCTTGATGCAGACAGCGAGGGAAAGCCAATTCATGGACTCACAGGTGGCAACATGAGCTTAGTAATAACGATACCTTTCTGAAGATGATGTCTTCCAGAGTCAAAGATGTTGAGCTGGCTAATTATCAAGGGGCTGAATTTCTCCAGCCTTGTGTCAGAGGATAATCTGATTTCACAAGCTGTCCCACTGAGTCAAATTAATTCCTGTGATTTATTGACATGAGCTATAAATATTGACCAAGGTGGACAGAAATTCACTAATTAACTGAAGGGACAATAAACTCCCCCTGATTCAGTCTAACAGGTTTTTTTAACATGTTAGAAATAAGCCTTCCATTTCAAACTCTCCAGTAAGTATTTGTAACTTTTCAACAGGCTTGAGAGTAGGGGAGAGATCTTTTTTTAATACACTGAGCATCAAAATTCTTGGGTATTGAAATTTATATTACTTGATCTTGTTCTTAAAGTTCTCTAAATGATACAAGGGAATCATATTATTTTTCTTTTGTTTCATCCTTCTCCTCTTTCTCCTTGGAAAGTTCTAAATTCTGAATAGATTTCTTGGTTTGTGGATTTTCAGTTCCTTCCTGCCCCCAACAACACGCTACATGTAGATTAAAGTGCAAAACAACAACAACAACAACAAAAACAAACAAACAAACAAAAAACTTTCAGTAAGTATGCATGTCTAGTTCTAACAGCCTTAAACCGCTATGTAATAATTACCTATCATTGCCATGCCATTCTGAACATACCCAATCTGGGTTTATCCAAACTGCAATTATAGCAACATGATCCCACTTTTAGTGACATGGCTATAGCCTATAGAACTCTTGGCTTTGCCATCTGGTAAGATAGCTAGAATTCTTAACTGAACCAGAGCAGTCTTGAACGCAATTCTTAGTACATCATAAAATCATAAATCCCTGGATTTTGCACAGTAGTGCAACGACAGTTGATGTGGTACCAAAGCATTATAACTGTGTGGTGTAGATACATCTCTGCTCTGATTTTGTACACTAAGCAGAATCAGAACTGTAAATAGTTGGGTGGGAGACCACTAGGGCATGCCAGGATTCTCTAGGTAGGATGGGGGTATGCTCAAAATCTCAGAGACCTGCTTTTGGGCAAAGCTGATCAAGGCCTAGGGGGGCAATGCTCTCTCTCTCTCTCTTTCTCTCTCTCTCTCTCTTAGTATACAAGTCAGCTTCCTGTCTACTCAGCTCTGTTTCTCAAATGTATTCTGAGTTCCCTCAGGTAGTTTGCAAGGAGACTTTGCTCACTCCTGAATAGTTGCTCAACTCAGAGCTGACTGTTGCTCTAAGACCATTTCAGCACCACACATAGTGTTATTACCCCACTTTCAACATCCTATGGAATCCTGGGGTTTGTAGTTTAGGGAGGAGCATTTAGAATTCTTAACCAGAGAGCTCTTTGGCCTCAGTAAACTACAAACTCCAGAATTCCACAGGATGTTGAAAGTGATTCCACTATAGCACTCTAACAGTGTAGTGTAGAAATGGCCATAGTCAGGGGTGGCTAGCTTCATGGGGGTAAAAGATCAGCTCCTCTCTGGACCACACATCCCCACACAAGCCCAATGCCTCCATTTTTCTCTGCAATCTCTCTCCAAATGGTGACGGTAAGTGATACTGCCCCACTTCCTTTCGCCATTTTGAAAGGGATTGTAAGGGAAAAATTGAGGTATTTGTGAGTAGTACATAGTTCTGGGATGCTTGTGAAAGTGAGATATGGGTGTTTTTGAGAGCTTGCATGCATTAAGGGGGAATTATGCATAGTTTTGGTGCAAAAATTACCTGACAAATTATGCCAGATTTCTTTTTTCAAAAAATTAGGGGGATGGGGAAATTGAGGGGGGACTGGTGTGGGATTTCAAGTATGTCCATGTGCCACATTTTATCTCCTCTAAGTAAAATTTAGACTGAATTTTTTGGCTGACTTGCTTCCATGAAGACATTCATAAGACTTTGCTGTGAGAGCCCTCAGACCACGCTTACTATGTGGGAAAGTTGTTGAGTGGTAGAAGAGTCCTTTTAAAAATGAACACTGCAGAAGCAAGCCCCAGCAGCCACAATTATCCCACATTGCCTGAACGGTAGGAACTAAAATATGCTATTTGTGCGTTAAGAAAAATTCATGCCCAAGAGTAGAGAAGCATTCACACTTAATAGACAAAAGAAAATGAAAATGACATTCCAGGCTCTCTAACTCAAGACTGTTTTGCATTGAAAAGTCAATGCATATTGATCCATGATATGAACTATTTGTTTTATATCACCAGCTATGTGAGAGATTTTGATCTAATAGGCAATTATGTACATAATATCTCCCCTGACCCTTTCCCCCTCCACCAGCCCCTGAAAAAAATATTTAGTTAACAGTTGCTACTGGAGAAACCTCTTAAAAGAATATTGTGACAAATGCACGCCAAACCAAGCTCTGATGGATTGCGTTTTGCATTCACTGGTCCATGTGGAAATAGTGCCTTTGAACGGCTGCCGAAGAACTCACAGCTGGATAGCAGAGCTATGGTACTGGATTAAAACTGGGCCAGCATGCTGTAGCTCAACCAGAGAGTCTGAGATTGAAATGTTGAATATGAGATTGGATTCTCACTGCCCTTTACTGGTTATATTTTTTGCCTTTTTGTACAGCCTCTCACATTCTCTCTCTCTCTTTCTTTCTGTATGAGAAAAAAGAGAGAGGGGGGGGGCAACTCTACTTGAAGTATTCTAAACAGTTTAAAATATTAAAAAACCCTTCTGCTGTCCTTCTATCAAGTATGACTAAAGGCCCATTTCTACTAAAAAGGTCTTTGCCTGTCCCAAGAAAGTGACCAAATAGAGGGTTGAGCTAGCGTCTTATGGGAGGGACTTTCACAGTGTAAGAGAAGCCACTGAGAAGGGTCTCCTATGCCCCCACTAACCATAACTGAGACAGAGAGAAAATCCACCCCAATGGTCTTAAGGGTCAAGCTGTTCTTTCAAAGAGTCTGGACCCAAGCCATATTTTACCATGACATTCTAACAGTCAATACCTAGGCCTTAGGAAAGGCATTTCAGTCTCTTAGAATGGGGCAAAACCCATATAAAATTTGGACAAGCACCAGATAAAGAGTATCAAGGAGAAGGGAGCAGAGCACATGGCTGGAAGGGGACTTTACAAAGGTGGGACTGAGAACCCTCACCTCTGTTCAATAATGCCTGAAAATCTTCAGGGTTTCTGAAACAATCCTTCTCCCAGCTCTCCTTGAAGATAATAGCGATTGGACTGTCCATGTACTGAAAAAGTCAGCAAGGAGACTCTCCTCCAACTCTGTTCCTGCCTTTTTCAGGGAACTGGCTAACAATACATAAATCAGTCTAAGAAGAAACGATAGCAAGGATATATTTCTTTTCATGTTTCTGGGCTTTCCCTAGTGAATACAATGACTTCTTGCCTTGCTGTTTTGTTTTGTTTTGAAACTAGGCTATGCTTGGTTGGGGGCCTTTCTGTGGGCTCTGTCTTGTTCAACAATCTGTGCATGATTTCAATCTTCCTAACAGTATCCGAGGGCCATGCGCTGCCCTATATCCCTGTGCACAACTCTTTGTGACATGAGTAGGTGTTCCATGTGGTGAGTGAAAGAACTAGGGCAGTGGGTTCTGCATTTAAGGCAGCTTTTCTCTCCAGAGAGTTGACTGCTCCTTTTCTTGTCCCATTGACATAAATTATGCATTGGGCTCCTCTGTGCCTATAATGGTGATCAGTTGTCCCCAAAGGTTTTGATCTAAAGTGAAATGCCAGAAGACAAGTAAGACCTTATGAAAAATTCCCAAGTAAAATACAACACCTGAGATCTGACATGGTACTTGCATGATATAACTAAATGCTATCATAGTTAGGTGGTGGTTCTACAACATAATCTTTCCACTGAACGCTGACTTTGTGAAACTGACTGTGTATCTTCCAATGAGTCTCCTTTTTGTCCCAAGGCACAATGTGGGATGCACAGTGACTATTTCTGGAACCTCAGTACAGAAACTTTAAGGCACTGATGAATGGTTACACACCATTCAAGAATGAACAACTCCCTGGCTGGAATCCTGTTGATTATTCACAATTAGAAGAAACCCATTGAATCAAAGGTTGCAAGGTGAGTCAATGCATAGATAAATCCCATTGATTCAGTGGCTGAATAGTATTTGGGACTAAGACAGTGAAATTTTTACACTTGTGGAACTCCATGTGTGCATGAATACATCCACTTCAGAATGGCTTAAAAAGTGTAATGGAAACTATGCAAACTGTTACTGTAGTTTCTAGCCTGGACTTGTGGGATATTAGATATCATTTGATATCAATAATTTGGCCTTCTTTACCTATTCCTCTCCACATGCTTGCGAGGCCCCTGGACAAGCATGCACACAGGCACGGCCGACAATAGCTGAAACATTCCAAACAAATCCAGGCAGGCCAGAAATAGCCAGACTGTCGCTTTAGGAGACCTCAAGGCAAGTACCCTATTATGTATGCACACTACTTACAAAGGACTCCCTGCCCCGAGCAGGCAGCTTGACAAGCCAAATACTCAACTGTCAAACACTCTGCATTTGCATACTGGCTACTCTATTGACAACTCTGTCATAACTCAATCATGCAAAATACTGGCTTTTCGGAGGCTTTGTCTCCAGCCTGAAACTCATTGTTATCCTCGGGAATGGACTAGCCTACGGCCACATTTTCCCCTATAAGACCCCCTGACTTTGAGCGCTTCCTCGGATCGCTCTTGGCTTCCATCCCGCCTTGCTGTGGCTTTGTTCGACAAGCCTTCGCCTCAGCTCCTCGTGCTGAGAATCTCCCCTGCTACGGACCTTTTTCTTCAGACTACCTGGGCTTCAGGACAGGTGTAGTATTTCCCATACAAAGCCTCCTCTTAAAATACCTCTATCCAACTCCAACCTTTATTTCTATAGATCTCCGTGTGAGTGTGTGGCATACACATGTTTGACTGTATATCAATAAAAACAATTATTATTTACTTCTGTTTGCTCCTTGATTTGGCCTGACCCTGTAGACATTAGGTAAAAGATCTCACTATGTTGCCCTGCCTCTCATAGTGCTAGCATGTGCTCTTTGCTAATTCCCAACTTTGTAATATTTGGAGCGCACTTAGGTGTCCCTCACATGACCCCCATAAATCAGGGTAACAGAGTGGTGGAGAAACGTGGCCCACCCCTTTACCCCTAATTTGAGTGGGAGTCGCAAATCTTCTCAAATCAGGCTAGTATAGACTTAGGGAATGGCCATGGTCAAGTCTTGAGGTGATAGGAACACGTGTGCATGAAATTTGTGTGTTTGAGCTCCAGGAGCTACTCTAGCTGGGCTGGAAATCTGTACCCCTTTCTCACTTGGTTTGTGTGTGGCAGCCACCCCGGCTTGGTCACTGCTGGCCCTTTGGCAGTGAATCACAGTCCGATAGCAAGGGTTATGCACAAACTGTCCTGGGAATCACATCCCTAACTTGGGGACTATCGCGTGCTGGGATCCGAAATGCTAGGGTGTTAGGTGCCGTCCACACTCTCTCTCCATTCACAGCAAGGCAGTAAGAGCACTTAGGGAAGAAATCCCACCCCCTCCCAGAGTAACACGGGTGTGTCCCTTTTAGTGAGTTAAAGCATGGGTGCATCCCGGCAGAAGTTGAACTCGGGTGCATCCCTATCCTTAAGGAATAGGTGCAGGTGGTGAGTCCCGACCTAGAATAGGGTTTCAGAAGGTTTTGCCCCAGGTGTAAGAAGGTGCCCCTCACCCAAAAAACTGTTAGGGATGGTTCAGTTTGGTTCCTCTCCCTTTTCCCCCGCTGCTTGGCCAGGCAGCACTGTAAGTTCCATTGGGTTCGTTTTCCCCCTTCGTTGGCAGGCAGAGTACACGTGAAGGTTTTCCCCGGAGTCTAGGTGATTCTCCCTGTCCCTGAACCATTTCCTCATCCTTTTGTCCCTAAGCTGTCGAGGTGGAAGGCCGGGCTTAGTCAGATGAAAGTGACTTTTCTGGGCAGGCTGGAGTTAGGTTCCCACACCTCTTCCCTCACTAAGTTCCGTAGAGTTCGTTTCCCTAGAACCCCCCAGGAGTCTCGGAGATCCTACCTGTACCTCCACATCCTGGTCCTGCTTGTAGGTTTAGATTGGCTGAGAGCAGCAAAGTGGAAGTGAAAGACCTCATGTTAGAGGAAAGTTGGAAAAATGGGTGTTGAGTAAAGGGAAATGCCCCTGGAAGGAGACAAGCTTCCAGACAACAGATCCCTTTGCCACTTTAAAGGAGGCTTACACTCAGTCAAGCCAGTCAAAGAACCCCTTCGGGCCATCTAAGGATGCTTTGGCCGTATGGGGACTTTGGCTGACGGCCAGAGATGCCTCAAGGACCCTGGTAGAGACCAGAGTTAAGTTAGGAGAGTCAGAAAAGAAACTTGCCTGCCTTCATGCCGAGATGGAGGCTCTGAGTGCAGACAAGGTAACGTTCGCGTCTGTTGCGCAGACCACCGTGGAGAAACTGAGTGCTGCCACTCTGCAGGCTCAGACTTGGGAGGAAAGAGCTCATGCTTTAGAAACTGAGCTAGCTCACACCAGGTCTGTGGCCAAATTCATGGTAGGGCAGATCAAAGAACAGCAGGAGGCTGTTAGTCACGCAGCTTGCTTTAAGCAGATAGAGGCATTGGAGAGCCAACTCAATACACAAAGGACATTGATCTCTGCGGTCTGCCCTGAGCGTCTCTCCTCATTTTCCCTTGAGGAGCCGCTGCCAGAAGACACTCTGGCCACCCTTCCCCACAGCCTGGACTGGAGCGACCACAGGGTCCCAGTCCAACCTGTTGAGACCCAGTCGGTAACAAAAAGGATTGCCCCTTCAGGACAGGGAGACGTAGAAAGGGCAGAGGTGCGGGAGACCCAAGAAATAGAGACAAGGGTCCCCTGGAGAGCCACCGAAGCCAAAGCAATTGCAGACCAGCTTGGTCCTTTAAACAAGTCCACGGGGATCATGTGACTTAATGCCATGATCCATTCACACCCCACAGCCAACGGCCAGGACTTAACCCAGCTGGCTCGGTTGTGCATGTCTCCATTGGAGCTTCCCACACTGGAATCAGCCTTGGCGGCTCGAGGCTTAGTGAGACTCGAGGCCCATGACTGGATGAGGGAGGTAATTAGGATTTAGTGGCCTGGGCAGAGCGCTAGTGTTCTGTACGTCATGAAGCAACAAGGTCCTCAAGAGAACCCTGAAGCTTACGTGGCACAGAAGCAGTTTCTGGTCGTTCTAGCTGAGAAAGTCCCTTTGGCCCCAGGAGGGTACAATTTCAATCATTTTGAGTTTAAGACTCTCCTTTACGGAGGCCTTAACCATGAGATGAAAATGGCCCTGGGTTTAGTGGACCCCACAACCACAGGCTGGGAGAAATTTGGGAACAACCTCCAGCGGGTCGCTGACCTGCTCCACGAAGCTGGCTCTCTGAAACCCCCTCCCAAACAGCATAGACGTGACTCCGGGAATTGGGAGCCGATACAGGAGGTGACATACTCCAACTATGGACCCCATTCCTAGCACAGGAAGACGGCTTCAAATTCCATCCCTAAGGGGAATTGGAATTGGCGCCCTATTCCCAGACAGGGCAAGCTAGGGACTCCTGCAGTCAGCCCAGCAGGGCAGGGAACTCTACTTAGCTGCCCTCAGCCCCAAAGCAGACCCTGGAAACTGGTGCTCCCAGGGAGATGTCCAGCGGTTATGACCCTACTGCCCAGACTTACTCTTCAGATAGAGTAAATATCTGGGGCATGCTAAGAAAGTTCGGACTGGACATAAACCAGTTCGACAAGAGGCCCACCTCAGAACTTTTGGAAGCTTTGGAGAAGCAGCTTCAGGTGGAAGGTAAACATCAGTAAGAAAGGAAACAAGATATATCCCTCAGGATGTAGAATTTACTTTTTAGACTTTTACATCTTGGCAGCCTATGGCTTCCAGGTCAGTGAGACTGGTGAGTCCGCCCCAAGCTTTAGCCAGACCTGTAAAAGAGCTGCCTAAGGTGCTGAATCTATTTTGGGAAATAATTTAGCCACTTAGAGAGTTTCTTTAAGTTTGTACTAAAAACCAGAGCACATTTTGCTTCCTACTGATATGGAAGCCTCCACCCACATGACACTTTGAATCCCCAAGTGACCCTGCTGTCTAGAGGACTCTGTGTGCTGTAGTCCAAAGAAGGAAATTTTTCAACTCTGTTGGAATGTACTGTTAGAATGTACTGTTGTTTCTCCCTATGAGCTACCTGAAGCTACCTCTTTCTGTGATCCTTGGTTTTTCCCCAGGAATATTGAAATGTGCCTCTTGTTTGGGGTTGTTTCTCAACACTTGTGAACACATTTGTCCTGTCCCAATGCTGTTTTTCTTTCTACATTTTTTCCCTCCATCTGTCCAGACTGAGTTATAGCAGACACATTCACAATAGTGAAATCAACTGGCCTCAGCCCTGGTTCGAAATAACTCTTAAAGGTCACTTGTTCACTTTGGGATTGTGAATTGTGAAATTACTCTCCCTTCTTGCTGTTTTTCCGTCCCTTGTCTAATCTCTTCAACTGCAAGTGCAAACTCAAGGCTTCTGTCTTCATTTCACTTCATGAACAATGATTGGTTTTTGAAGGAATTCTCGTCATAGCCAATCAACCAACTCAATAGTGCAGATAAAAATATACTTATTTCCATTAAACTGAAATGTGTCTTTTATTTGTACTCTGTCACATAGGAAGCTTCCTCATGCCAACTGAGATCATTGGTCCATACAACACAACATTATCTACACAAGAGTGCTATAGTCATGCCAGATGCATCCTCCAAGAAATTTTGCAATATTCCCTCCCAACCTGCTCAGACTCCAATTATTTCCTTCAAAAAGAGAAGTATTGCTCCTAAAAGTTTCTAAGACCACAAATTCTCCTCCAGCAATTCTCGTCTCTCATCTTATGCTACCCCAAATCACTTTCTTCCTGAAACCTCAGGTTTCCCTAAATCCTGACATGTCAGAGAGTTCAGAAAGCAAATTGTGGAAAAAATTAGCCCAGAAAGAGCAGTGGAGGTCAAGTAGGGTGACTGGAGAGGAGCAGCCTTGGTGGAGATGAAGCAACTTAGCAAGAATGAGAAGGAATCGGGGAATCAAAGTAGGTAGGCAGATCAAGAAAGAAGGGGTGTGCAGACTCAAAGCTCAGATAGTCCATCATTTTGGGGTTCCTTGGACTAGAGGGATTGAAAGTGATTTTTGCTGTATGTCTTACCCCTTCTACCGAGCAAGACTAGATAGCCAGTATGGAATTTATTATTATTTATTAATTCCTGATATCTGACCCATCCATTCCTGTGCCATCTTATCCCTCTTTCTCAAAAAAATTGTGCAAAATGAAATAGTCACAGCCAGATACAGACCTACAACTGCACAGTTTTTCTTCAGAGAGCTGTGCAGTTCTGAGAGAAACTACATGAGTTTCTTGAAAATGCATAGTTTGTAAATGTTGCAGCAAGTTTTCAGTCCTTTGCAAGGGGAAAAAAAATCTTGAATGCTATGAGAAGAAATACCAATGCCTTTTGCTCAAGATCTGTTGAGAACTGGGAGAATAGAGAAATTCCACCCCCCTAATCTATATACACCATTAAGTGGTGTTTGTACTATGCCACCCTTTTACTGAACACAAACACTGCACAACCAATTGTGGATCTGTGAATGTGCTTATTTACTATCCCATTCTGAAATGGAGAATGTCCACCAACCATCCATGTGTGATGGCTACAATAGTAGAACTTTACTTACACAAGTGTGACCTGCATACGGATATTATGTAATGGCCAAAATGATACAACCATATGTGTAAGGAACTGTGCAAGTGAGTAAAAAAATCAACAGGTTTCCAGTTTATGCTGTTATGCCGGCTATGTTACCCCAGATGGGGGCCCCTAGATATTGCTTTGATATCATTTAATTCGGCCTTTGCTAGACCCCTTTCCGTTGCCCTGCTACACGTGTTTGGGTGTTTTCTGTATAGGCACATACTGGCTTCTGCTGATTAATAGCTCAACATTCCATTCTCCATTCAGGCCAGCAACTCCCAAGCCTCACGTGGCTTTAGGGAACTCCCATATCCACACTCCACAAGAGCTGCGCAGCTTCCCGCCAAATCATACCTTTTAGAGGGCCATCAACCTACCAGCCACTCCATTGTCTTGCAATGCAAATCCCATCATGCTAATGATGACTTCACCAAATCCTTTGTCTAGCGTCAAAACTTCTTTTGTTCCTATGTGGTTTGCCATAGCCGACAGGCGTGTTCCACCCTATATAAGGTCCTCATTTTGAGACCTCGTTGGTTCCCCTTGAACATCCATCCCGTCCTGCTGCCGGTTTTCAGGAGGTCCCCTCAGCAAACACGCTGAACCCATTTTCTTCTGCTCCCGTATCTTCAGGACAACGCGATCAGGTGTCGTATTACCCATCTTCCTTCTGTGTCTGTTTCTTCATTCTTTAAGTTAGGAGTCAGTGTGCTTGTTGCTTATTGCTGTTTGTGTTAATAAAGTTTAGACTTGTTTATTTAAATCCTGTTGGATGTCTCTCTGACCTGAAGCCGTAGACAGTGGGTAAAAGATCTCGCAGTGTTACCCTAACTTTTGCTAACCAAACAGTGTTCAGGCTAATTTCCCCCAAATTTGATCTTTTAATTGGCAACCCGGGCGCCCCTCACGGGACCCCCAAATTCTCAGGGTAACAATGCTTACTGTCAACATGGTTTTGTGGTTCCCCTACCTACTTTCAGTGGTATCCCCATATTCAGTCTTTGAGGAATCTTAGCAATTTTCCTCACACTGCAGTTTTTGCAGAATAAAAGCTGTTCAGTTTTGGAAGACTATTTACTGCTTGGGATTTATTCTCCTAAACAAAAACTAAAACAGAAAACCTGCACATGGTTGCTTTGTGAAGAAATCAGAATTCTCTGAGTAGAAATAGGCTGCAGTTTCAGCACAGAATATAGTGCACAGAAAATGCTGTTTTCTGTGCAAAACAACAGTACATGGATTTAACATCAAATAAGTCCCAAACTGCAAACATTCTTGTGAGCCCAGGATTTTCTCGCCAGGATTTCTGACATTTGAAAAACAGATTTTTGAACCATTTCTGGGGATATTTTCGAATATTTTCTCCATCTCCCTTCCTGCCTCCTTAAATCTCTGTAACACCTTTCCCTCAGCTCCCTTCTAAAATGCACACCAGTCTTTTGAACTTGGAAGCATGAATTAGCAATCCACTTGTCAGAAAGATGGTTCAGGATAGTGTTTTGACAGCAGAAATGTGCTCCCATGTTAATGGTTAACAAGGCTCTTCAGACCTCTGTGCAAAATCTTGGTGGATCCCTCCTCCCTTCCATGTTTTCCTTCCTTTCTCTTATGTTAATTAAATTCCCATTGACCACTGATGGATAGGTCTCAGCTAAGCCATAACCTGTCAAGCTAATTTATAGAAGGGAGGCTGGTATTTACTATTCCTGGCCTCCACCAGAATTAATATTGAAAAGAAAGGGGTACTATTTAAGGAAGGCCCTAAGGTTAATCATCTGAGTGGTAATTTCTTTCAGGACGCACACAAAATTACCATGTCTTGAAGGGCCTTTCTAGGCAATGGTTGTAGTTGTTTATATATTTGTAATTGTTTTTGTTTGTTCATATCTCACCTTTTCTCCAGTAATAGGACCTCAAGGCAGTTTACAAATTATTAAAATCATTTAAAAACCATAAAAACTCCAGTGTGTGTGTGTAAAACTAATACCATTTGTAGAGTTATAACCACTAAAAGACACAGGCCCTTACCCCAGTAGTGCATCATCCTGGCAGGACCTCAGCATTGCCATTGCCAGGACATATTTGGGGTCTGAACACTCCCCACCACGCCCAGTTGGGTAGTGTCAGGCACACTGTTCTTCCTTCCACAGTACAGAGTCAATGGCGGGTCCCTTTTCCCACTTCTTCCCCACCCCACAACCCATGATTGGTTGGTTCATAGAATCATAGATTCATAGAATCATAGAGTTGGAAGAGACCCCAGGGGCCATCCCGTCCAACCCCCTGCTGTGCAGGAACACACATCAAAGCACTCCCAACAGATGGCCATCCAGTCTCTGCTTAAAAACCTCCAAAGAAGGAGACTCCACCACACTCCGAAGCAGCATATTCCACTGCTGGACAACTCTGACCATCAGGAAATTCTTCCTGAAGTTTCCTGCAGCTTGAATCCCTTGCTCCTTGTCCTAGTCTTTGGAGCAGCGGAAAACAATCCTACTCCCTTCATGATCTGCTCTAGGATCTTTCCTAATATTGATAGGCTGACTGGGTGATAATTATTTGGGTCCTTTTTTTTTCCTTCTTGAAGATGGCGACAACATTTGCCCACCTCCAATCTACTGGGACTTCTCGTGGTCTCCAAGAGTTCTCAAAGATTATTGTGAGTGGTTCTGAAATGACTTCTGCAAGTTCTTTTAATATCCTTGGATGTAATTCATCTGGCTCTGGAGACTTGAATTCATCTAGTTTAGCCAGGTATTCCTGTACTACTTCTCTACCTATTTTGTGCTGCATTGCCTCCCCTTCCTCACCTGCTCCCCAACCCCAGGAAGCACTATCAAGCACTTTAGCCCTTACCACATGCAGGCAGCTGACAGGATTGTCACAGGGAAAGAAGCCATTACCGATTTTTCCCCCCTGGTAATGTAAAAGGATGGATTTGCAATGGATGGTGATGTGACAGCAGCGGGTGAATGAGGATGTTATGCGATGGTATGCATCCTGGACCAGGAGCAACACATTGCTCTGCCAGGATGACGACATTGTGCAGTAAGGGCCATAGACTGGAAGAGACGTACATATGTGTAAGTTTCCTGCGCATGTGTGGGTGTACTTTTTTGGCTGCTGAGGGGAGTTGATATTTCCTCCCTCCATCTACAGCACCCAAAGCCTCCCCCAACTTATTGTAATACCCCTGAGAGAAGCCCACATGACATTACATGCTTTACACTGAGAAGCCAGGCTTGGAGAAACATTTGACTATATCTCCATAGCCAGACATCAGCACTGGGATCTACTGGGCTCCTCTGGGGTCTCAGCAGTACTATTATCATTTTGTGTCTGGTTGCAGGAACACAGCCAGGTGTTTCTCTGATCCTCCCTACTCACCACAAAGGAAGGAATGGCCATGTGGGGTGTCTTCAGGGGCTTATCAGCAACTTGGGAGGAATATGGCTCAGTATAGAGAAGTTCTGCATGCAGATATTTACACTGTACATAGGGGTGAATATATTGAGGCCAATATTTAAAAAATCCACACAATCATTAAGAGCTCACCACAGCCAATCCCTAAAAGCCTGATGGGATAGAAATGTTTTACTCACCAGTGAAAAGGAGAGCAAGGCATGAATCATCCTAATCTTCCTAGAGAAGGAGTTCAAAAATATGAGGGCAGCCACCAAGAAGGTCCTCAGTTAAATATGGCAGAATGTTTCTTACTGGTGTCTTTGTGTCCAAACAATACAAATTATCTTCTATCTGAGGCTGTATTCATGTGGCTTATACAATCCTATCAGCAAAATTAAAATGTTAATTCTAGCTAGGTTTAAAATCCATTCAGTCAATTGAACTTACAGAACTGTTGACTTATTGCATATCATTCATTTATTGGATCATCTCTTTGTTGTTTTGTGCCTTCATGTTCTTTCTAACTTGCTGAGATCCTAAGGTGAACTATCATGGGGGTTTCTGGGGGCTGAGAGAATGTGATGCACTTAAGGTCACCCAGTGGGTTTCCACAGCTCAACAGGGAATCAAACCCTGGTCTCCAGGGTCATAGTCGAATGCCCAAACCACTACCACATACTGGCTTTAGTTGCGACTAAACATCAAGTACAAAGGTGGAGAAAACATGGACCCTTAAAGCCATTTATGGCCCTTGTGGTCTGCCAGGGCTCCTCATTTTTATTTTTATTTTTAAAAAAATTACTCTCAAATAGGATTGGGAGGGGCCATTTTGGAATTTTTTTTGTCCTCCTCTGTTCAATTTGGGCCTGAGCAAAGTTGTTTTTCCAACCAGCAAAATTCAAAAAATCAATCAATCAATCAATCAATCAATCAATCAATCAATCAATCTCAAGATGGTTGGTAATTTCTTCAATGAGGTACACCAGTGTGTGTCAGAATGAGAACATTTGTGAGTATTCTTTACATCTCTAGTCATGGCTAACTTAGCCCATTGAGTTCAACGGGTATGAATTGTGACTAATTTTAATCTGGACCCACATCATGGTGGGTGTGCCCACACTACCTAATTTAAAGAGCTTTGATATCTTCTATGGTTGGTATTTTCTATCAGCTACTTAATTAAGTGTACTTTAGTTAAGTCTATGGAATAGTTTCAGGTAAGTATCTGTTCCATATTCACAATCTCTACCTAGTCACGATTGTGATTCTACATGATATCACACTACCCTGTTATAGCTCTAGAATCTACCTGAACTCCCATGGCAACATCCTATGGTATCCTGGGATTTGCAGTTTAGGGAGGGGCATTTTTAATTTTCAGCCAGAGAGCTCTTGGGCCTCAGTAAACTACAAACTCCAGAATTCCACAGGATGTTGCCATGGCAGTTAAAGTGGAATATAGTACAGTCAGCCCTCCACATTCGTGGTTTCACTTTTGCGGATTTGATTATTCACAGATTATTTGCTGTCACCGCTGCTGCCTCCCTATGCCATTTTTAATAGGGACTGCAAGCCTCATGAGTCTGAGAAACTGACAATGAGGCTTGTAAGTCCCTCTTAAGAATGGTGTGGGGCAGCAGTGCAGGTGGCCGTAAGCCCCACCAGCCCCCCACTTCTGCCTTGTGACAGAACCCTGAGGCCTCAAAGGAATCCACGGTGGATTGAATATGGTGATCATTCTTTCTGTGTTAAATATGGTTTGGGAGGGAGTAGAGTTATTTGCCATTTTTCCACTTTCACGGGGTCCTGTGTCCCTAACCCTAGCGAATGTGGAGGGATGACTGTATTGCCATGATTGTAACTGCCCCCTCAACCTTCTTTACTGGGCATCAGCTGCATGGGGAGAAGGAAGGCCATTTTGGCCATGATTAGATTGTATACGACGGATGTTTCTGTCAGGTTTGAAGGTGAGGATGAGAGCGGGACCAGGAGAGGTAACTTTTTTAACTGCCAGTAATTACATATACTTAATGAAGTAGCGAATAGTAGTGATAGAGAACAGTGGCTTATATCTTTATGGAATATTAACACTTTAATTGACATAGAACCATCATATGGTACCCAAAGAACTGTAGTGAGTTGTTGTGCCAGAGTTCAATGGAATACAACAGAAAATTCTAAGTACCCCACCAGGCTACAAATCCCAGGAGAGGCTACTGGCAGTAGTTAAAGAAAGAGTGTGAGTGAAGTGCTGTAATGTTTTCTTTAATGCTTTTTCTTTCTTTTTCTTTTTTAAATTTGTATTTTATTTTTTAAAAAAATTATTGGTAGTTGATTACATTTTGATGATAAGATTTTTAATTTTTTTTTTAAAAAAATCTGTTTTCATTTGCTTTGAGTCTTGGTTCAGGGGGTAGGGGAGAGAAGGCAGATGAAAGACAAAGTGAATATGAGTAATAGTAACAATAGCTATAAGAAGGGATTGTTACTTCAGTTTAGGCCTCCTTGGAGATACCCCTAGATATCACTTTGATATCAATAATTTGGCTCTCTTCCACCACCCCTCTCCACGTGTTTGTGAGCACAGAACTAGGCTCAGCCACTAATTGCTGAACATTCCATTCTTCACCCAGGCAGGTCAGATCCTCGCTTTAGGAGACCTCTCTGCAAACACCCTTATTATGTATGCACGCTGCTTACAAAGGACTCCCTGCCCCAAGCAGGCACCCTGGCAAGCTGAATACTCAACTGTCAAGCACTGAGCATTTGCGTACTGGCTACCTCTTTGTCAATTTGGCCTTAACTCAATCATGTTAAATTTTGACCTTTCCAAAGCTTTGTCCCGCTCCTAAAACACAATGTTTTTTCCAAGTAAGGCATCACCTGCAGTTACATTTCTCCCTATAAAAACCTCTGATTCTGAGACCTTCCTCGGATCGCTCCCGAGTTCCAGACTGCCTTGCTACTGCTTTGCTTGGCGAGCTTCCCCTCAGTTCCACGGGCTGAGATACATCGCACCCCAGCATTGCTCTCTATCTTCTTTCCGGGCTCCAGGAACAGGTTCTGCATCACCCGAATCAACTATCCCTCTGAAAATCCCACTATCATACTCACACCTTTATTTTCTTTAGTTATCTGTGTGTGTGTGTTGCTTACAATGTGTGCCTGTATTTAATAAAGATCATCCATTATTTCCAACACGGTTTGCTTCTTGACTTGGCCTGACCCCGTAAACATTGGGTTACAAGATCCTGCTGCGTTACCCTGTCTCTCATAGTGCCAACCAGTGTTCTTGACTAATTTCCCCATCTTTTGTAATTGTAAGGTTATTTAGGTGTCCCTCCTGGGACCCCCAGTAAACAGGGTAACAGAAGAAAATAGTAGTGATAAGGATGAAGAAAAAGAAGAGGGGGGAAAAGGGAAAGGAAGAAGAAGGGGAAGAAGAACTGAAGCAGGAAGAGGAAGAAAGGGGGAGGAGAAGGAGGAAGAGGAAGAGATTTTCATTGAAGAAGGCAAGGATCAAACATGGGACCTTTATTGCATGCTTTTCCATTAAGAAAATCTCTTCCTTTCTGTGGTCTTTGAAAGGATAAAAATGTCATGGCCACTTGCTGCATCTTTTCTTTTATCTGCACACCTCACTATCTCCCTCTGAGAAAGATGTTTCCAGTAGGATTCTGATGGAGATCTGAATCGGGAAACAAATATTTTGTTGGACACCAGCTCCCAGAATTCCAGCAAGCACAGACTGGAAGATGTGGTCCTAGGAAATACCTTTTCCCATCTCTGGTCCAGACTCGGTTTAGTTCTGGCTTCCCATACCACCCTCCTTTGCTCTTTGATTCATTTTGCATGGTGAGAGATTTTGAAAGTTTATTTATAGCTCATTATTGCCAAAGGAACAAAAGCGGTGGGGGGGAGGGCAAGGTTTTCATTTTGTCTTTGGACAAGGCATACATTTTAAGTGTTCCATTTCAGAATCAGACAAAACGTTATGGGGAGCTTAAATGACTTCTTAATAGTGTTGGGCAATTTGGATGCACTTAGAAATGACATCCTCTGCTCAGGCAGCTCAGTTGTTGAAAGAAAATATCATTTATCAAAATGGCTTCCAAAACACTGTGTTTCATAAGTGTCTTGTGTACCTGCCTATCAGTGTCAATCCTCAATGTTTATTTCCCACCCCCCCAACTATTTAAAAGATAGGCAACAAAAAAACATAGCTCTTTGTGACCAATGGCCTTCTATTTATACATTGGAAACAATAGGGTGTGCCAGCCGTTGAAAAGCCACTGTCTTTGTGCCTAATCTCCTCAAATCTTTTCCGGACAGGCAGGGAAGGCGGAAGATTGGAACACGATGAGTTCTTTCATCCTACCCTCCCACGTACTTCAGCAAATGACTATGAACTGCCAGTTTGTGGCAATTTTTTGAAATCTGTTGAGCCATAGCCTTTGTAAACAAAGTAATCTATCAATATGCATCTCCAAGGCAAGAGGGAAAGAGGACAACATAATCTGGTGGAAACTAGATGTCAGCTTACTGTAGGGAAATTATTTTAGGGAAAAGTAGAAGGTGAATGCACCAACTGAGATCCTACATTGGACATGCCTAGGTGACTAGTGAGGGAAAAATCAACTCAGTTGAAAAGTGGTGCTGAGGAAGATTTCTGTGGATACTAAAGATGAGCAAATGAGTCTTACAGCAAATCAAGCCTGAACTCTCACTAGAAGTGAAGATGACTAAGCTGAGGCTGTTGTACTTTGGACATGTCATGAGACGACATGAATCATTGGAAATGATGTTTGGGAAAATTGATGGCAATAGGAAAAGAGGAAGGCTGCACTACAAATGGAATAATCCAATCAAAGAAGACACAGCCCTGAGTTTGCAAGACCTGAGTTCACCACTGTGGCTCCTGGAGGTTTCTAATCCATAGGATCACCATAAGTGAAAGTTGAGCTAGTGTCAATTAACAACAACAACAAAGTGTAGATCTCCCCACGTGGAGTTCTATGTTGATTGTGCTACACAGCCCTTGTGTTGAATAACAAAGATGTATGGTGACCAAACATGCATGCAACTCCACTTGTGGCTATGCCTCTGCATTCACAATGAGACCTCATGCACATCTCTGCTGCCACAACTTGGAACTGAATGCAGCTGGTCCACAGTGGACAAAAATGTCCAGTTGCTTCTGCAGGAGAACTTAAGCATGACTAAGACATCAAAGGAATTCCAGCCATCAATACATGATTGTCAGTGGGACTGAAGCAGAAACTATCTCAAAATCTAGAGATGTACAGTTGGCATATATTAGAGAAATCTGCATGTTTTTGTCCATTATTTCTCCAAAACTGAATTTATTTCTGCCAGTTACAGCAAGAGGAAAACTCTCTGAAGACCAAAGAAGCCTGCAAAGCAGCTCAAGTGATACTTTTACAGCATCATACACTGCATATTTTCCCCTTGAATAATTACATCTTTTCATTTTCATTTTGTTAGCTTGCCTTTCATTGAATCAGATACCAGTGTGGCACACAATAAACACAGTAATGCCACATTATACAAAGAAGCAGCAAATCAAATAACAGGCTTCCCCCATTTATCTCATAGATTAGGGACTGGAGCACTGTCAGAAAATGGAATTGGTTGACAAACAGAACCCATGTACTGTACTGTGAGGAGCATGAAGGACTTATAGAGGCTCACTTGGGACCAGCTGCATGCATACTGTTTGCAAAGCCTTTCAGCTTGCTTGGTGACTTCCCCCCACCCCTCTCAGCTCACTTTGCAAACAGTGTGCATACAAGAGTGGTCCCCAGCAAGCCTCCATAGGCAAGAAGAACTGATGGATCAATGGAACTTGTCCTTAATTTGGAAGCATCAAAACAGCAAGTCATCAGATAATGGGGTGTTGAAAGGCAGAAAGTGTCTTAATGTGGGGTCTAAAGTAGTACTACTGGTAGGTCCCAGAACTATTGGCTTCTGCTCCCTGTGGAGTTTCCAGGAAATAAAGAAACAGTTGTAGTCAATGAGCACAATATAGTGCCATTCCCTGGATTATTGAAAAAAAATTGCTCGTCTCCCACATCAGATAGCCTGAGGCCATTTCCGCATGGGGCAAGGGAATCGCCCTGTGCCACTACTTACTGGACTTCTTGGCTCCCTAGTCTGGTCTGCACTGCTCTGGAGCAGTGTGTACTCATCGCTCCGCACTGCTCTGGGAACGAAAATGGTGGCTTCCGGTTGGTTGAGGGTCTCGAACAACTGCTGAAGCTCGCCAGCCTAAAGCCCACCACAGCAGATCGCAGGCTCGCACTGGAGAGTGGGGACAGAATGGCTTGCTCTGTGCTTTTGAAAGACCTGTTTTAAGTGGTCTTTCAAAAGCATGAAACGACCCCAAGTGGTCATCAAGCATGCTTTTGAAAGACCGCTTAAAACAGGTCTTTCAAAAGCACGCTTGATGACCACTTAGGGTCGTTCCGGAGTTGAGGTGCGGATCTACGTTAAGTAGGTCTGACCCAGTCCACTCCCAGGTGCAGACGTCCTCACTGGAGGACACTCTGCACCGTTTCTATTAGCCTGTGTGAAAATGGCCTGAGAAAGACTGATCTAAAGGATTGTAAATCAGGTGCTAGGTCTGTTGTCCTAAAGAGAGATTCAATGAAAGACTGAGGCCATTTCCACACGATACTGTTATAGTGCTATTATTCTACTTTCAGCATCCTGTGGAATTCTGGGGTTTGTAGTTTATTGAGGCCAAAGAGCTCTCTGGCTGAGAATTCTAAATGCCCCTCACTAAATTGCAAACCCCAGGATTCCATAGAATTTTGAAAGTGGAATAATAGCACTAAAACAGTGTAGTGCAGAAATGGCCCAAGTTGTATACAATTGAGACCTAATCCCGTTTCAGCTCTGCTACATAAACCAGTAATAGCTGATGGCTTTTTTGCCAATGGGACAGCAAAAACATTCTGGGGTCTAGTCCAAACTGGAACAAGGTGCTGGATGTATTTTGCGTAGTTTAGACTAAAACCAAGAGTGGATTTACCATTACTCCCAGGCACTGAAATGAAAATCTTTCTCCAAGACAGAGGGGCTACCGGTGTCTGTCAATTACTGATCAGTATATGATGGTTTTGTTCAAACTTTCCTACAAACCCCTTTAGAAACTCTCCCAAATATAACTCACCAGTCTGCACTGCTAAGCACTTCAGCAGCACTTATGTCTATTTTTGATGAAAATCACAAACATCTTCTTCATAAAGACCTCATGCAATTTTTAGCAGTAGCAGCTAGACAAGAGATCACCAAGCACTGGAAGAGAATAGCATGATACATGACAGATGGGTATGGAGAATGGCACTGAGAGTATAGCAATGTGCATTGTCAGAAAGACTGATACATCAAAGGAAATTGAGCAGAGGGGAAACATGGTGATTTATTTATGACAACTTGGCTTCTTTTTATTTCCTCAAGTATAACTTCACCAGTGGTTTATGCTTCTTTTGGGAGCTGCAAAGAGATAACATACCCAATCAACCATCCCAATTTGGCAGATACAGTCCCAGTTAATCTCTTGTCATCCCATTTTTTTCCCCAGCCACTTTTAAAATGTCCCAGTCCCTCTCTCTTCTTCCCACTTTTCCCTTTTATCCTCAGCAAACTTGAGTTGCTGCAAATTGAGTTCAGTGGGCAAAAATATTTGATACTCAGTTGACTCTGGAAGAGATAAAGGAAAGGAGAGGGCAGAATTTTGCCTTTCCCAGTAGGCTTAGGCAAAAGCAAACTCTGGAAGACTCTTTGCTTGTATGTTCTTCCTCATTAACTATTTTCCCATTTTGATCACACTACGAAGTTGTGTGGCCACAGGTATTCTGAGAAATGATGGAAGGGTTGAGATAATGAGATCAACAAACGTAGTGAATAATAACATTAGCTGCCTTTGACAACATATGTATGCTGACCTTGACTAAAGCAATGCTTCTTTGTTGCTATTTCTAATAGATCGATTTGTCAATTGTCTTTAGTTCTATTTTCTTTAAAAAATGAACATGACAAAGAGGCATCACTAAAAAAATTTTTCCCATCCCTCCTTGCTTCTTCCAGAAGGGTCAAAGACCTTTCTGAAAACCAGAGGAACACTTCAATTCATGAAAATGATAAGTCTGGCTTCAATCTTTACTTCATCTCCAAGCTTCTAATACCTCAAACAGAGATCAGAGCAGAGTTTTGGCTATGGTCTTATGGGCCTGAGGAGGAACCAGTCTGTCAGATCACGTGGTTCTGAATCACTGAAGGCATTCAAGAAGGAAGCCAGGACTTTCAGCAATACAATCATCCCTCTACATTCACTAGTGTTAGGGACACCAGACCTCAATGAAAGTGGAAAAACCATAAATAGCTCTAGGCCTTCCCAAACGATATTTAACACACAAAAAGTATGATCACTGTATTTAACCCACCATGGATTCCTTTGAGGCATCAGGGTTCCTTCACAAGGCAGAAGTGGGTGGCTGGAGGGGCTTACTGCCACCTCCACTGGTGCCCCACACCATTTTAAATAGGGACTTAGAAGCCTTGTTCACAGTTTCTCAGTCTCAGGAGGTTTTCAGTCCCTATAAAAAATGGCCTAGGGACACAGCAGAGGTGACAGCAAGTAATACATAAATAATCAAATCTGCAAAAGTGAAACCAGCAAATGTGGAGGACTGACTGTAACAAAACTCAAGAGAATAAAGAGACAAACTTGATGTGATGTTAACACCACTCTTGAAGCAAGTGGGTGGGCAAAGTGTGCCCCATAGGTAACATGTGGCCTTGGGGGGCACAATGTGTGGTCCCCAAGACCCCCAAAGCCCCTAAATCCTACAAAACCAGAAATAGCAGTTTTTAACCAAAATGGGTCAGAAAAGCACTGCAGAATGCAGCAGTTGTTCCTTTGCAAAAAAAGATCCTGACCTTTCTGCTGTTTCCCACTCTTCTATTAAGCCTACCTCTATCTGAAGCCATTTCCGCACTAGGCTGTTATAGCGCTATGATTCCACTTTCCACAACCTCCCGAAACTGCAAACCCCAGGATTCCATAGAATGTTGAAAGTGGAATCATAGCGCTATAACAGCCTAGTGCGGAAATAACCTGAGACATAGATAAAAGCTGTGAGGTGGTATTGGAGAACCAGTGTGATATAATGGTTTGAGTATTGGACTATCACTCTGGGAGGCCATGGTTCAAATCCCAGCTCAGCCATGGAAACCCACCGGGTGACCTTGGACAAGTCACACTGTTACCCTGATCTCTGGGGATCCCGGGAGGGATACCTAAACAACCAAACAACAAGACAACTTTGGGGAAAATTAGCTGGAGCACTCACTAAAGCTAGCAAGAGGCAGGTAACTTAGTAGGATCTTGCAACCCAGCGTCTACAGGATCAGGTCAGTCAAGCAGTCAGATAGGTTAAAGTAATGAAAATGATGTTTATTGAGTACAGACAAATATTAAAGACACCACAGTCACACAGCTAACTAAAGAATCAAAGATTGACTTGAAATAGGGGTTTTTAGAGGGAAATGGGTGATACGACACCTGTCTCATAGTCCTGGACCTTGAGCGCGAAGTTGGGGGTGCAATGAAGAAACTCGGCGCGACAGAGATGTCCAAGAGATCCAGAGTTGAGCAGTCTCAGTTACCGGAACTGAGGGGAAGGCTCACCAGGCAAAGCAGCAGCAAGGCAGTCTGGAAGTTCGAAGTGATCCGAGGAAGGTCTCAGAATCAGGGGTTTTTATAGGATGAATTGTGACTGCAGGCCATACCTTACTCGGTGAGAACAATACGATTTAGGAGCGGGACAAAGCTTTGGAAAGGTCAGAGTTTAGCATGATTGAATCAGAGCCGAATTAACAATAGTGTAGCCAGTATGCAAATGCAGAGCGCTTAGTACAGCTTTGTCAGGTTGCCTGCTTGGGGCAGGGAGCCTTTGTTTGTATCGCACATATGCAATTAGGTGTTTGCCAGAGAGGTCCCTGGAGCGACGAACCAGTGTTATCTGGCCTGCCTGGGTGGAGAATGGAATGTCCAGCAATTATCGGCCGTGCCTGTTTATGTGCTTGTCCAGAGGCCTCGCAAACATGTGGAGCGGGGTGGCAGAGGAAAGCCAAATTATTTGATATCAAGTGATATCGAGTGCTACCTCCGGGTAGGCCTGGACCGCAGTAACAACACTCTCTCAGCCTCAGAGGAAGGCAATGGCAACCATCCTCTGCACAAATCTGAACAATCCATGATAGCTTTGCCTTAGGGTTGCTATAAGTCAAGAACAGCTTGAAGGCATGCAATAACAACAAACATAACAGCAAAAAGGTGTTGCTGACATCTCATGCCTGCTGCTTAGCTCTTTGCTGTCTTTTCCCCTTAACTGTCAAAGTCTCAAGCCATTTAGGGCTTTAAATGTCATCACAAATGCTTCAAACTCAGACCAGAAGTGTGTTAGAGATGTGATCAATGGCCCCCTCCCAAACTGAGATTTTAAGTGAGACCTTACCGAGGAGAGGAAAAATGCAAGAGGCAGCTAGAGCTGAGAAATAATTTTATTTTCTCTTCTTGAGTTTTTTGACTTTTCTGCCTGTGAAACATCACAACCTCAGCCTCTGACCCCAAGCCAAAAGAATGCCTCTTCTCGACTTGGAGCAATTCAGTACTAATCTATCCAAGACTTGGGTGCCTGTAGGAAGATTCTCCTCAACACATGCTCTCCACACTCCGCAAATGTCAGTTTCAGAAGAACCACAAACCGATGGAAGCAGAACTAATAGCCAGGCGTGTATGATCGCTACAAAAACAGCAGATGTCAGATTTCTCTGGGAATCTGAATTATTTATGGTTAATTCAGCACAACTCTGCCAGTGTCGGAGGCTTTTATAGATCTCTAAAGATCAGGCGAGAAAACTGGGCCCGTATTCACGCACCTGCATACTTTTAATTATAAACCCCACAGACTATGTGATGGTGAGTCACTTAGAACTTTGGGCTGAATCATTCCAAGGCTAATTAGACATACCCTCCTCACAAGCCCCTGATTTTTGTATGCTCCCAGGCTTGCAAAACATTTATTTCCAGGTGCATTAGGTTTCAAGAGGATGACATTTAAATAGGGTATGTTTGGGAAGATTAGCAAGAAAAGAATGAAGGATTCACAAGCCCTATGTTTCATTCTTTTGGCCCACAATAGGCCCCAGCAGTCAAACATCCCATCACATTTAATCGGACTCCATGCAGCTGCAGGGTAATTGCTGAACAGCAGCCATTGGCCCAGAACTGAGTGTGTGTAAGGTGATGTGTATACTCACTTACTTTTGGATTGTCTCTTCATAGGTCTTCCAATGGAAAAAGGCATAAAAAGTGGTTTACTATTGCCTTCTTCTGTGCATTTCTAAAAACAGTTAGCTAAAGTGCTACTGTCATTATCTAAAAAGTTCCTTCAACAAAGCCACCTACGTCTACAGTTGCTGTCCAGCATCTTCTCCACTGCCTTCACTAGTGGAACTATCAATTGTCTTCTTCTGCTGCTGATATTATTCCTCGAAGACGATGGATGCATTTTAGTCTGATGTCACTATTATGAAGATTCCATCTTGAGTTATCCCACTAGAAGTCTAGAGTTTTAGAATAGTATAATCTCCTTAGTGTAGTGACTTGAGCATTGGACTATGACTCTGGAGACCAGGATTTGATTCTCTGCTCGGCCATGGAAACCCACTGCATGACCTTGGCCATGTCATACACCCTGAACCCTAGAAAATCCCAAGGTCACCAGAAGTCAGAAATGACTTGAAGGTACACAGCAACAATGTAATGTCCTAACAGTATTACTTTAAGTCTCTCTGACACACATAAAAAGACTCACTACACTATGGTGTATATCTGAAAGGAGCTGAAGGAAAGCTTGGTGAAATTGAAAGCGATAGGAAAAAGGAAGACCACATTACAGATGGATCTATGCCACCAAGTAAATACAGTCCTGGATTTGCAACACCTGAGCAGGGCTTTCAATACCAATGTCTCTCATAAGTCAAAGCCAATTTGTCATCATATAACAACAACGTGTGTGTGTGTGTATCTGCTTTCAAGTCACCTGTTTCATAGAGATTTCTTAAGCAAGGAGTATGTAGTGATGGTTTTGTTGATTCCTTCCTATAAATGCAGTATAGCCTACAGCATCTGGTATTTGTTGGTAGTCTCTCATCCAAGTATTGACCATGGCTGACCCTGCTTAGCTTCCAAACTCAGAGCAGATTTGGTGCCTTTAGGGTGTTTAGGCCTGTACATATAACACATGTACTAGTGGTTTATGAAAACCATCAGATCAAAGCTGAAATATCATCCTTACATTTAGCAAACTGTAAGCAAGAGGATAACTTTAGAGCTGATGACCAGAATCCTTTTCGTATATCACACTAGCTGCAGTGGACGTGGCTGCTTGCATGGATGGTATATCTTCAAGATACCAGAGTAGTTAAGACAAAAGCCTAGTGTTCTAAGGGCTATATATAGAAAAATGTATAGAAAAATGTATAGAAAAATGTTTCGAAATACATGCTAAATTGTTCACCACCTCGATCTATATGGAGAGGCAGGATACAAATAAATAAAATAAAATAAATATATCATATTAGGAGTCACAGAACATAAGGTATAGCTGTCGTCATTTAAGATATTTGTTTGGTACAGCCAGGGAACATATTCAAATTCACTGAAAATGGTAGTTCCAAATGGTTTCTAGAGACTTTAAAAGTTGTCCCATGTAAAAGGGTTGTTATGTTTTTAGTAGATAGTTTGCTCTTTAGTCTTGTAGTTCCAACATACAAAGGTGACTGGGGGAGTACACTTTTCTGTTAGCTCATTTATACTATTCTTATATCTCTTAGGATGAGAGATGGGCCACACCTATGCAGTTCAGTTTCCTTAGTTTATACTTTCCTATATAACCTTAAGGGTATATTTTCCAGTTGCCTTATACTGAAAGGAGAATTGCAGCTATCCAGATGAGAAACTCTTATGTTGGTCCCACCATGATTGAGGTAAGGTGGGTTTTTTTAGGGGCTGGATTCTACTGCCTGCTGGTGGAACCATCATCTAAAGGACTAAGATACTTTCTTCTGCTGTAGACCACCTGCCACATTGATTTATTATCAATAAATTTGATTTTATAGCAGTTGCGCATGTTACTTTTCTTCCTTTCTTGGCCACAGCACCTGTGGCCTTTTGCTTTTGGCCACCACCTATTCCAGCATAGTGACACTGCTGTAGTGCATTAGATGGATTCCAGACAGAACCAGAATGTTTAGCATAGCATAGAAGACATGCCATAGATAAGTGCTGGAGTACCCCCTTTGTGTGAAAAAGGCAGTAGTTTAATTCCTGGAATCTCTAGGTGAGGATAGAAAACAATCCTTCCTCAAAAAACTGGGCAGCTGCTGCCAGCCATTGTTGACAACTCTTGGCTAGGTGGGCCTAGGGTCTGACCCTAGCATTTTTGTATGTCCAATTCAAGACCTATTGTTTTGTGTGGGTCTACTTTGACTAAAGATGGTGATGATGTTGATGATGATGATAGACAAAAAGCTGTCAACCAATGAAAGGATCCATGAACTGTTTTTGTCTTGGGGACAAAATCAGTTCTGTCATATCCCAAATATTTCTTTAACTCTTCCTCCCATCCTTTTCCACTGAGAATGTCTATACTTTCCCATGCTTATTTGCAGTTTCCATACTTTCCCACACTTACTTGCAATTTGATCTTCTGCTGCTAATTTCACCCTTTGAGCAAGAAGTTTTGCTCTTTTTCTGGAAGTTTCCAAACAATCAGGGATCATGCACTCCATGCAATGATGTCACAGTGCTTTTCTAAGTGATCCCAAACCATTAGGGATTACATGTTGCAAATTATGATTCCACAGTACTATATATTTAATCAAATTGGTTTCATGCTGAAGCCACTGCAAGTAAATTATGCTAATTCAAAGCAAAGGCCCCTGATTCTTAGCCTGATCACAAGGCTATTCCTAGCCAATCAGGAAACAAGGGCAAGTAAATTCTGTTCAGAGTAACCGTTCCAGAACAGGCAAACAACTTCTTTCCTTTCACAACTGTTCCTCAATGATCACTTGCAAGAGTGATTTTCCTGCTCAGCGCTCCACTTTAGCCATTCTATTAATGTTATACTCTTTATTTATATTCCACCCCTTTCCCAAAGCCACAGCTCATAGTGGCTTAGACATTAAAACAAATGCATTATAGTTAAAACATTCAAGAAATTGGAATTAAAAAGGAGTTAAAACTATCAATAAAGTAAAACAATTTAAAACAAAATGTTCTAAATGAAAACCTATTTGCATATCATTCAATCCCCAAATAAACATTCCTGTCTGGATCTTTTTTTGCGGGGTGGGAGGTGGAGAGGAATATTGAATTAAATCTGAGAGAAATAGATTAAACACATCTTCAATAGTTTCTTTATTCATTTCTTATTACGTAGAGAAACAGAAGAAAGCAACCTCAACAAAAATCAGGAAACGTGAACCATATAGAAACCTGCCTTCATGTTGTCTAAATCCAAGCAACAAGTTTCTTTCAGAAACTTTTGCAGTAAAATACTGAAAGGAGTGTGAGATGCACAGATTAAGTATGGCTTTAATAGCTTCTTGTTCATTTCTTATGATACAATCACATTAGAAACAAACTAATCTCGAAAATTCAAAGTCACTCTTTCAACATGTTGAAAGCCAGCACTCGCCAATTAGCAGCTGAAATCTTTAGTTTATCACTCTTCTGATTACACAATGACAGTTTTTACAGACATTAATCTCTCGTATATTTATAACCTCATGACAGAGACCTGATGGCTCCTGCTGTGCCATGCAATTGAATCACACATTGTTGTTGTGTGCCTTCAAGTTGTTTTTGACTTATGGCAACCCTAAAGCAAACTTATCATGGGGTTTTCAGGACAGGATTTGTTCAGAAGGTGTTTGCCTTTGCCTTCCTCTGAGACTGAGAGTGTGACTTCCCCAAAATCAGACAGTGAGTTTCCATGGCTAAGCAGGGATTCAAACCATGGTCTCTAGAGACACAGTTCAATGCTCAGACCACTATATCCTGCTAGGTCTCATGTTTTCACTTTCTGTTGAGGTGTTGAAGGGTCATGGACTTATATGCATCAGTCTCTATCTAGCTTCACTGTACCATTTTGGTTACTTGAGCTTCAAAGTTTGTAAAAGCAGTATTGTTCAGCAGGCAAATCAACATTCCACCTTGGAATCTCTTAGACTTCCAGGAAATTTATATACAGGGAGGATAAACGTGTGGCTTTATCTATTACATTTATTTATTATGTACAGCAACTAGGTTAGACAGCCCACTTCTGCACTACGTTGTTAGAGTGCTATTATTCCACTTTCAACATCCTATGAAATCTTGGGGTTTGCAGTTTAGGGAGGGGCCTTTAGCATTCTCAGCCAAAGAGCTCTTGGGCCTCAGTAAACTACAAACCCCAGAATTCCACAGGATGTTAGAAGTGAAATAATAGCACTATTCCACTAGTGTGGAAATGGCCTTAGACATTCCTTGTGGAGGTTCGTAATATCACACAGACTTCTCCAATCTAGGCATATTCTCTATAGACTTTATAAATTTTAGGTATATTATCTGCTTATAAGGCACATATGTTAGACTTATAAGGCACCTGGTGTATTTTAGTACATCTCAGTGGTAAGGAACATCAAGTTAAACTGTATTTCTAATATGTGAACGATCACATTTCATATTTTCTCTGTTGAGGAAACTGCACATCTCATAAAGGCAATTACATACATTGTAGTATTTACAATGCATTGCATTAATTCTACTTAACTATTGCCACAGAAAGTATTCCTACCTCCATCTATGCAGAGTCTCTGACTCTATCTGTGACTTTATCATTTCAATCAGAGTATTATAAAGCCAATACATTCTCGTCCTTCTAGATAGTGTATAGGAAATGGCCTAATGAGTGCAGGCCATGTGACTGTGCCCCCATCTGCTGAAGCTGGGTGGCTTCTATTACTGTGACTGGTGCTTATTTGGTGATGAATCAGGCATATGCTGGCATCTCCAAATTGCTAGAAACGAAAGGCCAATGAGATACCATCCAACATTTCACCGATGCAAAGCAGAACACATGTCACTAAGCAACATCAGAGTATTGTCAAAGTGACAAAAAATATTAATGAGGAAGAATACACAAGCTAGGTCTTACCCTGTTCTCTGGGGGTCCCAGGAGGGGCGCCCAAATAACCAAATAAAAACACAAGACGGGGAAATTAACTCGAGCACTCTCTTAAGCAAGCGAGAACCAGGTTAACTTAGCAGGGATCTTGCAACCCAATGTCTACGGGGTCAGGTCAGAAGAGCAGTCGGACAGGGTTTAAAACAGTAAATTAATAACTTTATTTAAGAACAGACAACAGAAAAGACAACACAAGCACACAGCTAACTGGAAATTAGAAGTGAGAGTTTTCGGGGGAAATGGGTGATACAACACCTTTTCTCGTAGTCCTGAAGAGACTGAGGGTTGCAGGGAAGAAAGCTCAGCATGGCTCACAGAGGGGAGCTCGTCAGACCGAACGGCAGCTAGGAGAGATGGAAGTCCAGAGTGATCCGAGGTGGTCTCGGAATCAGGGGCTTTTTATAGAGTGGATTGTGCCTACAGGCCATGGCATACTTGGTGAGAACAATGCGAGTTTGGAGCGGGTCAAAGCTTTGGGAAAGGTCAAGTTTTACGTGATGGGCTTAGCGCAGATTTAACAATAGTAGCCAGTATGCAAATGGCTTAACATTGCAAGAGTGCCAGCTTGAGGCCGAGCATCTTTGTGTAAAGTCGCACTTAAGCAAGGTGTGTCTGCAAGAGAAGTCCCTGAAGCTACGGAGTGGCGTTAATCTGCCTGCCTAAGTGGGGATTGGAATGTTCAATCATTAACCGGCTGCGCCTGTTTACGTGCTTGTCTGGTGGCCTCGCAAACACGTGGAGCAGGGTGGCAGAAAAAGGTCAAGTGAAAGCCAAATAAGTTTGATATCAAAAGGAGATACCTACTGCTATCACCGGGTATGTCTGAACCATAGTAACATAGGGGAGGCTGCAGCATTTTGCAGTCAACTGGCAAGGTTGAGATTTCCCTCCTTTCCTCTTTCTTCTACTGAGTTAATTGAGTACATACTATTTCTGCACTTTGGACTCCTTTACAACAAATGGAGGAAGCTGAAGACAACAGGGGAAAAAAGGAGGGAAGGGAAACTGGGACACTTGAAAAGCAGCACAAAAAAGAGATGACAGAGGATGAGTTGGGATGACCTCTTCAAACTGAAATTGTTGGAGCGCCCTCATCACCTTTGAAACCAGGCTATCAACAACTTTCCTTTCTTCCTCTTTCGGTTAGCTTTGTGTGATTAAGAAAGTGCTTGTGTCTTGTGTGTGATTATTAATTCTCTTAATAAATATACATTTTAGCTTGTTTTTAAATCTCTGGCTGATTCTTCCTTGCAGAGAGTCCATAAACATTGGTGGAAAGATCTCGTTAGGTTACCCCTCTTTCCAGGCCTCCTGGTTTTGAGCTAATAATCCCCCACTTTTGAATGGAGGTAGTGGAATTGTGGGCAGACCTCTGAGTAACCCACAATTTGGGGTAAAACACTACAGAATTATAGTCCTGTAATTCTACTTCAACTGTGATGATTCTACTCTATGGAATCCTGAGACTGGATGTTTATGGAAGGGGACTTAGAATTCCCAGACAGAGCACACTGGTGTCTCGCTACACTAAAAACTACAGGATTCCATAGGGTGGAACCCTAGCGGTTAAAGTGAAATCATAAAGCTAAAATTCTGTAGTGCAATTGGGCCCCTAGATTCTTGATGCTTTTCTTTTCTCCCTCTCTTTTCTCTCTCTCTCACACACATCTCCAAATCTGGATTTCAGCACCAGTTCAGAGTCTACCTCATTTTCAGAGGAACTTACTTTGGATTAACTTGGACAACAGCAAACTACACCAAAAGCCTTCAGAGGAAGATACCCTTTCTATCTCACCTATCATTTTGAGCAACTCTGGGATCGGTCTTCAGTCCTTCCTGCTGGATTTTTGACTAGGACTTTTTCATTCTTTGTGTGCTTTGGAAGAAATAAAAACTCTGGCACTTTGCAGGTGCATGCTGATGTGAATGTTCTCAGCGTCTGCACCTGACTCTAGAGTATTATTTGCATGCAATCAAGTGTTACCATCTGTCCTTGCCTGGAACAGAGGAATGAAAGGGTCCCCAAGCATACAGATGAATGGAAGAGGTGTGAAGCTATTTAAAGGGACTCCCTGAAGCTTAGGTTCATTATGGAACTGTTTTATATATATATATTTGTGGATATCTGTTATTGTGAGTAAGTCAAGCTACAATCTGAGTACTAAAGAGCAAATCAGCAGGAAATGTTTCTCCTGGCATTTGAAAATTACTTCAAAGATCAGATGCACCGGGTAGCAACAAAGATTGCCTCTGTATGTAACCAAACCTTCAGACTGTTGCTATTTTACATCATGGAACACTAGACCCCACTGTAATAGCAACATTCTGCACGTAGGCCCTTTCCACACAGCATTTGTTATGTGAAAGGACACCTGGAGCATTGCACGATTGTGAGGAGTGATCTCCATGCACAATGCTCCAGGGGCCAGCAGGCACTGATCATGCACCTTTTCATTTTAGGCTGGAAGTTGAAAATTCTGCACGATTGAGCATTGCTCCCAGGCCCCGCGTGCACTTACCTGGTGTGTGGAGCCTCTGGAGCCATGCCAGTCACACTTCTTGCCCCAGTGCAGCCTGGGAATCTCCCAGGCTGCACTGTGGAAGGAAGAGGCAGGGCTCTTGCATGAGCAGGCAGCTCATGTGAAGCTGAAGCAGCAGGGACATGAGAGCCTCTTGCTGGTGGCTGCTCGCGCGATCCCAGCACTGGAAAAAGGTAAGGTGAGGAAAGGGCCTTACATCTCTATCAGACGAATGCTCACCACCCCTGGAATAATGAATGCATTTCATCCACGTATCAGTCACTTTCATCACATAAAAAAAAATTGTACCAGATGTCTCAACAGTTTCTATGAAGACACTGTCAGTCTCATAGACTCTGATGGGAATGCAGTTCTGGTTTAGGATTCACAGGTGTAGTGCACAGAGCCATATACACAGTAGTAAAACAACAGAAATAACCATACTGCATTGCTCAGGCGTGCAGGCAAAATGGAAGAGCCTAGGCAGCTTGCTAGAATTACTTCCCTTCTATGAAATCTGTGGGGTAAGCCAGGAAGCCGAAAAGGGTGTGGTTGCTAAACTTGCATGAAGAACTGAAATTTTAAGCATGCCTAATTGGGAGAGGAGGAACCTTGTTGGCTTTCTCTCACCTTTGAAGTTATATGCCAATTTCTTTCCATTCTGACTCATAGTTTTCAATTTCTCAAAGCTAATTAAAATACGCAAAGTGAGAACCATGCAAAGTATTTTGAATTTTATGCATGTGTGTGAAAGCTGGACAGTGAAGAAAGCTGGCAGAAAGAGAATCAATTGATTTGAAATAGGGATGGGATAAATACAGAATTTTCTGAATCCAGTTATGAATCTCTGGAAGGTTCTGGAAATCCACGAATCTCACAAATCTTGACTCTTTTGAATCCTTTTTTTAAAAAGGGTTTTAAAAGCAAGGAAAAGAAGGATAAGCTTGGGCAAGACACTGTCATGAGCCAGGCTGAGCAGGAGGAGGAACAGGCTGCCGATTCAGACAGGGACTCTGAGTTGGACGTGGGGGAGGCCTTGGAGGGAGAAGGGGCTCCTGCAGAGGCAAGGGAGGGGCCTGCTAGCGACTCCCCAGCTGACCCGGGGCCGATACCTACAGCAGAGTGTCAAGAGTCCAAGGCTTCTGGTTCGACAGAAGCTGCTGCTTCTGACTCCAGTCCGGAGTTTGCAGCTGACCCTCCCCCCACGTTTCTCCAGAGGTCGCTGGAGAAGGAGGGGGGCACAGATCAAAGCACTTGCGAGAGAAGTGCTTGAGGTCTGAGGGCTTCCAGCTGGGAGCCAGATCAATGGACATTTGATCAGCCCCAGCTGGGTTAAAGACTATTTAGGCAGACGCTGGGGGGAGTTCAGGTATGGGGCAACAACATCATTCATCCTTGACTCTGCTTCCTGTCCAAGGGCTTGATATTTCTGAGTTCTTCTGCCTTCGTTTATTTTGGGTGACGTAACCTCCTTTTACTTTATGGCCTTATTTATTGCCTGTGCTTGCTTTGGGTGCTGTAAACCCTTGATTAATTTACGGTCTGCTCATTAAAAGGCCATTAAAACTTCAGTTGCCGCCTCTGTGTTGCTTGGCCTTCGCCTGACATTGACAGACACACTCTCTCAGTCTTGGCAAAAACCGAGGCAAAGAGAAACCTCCCTCTGAAGAAATCTGGCTGAGACAATTGTCCTAGTTTTGCCTCAGGATATCCCCACATTGAAAATGACATGAAGGCCCTTTCTACACAGGCAGAAAAATGTGGATTAATCCCACATTTTCCTGCCTATGTAAACAGGGCCATGTCCTACAGTACAAAGATAGTCCGGATCAAAACTGGATTTTCTTTGCATAGCTCCTTATGGCATCCTGGGGTTTGTAGTTTGATGATGCACCAGCACACTTTGGGAGAGAAGGCTGTGACACCTGGTAAAACTCCAAACCCCAGAATTGTGTCTGAAAGAGCTTTGCAAGGGAGTCAAGCAAAGGATTCTTTCAGCTATCCTTGAAATCTCAAAAAGACTGTACCTTCCAGTCAAGTGCTGAACTTCAGTATTAAATATTCAATTTAAATATATTAGAATACAACCTCAGATATAATTTCTGAAATTATTAGCAAAGGTCATTATTACTCTAAGGGAAAAAGTCACCTACTTACCATCTCCCCTTGTGTGTCTAGTTTCCCAGGTTTCCAGGCAACCCGGTCTCCAACAAACTATTTGGTTGGTAGATTTAAAAGATTTCGTTTGCCTATTTTGGTGCAGTGATTCAGATTTGTGAATCTCAAATCCTTACTGAGGATTCAGTTGGCCCATCCCTAATTTGAAATGGAATGCTGGAGAATTGTTCTGCAGATCCCCTGGACTGCTAAAAAGACAAATGAATGGGTCCAAGAACAAACTAGGCCTGAACTCCCACTAGAAGTCAAGATGACTAAACTAAGAGTGTGATATAGCAGGAAAATGAAAATCTACAAGGTAGATTGATTCTGTCAAAGAAGCTGTGGTATTGAGGCTGCAAGACCTGGAAAGTGTAGCTGATATTCAGGCCTCTTGGAAAAGTCAAATTGTCTTTCAACCATGAATTTCATAGAGTTTTCTTAGTCAGAGGCTATTCAGATGTAGTTTTGCCAGTTCCTTTCTCTGAACTATAGCTTACAACATGTGGTATGAACTGATGGTCTACTATCAAACTGCTAACCAAGGCTGATCCTGCAGAGTTTCCAAGATCAGGGCATCTGGTACCTATAGTATATGTAGGACCTTGTAAAATTAAGTTTACACTTGACATCAAAGTGCAGAAGCAGCAGCAGAAGAAGAAGAGAAGAAAGAGGAGGAGGAGAAGAGGGAGAGGAAGAGGAGGAGGAAGAAGAAACAATCACAACAGTTAAGATAAACAGCATGTGAATTGATGAATTCAGGAACCAAGCAAATGGTGTGTGTGTGTGTGTGATACTTTGATGTACTGCATTGATAGCATAACATTTTGGCCATTTCTACACTACACTTTCATAGCGCGATTATTCCACTTTCAACCTCCTATGGAATCCTGGGGTTTGCAGTTCTGGGAGGAGTCAGCCAGCCCCTCTCGAAACTGCAAACCCCAGGATTCCATAGGAGGTTGAAAGTGGAATAATCACACTATAAGAATGTTGTGCGGAAATGGCTTTTGTTAGGTATTTGCCATTTTGTACAAGCACACTGATTTTAGGTATTTGTAATCTGTGATTTTGACTACGTCCCTTTATCTAAGCTGTTAGCCACCTTGAGCTCCTATAAGTACCTATACAGGAAATCAGTCAGTCAATAAATAATAACAGTGCTGCCCTTCATTGGAAAAAAAAAGTCTCAGGACAGGAAAATGCTGGCAGACATAGTTAAAAAAACAGCAAAAAACAAATAATCTCAAAGTTTCTTTCATTAGCCACATCTCCCTTCTGTTCTTCATAAATTCCTCCCTGGCATTGTAGACAATAAGAGTGTCTTTCACATGTACCTGCACTTTTTTTTTTTAAACCCCGTTATAGGTAAACTCAACAGATTGGGCATTGTAAAGATGATATAAAGGCCCCGTGCTGAAGTTTATTTGGTGGGGCAAGATACTTGAGATCCGTGGGGATGGATTTTATTTTTCCCATCTGCTGTTTTAGAACTGGATATTTAATCAGCCTGACTTTAAGGCTGCAATCCTAAGCAGGTTTATTTGAACATACGCCCCTCAGCTTGGTGAGGACCAAGATGTATTGGTGTCCTGAAAATGGTATAAAATATGCATATTAAACATATTCAATAAAGGATGTTCCTGAACTATCTTCTTTGTGTTATTGTAACGTGTCTTCAAGTTGACTCCAATTTATGCTGACCTTGGCTTGGCAAGATTTATTCAGAGGACGTTTGCCATTGCCTTCTCCTGAGACTGAGAGAGTGTAACTTGCCCATGATCACCTAGTAGGTTTCCATGGCTCAGCAGGGATTTAAACCTTGGTATTCTAGAGTCCTGCTTCAACACTCAAGCTATTATGCCATGCTATCCCAATGATATTTTAGACACTTAAATTCCCCCGTGGAAGCAGCAGCTGGAAGCATATTTGTCTGGGATGAAACCACCACATTTAGTTCAAGGTTGCAGGAGTGGAGTTGTGCATGCAATGCCAATTGGCCTTGGATGTGCATTGCCCACAGACATTGCACAATGAGGTCCTTGCATGTTTAGTTGTGCTTTCCATTGAATGTTTGGCTCAGTTGCATTCAACACAAGGGTTATGCAGCAAAATGTATCCATAATTCTACAAGTGGAGATTAGTGCTGAGCAACCCTGCTGTTGGCTCACAGCCAATAATTTCTCATGTTGACTTTCTGGGATCCATACATATGTATGCACATGTGTACGAAATCAAGATGTTGTTTTGGAGTGGCAGCTGAATAATAACATCAAGTAATTGCTTGTTCAATATTTTTTTTTATTTCACCTGTTATTTCCTCTATTGCATCTGGTAGTACTGAATGTTCATTAAAAGTCAAATAATTGCTGGTATGTAAATAATGCAGATGCCTTTTAGGTAGCATGTGATTTGCATCCTACACATTTTTGATTTTCCTTTGGTCAAGAGGGAACAGGTGGAAGGGAAACAGTTTAGTATGAAGCATGCTAAAGAAGATGTTTCATTTTCAGTAAGTCACAGCTAGTGATATACAGATCAAAGGCTGGCATATTGTTAGTGACATATGCAGGCTATGTCCACCTTAATACTTGTTTCTTTTTTTGGGTCATGGCAAAGGTTGGTCTCCTTTTTCATCCTTTATGACAGCTAAAACCCCTCATGGAACTCATCATTTAGCCACTGCACACACACTCCATGGCCATTCAGTAGCTGGTAGAAGAGGAGGGGTCACAAAAACATCTGCCCATGTCCCTGTAGCAAGATGTAGACTGATGACACCCTCTGCTGAAATTCTGGAGGAAGATGGTCTACGTCTGGCTATGGGGACATATCTACAGACTTTTCTGATCTATCCCCCTCTGGTCTCCACCACCTAGTGAATGGCTGGTGGAGGACAGTTGTGGCTAAACAGCGAGTACAGGTGGACAGGTTGAGTGGGGAGATGAGGTATAGTTCCACCTGTGAAGCTATGGCCATTTCTGCACTAGCCTGTTATAGCACTATTATTCCACTTTCAACATCCTATGGAATCCTGGGGTTTTCAGTTTAGGGAGGGGCCTTTGAGGTCCCTCCCTAAACTGCAAACCCCAAGATTCCATAGGATGTTGAAACTGGAATAATAGTGCTATAACAGGCTAGTGTGGAAATGGCCTATTACACTACTGTGTGCTATACAGCATCTCTCTCTAATCTGCCCCACTTGGATTCCAGCAGGTCATCTGCTCTATCTGTTTCATAATCTGCACAATGTACTTTTCAGTTCTCTTTTTAGTGGATTTTGGATAGAAAATATACACAAAATAGTACACACTTTTCTACAGGGAACGTTCATGCAAAACCACTCACACACATTTGTATATGCCCCCCAAAGTGGTTTTTTCCCCGCTCTCTTCTCTCTTTTTTTGCATCTCTTTCAACATCATCCATCACATTCAAAATAAATGAAGTATTTTCCACAGGCATAAGGAGAAGTATCTCCATGAATTTCAAGTACATTGGATCCTCCCCTTCTGGGCAAAGAGTCTATTAAGATGTCATGAGAATGCAGCTGCTTTGAAATGGGGCAGAGTACAGGGCAAATCTGGTACCAGGGGATTCCATGGCTGATACCACTGTCTTTCCTAATTGCAAGCCTGCCACAACACAGATTCAGATACCATGACAGAGTCTACTTGATTTGTGTAAGGTCTGCGATTTTGAGAGAGAAATTACATTATGGCGGTGAAGTCAATTTATTCTGAAATTCCACACAGCCAAAGTTCAGTCTCGTGTGTGATATCTCAACATCCTAGAAACCCATGACTGTTTTTTTTTCTTTCCCTTGTGATTCAGAGTTTTATAACTTTCCTATGCATGTATACATACAGTGAATTTTATGACTATATAAAACTGGATTTTTCTGCAGATTGCTTAAGGTATACAGAATGTTAATGTGTGACATTGTATGCAGTTGATGTTCTTCTGCTCATTAATCTGAGGCTTCCATCAGTAGAATGGGGAGGGACATTATTTTCTGCAATGTTTGATGTACTATGCTCTATCCTTCCCCCTACACCTGTGCTGAGGGTTAGCAAGAGAGAATTTATTTCCATATTCATTTTGAGACAGACTTATCAAATCTGCATTTCTTTAATCAAAATGTGAACTGGAATGGTATTTACCAGTGATGTAGACTCAAATCAGACTCAAGTTGCTTCAAAGACTCAACTTGAACTTGACCCAACAATAAAAGATGTACTGACTTGACTCGACTCATGACTTGTATACTTTTAGTGACTGACTTGCTGGCTTTGATTCAGTAACATAACACAGTCATCCAGAAACCTTACAACTTTGAGCAATATTTCCATATCTTGTTGCCTACTGGTCTTCAGACTATCTGTCTCAAGTCCAAAGTGTGGACACATTTCTCAGAGGGAAACAGCAAATGGGTTAGGCAATGGGCTTGAGGCAGAGTTGAAGTTGGTTCACCAGTTTGCTCCTGCTATATTTCAGAGGAACCTTCTAAAACTAAAAACTAAAATTCTGGAATATAAGTAGGGGTATAAAGTTGGCTCTCAGACCTGAGACTTGACTTGAAAGTACCTTGCAAGGACTTGGGACTTGACTTAAAGCTTGAAGGTAGAGATTTGACTTGAGACCTGGAGTAAAAGACTTAAATACATCACTGGTATTTACTGTCCCCCAGCTTGCTCAATGCAGTTCTCTGGTTTTTACCAACCAGAAGACCAAGTCCTTTGTCTCTAGGCAGCAATTTGGTGCCAAATTATGAAGGAGATGGGTGTTTCAAACATAATATACTGTACTTTTATCTTTTTTTATCCTTTCATTATGTGCTTTTTGGTAGAATTGTCTGCAGTTGCATAGGGATGGGGTGGCGGTTTGCCCTGGGAGGCAATGTTTTTGGGGTGTCCCAGCCTGTAGCCACACCCCCACATACCCTGGTCACACTCCCACGCACCGCAGCCCCACCCCCTCCCACTTCCCCTCTCCACACTCCAAGTTCCGCCACTGATTGTCTGTTATATTATTTTTTTAACTTTTGTAAATAAGATTTTTGCTGCTTTTCTTTTTTTTTTTTTTGCAAGCTGCTTTGAGTCCCTTGCTGGGAGAAAGACAGAATATAAATTAAATAAATCAATGGTTCTGAGGGTTGTAGTACAGAAAATCAAGCTCTTCCGAACTCTGTTCAAACTTCATGGAAACTATGTGGTCACGGGAGGATTTGACAGGAGAGAAACAGGTGAAACTATAAAGATGTTAGAAACCTCATCAACCCTGTTGCGGTACTCTTTCACAAAGGCTTTGAAAAGGTCCACAAATCTTTGCTCTGCATCTGATCAGCTTTTAAATAAAGAAACATTGACAAACTGCAGTGGAACACTTGCATCATCTGTAGAGAAGATGCTTGCAAGTAAAACTCAGAAAAATAGATGAAGCAATTGTCTGACAAGGCGGCTGAGCAGAGAGTTAACAAAGCCAAGTGATTGACCTGACACCAGTGATATTGCAGACCAAAACGAGTCATTACAAAATGGAACCCGAGGATTCCATAGGATGTTGAAAGTGGAATAATAGTGCTATAAAAGTCTAGTGTGGAAATGGCCTACCATGCAGTGTGCTCTGTCACTAGCCTTTCAAATGAAATGGAGATCTTTTTATTTTAAAATACATGGGCTTGTGATCCTAAGGTTGATGCTGTCTTCCTGTTGTCTTTTTGAAAAGACAAAGTGATGAAACAAAATGTGCTTGCCTTTGACCATAGAGAAAATTTAGACAGGAAAAAAAAGTCCCCAAAGGGGAAGAATCTCAACTATTTCATAAACTCCTTGGTGGAGGAGCCACATGATTGGTAAGCCCTTTTTCCCTTAAGGACTGGACCAGATAAATAATGTTTAGATTCCTCTCTTGGAGAGCTGCTGCACATCTCTTTGGACTTAGGGGTGTATTAAAAAAAAAGTCCTGCTAATTGGGCTGCTGAATTCTGGGCAGGATAATCAGTGGTTCAGTTGCCACAATTGCTCCAGGCCTTTTAGCGGGCTGACGCTTCTCTTTCTCCTCAGCTATATCTTGAATTCCTTCATAGTTCTGTCATCGGCCATATTTTGTGCATTACTTGACTAATCAAGTGAAAATACCAGGGATGCGTTCGGTAGGGGTTTTTTTGTGGGGGGAGGTTACTTTGTAGCTTATTATTTATAAATAAATAAAACCTAAAATAGCTTACACACATGCACAAAGGAAGCCATTGTCATGAGCCAGGCTGAGCAGGCTGCCGATTCAGACGGGGACTCTGAATTGGACTTGGACTCCCAGCTGGGGGACGATCCCTTGGAGGGAGAGGGGGCTCCTGCAGAGTCAAGGGAGGGGCCTGCCAGTGACCCCACAGCTGTCTCAGGGCCGGATCTCAAGCCAGTACCTGCAGCAGATGAGACCAGCACTTCTGGCTCGACAGAAGCTGCTGTTTCTGACTCCAGCCCAGAGTTTGCAGCAGACCCTCCCGCCACGTTCCTCCAGAGGCGGCTGGAGAAGGAGGCGGTTCGCAGATCAAAGCAGCTATGAGAGAAGCATGTGAGGTCTGACGGCCTCCAGCTGTGAGCCAGGCCAACGGACATTTGATCAGCCCCAACTGGGCTAAAGACTATGTATTTAAGACAGATGCTGGGAGGAGTTGGGCATAGGGCAACAACCGTTTACCATCCTCGAATCTGCATACTGTACCATGAGCTTTCTGTTCCAGGCTAAACCTTGCTGTTGAGTTTTGCTGCCTCTGTTTGTTTTGGGTGATGTAACCCCTTAATTACTTTATTGCTTTATTACTACTCCTCGCTGCTGAGTTTGCTGCCTTTGTTTGTTGTAACCCCTTGATTACTTTATTGCCTTATCACCAAAAGCCATAAAACCACAGCTTCTGCTTCTGTGACTGCTTAGCCACTGCCTGACATTGACAGCCATATCTTTGGAACTGCTCCCGGGCCCCAGTGATTTTAATCCAGCTTTGGCTGGATCCAGCGATGACAGGTGGAGCATAGCTTAGTCGTCAAAGGCCTAAGGGTAAGTACAAACAGAGTTAGCAAACATGGCTACTGCTGCCATTTTGTCCATCAAGACAGGTATTGAGAGTAGGATAGGCAATGGCAGGAGGCTGCCATTGGCTGAAGGCCCATGGACAGGTCCATGCTTAGTCCTGAGCTGAGAAATAGCATGTGTCATGGAAATCAGGCTCTGATAGGGTAGAACAGTCACAGGAGAGTCAGAATGTAGACAAATGCAGTATGAAGGTCTCAAATATTCCAAGTCACTCTCAGAAAACATGAAATTAGTAAGCAAAGATCATATTTGAAGTACCGTATTCTCCTCTACGAACCAGCCCAGGCTTTGAGATCTGCTGGCGAGGTCGTTCTCTCTGTCCCATCACTTTCACAGGTGTATTTGGTAGGAACCCACAAAAGAGCCTTCTCGGTGGCTGCTCCTGGGGCTTGTCATCTTGGGAGGTACTGGAGCTCTCTGGCTGAGAATTCTAAATATTCCTCCCTAAACTGCTAGCATGCTAAAACTAAGCAACCCTTGTCTTCTCTTGTTTAATTCAGGACTTTACACACTCTGGATATCAAATAAGCTTAAAACCAGCAGCAGTTGTAACTTAGGCCATTTCTGCCCTACACTGTTATAGGGCTATTATTCTACTTTCAACATCCTGTGGAATTCTAGGGTTTGTAGTTCATTGAGGCCAAAGAACTCTCTGAGAATTCTAAAGGCCCCTCTCTAAACTACAAACCCCCGGGTTGCATAGGATGTTGAAAGTGGAATAATAGCACTATAACAGTGTAGGGCGGAAATGGTCTGAGCACGCTGAGCTAAAATCAGATTTAAGGCCGAGTTTTTCCAAGCCAGTGCAAAAGATGAGAATAGCTCCCCTCCTCATTCATTTCAGCTCTTAAAACAGGTGTGTGTGTGTATTGTAAGTACATGTGCATGCACATGTGCAAAATGTGTATTTATCTTTCAGGCTATTCATGAGTGCTCTTTTCTCTAATGGCTCTGCGGCTGAACCTGGAACAGATGGATGCATTGGTATAGACATAAGAGGCATCTCCAGGGAAAGCAGTGATATGCAAACACTCTGGGAATTGCTTCCTCTACTCACATCTTTTTGGTGAATGGGATAATATATCTGCAAGAGAAAGAGCTGCTAATTATCCTTCTACAGATATTAAGGTGCTTAGCAGCAGTGTGAAGTCACTGTGTCCTGACAATTCATCACCCGCCAGCTGGATTCTGCTTCCTTCGTTCTGGGTTTTCTATTATTACTATCAAGGGCTTTTCTGGGAAACATAAGAGGAGTGGAAAGTAGCAAGGGAGAAAGAACTTTCCTTTGAAACAACCATAGATCTGTTCTCCATAAACAAGTGTAAATTTATTCCCTGCTATTAGCAAACTGGAGAGTCAGTGAAGTGTAGTGATTTGAGCATTGGCCTGTGAACCTGGAACCCAGGGTTTGAATCTCTGCTCAGCCATGGATATCCACTGGGTGACCATGGGAAAGTCACACTCTCTCAGCCTCAGGGAAGGAAAAGGCAAATCCTCTCTGAATGAATCTGGCAAGAAAAACTCATGATGGGTTTGCCTTAGGGGCCATTTCTGCACTACACTGTTATAGTGCTATTATTCCACTTCCAACATCCTCTGGAATTCTGAGGTTTGTAGTTTAATGAAGCCCTCTAAATACCTGTCCCTCACCTGCAAACCCCAGGATGCCATAGGATGTTGAAAGTAGAATAATAGCACTAGAACAGTGTAGTGCGGAAATGGCCAGGGTCACCATAAGAAAGAAACAACTTGAAAGCACACAGCATCAGCAAACTTGCAGCTAAGGAATAGAAGGGTTAAGATTGCATGGTGGAAATTGCCACATGTGGTGCTAGGCATTGATTGTGCGGCAGAATGCTTGTGTTGACTGGCCACATGGTACAACAGAATGAGCACCCAAATGCATGGCTAAATGCACAATCCAATGCACATGTCCACCTGTATGTCCATGCGTGTGCGTGCATGCACAACTCCACTTCTACAGTCTTGAATTAAATACAGTTATTGCTCTTTGGACAAAAATGGAATGTAATTCTTTCCTAATTTCATTCTCAAAGGAAGCAACAGTGGCTTTAGCCATTTTCTTCCTGCTTCAAGAAAATCTTTGAAAACTGTGGTTTTTGAAGACTGTTTGCAATTTGGGGCTTACTCTAAACAAAATTCTCACTCAATATCTGTGCACAGAAAACATCATTTTCTGTTTTTCAGGGGATAGCATTTTTTGTGCAGTTTTCTGTGCCCCCCCCTCGCAAAAAGGTGTTGTTTGAGGAGAAGAAAATGTTGTATTTGGCTACCCATTGTGAATAAAATTCATATTTTTTTGCACAGAAAACATTTTCCACATAAGTTGCAGTGTATACTATTTCAGCAGAAAAATAAATTCTGTGTAGAAAATGAAGTTTTCTGTAGGAAAAAAAAAAGGTGAACATTGTACAGCTTTAGTTCTAAGCTGCGAACATTCTTATTAGTCCAGGATTCTCATTATGAGGATCACAGACTGTGGGGTTTTTTGGTCATAGATGGTTTGTTCAAGTTCCTTTCTTTTGTTGTTTTTGGTTTTGGCTTGTTTTCTGTACTCTTTGGTCAACTGTTTTACATAGATAAAAAATGTTTCTTTTTCTTTTCTTTTTTTAAATAATTGAACTGATAGATCTGCAGTTCTCAGGACTTCCCTCCCCATGGCCAAAGCTAGCAGACTCTTCGAACAACCTTAACATAAAGCCGGAATGGGTAATGCTGAGGGTGGGGAGTCAACCCCTGGTGGATTGCATGACATGTAACAGTGGTTTGGAAATGATGTAACATCACTCCTGGCTGCCATTTTGGCTAATTTTGGGGTGTTTTTTGTTTTGTTTTGGTGGGGGATTACATATTGGAGGAGGTGAACCACTAGATTTATAGGTGGCTTTGGGGTCCTTTGGCCTCTTTTCATGCAAAAAGTCATCCAAAAAATCATCACAATTAAAAAGATGCTGGGATTCTGGGGCCTTGGGGGGCTTTCTGGTTGATCTTCAGGTACCGCATTCGGGGGTCCAAGGGCTGCATGAACTTCATGGCTGCACTTTGCTCATTCTTGATATACCCTGCCATAAGTCCTAGACACTGGCAGAGAGTGGTTGGTAGCTCAGTGAGGGGTTAAACCTCTTCGCGTTTTAGCTTTGGCTTTAAAGGAGTTAAGCAAACAACTGAAATTATTTGAGGTTTAGGGCTGAGTACCTTGGACATCTCATGTAAAATTCTAACTAAAATCTGCAGCAGATTTACAGTCCTTCTGACATGGTAGACACCCCGAGCCCTAAGAGAATGTGCTGGCTGGCATTCTGTATTGCAGTTCTGAGTGAATAGCCTAGACTCATGGATTTGTAACATTTACACATTCACCTAGATATTCATGATTGTGGCATCATTATCATGATTTTAAATACCCACCTTAAACTCCATGGAGCTGCTCAGAGCAATGGAGGTCTTTTCTGCTGGTGATTGGGGCACCGTAGGATGACATTTTGAGTTCCCTCCCACCAATGAACAAAGCTACAACAATTAGAAGTGGGACCCCTGTCACACCTCCTTTTCCCACCTCAGCTTGTTGGCAGAAGGGGACTGGAAATACTGTCCTGCTGCATCCCAGTAGCCAGCAGAATAGACCTCCATCACTTGTTATGAGGTTGTTAAAGTAAGTTTGGGAGGTCAGGTCAGGAGATAATACTTAACATTTCCGCACGAGGCTGGTGAATTGGTTCGTGCCGTTTCTTACCAGATTTTCTGGGCTACGAAACAAGGCGGACTTTCCCTCATTTCCTTCTGCACAGTTACTGCGTATGTTCCATTCTGATTTGGAGGAGTGTGAGTTCATGGCTGTGGCCACTCCTGCTACTCCCCTCACCCCTCCCCATCGGCTGTGATTGGCCCTTTTTTATTTTGCATGGTTTAGTATGTCATTGCATACGTGTCTACGTGCATAAGTCAATACTACCCCCCGGGCCCTCCCATGAGCCCTCCCCTGACCACCAATTTGCATTGGCGCAAATGTATGCATCTGCACCACTGTGAAAGTACAAACTGGATCGATCTGGAAAATTGGAAAACCGATTTCTTCCAGTTTTTAAATAGCATACTTTACCACCACATAGGGGCACATTTAGTCAGAATTACGTGCAGAACAAAGGTAAATAAACCAAACCTAGTCTGCTCCAAAGTGCAGAAGACCTCCCTGGCAAGACGCATTGGCCCGCCTTAATAACCACGTGCAGAAAGGGCCTTAGTTACACATTCATCAATTAGTCCATTTCTGCACTACACTGTTATAGTGTTATTATTCCACCTTCAACATCCTATGGAATCCTGGGATTCACAGTTTAGGAAGGGGCATTTAGAATTCTCATCCAGAGAGCTCTTGGCCCTCAATAAACTACAAACTCCAGAATTCCACAGGATGTTGAAGGTGGAATCATAGCACCCATAGAATCATAGAAATGTAGAGTTGGAAGAGACCACATGGGCCATCCAGTCCAACCCCCTGCCATGCAGGAACACCCTCAAAGCACTCCCAACAGATGGCCATCCTGCAGCTTGAATCCATTGCTCCTTGTCCTGGTCTCTGGAGCAGCAGAAAACAAACCCTCTCCATCCTCTACAGGGCATCCCTTCAAATATTTAAACATGGCTATCATGTCCCCTCTTAGCCTTCTCTTCTGCAGACTAAACCTACCCAGCTCTCTAAGTCTACCCTCATAGGGCATGGCTTCCAGGCCTCTCACCATTTTGGTCGCCCTCCTCTGAACTTGCTCCAGCTTGACCATGTCCTTCTTAAATTGGGGTGCCCAGAACTGGACACAGTATTCAAGATGAGGTCTAACCAAAGCAGAGTAGAGTGGTACCAGTACCTCCCTCGATCTAGACACCATACTCCTATTGATGCAGCCGAGAATTGCATTGGCTTTCTTGGCTGCTGCATCATACTGCTGACTCATGTTCAGCTTGTGGTCTATGAAGACCCCTAGATCCCTTTCACACATACTGCTATCCAGCCACATGTCCTCCATCCTATATTTCTGTATTCCATTCCATAGCACTATAACAGTTTGGTGTGGAAATGGCCCAAGTTGGCAATGTGGGATCTCAGCCTACGAACTTAGAGCAAAAATTACATCCCCAGTTTTGTGGAAAGGCAGGATATAAATGAGGTTGAGAATAGCAATTGGAAATGCATTGCCCCATCATTAGTAATATAGTCTATTATGGAGTACTCCATATAACCATAGGCGGGAATTTCCATATACAACACAAAGATTTCAGACACTACCAGGGCTTAGGGTGGAGCCCACATATCTTGTATTCACAGAGTGAGCTCCAAGTGTTTTAAGGTAGAGAATCCCACAAAAACCTCTTTCTGTAACTGTTAAGAAAAAAAAAGTCACAAAAATAAAAATTGACTGCCCTTTTGTGCCAGCTCACATCTACTGCCTAAGATCTTCCCAATGATATGGCTGGACCTCTGTTTTCACTTTGAGAAATCTAGCATCCCATCTAAACCCATGTAAGCTGACCATTCAAACATGTCAAATGGAGTGCAACAGTCATTAAGTGGAGTTGATATCAATGAACTACGTGGAAGGGATTTAAGTTGTTGTGTGGGAGAATATCTCCTGATTTTTCATAATCTCTCCTGATTTTACCATCTGTTGGGAAATGAGCTGGGAATGGCTTTTGATTCCTTTCTTCCATCCTGTATCTGAAAGTAAAGAATGATGCCATCACACACTTTAAAGCATCTGGAGATAATTAGCTAATCCAGCTGGAAGCGGGAAGCAAGATTTTGCATGCTTCGACATGCGGAAACAACTCGGCTGTTGCATGTGAGGCAATCCTGCGAATCTCTTGGAAGATTGATGCTTTGTATAAATAGGGTGACAGTGAAGTATTCCATGAGTGTACAGGGACTGCAAAGGGCAGAAATGTCAAAAGAACTCTGAAAAACAACCCTTTGGATTTATGTAAATAGTGTACTGAATTGACCTCATTTGTTTGTGCCGTTTACTTGGGGCATTTTCCTTTGTGAATTAACGAGTGTGTATATTTTGTTGTTGCTCTGGCTAATTGTGTGATGAGACAACAGTCTGGGGCTAATTAAACTTTTGAAAGCTATAGGTTAATAGTCAGTTTGTGGGCAAACACATTTATAAACATTAATAAACTTCAAATTACCCATTTTGCAAATGCTGTTTTATTAGTGCATTGCTAATAGAGATGCTGTTTACGTTGTTTAAGTGTCGAGTTCTTGGAGTTGTTCATCAGTTTGCAAATATTGCTCCTTTGAATCCCCCCTATTGCTTCCTTCTCTGCCTGCTGAAGGTGTTGCATCCTAGTGTTCAGTTTTGATTCCTGTATTGCTCCCTGCAGTATGGCATAGTGATGTGAGTGTTGGAATTAGAACTCTGGGAGACGATTGGGCAGCATTCCAAATTGCACCTGAGAAGCCACAAGATATCCTTAGAACCACATGACAACACATGTAAGTGTAATTCTTTTGTGAAAATTTCTACCACTCTATTCTGCTTTGGTTAGACCTCACCTGGAATACTATGTCCAGTTCTGGGCACCACAATTCAACAAGGATATTGACAGGCTGGAATGAGTCCAGGGGAAGGTGACCAAAATGGTGAAGGGTCTGGAAACCCTGAAGCCCTATGAGGGGTAGCTTAGGGAGCTAGATATGTTTAGCCTGATGTAAAGAATGTTATGAGGTGACATGACAACCATGTTTAAATATGAGAAGAGATGTCACGTTGGAGCTAGAGGAAGCTTGTTTTCTGCTGCTCCAGAGACTAGGGCCCTTTTTGCATGGCATTTTCCATGCGAAAGGGTGCCTGGAGTGCTGCATGATTGTGAGCAGCGATCTGCACAATGCACTCACAATCGCATGATGCTCCAGGGACCGGCAGGCACCGATCACGCAGCTTTTCATTTTTGGCTAGAAGCTGAAAATGGTGCATGATCACGCATTGTTCCAGGGCCCCACATGCACTTACTTGGCGTGCGGAGTCTCTGGAGCTGCACCGGTCATGCTTCCTGCCCCAGTGCAGCCTGGGAAACTCCCAGGCTGCACTGCAAGGAAGAGGCGGGGCTGTCATGCAAGCAGGCAGCTCGTGTGGAGCTGAAGGACCCCAGACATGAGAGCCTCTCATTGGAGGCTGCTCGCGCAATCCCCGCAGCCCAGCACCGGAAGAAGGTAAGGTGCGGAAAGGGCCTAGGACACAGAGTGATGAAGTCAAACTCCAGGAAAAGAGATTTCACCTCAGCATCAGGAAGAACTTCCTGATAATAAGAACTGTTCAACACTGAAATTTGCTGCCTTGGGGTAGTAGAGTCACCTTCTCTGTAGGTTTTTAAACAGAGGCTGAATGGCCATTTTTGGGGGTGCTTTGAGTATGTGTTCCTGTATGCCAGGGGGTTGGATTCAACAGCTGTTGTGGTCTCTTCCAACTCTATGATTCTACCCAGAATCCATGTTGTGTCAGGAAAATAAATATTGGTTGGTCCGCTTCAGCAGGGGCTATAACCTTTGTCAGTATGCACTGTCCCCTGTTATATTAACATGATCTTTTTTGAGGGGGGACAGAACTTGTTTTGTTTTATTTTCAGGAACTGAGTTGGACACAGTGGGTCCTTGGGCAGGGATGTAATTCCTCACTTATTTTGTTCCTCAAGGAAGGAATAAGAACTTCTAGTATTTTTTTTCCAACTGAAAGAAAGTCTTTTGGAGTTTGAAAAAAAAAATCACATTTTTTGTGTGTGCAAAACCAGCATTTCCTGCACAGAAAATAATATTTCTGACCAGAAATACTATTTTCTGAGAAAACATATTAAAATTCCTATGTCTTGTGCAGGAAATGCTGTTTTCTGTACAAAAACTATTAATTTTATGCAGTGTAAGTTTCAAACTGTGAAGAGTGTTTTTAGTATAAGACTTAACATTGTCAGGTCTTCCAACATTGGAAAGTCATGCTTTTCAATCATTCTTTGCAATATTTTGTATTATTATTATTATTATTTCTATCTAGGAATGTAATTCTTCACTAAATTTCTTCTCAAAGCTAGCAACAAGTAATTTCAACCATTTTCTTCCCGCTGCAAGAAAGTCCTTAAAAACCACACAGAAAACAGCTTTTACTGCATGGAAAATAATATTTCAAAGCAGAAATATTGATTGACCCACAGAAAATGTTGTTTTCTGTGCATAAAACACTGTTTTCTATGCAAATCAATCATGTACAAATTTTATGGAGAAGAAACTCCCAATCACATCTCTGCATAGGACTATATTTCTACACTGAAATACTATTTTCCACACAGAAAATTTTTTTTCCAAAACAACTACATGTGAATTTTGTGTTGAGTAAGTTCCAAACTGTGAAGATTCTCATCAGTCCAAGATTCTTTTCATCAGGCTTTCTTGACACTTGAAAGCCAAGTTTTTCAACTATTTTTAAAGCATAGTTTCAAATATTCTTTATATTTATTTATTTCCATTCCACTCCTTCTCTAAAGCTGTCAGATTCCTCATACTTTGGGGAGACTCCTCCACAAAAGAAAGAAAGAAAGAAAGAAAGAAAGAAAGAAAGAAAGAAAGAAAGAAAGAAAGAAAGAAAGAAAGAAAAGTAAAAGTAAAAGTAAAAGTAAAAGTAAGGCCAGGGTGATTTATGGCAGAAGAGACAGAACTGAAGAAAAATAGAAACCAATTGCATTTTTTCCAGTTTTTGGAGATGGGTTGTTCTCAAAATCCTCTAGTGCCTCTTATGTTTTCCCTGACCTTTTACAAAATAATTGTCTATAGCTCTGTATGTGTATTTGTTAGTTAATTTTTCACAGAACTGTGGGATGCCTTATTATACATACTTGCTGTGTTGGGTATGCTCAGATTTTTAAAAGTTTGCCCTTACATGGTTCAATGATGATTATCACAAAGCCTTTGAGTTTTAAAATGGAGACAATGTTTAATTACACAGGTTTTCATTTCCCATTTCCTTATTCATCTATTAACAGCTCTGTTTCTTTTCTGTGAGGCCAGCTGAGTCAGCTGGTACTAAGTAGTAATCAGCCAGAACTCAGAAGTACAAATACCATTTTCCAGCACAACTTGTGGTGGGAGAGAGCATAAGCATCTCACATTGGAGAGATGCACAGAATTCAGGAAGCAAGGAGCTATTGGCAGATGAGAGGCTTGACATCCAAAAGTCAAGCCAATAATAGTCTATGGTTCAAAAAAAAACACCCTCAAGGAAAATGGGAATAGGAGTGCATGGAGAAAAGACACAGTAAGGATGGAAGACAAACCCAGAGACTTGAAGACTAGGTGGGAACCAAGACTGACATCAGCATGAAACTATCCTTAAGAGCGTGAAGCAAATCATCACCACCACCATCATCATAAACATCGTCAATTTTGTTATTTAAATTCCATTTTTTTCCCCAGCAGGAGACTTATACAATGGAAACTGATACACATTGCCATGTTCCACGTGGAGGAAACCTCCTTGAATAAAGAAGGAGAAGAAGAGTGATAAGATTGCAGGACTTCATCAGGGTGAGATGTGGCTGCCAGTCCGGTAATGAAACCAGCAGAAACAAGTGCTGATTCATCCAAGGTAGTGTCTACAGATCAAAAGGAAGATACAGAGGCATTTCATTCTGTACAGCATCATAAATGTTGGGAGCAAAGGGTCAGGAAATACCTTGCTCCTCTTTGAATGGAATATGTTAAGCTAAGAAGGAGAGCTGATTTACTGCTGGCTGCAAATTAACTTAATGTAAGGCCATTTCCGCACTACACTGTGATAATGTGACAGCTGGCCCCTCCCTAAACTGCAAACCCCGGGATTCCATAGGATGTTGAAAGTGGAATAATCGTGTTATAAGAGTGCAGTGTGGAAATGGCCTAAGTTAAAGATGAGCCAGCAATGTGATGCTGGAGCAAAGAAGGACAATGCTATTTTAGCCTGCATTAAAAGAAGCATAGTTTCCAAGTTGAGAGAAGTAATAGTCCCACTATATTCTCCATTGGTCAGGCCTCATCTGGAATATTGTGTTCAGTTCTGGGTCCCTCATTTTAAGAAGGATATAGACAAGTTGGAGAGAATTCAGAGAAGGGCAACAAAGATAATAAGAGGTATGGAGAACAAAACGCATGAGAAAAGGTTGAAGGAGCTGGGTATGCTCAGCTTGGTGAAGAGATGACTGAGGGCTGATGGGATTGCACTCTTTAAATAGCTCAAGGGCTGTCACAGAGAGGATGGTGCAAGTTTGTTCTTGGCTGCCCCAGAGGGTAGGGCCAGTTCTAATGGTCTGAAGTTACAGGAGAGTACATTGGAAGAAACTTCTTGATAGTAAAACTCGTTCAGCAATGGAACCAATTGCATAAAGAGGTGGTGGGGTCTCCTTCTTGGACATCTTCAAAAAGAGGCTGAACATCTACCTGCTGGAGGTGCTTTAGCTGCATTGAGTAGGGGGTTGGACTCAGTGGCTCATGAGGCTCCTTCCAATTCTATGATTCCATAATTCTATAACTCAGCCAAGGCCTCTCCTTTGCTGAAAACAGCTCCAACACTTCCTGGAGATCCAGTCTGATACAACTGACAGTGTGGATCTCTGACTTCTGATGTGTACCTTGGACTAATCTTTCTGTCTTTGGACTTTCTGGCTTTGGACTCAGAACAGAGATGTTTTTCTCATTTGGACCTCAGACTGCCATGTACAGCACTTCTGCTTCCAACTGAAAGTCCATGTACGCCCCAGGATTCAACTGAGTTCCTCCATCAGTTGCTGAAAAGTGTAGGTGTGCTTCCCTGGGCACTTGCAAACCTCAAACAGGGCACAGATAAAGATACATTTCAGAAAGAACATTAAACATTCAAAATGCACTTAAACTATCAGTGAAATTAAAGGCAAGTATTCTACATAGCAGAGGAGAAAGGTCTGGTCCAGATGACCGAGACTCTGCCTTTCCCTGAGATTGTGGGTGGTGGTGGAATCTTCTTCCTCCTTTTCCTGTTCTGATCTTGAATTGACCTGCTGAACAAAAGACGGAACTGGCTGGTTTTCAGCCATTTACTGAGCCTCTTTCACTTGTTGGAAATGTAAGTCTGTTTGTTTGTTTTTTTTAAGAAGAAGAAGAGCTTGCAAGAGTGGGCATGATAGACATGGGGCAAAGTGTACCACCTACTTCTTTACCTGAGGCAGCAGAAGATCTTGGGCTGGGCTGGCCATATCTTATCTGTGCCCCATTCTTGGAAAGAAGGTACAACATCTCAACCAGACATTCTGGTTTTGTACTGGATGCTAAGCCCTTGATGTATGTTGATTATGTCATTTCTCATGGCAAAACCTTTTGCACCCATCTCAAAGGACTGATGAGGTACTATGTAAATATACATTTGAACAAACTGCTAATCCATGCAGTGTCTATTTTTGGAAACATGCAGTCATTTTTTTCCTTCCTCCTGGCAGAAGGCAGCTGCAATTAAGCAAACTCATAATTTATTGTAGGCATCAATTAAGATCAGGATAACATGAATTGTACTTTTCATGCTTGCTTGCTAGTTGTTGTACCTGCTAATTAAGCCACAGAAAGATTGCACCCTGGAGATTAGCTTTGGAGAAGACATCACCTGTCGGGTGCATTTTGGAGACTGTTTTCCTCATACCTTGAAGGGACATGAAGGGGAGGATCTCTGTAGCTTTCAGATGGGATTCACATCTGCAAGGGAGTAAAGTTTTCTCTCTGGAGAGAATTGTGAAATGTGAAACAACAAGTAAAGCAACTCCCCAATCATGTGCTTTCCTCCCGGGATTTGCTTTAAAATCTGTATACAGGTAAGACGGCTGCCAAAAATAATTAATTTCTTCACTGAAGTTTCTTTCTGACTCCTGTCCAGATTGCTTAGATCTCAAACTTTCACCCTCCCAGGCTAAAATGTGCAGGCAGCACATGCAGTAATGCTCACAGAAGCACCACAGTCTGTGATGTGAAAGGTCTCTTGAACTCTTTCTTTTGCAGTTCAGAACAGCGATAGCTCTCCTGATTGGCTCATTGTAAACAGAGTCCTGACTGGCTCCTCTGTTCTGTGGAGACCATACAGTCTGAAATCCTAATTATAACTACTAGAATCCTATTGGTGTCCTAGATATGTGCAAATGTCTTCATAGAAGCATATTTTTGCCCAATGAAAAATAGACATATTCAGTTGAAGACCATTGAAATGAACAACAGCGGTTGTGCATATGTATTGTTCAAGCAACTCTATTTGCATGTTTGACTGCACATTCAGTTGTACAACATCACAATTCACTAACAAGGTGATGTTGCACAACTGTCTAATCATTTTGTAAAATTCCTTAATATAGGATCTTGGCCAACACTTGGAAAAGTTACATTTTTAGACTCCAACTCCCAGAATCTCCTGGCCGGTATAGTAACTTGCCTTGCTGAATTCTGGGAATCGTAGTCTTAAGAAAAGAACTTTGGTAAGCTCTGTTTAGGAACTGTCAACTGTTTTCTGACCTAGAGAATGATCAGCAAAATTTTCATGCAAACACACTTTTCTGCTCCAAAATAGGGTAGAGAATTTCAGGTGTAATTGTAGATTTGTTTCATTTTTCTCTAAAGAAAAATATTTCAATTTTGCTGAATGAAGACATATGCTTGGCCCTTACCCCTTAAAATTCTTAGGAAAGAACTTCCCATTGTAGATCACCGCTTTCTTCATCCAGTATTGAATCTGCAGAATCACTCATTGAATTTGAAGTGGTCCCAAGGGTCATGTAGATCAACCCTAGTCCAAGAATCCATAGCTAAAGCACCCCTGTCCGATGGCAATCCAACCTTTGTTCTAGTATTTCCAACATAGGATAACCCACCATCTATTGAGGTAATCAGTTCCACTGTCTAACAGATGATACTGTCAGGGAGTCTTCCTCAAGTTTAGTTGGAATCTTCCTTCTTGTAATCTGAATCTCTTTTCTCAGGTCATATGTTATAGAGCAGCAGGACACAAGTAGAACACAAATATCTTCTACATGACATCACAATGAGCTATTTAAAGATGACTGTAATAAACACGTCTCAATGTTATCTTCCCTACACTAAACATCCTCACCTTTGTTAGAAGGCTGTATATTCCCATGCTTTGATATGGTTTAACTGGCAAATATTAATTGGCATAAACACAAAATATACTCTGCTATGGATGCATGGCCATGCTGACCAAGAGGAAAAAGCTGACTCCACATGTGTATTGCAAAACTAGTAGCCTTTTCGCACCTTACCTTTTCACGGAGGTGGGGAGAGGCGCTCGCACAAGAAGCCTCAGCAGGAACGCTGCTGCTTCCCTGCTGCTTCATTTCTGCAGCAGCTTCCTGGTTGCGCGAGCGCTGCACGAACACCCCGCCCCTTCCTACCGCAGCGCAACCTGGGAATTGCAGGCTAGTGCTGAGGCAGGAAGCGTGACCGGCCTGGCTCCCAGTGCACTGCATGCCAGGTAATTGTGCACGGGCCCCGGTAGCATTGTGCAACCATGCACCATATGAAAAGGTGCATGCGTAGTCCACGTCAGGCCCTTGAGCGTTGCGTAAATGGGAGTGCATCATGCAGACCGCTCCTCCCATTTATGCGATGCTCAAGCGGCCCTCTCGCTTTAGAAATGCTGTGCGAAAAGGGCCTAGGTCAGGAAAGACATCAAGGCATAGCTGGGAAATCACCAGGAAACTCCAGTGATAATGAACTTGCAGTTAACCTCCAAAGACTCTGTCTTTAAGAGACAATAGTGTCTGAGATGTTCCCACAGGACTATCTTAACTCCTCTCCCTCTACTCTAGCACTGGTAAGTACGAGGTGTAAAAGATCCCATAAGGTTACTCCTCCTCACATTTCTCGGAGACATTGGCATCATGGGTGGACCTCTGAGTCACCCGTGTTTTGAAGTAACACCTCCATCAACTACTCATAGGCCTTGGTTTCCAGAGCATGTACTATTTTCATTGCTCTCTTCTACGTATCTTCCACGTGTTGTTTACTTTCTTAAATAAACTGTGGTGCCCAGAACTGGACATGACATTCCAAATAATGTCATGAAGTGTTTCACCAAATGAAACACCTCAGTTCTAGTACCCAGGTGCAAACATAGATAGCAACCTTCTGTTATCACATGAGCGAACTTATAAAATATTTCTGTGGAGCCAATCCAATGCATATAATTGAGACAATGTTAAGCAATGCAACATATACATTGCACATACATCTGGGTAATGATGCCCAAACTTATCTAAGTAATTATATTTCCAGAGCCCTCATTCTACTACAAACTGAGACATATAATCATTGGATGGATTTCAGTAAGAGATTGATGTCTTTGCAAGTGGGCTTATATTTGTGGGAAATCAAATTCAGCAGTTTTGGAATATTTGCATTCAGCAAGGAGCTGCCTTGACATTACTACATAGAGGAACCAGAAAAGTAGCTGATATGTAATGGGATCAATGTGCATGGCAACATCGGCTAGGGAGTGCTGATGCTCATCAGTAGAGCCTCAAACAGCAGGTGCCCTGATACCCATCTTCACAATTTGTTAAGATGCTTTCTTAGTCCCTTTGCAATGTAGCTAAGTATATGTAAAGTTAAGTAACACAGACTGTGACAGAGAATTCCAATGTATATGCATAGTTTGCTCAAATCCCATTGATCTGAATGCCACTTAGGGCTGATTCACACAAGCATTAGCCACATTCATGCTTAGAAACAAATGCATCCTCCCTGGCATTCATGAAGAAAGAGATGTGGAAACAGAAATATTGTTCTAGTGACAACTTCAGGAATTTCTCCAGGATTCCCTTCCTCTGCGGTGTTACATTCTGTTATGCAAGGAAGCTGGGTAATGTAGTTTTCTTGTGGACTTGATTATGATTATGATTATGACTATTTTTAAATATCAATAGCCTAGGGAAAATCCCATTTTACAGATATATTTTTGTCTTGACCACTACAGACCAGGCAGCTTAGTGGAGGAATCTGAAAAGCACAGCACAAAAGATGATACAGATATTATCTCTGCAAGAGGATATATCTGTGACAGCCAGTTTTGTAGATTGTCACTTGTTGTTGCACTCCTTAAGTGATGGGTTTATTTATTTGCTTTATGTCCAAAAATAGATAAGAAAATACGTGGCACTTTTTTTAAAAAAGAAAACATTAAACAATCAATGAGAGCCAGTGTGCTATAATCACTTAAGCATTGGACTACAGCTCTAGAGACCAGAGATTGAATCCGCTCTCAGCCATGAAACCCCACTAGGTGACCTGGGAAAGTCACACTGTCTCAGCCTCAGAGGAAGGCAAAGGGGAACCTCCTCTGAAGAAATCTTTGAACGAAAAACCCATGATAGGGTTGCTGTAAGTCAGAAATGACTTGAAGGCACACAACAACAAGCAAGCAATACAATTAAAACATTAATTTTTTAAAAAACACACACAAAACACATACTACATTTTAAAAAAATCAGCACGCATTGCACATACCTCTGCACAACATCATTCCACCAACAAGTTAAAGATGAAGGTCTTTGCTTGCCAGCAGAAAGAGAATACAGGGGGACCAAATGAGTGTCCTTCATGAGATAGTTCCATAGCCTAGGGCCATTTCCACACTACAATGTTATAGTGCAATTATTCCACTTTCAACCTCCTATGGAATTCCGGGGTTTGCAGTTTAAGGAAGGACATTTAGAATTCTCAGCCAGAGAGGTCTTTGGCCTCAGTAAACTACAAACTCCAGAATTCCACAGGAGGCTGAAAGTGGAATAATAGTACTATAAGTGTAGGGCGGAGATGGCCTAGAAGCAACAACTGAGAAGGCTTTCTACTGTATCCTCCAAGATACACATGAGATAGCAGTTGTGTCAGGAACCGAATTCACACACACAAATGTAACAGTGCTAATACACTATTTATTAGGAATGTGATACATAGTACAGGACTTCAGTGAGCAAACTGAAGGCAATTAGCAAAATCCAAACATTAAAAGCAAATAGTTTCCCATCCCGCTTGCAAGAGACCTTGGAGCTCAGGTTTCATCTTGGCAGTGCTTATCTCTACATTCCTAGCTTTGTTTATCTAATGGTCTCTGGTTCCCATACCTTGTTACAAGCAAGCAGCTAATTAATTCCTACTACATGTCCCATAACTAAAATATGAAGGGCTACCTGACAAGTTGGGTTGGAGAGAAGGCCTGTCACCAAGGATTGTAAAACTTTGGCAGGCTCATATGGGGAAATACGGGCTTTTGGATAATCCAGGCATAAGTACTACATAGTTTTATGGATCACAACCAGGACACTGAATTGCTCTAGGAAATGGACTGGTAGCCAGCAAAGCTGATTCAATAAAGGAGTTATATGCTCCCCATACCCAATCCCAGTTTGCAGTCTATCCATACTGTTTTGGACCTGCTGAATGAACCTGCTGTGCCCTCAAATTTTTCTGTTCCTGCCCCTGTGTTACTTGATACAGGAAAGGTTTTGTCAGTGAAATTCCAAGCAGCGAAAAATATTTAGCCTCCACCATAACTTGCCTGAAGTGCTCTCCCTGTTTGCCGGCTGCTCCTGCTGTGCAAAATTTGCTCATTACACCTTTCCCATTTTATTCCAGAGAGCAATAGTTTAATCTTTTTTGTCTTTGCTCCGATGAATGCTGCTATTTTGAAGTAGGGGATGGAGGCACTGCCTCCTGGCAAATGAGGTGTTTGTTTATAGACCTGATTTCTTTTTCATGTTCATATCTATAGAATTTCAAGGAAATTAGTACCTGTGGTGAAAGACACTAGATTGGCAGCCACAGACTCGAGAATGCAGAAAGCGGGGTGGGGAGAAAAAATAAGAGCTTCTGCACAGTGTTCTAATTTTTGGATCAAATTTAGGGATGCAATTCTCTACTTATTTCACACTCCTAAATGAGAATGAAATATTTCAAAAGCTGTTCTCCTGATGCTCAAGCTTATGAGTGTGTTTGCCTTTTTTTCAAGCATAGATTCAGATGTTGGATTTTTTCCTTAAAATAATTTGTCTAAAAAACAATGGATGGTATCCTGTTAGACAGTTACTATGTTGTAGGCTTACAACATCCTAATGGTTTAGTCTTCACTTTTATGATTACGGCACAATTGCCACAACTGCAAAAGTCCCCCAAACCCACTGAATAGTCTATACATCTGTACTGAGACAGAGGTGTATCTAGGGTAGGGCAACTAGGGTATGTGCCCTGGGTGCCAATGCCAGGGAGTGCAAAAAAGCCATGCTGGCCAGCAGCAAAAGGCCTACAAATGCCCTTTGCTGAACAAGCCATGAACATGGTGGCAGTTTCACTGTCTGCCTCAGTCGGGCCTCAGGGACACCACCGACATTGCCACTTTCCCTCAAGCTGAGAGGCTGAAGTGTCATCACCATGGTGGACTTTCACAAAGACTACAACTCCCAACTTCACCCATGTCATAGGCCCTTTTTGCATTAAGGCTTCTAGCGCAAGTGGGGAGGGCGGCTCACGCAAGAAGCCTTCTCCGGGAGGCTGCCATTTCCCCCCTCCTTCCTTCCGCAGGCGAAGGAACAAGCGGGGAAGCGGCAGCCTCCTGGAGGCGGAGGCGGCTCGCACGTCCACCCCCCCTCGAGAAGCAGGAGGTGTTGCGTCCGTCGCGCTAGCTCCCCGCCCCGCCCCTTCCTTCCGCAGGGGCGGAGGGAAGGAAGCGCGACCCGGCCGCCTCCCCGGCGCTCCGCACAGGAGGTAAGTGCGTGTGGGCGCCGGGAGCGCTGCGCGAGCGCGGGTGATTTTCGCTTTGAGGCGAAAATCAAAAAATACGCACTCGCGCAGTGTCAGCCCCGTGAGAGCGGCGGAAGTGGGAGTGCGTTGTGCAGAGCGACGCTCCCACTCCAGTGAGGCTCACGGGGCTGTTGCGTGACAGAAAGGGCCATACTCAGGCATACTATGGCAGCCTCCTCACAAGGCATCCTGGGAAAGGTAGTCACAGAGGCAGGAGTGCCTTTCGTTTCTTTCCCTTAAGATGCTGGTGGTCCTCTTGGGCATAAGTACTACATAGTTTTATGGATCACAACAATGACTTTGAATTGCTCTAGGAATTGTGGCAGCAAGTTGACATCGTGGCCAATGCCACCACATTTTCCTCATGGAAGAGGGAGTAGGATGACAGGCCTATTATGGGTGCCTCTGCTGCCCCTTCAAGGCTCTCAGGCCAGGGCAGGCTGGACCATGCTCCATCACAGCTGCCAAGAGGTGCTGAGGGTGTTTGTGGGAATGAAGCTATGCCTCACAGGACTCCTCAGAGGTCAGGAGGGTAACATCTGGCTGCTGCCTGGAGATTGGAGCCCTTTCCGCGTGGCATTTTCCATGTGAAAGGGTGCCTGGAGCGTCACACAATTGTGAGGAGCGATCTGCACAATGCATTCACAATCACGCGACACTCCAGGGTAGGGCAGACGCCGATCACGCACTTCTTCATTTTCGGCTAGAAGCCAAAAATGGTGCGTGATTGCACATTGCTCCCGGGCCCCATGCACACTCACCTGGCGTGCAGAGCCTCCGGAGCTGCATTGGTCATGTTTCTTGCCCCAGCGCAGCCTGGGAAGGTCCCAGACTGCACTGCAGAAGGAAGAGGTGGGGCTCTCGCACGAGCAGGCAGCTCGCGTGGAGCCAAAAGACCCCAGATGCAAGAGCTTCTCACCGGAGGCTGCTCGGGCAATCACCGCACCCCAATGCCAGAAGAAAGTAAGGTGTGGAAAGAGCCTGGGAGGAGTACGTTCAGAGCGGAGTGGACCTCCCCACCCCACTCTGGGTAGGCTGACATGAGTTGAGCTCAACGGTGATTCCCATGAACAATGATTGCACATTTGTTTTACTGGCTCCAATCACTGGTGACTTGTCTGACTCTGTTGCCCAAGAGGACCATGTCAGTTGTCAAGAATATGCAGGGAGCTGAGTCAGGGTTTGGATGGAGGTAGTGTGTGTTTCCCAGCTCTTGCTGGGTCTGCACATGGGTTGACAGGGGACACATTGCTTTCTGCCTCCCCCTGCACCTACCTTAGCCAAATGGGCTCACTGGTCTTTGAAGAAGTTAAAGGCATAACTTCCATGGTTGCATTAGGTGCAGTTTATGCTAGATAGGTCACTGCCAAGAGATGGCAAGTAGGGTGCTAAAGGATGATGTATCTAGCCTTCTCTTACAGCAAGTGGCAGTGCAAGGAGGAGTTCTCCTCATCACACCACCACTCACTAGTACAAAGGGTGAGGGAAGTGTCACCTTTCATTTCCCCACTCATCACTACACGGAACTTCATCCCTCAGTAGAGCTGCCTGAATTTTAAGGTGGATTGCTAAATGAAGTATAGGCACAACCTTATAGCTACATGCCTCATGCAAGATCACAGCAAACATTTGTGAAGAAATATGCCCTAGAGTGCACTTTGTGCAAAATGCAAAGAGAATTTTCACAACAAACTCCCGAAATTTGCCCTTCTCCCCCCTTCAAAAAAAAACACCCTGTAAAAATGCATGAAAACTTTGGTAACAGACTGACATGTGTCAAGAGAACAGTTCTCATGAAGGATGAGAAAATTTGCAAATATTTACATAGCCAAATTAGTGATGGAATGAAAGGAAGAAACAGAGAAAATTCTTTCCTTAAAATATTTCATTGACTTATAATATTATTGACATATTGACCCACATTACATATAGGCATACATTGGCAATTCTTTTTTTTTTAAGTTATAGCGTATCATTGCATATTCTTGTGATGTAGTCACATCGTACTCTTGTAGCAGTTTTAATCCACTTTGACTGACTCCCTACTATGGAACCATGGAATTTCTGCTTTGCTGAGGGGTTTGGACTTGAATAGCTCTGTTAAAGTCTGAAAGAAAAGAAAGGCCAGATTCAATGCCACACTGACAAAAACCACTGTTCACCACTGATGTTTTTGAACGTCATCTCCCATATTTCCTCATGAGTAGACTGGCTAGGGCTGAGGGGAATCATAGGCCAAAAACATATTGACGGTCGAAGTAGTCCATGTCTCAATCCAAAGGAAAAGAAAGGGAACTGGAGGTGAAGCTGGACTTAAACAGCCTTTTTTTTTTTTTTTTGGTTTAATATTTTTTTGGAGAGAAGTGTTGTATTTTGAGCATTGGACTCATAGAAGACAAGGGCCCTTTTCTCATTGAGGCTTGTCACGCGAGCGGGGGAGGGCGGCTTGCGCGAGAAGGCTCCTCCGGGAGGCTGCTGTTTTCCCCTCCTTCCTTCTGCAGGCGAAGGAACGAGGGGGAAGCGGCACCGGAGGAGGCTTCTCGCATGAGCCGCCCTCCCCCCGGGCGAAGCAGAAGGCTCTCGCGTCCGTCCCCCCCGCGTGCATGCGAAGCAGGAGGTGTTGCGTCCGTCGCGCTAGCGCCCCGCCCTGCCCCTTCCTTCCGCAGGGGCGAAGGGAAGGAAGCGTGACCCGGCCGCTTCCCCGACGCTCTGCACAGGAGGTAAGTGCGCCTGGGTGCCGGGAGCGTTGCGCAAGCGCGGGTGATTTTTGCTTTGAGACGAAAATAAAAAAACCTGCGATTGTGCCGCTGCAGCCCCGTGAGCGCGGCGGAAGTGGGAGTGCGTCGTGCAGAGCGACGCTCCCACTCCCGCGAGGCTCACAGGGCTGTCGCGCGACAGAAAGCCCATGCGAAAAGGGCCAAGGGTTCAATTCCCACTCAGTCATGGAGACTCACTGGCTGATCTTGAGCATGTCACATACTCTCAGCCCCAGAAAACCCCAGGATAGGTTCATCTATTGGTCACCATAAGTCAGAAATGACTTGAAGGCACAGAGCAACAAGTTTGTTTAAATTAATCATTTTACTTTTGAAAATTGTTCCACATTCTTAAATTGATGACCATGGACAGTTCTAACTTTCGAATCAATTACATAGCTTGACACTTCAGGATCTTATCTAATTCATTTATAACTATCCTTCCAAGTCCTAGCTTTCTTCTGATTTCTTGACTGCTGTCTCCATTTTGATTAATGACAGAGCCATGGTATGGAAAATCTTTAACTATTTCAATGTTTTTATCATCTACATTAAAATTATGTAACTCATCAGTGGTCATTACTTTTTTTTTATGTTTAGCTGTAAACCTGCCATTACACTTTCTTCTTTGACTTTCTTTGGTAATCATGATGAGTCTTCATTATTTTTTGCTAGTAGCATGGTGTTATCTGCATATCTTAAATTGTTGATGTTCTTTCCTGCAGTTTTCATGCCTCCTTCCACAGAGTCTAAACCTGCTTTGTGGAAGATATATTTGATGCACAAGTTAGATAGGGTGATAAAATGCAGCCTTGCCTGACACTCTTACCAATTCAGTACTTTTCTGTTTCTCGATATTCTGTCCTGAGATTTGCCTCTTTCCCTGGAAACAGCATCAGGACAATCAAATGCTGTGGTATACCAATTTTTTAAAAGAGTGGCCTATAATTTTTAATGATCTACCCTGTCAAAGGCTTTGCCATAATCTATAAAGCACAAGCTGATTTTCTTCCAAAATTTGCAATATGATCCCTAGTGCCTCTTCCTTTCCAGAACCTAGCTTGGACATCTGGCATTTCTATTCCATATCTTGTAGAAGTAACCAGAAGTACGAATCCATAACTATAATACAAGATGACGGATGTTGTCTGTCAGTCAATAAATAAATAGTAAAGGAACAATTCACTGTGTCTGAATCCAATGCCTTTGCAATGTGTTTTACATAGGGATGGGCCAATAGAATTCTCGGCAAGGATTCGAGATTCGAGATTTGCAAATCCGAATCCCTGCGCCAAAATAGGCAAACCAAATCTTTTGAATCCACGAACCAAATAGTTTGTTGGAGACCGGGACACCTGAAAACTTGGGAGACCAGACACACAAGGGGAGATGGCAAGTAGGTGAGTTTTTCTCTTGAAGTAATAATGGCCTTTGCTAACAATTTCAACAATTACATCTGGGGTTTATTCTAAGATATTTAAATTGAACATTTAATATTGAAGTTCAGCACTTGACTGGATGGGACAATCTTCTTGAGATTTCAAGGACAGCTGAAAGATTCCTTTGCATAGTTCCCTTGCAAACCTCTTTCAGACACAATTCTGGGTTTGTAGTTTTACCAAGTGTCACAGCCTTCTCTGCCAAAGTGTACTGGTGCATCACCAAACTACAAACCCCAGGATGCCATAAGGAACTATGCAAAGAAAATCCAGTTTTGACCTGGATTCTCTCTGTACTGTAGTATGTGGCACTGTTTACACGGGCAGGAAAATGTGGGATTAATCCACATTTTCCTGCCTGTGTAGAAAGGGCCTCCATGCCATTTTCAATGTGGGGAGATCCTGAGGCAAAACTATGACAATTGTCCTGGTCAGATTTCTTCAGAAGGAAGTTTGCCTTTGCCTAGGCTTTTGCTAAGGCTGAGAGTGTGTATCTTGCCCAAGATTATCCTTCTTTCCCTTGTTTTTTAAACTCCTTTTAAAAAAGGATTCAAAGGATTCAAGATTTGTGAGATTCGTGGATTCCCAGAACCTTCCAGGGATTAGGATCTGGATTCAGATTAGGAAAATTCTGGATTTGTCCCATCCCTAGTTTCACAGCACTTGTCAACAGCTGAGCCATGAGCAATAAAGATGGGAGATAGAGAGCAGAGCTTTCAAGCAAGGTTGTGGTTTCTGTTGTTGTGTCCCTCCTCACACTTCATAATGTAACACAAGTGAAAATGTTTCAGCCCCCTTTCCATCTGCTGCACAAGAGCAATGTTTTCATTCTTTCTTGGCTTGTATTTTTTGTTTGTTTCTGAAAACAGCCCAAGATATGAAACAATAAGCACTTCAAAAAACTTTCTTCTTTAATGCACTACATTTTGTTTCAAAAGGGACTTGGATCCACTTGGATGAACCAAAGGGGAATGGAAGGAAAGGGAGGGAAAATACTAAGTTGTTCTTTAATGTTTTAGCAATGCTCATTAGTGCCACTTTGGCTAAAGGTCTAGCAGCATTTCCGTAATGCATGCTCTCTCAAGAAAAGCTGATCTCAAGAGGAAATGTCTAGAAAAATGTTATTTACATAGAAGTGAGCCATGAAATATCTTTCCATTTTTTGTCTTTATTATGGTTTGAGGAAAATAAAAGTAGCTGACAGATCCTTCTATGCAAAAACAGATAATGCAGTTTGAGGACAACAGACCATACTTGGCCATATCTGGAAAGCAGGGAGGTGCAGATGGTAGCTACACACATACATTTTCAAGTGCACACATACATAGGTCTTCCTCCATATGCACATCTTAGTGTGCTCCCACTTCCCAGCAACATCCACTGAAACTGCTATTCACCTGCTGCTACTAGCAGCAATCTAACAGAAGCCCGAGGACTGTCTTGTTGCTTTCTGCCTTTAGGTCAGCTGTGACCTATGATGACCCTATTTTTGGGTTTTCCCAGCAAGAGTTATTCAGAAGAGGTTGGCCATTGTTTTCTTCTGAGGCTGATAGCCTGTGATTTGCTCAAGGTCACCTCAAGGTGGGTTTCTATGGTTAAGGTCTAGTCCACAGGTCTATTCCAGCACTCAAACCACTAAGCCAAACTGGCTTTCTGAGTTGAGTGACCTGAACACTATCATCAGTCCTAACTAGAACAGGCTTATTGAATCAATGAGATCGACCTACATATTGACTCACCATTCAACAGTTGGGTCAACTGGTCTACTCTAGTTGAGACTAACCAATAAGGACTGTGAAACACTCAAGTCCTGCCCAGCCTGACACCTCTTTATGTCCAGGTCTGAACAGACAGAGCGATTTCTGACCAAGCCAGGACTATGACAAACAGGTCTGCTTCTATTCCCCTTCCTAAGAATGCAGCACCTTTCTCACTCTTGTCCCCCACTGGTTACTCCTCCCAGGGCAATCTCCCTCTGCTGTTTTCCTTAAATCTGCCCCTTTTCAGATATAAGGGCAAGCAGAGATTTATTTCCTCAGTGAATGTAGTACTGTTGGTAGTAATGGTCCTATTGGTAGCATGTGTAACCCAGTGCAGCTTAAAGAGACACTCTCTTGAAGCAGCTTTTAGGAAAAGAGACAAATAAATCTTTATTAAATACACTGTCAAGGCAAACCATATTTTGTAATTAAGGATTCATAAACCAGCACAACACTTGTCTCTCTCTCTCAAATCCAACACTCAGGTCTCTCCATCCACTCTATCTACGTTCTACACCAACTCTCTTCTGACTCCCTGTTTTCAGTTAAATTTCCATTATTCCTTTTCCCCATCTAGCTCCTCCCTTTGGCTATCCAGGGTTCTATTTGCTCCAGCCAATAATTTTAAACCTATGAGATTGTCATGGTGCCTTCATTACCACCACCACCCCGGGTTCATCACAGGGACTGATCCAGCATCTCTCTCCTGCTGCAGTCCATATAATCAGCTGAGTTTTGTGGAGAAGTAGATTGTATGGGGGGAGGGGAGATCCACACAGCTGCTGAGAGATGTGTGAAGTCCCAGAGCTGCCGGTTAAACACTTCTCTGCTTAGAAGAATTGCAAACGCTGCCTCAAATGCTGTTGGTGTCTTATCATATGTATGTTCTCTTATAGTTTTTGTGCCATGCAGTTCATCCAGATATAGATCACGTTTGCAGAAGTGGATTTCCCCACTCATGGATAAGCTCTGCACATTATTTATAGTGTGTATTGCACATACATGTACATTTGGTCATATATTTGCCATCTTGGTTCAGTCGTGTCCATCTCTAACTGGCCTCACTCTGGTGTTGGTGGGGTGTACCCCAGCTTAGGAACCTGTTAGCCAGCCATGGGATAGTCTGGGTAGAAATAGTTGCTCATTGACCCAATTTTATCATTTTATTGGCCATGCTCTGGGATCATCACTGACCTGTTTTTTCAATCAGTTCCTCTTCCACATGGCCTTATCCAGTCATTGTATACGATTTCTATTTCATGCCAATTAAACATATCTGCCAATATATATATATATATATACATATTGCCAATTAGACTATTAGAACAGTGGAATTACAGCTTCAGTAGAAGAAATCATTAGTCTTCTCAGAAGAAGAAGGCATCACTTAAATGCTTCTCCAATGCCCTTTGCTTTCTTTCAGTCACATAATGGCTGCTCAGAGGGCTATCACAACAAACTCTGGAGCAAAGAACAGGAGTCATAGCAGAGTTATGCCTGTGGAGCTTTTACACTGATCTGGACAGTATAGGATCTTAGGCAATGTCCCCTAGGTCAAGGATGACTCCAGACATTTACAGTTGCATTGAAAATGTGCCCAAGAAACAATGCAAATCACACTACATGGGTAGGTAACATAGTGGCCAAGAACCAGTTGTACAAGCCTGTAAGTGAAAAATATTGCTGCAGAGCCAGACTAAGCATATTGACAGTCTGAAAAGCAAATTGTAAATTGTTCTCAAGACATTCCAGATAGCTATGTTGTACATTAGAGCTATTACCATTTAATCCTATAACCATCCAGGAAGTAAGATCCTTTTCCACAAAAAATATATATTTTTAAATAGGAAAAAAAGGGTGGATGCTCCTAACACATAAATAACCACCTCCATGTTGAATGACTGAAATCACTTAATAGTCCATAAGACACCATTCCTTCCTATCATGAATACATGTAAAAATGTTATACTATCACCTTGTTCAACCTCCACCATAAAATTAATTACCTTTGGATAGACCCCATTTAATTGCTCATAAAATTGATCTGACTTTCCAGGTTTTATGGCAATGAGTAGCTCATCAACAAAATAGTGCCTGGGAGAAATAAGACATCCATTCTCCCTCTCTTTCCTCCACCCCCACCCTCAGGAAATAATCACCTGTGTGTGTATGTGCCTTCAAGTCACCTGTCTAAGGTACCACTCTTTTGTAATTTTTTTATTTTGTTATATTTTGCAGCATGGCAAACACAGTTCCCCCCAGAAATGTTTCCTGGGTTTGATGATACCAAATTTTGCCACAACAGGGAAACTTTTAACAAGAGGAAGCAATGTACTGGGACTTAATTCTTTTAGGTTTTTATCTCAAACAAAAGTAAAAATCTTCCACCATATAAGGTTTACCTATACAAGACCTAAAAAGGTTTTCCAGATGTAACAGATCAAGGACTTCTTGAGAAATACATTGTTCTTTGCCTAAGAAAGTGGCAGTTAGCTTCATGCAGGACAGCAGTAGCCTAGATCTCAAGGGAAGATACTTTTCTGCTGTTAATGGACTGATGCAACAGCTAAGAAAGCCAATGTGATTCTTGGTTGCATCAATAGGAGTATGGTGTCTAGATTGAGGGAGGTAATGGTACCACTCTATTCTGCATTGGTTAGACCTCAATGGAATACTGTGTCCAGTTCTGGGCACCTCAATTCAAGAAGGATATCAACAAGCTGGAGCATGTCCAGAGGAAGGCGACTAAAATGGTGAAGGGTCTGGAAGCTATGCCTTATGAGAGGCAGCTGAGGGAGCTTGGAATGTTTAGTCTGCAGAAGAGGAGGTTAAAAGGGGACATGATAGCTGTGTTTAAATATTTGAAGGGATGTCATGTCAAGGAGGGAGTGGGCTTGTTCTCCACTGCTCCAGAGACTAGGACAAGGAGCAATGGATTCAAGCTGCAGGAAAGGAGATTCCACCTGAATCTCAGGAAGAAATTCCTGATGGTAAGAGCTGTCCAGCAGTGGAATATGATGCCTCAGAGTGTGGTGGAGTCTCCTTCTTTGGAGGTTTTTAAGCAGAGGCTGGATGGCCATCTGTCGGGAGTGCTTTGATGTGGGTTCTTGCATAGCAGGGGGTTGGACAGAATGGCCCCTGTGGTCTCTTCCAACTCTATGATTCTATGACATTTTGTTGTTGCTTTTGTGTGCTTTCAAGTCATGTACAACTTAAAGTGGACCTAGCACAGGGTTTTCTGAGACTGAGAGCATGTAACATGCCCAAGGTCACCCAGTGGATTTCCATGGCTGAATTCTGGTGTCCAGTGTCATAGTCCAATGCTCAAATCACTACCAAAAGCTGGCTCTCTTTGATTGCCCTTTGTTTGTGGTCTCCATATGATCAAGAAAGGAATTGGCCTCTAACTTTATTGAGGTTCCTCTAGGCCATCTTAACCGGCAACAGAGCAACATCAGAGACAAAATGAAGGCCTGTGACTCTAACACCATCACTTTTCTTCTCCTATATGAAGCCAGTGAAGCTTCAAAATCTTGCATGATTTATTTTTTTGTTTTTTGATGGACAATAAAGGTATTGCTGTTTTGTGGATTTTGGATATTCTTGTATTTTGCTATACAGCCAGGTACAGTACTGTACAGTACAGTTCAGTTGGTTTGGTGGGGGTTGGATTTGATGGTCCTTGTGGTCTCTTACAACTCTATGATTCTATACCTCATGTTTTCTATTGTTTGGGAAAGCTACAAAAGTTGGCTTGTGGCCTTGGATAGAAGTAGTATTGAATAACAATGCCTGCATCTTTTATGTATCAGATAAGGAGCTTTACTTCAAGGACTCTGGGCCTCTAAACACAATTGGCATCCTTGTTATTATTGCTCCTGAGGAAAAATCTAGAGAACATGGTAGGGAAGTATGTTAGCATCTCCTTCCTACTCCGGTTTTATAGTCTTGATGCAATTTGTCACCTTCTGTTGCTGATTTGGGAAAAAATTAAAAGACTGAAGATCTGAAGCTCTCCAACATCAAATGAAGCTTGGCTCAGGGATCTGCTTTCTTTCTGAGGTAAATGCAAGTCATAATTTCTCAAATAATGCATAGTTAATCCACCAGGGTAGACAGGATTTGTTTGTCAGTGGAATGTGCTGCCTGAAAGTGTGGTGGCGTCTCCTTCTTTGGAGGTCTTTAAACAGAGATTGGATGGGCATCTTTTTGGGTCTCATTAGTTGTATATTCTTGCATGGCAGGGGATTGGACGAGATGACCCTTGCGTTCCTTTAGAGCTCTAAAAGTCAATGACAAGACAAAATGTCTTCCAGTTCCTCTCCTTTCCTCTCACCCACCCAAATGTATATTTCTGTGGAAATGTCAGCTGCTAGGTATATAAATCTTGACTCTTTTTCTTCTTTCCTGTTGTAATCAATAGAATCAAAAAATCATAGAAATGTAGAGTTGGAAGAGACCACTTGGGCCATCCGGTCCAACCCCCTGCCATGCAGGAACACCCTCAAAGCACTCCCGACAGATGGCCATCTAGCTTCTGCTTAAAAACTTCCAAGGAAGGAGACTCCATTACACTCTGAGGCAGCATATTCCACTGCCAGACAGCCCTGACTGTCAGGAAATTCTTCCTGAGGTTCAGATGGAATCTCCTTTCCTGCAGCTTGAATCCATTGCTCCTTGTCCTGGTCTCTGGAGCAGTAGAAAACAAACCCTCTCCCTCCTCTACAGGGCATCCCTTCAAATATTTAAACATGGCTATCATGTCCCCTCTTAACCTCCTCTTCTGCAGACTAAACATACCCAGCTCTCTCAGTCTATCCTCATAGGGCATGGCTTCCAGGCCTCTCACCATTTTGGTCGCCCTCCTCTGGACTTGCTCCAGCTTGACCATGTCCTTCTTGAATTGGGGTGCCCAGAAATGGACACAGTATTCAAGATGAGGTCTAACCAAAGCAGAGTAGAGTGTTACCAGTACCTCCCTCAATCTAGACACCATGCTCCTATTGATGCAACTGAGAATTGCATTGGCTTTCTTGGCTGCCGCATCACACTGCTGACTCATGTTCAGCTTGTGGTCTATGAAGACTCCTAGATCCCTTTCACACGTACTGCCATCCAGCCACGTGTCCCCCATCCTATATTTCTGTATTCCATTTTTTCTACCTAAGTGTAGGACCTTACACTTCTCTCTGTTGAATTTCATTTTGTTTGCCTTGGCCCAGCTCTCCAATCTATCCAGGTCATTTTGACTTTTGATCCTGTCCTCCAGTGTATTAGCAACCCCTCCCAATTTGGTGTCATCTGCAAATTTGATGAGCATGCCCTCTATTCCTTCATCCAAGTCATTGATAAAAATATTGAACAGCACTGGACCCAGGACAGAACCCTGTGGCACCCCACTAGTCACTTCTCTCCAGGATGAAAAGCAGCCATTCATGATCACCCTTTGGGTTCGGTCGGTCAACCAATTACAAATCCAACTAACAGTAGCCCTGTCCAGCCCACATTTAACTAGCTTCTTTGCAAGAATGTCATGGGGAACTTTGTCAAAGGTCTTACTGAAATCAAGATATGCTACATCCACAGCATTCCCTTCATCTATCAAGCTAGTAACTTTATCATAAAAAGAGATAAGATTAGTCTGGCATGACTTATTTTTGAGAAATCCATGTTGACTTCTCATAATTACTGCGTTGCTTTCTAAGTTATTAGAAACTGACTGCTTAATGATCTGCTCCAGGATCTTTCCGGGTACTGATATCAGGCTGACTGGGCGATAATTATTTGGGTCCTCTTTTTTTCCCTTCTTGAAGATGGGGACAACATTTGCTTTCTTCCAGTCTGCTGGAACTTCTCCTCTCCTCCAAGATTTCTCAAAGATTATAGCAAGCGTTTCCAAAATGACCTCTGCCAGCTCTTTTAATATCCTAGGATGCAATTCATCTGTCCCTGGAGACTTGAATTCATCCAGTGTGGCCAGGTATTCCTGTACCACCTCTCTACCTATTATGTGCCTCATTTCCTCTGCTTCCTCCCCTGCTCCCCAACCGCCAGGTTGAGTGCTTGTATCCTTCTGGGAAAAAACTGAGGCAAAGAAGGTGTTAAGTAGTTCTGCCTTTTCTCTTCCTCCCTGTGAGTAATTCGCCATCTTCCCTGCACAGCGACCCTATCGTCTCTTTCTTTTTTCTTTTGCTGTAGACATATTTAAAAAAGCCCTTTTTATTGTTTTTAATGTCTCCGGGCAGCCTAAGTTCATTCTGTGCTTTAGCCTTTCTGACCTCCTCCCTACATCTCCTGGCTACTTGCTTAAATTCTTCTTTGGTGGTTTCCCCCTTCTTCCATTTCCTGTACATGTTTCTCTTAACACTTAGCTCAATAATTGAAAACCTACTCATCTTCCCTGGCAGCATAACAAGAATTTTAACAGGTTTTCAATTTGTTTTTTTGTACTTCAGAACTTTTTATGGAAAAAAAAATCATTTATATAAAACCTTGCTTTTGTGCTTTTGGAACTGTGAAAAACAAACAAACAAACAAACAACATTTTGCATGTAAAACATTGTGTTTTGTGGAAACTACACCATTTTCTGTTGAAAAATCTTGTTCTGCATAAGGCAAGGGGTCTGGTTTTGTTCCCAAAGACCATTTTATTTTCCTCACAAATGATTTTTTTTTTCTGCAAAAAAGTCCTGAAATGCTGACATTTTGTGACAGATGACCATTTTCCTGGTAAGGTCCTTTATGTAGAGGTATCCTTCAATGAAGTAAACTCGAGTTGATTTACTTGGACTCAAGTTGGACTGAAGTTGCTTCAATGACTCGACTTACAATAATAAATGATTCACTGACTCCACTTGAATTGAGACTTGTATATTTTTTAGTGACCAGCTTGCTGCCCTTGGTTCAGTAACATAACACATTCATCCAGAAACCTTACAACTTTGAACAGTACTTCCATCCTTTTTTGCCTACTGGTCATAAGATGATCTGTCTGAAACCAAAGTGTGGGTGCATTTCTCAGAGGGGAACAGGAAATGAGTTGGACAACAGGTTTGAGGCAGGGTTGAGGTTTGCTCAGCAGTCTGTCCCCGCTGCCTCTAGGAATTGCTTTCCAAAACTTTTCTAAGACTTGCCCTCAGAGTGCAGGACATGTTTCTCAGAGGGGAACAGCAAATATGTTGGGCAATAGGTTTGATGAGGAGGTATCCTTCCTTCTAAAGCTTTTGGAGCTTCAGTAATGGGGAGTAAGAAAGATCCTATTCTCCACTTCTGGAAAAGCCTCCAGTTTCAGAAACAGGAAATAAGAAGGATCTTCTTCTCCGCTTCCAAAGCTGCAGACTCTTTATACCTATTAACACAAAAGCCTCCAGCTTTAGAAAGGGGGAGTAAAAAGGATCCTATTCCCCACTTCCAAAGCTGCAGATGGCAAAACTGCAAACATTGAGGTCTGACTCTGTTTAAATAATTAAAACTGACTTTATTTGATTCTGCCCAGAAATTCTGGAATACAGAACGGGGTATAAAGTTAGCTCCCAGACTTGAGACTTGACTTGAAAATATCTTGCAAGGGTTTGAGACTTGAAGGTAGAGAAGTGACACTTGGAGCAAAAGGCTTAAATACATCGCTAGCATCCTTTGTCTGTGAGGAAGACAGGTTCTTCTGGATTTCTTCCCATCCCTAAGACAGACTAGCCTCTTCCTAATAGGAACATTTGTTTCCTTCATGGAGGAGATGTAGGAACATCCTCTTTGTCTAAAAGGCTATCATTTGAAACTTTCATTACATCACATGTGGCGACTTGCCGGAAGAGATGGCCTTTTCATCTGTGGCAGCTGTCAGTGGGAACAAGATTGCTCATCACTGCTTGAATAGGTTGCTAACAGGTTGTCTGAATTCGCCATAAATGAAAAGCTGCTCTCTGCTGGCTGTGAGGTGTGGCAGTTTGAAACAAGGACATGGAAGCAAAAGAAGCAAGGGTTTCACACATTGCTGTGTGACTGGCATCAAGTCCACAAGGCTTTGTGAAAATCTCTTGTTCTTTTTCTCTCTTTTGCTCTCCTCGACTGAGTAATGATGATTTCCCTGTGGAATTCTCCTGGCCTTATAACTTCTCTGTGTTAGACATTATAGTAACAACTATATTCTTCACACTCCAATTACTCTTCTTCAGATGTATTTACACCTAGAAGGGGGATACATGTTATTAAAAACAGCTTCTCTGACTCATTTTAAATCCCGCTTGTTTTACACTTTGGGGATTCTCTCCATGGTTTCCTCAGTCATTTCATCTGTTCCTAGAATGTTCAAAGTCTGTTTGTTTTGCGTTTCAAATTTCTTCAACTGATTTTATTTCAAGCCACTGAGAGATTTTATTTATGGGGTGGAATATAAATATTCAAACAAGTAAATACTCCTTGACAACTCTCTGTCAATCTAGAGGGGGTGGTCGGAAGTGCTTCCATCATTTTTTACTTCCACAAGAAGAATAAGAGGAGGTTTGAAGTGGGAACCGATTACTGTTTGGAATAGTTTGGATCAGGATAGTTAGAAGGGGATTTAGACTAAAAAAACCTCTCTTTTCTCCTAGTGATCTCAACACAGAGATATCTAGTTTCTTGCTGCCATTATTATTGTTGTGTGCCCTCAAGTCATTTTTGACTTATGGTGAACCTAAGGTGAACCTATGGTGGGTTTTACTGGGGCTGAGAGTATGTGATAGGCCCAAAGTCACCCAATGGGTTTCCTTGCCCAAGTGGGGAATACAACCCCAATCCAGTGCTCAAACCACTACATTGCACTGTCATTACCTTTGCAAAAATAGTGCAGTTGTGCAGAATTGCACTTGTGTCTCATCTTCTCCATCCCTGAGCAATCCTGATGGAGTGTTTAATCCTAATCTGGATTAGGATTACAGTGGTAAAAGAAGATGATTCAATCTTAATCCCCTAGTGAACTCATCCCCTGATCGCAAAAAGAAAGTATGGCAGGTTTTCTTCAATTTATTCTATTTATATCTTCCCTTCTCACTATATTCCTCCAGGCAGTAAGAAATAAAACAGGTATTATTAAAATACTAGAAATATTGTAAAAGCATAGAATTATTCACAAAATATAAAGAGCCAGATCTGTCCATTTTCCTCATCTTTGCAGAAAAGTGTGTGTATGTGTATATGCAGCCTATAAACCACTGATAGGCAGAGCATGTGGCCCTAGGGGAACACTCCTGCAGTCATCCTGTTATCATGGTTATGATATGTCTGCTGAGAGCATTAGATATCCTTTTGATATCAAATAATTTGGCCTTTGCTTGACCTTTCTCTGCCACTCTACTCCATGTGTTTGCAGAGGTCCACCGGACAAGCAGGTATTGGGTGCGGTCATTAATGGTTGTATACTCCAAAACCTCATTCAGGCAGGCAACTTAAGCCTCTCCAATGCTTTAGGGAAAAACCTTCTTGCAAACCAGCTTTGCTCGGCACGTATCTTTACAAAGCCGCATGGCCAAGAGCCGAGCCATTCCTTTATGTTGGGCCATCAGCATACTGGCCATACTATTGTCATCCAGCACTAAGCAAATCATGCAAAACTTGACCTTTTCCAACTCCTTTGTCCAGCTCCAAATTCCCTTTGTTCTCACCGAGCATGTCATAACCTGTAGGTAAACTTCACCCTATAAAAAGTCCCCACTTTTGGGACTTCCTTGGAACACTTCGGACTTCCATCCTGCCTTGATATCGGTTTGTCCAGTGAACTCCCCTCAGTGAACTGTGCTGAGCTTCCATCCCTGCAACCCCATCTTCTCTCCAGGACTATGAGACCAGGTGTCGTATTACCCATTCCCCAAAGCTCTCCATTTCTATTTCTCAGTTAGTTAGTATATGTCTTGTCTTTCATGTTTCTTGTCTTCAAATAAAATATTATTTGTTACTTCAAAACCTTGTCTAGCCACTCTCTGACCTGACGCTGTATACATAGGGTTAAAGATCCTAGCTGAAGTTACCTTGCCTCTCGTTAGCTTAAGAGAGTGCTCGAGCTTAATTTCCCCATCTTGTGCTTTTATTTGGTTATTTGGGCGCCCCTCCCAGGACCCCCAACATACAGGGTAACAATCCAAATCCAGGGGATGGCTTCCATGTCAATGGAATATTACCAGGTTTTAGCATGGACTTTCAAGGAGCTATCCAAAGTGCTGAATCTGATCCCCAGCATAAGTTAAACACCTTGGTTAGCTCTTTGAAAGTGCATGCTAAATCCTGGAGGGGATTCATTTTTTTTTTCTTTGAAGGCTGCTCAGTTTTATTAATTTCTGTAGATGAGTACAAAATACAAAAAAAAGATAGAGTGTTATCAAGGCTGTGTTGGAAGAAAAGAAAGATGTAGCTTCATTGATAAAAAAAAGTAGAAAATATGGTGCAGAAGGTTTTTTTTTTTTCTAAGTTGGCATTTTGTTTTTATAAAAACCTATGTCTAAAGTGGTACTCAGAGCAGCCTATCTACTCTATGGGGAGGAGGAGTGGAAAATGGACTCTAACTCGGGGGGGAAGAGAAGATGGCGACGAGTTTGGTTGCTCCGTGAAAGTCTCTCTCGGAGCGATCAACCCTGCGGGAAATAGTGGCGAGAATCAAACTGCCTGAGTTCACTCAAATTGAGGGTGAACAAGAGAGTCGCGGTCTTTGGTGTTCTGGAGCTGTAAAATTGTGGATTTAGGAAGAACAAAAGAAAACGCTGCCCAAAGAATGGTGGGCATCTGCCGGTGTTGGAGGATTAAGGAGAAGGGGGAGAAGACGATCCGGCGAGTTTCGTTACCAGGCTTCGGAGAGAGAACACACTTCGCAAAGTACTAAATCCCGCTGAGGCAGCTGAGGCTTTTGCGTCGCAGATCATTTCTCTAAGGAAAAGAACCCCCGTTTTGTTTTGTTTTTGTTCCTGTTTTTTTTTTTTTTTTGCCAGAGGAATATTACAGATTATCTCGGCTGTTGGTAATTTTTTTTTTTTTTTGATTATAAACTGTACAGTTTAACTTTTGGGATTTAACTTTGGGGATCAGACGGAGGGTCAAGAGACTGTAAGAATTACTAAAGGGCGAACTTTATGAGAGTGAGGAGTGTGCGGACAAGGTTGGGGAGATGGCTGTCGCAAAACACTAAACAGCATGGCGGCATTAGAGATCTGAAGCTTGAAGTTTGAGGTGGAACACCTATTAACTATTAACAACCATTAACTGCGGTTGTAAGATCAATTGTGATTACACCAGTTACTTTTGGGGGTGACTTTTGTGTTGGGATTCCCTCGGAATAGACTGGATTACGGAAGAGGAAGAAGAGGCTGGTCTGGTATTGTTCCTGATTTGAGTGACTGAGTGACTTCACAATATAGACTATTTTATTGTAATCCGGGCGAACGAGGGGGGAGAGAAGAAGGAAGAAAGAACAGAAATCTGCCCTCTGGTCCAAGAGGAGGATCTACTTTGATAGTACTTTGGAGGCTGGACTAAGTTTGGGTGAAGTCTTTGAACTACCTTTTTTTTTTTTCCTCTGATCTTGCCTGGCTGAGGAACTGAGATTTGAGCTGATAGTCTCTCCAGGCACGTGTCTACCGGAACTTAAGTATAGAGACTTAATTTTGGATCCGGAAGTTGTCTGAATTTTTTTTTTTCTTTCCCACCTTCTTTGGCTGGGGGAAGTACTCATAAAATTGTTGAATTGTTGAAAACAATCAGGTCACTCTGACTTAAATTTGGAGTAATTTGGGTATATTTTGATATACTTGGATATAATATAAAGGAAGAGGGGGAAAGTATCTATATAACTATATAAATTAGATAAGTATATAAAATATATAATTATATAAAATATAAAGAGATAAATAGATTGAGGTAGAGTGATATATAAGAATTTGTTATAAGCGGTGAAGGATATTATAAAACCAATATTTGTGATTTGTGACTTGTGATTTAATTGTAACTTTAATTGTAGTTGTATTTTATATTATATAGTTTAGTACAGTTTAGATAATTAATATTTAATTCTACATTGATACATAGTGATTGAAGGGGTGATATTTATGCCCTGACACATAAATAGTTGAAAGGGATATAATTGATAAGAGGTTAGAAAGGGAGTAAGCTAAATTAAGTGGTTATATTTGCTTGTTTTTTTCTCTCCTTTTTTTCTCTCTCTTTCCTTTTTTTTTTATTTACAATTTATAATATATAATTCTTTTATTTATTTATTTATAATTGTTTACAATTATTTATAATTGTTAATAGCTTCTCTTATTAATTATACATAGCTATTTAATTGGTTAGTTTTCTTAAGATAAATATTTGAAGAAAGAAATGGCGGCAAAAGTTAAAAGATCAACTAGACAAAGAAGCACTTCACTTGAAGATGTCCAAGAAAATCCTAGTACAAATAAGGAAGTGTTGGAAGAATTCCGGAAATTTGGAAATGAGTTCAGATCAGAGATGAAGATCTATATGAGAGAGTTGAAAGAGGAAATAAATCAAGATATTCAGAAAGAACTTGGAGAACTGAAGTTAAAAGTTACAGAAGAATTGAAAGAAATGAAAGATAAGATTTTGGATATCACAAAGGAAATTAATCAAATAGGTAGTAATACGAAAATACTTCAATCTAAAGTTAATCTGGTGAAGCAGCATCTGGAGGCAACGGAGGAGAGGGTGGATGAAGAGATATCCAAGTTGAAAGTGGATATAGATGCACGTGCACGTTCAAGATGTTTGAAGATAAGAGGTATTAAAGAGCGACCTCGGGAGAATTTAGCGGAAATGGTGGTCCCGATCTTGGCAGACTTCATAGGTTGGGAAGTGGTTCAACTGGACCTTGAAGTTGATAAAATCTATCGGGTAAATTCGGTGGTGGCAACAAAGCAACACTTACCACGGGACATTGCTGTGCACTTTGTTAGGGAAAGGGTTAGGGATTTAATAATTCAACAGAGTTATAAAGATCGAATCTCAGTTGAAGGTTCAGAAGTATTAATTTTAAAGGATTTTCCATACGAAGTGTTGCGTAAAAGAAAAAATTATAAGGACTTGACAAAAGCTCTGAGAGAGAGACAAATCAGGTATAAATGGGCGAGAGAGGAAGGAATAATTTTTTCTTATAAATTCAGAAGGTATACTATAGACACTGTGGAAAAAGCGGAAGAATTCCTGAAGAAATTGCAACAGGAAGATGAACCGGATGCACCTGATGAGAGGACAGCAGCTGAGAGGAGATATTCTAAAGAAACACCGGAATCCCATAGAAAAACTAAAAATCAACTTCAACTGAGTTTTCATAGCGAAGAAGACGAAACAGATTTATTGAATATAGCGGAAGAATCGTGTTCGGTCCCTTCGAAAGAAATTGCACTTCTCCATGGTGAAGCGGAACGTGGGTTGAAAGCCCTCCAACAGATAGTGACAACACTGAAGTAAATATAAGTGCTTATTTAACGTTTTCTCTTTTTTCTTTTTTCTTTTTCTTTTTCTTTTTTCCCCTTTCTTTCTTTCTTTCTTTCTTTCTTTCTTTCTTTCTTTTTTTTTCTTTTTCTTCCACTTGTCTGTCACGTCTTATATGTTTAGAGGTTAATATATAACACAATATAATATATTATACTATGAAGGATTTGTCTATATGTTCTTGGAATGTTAATGGTCTGAACGGACCAGTTAAGAGGAAAAGAGTGTTTAATTTTCTGGTGAAGTTAAATGTGGAGATAGCTTGCTTGCAAGAAACCCATATATTAGAAGAGAAAGTGAAATATTTGCAGAATAATAAATTAGGAACGTGCTATGCAACTTGTGATCCAAATCAGAAGAGGAACAGAGTGGTAATATTTGTTAAGCCTAAGGTACAATCAAAACTAATTCATAAAGATAATAAGGGCCAATTTATAGTTGTTGAATTAAATTGGAAAAATGATAAAGTATTACTTATTGGTATATATGCTCCATTAGAAAAAAAACAGAAATTTTATGAGATGGTTTTGAATTTTATAGTACAATCGGACTATCAAAAAATAATTTGTATGGGGGATTGGAATGCGGTTATAGATGCTAAATTAGACAGAAAGCAAACTGTACAAAAAAGTAGTTTCAAACACGGAAATTTACCTAAGGATATTAAAGAAGGACTTAGGTCACTAAATTTAATTGATGTATGGAGATTAAAACACGGACTTCAGCGAGATTTTACATTTTATTCAGCATATCACCAAAGTTGGTCTCGTATTGATATGATTTGGGCATCTAAAAGTCTAGCTAGTATGGTTGAGGATATTCAGATTCTACCCAGATTAATCTCTGATCACTCGCCAATAGTGATGAAATTTAATCGTACCCCGAGAAAGTATAATTGGAGATTTAATGAAGCTTTGTTAAAAGATGTTAAGTTTATAGAAGAGCTTAAGCAAGAAATTAGAAATTTTTTTAAGGATAACTTAAATAAAGGAACTGGAATAGCCATAGTATGGGATACCATGAAAGCTTACATTAGGGGTATTTTGATGAAAAAGGAATACACACTGAAAAAACAAAAGAGGGCTAAAGAGGATAAACTCCAAAAACTTTTGAAAGAAAAAGAGGAAGATTTGAAGGTAAACCCGGATAATAAGAAAGTTCAAAGTGAAATTCAATTAATTAGAGCTCAAATAACAACATTAAATTTACAAGAGATAGAAATTAAATCTAACTATATAAAACAAAAGGAAATCGAATTTGGGAATAAAACTTCTAAATGGTTGGCTTATAAATTACGTAAGAGAAAAGAAAATAATTATATAACCCAGATTAAAAAGGAAAATAGATTGATTTCGGAGCAAGGACAAATAATTTCGTCATTTAAAATTTTTTTTGAGAAACTATATTCTAAGGGTAGATCTGACCCTAAGGAACTTGAAAACATAAAACATTATCTAGTTGAAGAAAAAATACCCCAAATTTTGGAGGAAATGAGGAGTGTGTTAAATGAGAAAATATCTTTACAAGAGGTAAATATGGTAATTAGAAGCTTAAAGTTAGGGAAAGCCCCTGGAACAGATGGGTATACTGCAGTGTTTTATAAGACCTTTGCTGAAGAATTAGTCAACCCTTTTTTAGAATTAGTCAATCAGGATAGAAACATGGATATTCCTCCTTCATGGAAGGAAGCAAATATTGTTTTGATTCCGAAAGAAGGAAAGGACAAATTGGATATGAATAATTATAGACCTATTTCCTTATTAAATTCAGATTATAAGATTTTTACTATGATTTTAGCAAATAGATTGAAAAAAATACTATGTGAGTGGATACATTGTGATCAGTCCGGTTTTTTACCTAAAAGACAGTTAAGTGACAATATAAGGATTTTGATGAATATAATTGAGCATTATGATTTTGTCCCATATGAACTTGCACTTCTTTTTATAGATGCGGAAAAAGCTTTTGATAATTTTAATTGGAATTTTATGAAGGAAGTTATGAAAATTTTAAATTTGGGCGATAAATTTAATAATTGGATAAACTCAATTTATACTTTGCAAAGTGCCTTTATTATAGTTAATGGGATAAAATCAGATAAAATCATAGTAGAAAAGGGAACTAGGCAGGGTTGTCTATTATCCCCACTTTTATTTATTTTAACATTGGAAATATTACTTAGAAAGATCCGAGAAAATTTGGAGATTAAAGGATGCCAAATTCAAGCAGAGGTTTTTAAGGTTAGAGCTTATGCTGATGATTTACTTATAATATTAAATGAACCAATTAAAAGTACCGCTAAATTGTTTCAAATTTTGGGGGAATTTGGAGAATTATCGGGATTTAAGGTGAATAAGGAAAAGTCTGTGATATTAACTAAGAATATGGAGAAGAAGACACAAAGAGAATTGGAATTAATCTCAAATATTAAAATTGGTCAGAATGTTAAGTACTTGGGTATTAATTTTACAAATAAAAATGCAGATTTGGTAAATAATAATTATATACCAGTTTGGAAACATATCGAACTTAAACTTAAATTGTCGTTATTAGGGCGGATACCTGCAATAAAAATGAGTGTTCTCTCAAAAATTTTGTTTATATTCCAGAACCTACCGATATTAAAAGATGAAAAAATTCTTGAAGATTGGAGGAAGAAAATCATAAATTTTTTATGGCAGGGGAAGAAGCCCAGAATTAAAGAATTAGTTTTAGTTTATAGTAAGGATAGAGGAGGGTTGGGGTTACCCAGTTTTAAACTATATTATAGGTCGTGTGTTTTGAAATGGGTTACAGATTGGATTAGTTTGGAGAACAGAAGATTATTAACATTGGAAGGAGTCTTTAATAAATTTGGGTGGCACGGATATCTTTGGTATCAGAAAGCTTTAGAAGATAAGGATTTTACTAGACACATAATTAGGCGGAGTCTATTGAGGGTCTGGAACAATTATAAGAAAACATTCTATTTAAGAAAGCCAAGATGGGTTTCTTTGCAGGAGGCTATCTTTAAGGATTCACTTGTTAATAATGGTGATTGTTTGACTTATGAGAACATATTATATAGGAGTAGAGGTAGAGATGAACTGAAGTCACTGGGTGAGTTGAAGGATTTAGGCTTTGTGGGTAATTGGTTTCATCATAGAATTATATATGAATTATTTAAAAAGGATTGGGATGGAGAGGGAATACAAGATAAAAATATGGTTGATAAGGAATTAGATATAGGAAATTTAATTGGTCAAGGTCATGTTCTGAGTAAAATTTATCAAATATTGTTAAAATTCGAAACTGAAAGGGTGATAATTAAGGACCATATGATTAAATGGGCAAATGATTTTGGGCATTCTATCGATTTGGAGGAATGGAGGAAGGCGTGGAATATTAACATAAAGTTTACTAGAAGTGTTACTTTGAGGGAAAACTTTTATAAAATGTTATATCGTTGGTACATCACCCCGCAAAAAATTGCTAAGATATATAATAATTGTTCTAATAGATGTTGGAAATGTAGGAAAGAATTAGGAACATTGTATCATATTTGGTGGGAATGCCGATTGGCAAGGAAGTATTGGTGTCAAATACATGTTGAAATTAAGAGAATATTACAGACAGATTTTGAACTTAGTCCAAAATTATATCTTTTGAATATGTTAGGTGATTGTTATAATCAGAAGTGTTATAATAGAATTTTGTTATATATGGTGACGGCAGCCAGATTGGTATATGCTCAATATTGGAAGAGGGGTGAAATACCGAATTTAGATCAATGGATATTGAAATTGTATGAGATGTACCAGATGGATTTATTAACAGCTCTGATTGACATAAGGACTGATAAAGGTAAAGTAGAAAATGAATGGTTTAGGGTGACTCAAATGTGGACTGGACAATGGAAAGGGATTTACATAGGATGAGATCGGTTTTATATGATTTATTAGAAAGATAAGAAGACATATTAGTTAGTTTCTTTTTTCTATGTTATGTGTAAGTCTTTTTTTTTATTTGACTGTTGTATTTTATTTATTGTTTGTTTAATATATATTTGATTGTTTAATAAAAAAACAATAAAAAAAAAGAAAATTGACTCTAACTCCTAGCCTTCCAAGTCAGAACGGCCAGCCAGCAGGTCATCAGCTTCCTCACGGGGTGGGACCGGCGTCGGGTTTTCTGGGCTCACTGGTGTGGTGCTTCCTCATCATTTCCTGTGCCAGGCCACATGTGATCATGCCGTTCGTCCCCTGGAAAGTACCCGAGTTCTCTGGGGATTCTGATACAGTTGTCATGACTGGAAGAGTTGATTTTCCAAAAAAGAAGCTTGCCCACCAGTGAGCAGGATCAGACTTGGGGAGACCTGGATGATGGGGGATGACTTCCCCAGAGTACTCAGCACTTCCACAGGAGCTGTTCCTTGGAAGTGGAACCCAGACACTTTCAGAAGTAGTCATGGGTTGCCACAAGGGAGCTGCTTGACGGGATTGCTGCCATGTTTCTTGATCTTCGTTCTTGTGCAAGTTCTAAACCCTTTTCTTCCTAGTGCTGCACCCAGCAGAACCCGAATGGCTTGAGACCACAGGTGACCTGGCTCAGGGGGGAAAGGCTAGGTGACAGAGCCCATTTGTAAAGGAGATACTGGGCGTATGCTCCACGTCCACAAAGACACACCAAGGTGCTATGAGATCTCTTGGAGTGGATTCATTTTGTTCCACTTAACATGGAGGGCATGAGTTGCTGCTTCACCCTTGAGTCAGCTATTCAAAAGTGCCAGGATCTTCTCCATTGAGTAGAAACACTACCTGCACACCACCCAATTTCACCATCCCACTTTGGGGTAAGGAAGTTAAAGAGAGAGGAATTTGGCCATTTTCAGGGTTCTATGGGAGAATTTGAGATCTAGCATGGTATGGTGGTTTGAGCATTGGACTATGACCCTGGAGACTGGGGTTCAGCTCTCTGTTCAGCTGTGAAAACCCATTAGGTCATTTTGGGCATGCCACATACTTGCAGCTCCCAGAAAACTCCATGATAGGTTAGCCTTTGGGTCGCCATAAATCAGAAATGACTAGAAAGCACACAAAGGCAACAAAATGACATAATTCATAAGTATTGACCATTATGCTTCCAGGAGTTCTGGACACTATTGGCCTAAGTCCTCACCTCTCAGGATTGCCTATTGGGCTCAGTGAGGAAGCCACCTTATCTCCTATTTGCAGAAGAAGGGTGGGCTATAAATAAAAGTAATGGTCTGAATGCTATTGGTTAGTTCTGATTAGATCTAGTGAATACATTGTTGAATGGTGGGTAAACACTTAGGTAAATCACAAAATCATAGAGCTGAAAGGAGCCTCGCAGGCCCTCAAGTCCAACACCCTGCTCTATGCAGGAACTGCAGCTATAGCATCCCTAGCAAAGAGCTCCAGCTAGAGCATTCTCAAATAGCTGCCCAGCTTCTTTCTGAAGATATCCATAGAAAAACATCCCCATCACCTCTCAAGATCTTTGGTTCCATTGTCGAACAGCTGTCACTATCAAGAAATTCCTACTAATGTTCAATTGAAATATACTTTTCTTAAAATCATTAGGTTTGGTCCAAAACTCTGGAACAGAAAAGAACAAATCAGCACCCTTCTCTCTGTGATAACCCTTTAGATATTTAAAGAGTGCCATCACACCACCTCTCAGTTTTCTCTTCATCAGGCTGAACTTGCCTAACTCCCTCAACCTTTCCGAATAGGTTTTGTTCTCCACAGCTCTTATCATCATTTTGCCCTTCTCTGAACCTTCTCCTTACAATAAGGTGCCCAGAACGGAGTGCAATATCCTATGTCTGCCTAGTGCAGAATATAGTTGGACTATAATTTCCCTACACTTGGAAACTATGTTTCAATTAATGTAGGCTAAAATATAATTTGCTTTCTTTGTTGAACCATAGTGCTGCTGGATTCCATGCCAGCAGAGTAGTCCTCTTTGGATTTGCTCCCAAATCAACTCTGGGTTTTCATCCTAAAATGCTACCCAAGGTGATAAGCCTATTTTGAGATTCAAACCTGAAGCACATCCATGCCCTACTAACACATAAGCCCAGTGAACAGGGGGAGTGGTTGTCTTGAAAATACATGAGATTTAGTCTACTTGGATATATTCAAACCTACCCTCATTTCACCTCTGCATTTGCACTCTCTCTCTCTCACTCTCTCTCTCACACACACACACAAACAATGGCTATTTTCTGTTTCCCAAAAACGGGCTGAAAGAGACAGCAACAGGAATTTTGACAAAGAAACAGAAAGAGATTAGGGTGAGTCCAGTACATAGTGTTTCAGTGCGGCAGCCAAGGGAAGGCTGCTTTGTGGGATAAGCAATTTATGTTTTATCAGTGCAAGGCGAGAAAAGTGCACTGCACAAAACTGCAAGGAGATTACCAAGTGACAAAAGCCCACCCGCCAACCACAAGCCCATCTGCTAACAATATGAAAAGCTGCAGAGTGTGTCTTTATATCCTTTTTCCTCCCCTTTTTGCTACTATTTGTTTAAAGCTCACCTGCCTGCACTTGATTTGTGAAAATTGCATAGGACTGTGTAGAACACATGCAATGTTTTGGGGAATGTGATTTTCTTTTAACACACCACAAAGATAATACACAGCCAGCCTGCGGTGTTCAAAGATTAGGAGAAAAATGGTGGAATAGTGGGGGGATAATCTTCACCCTTAAGGAGGCTTTGTATTTATCAAGTTGACATTTGTTGTTGAATTTTAAAGATGCCAGACATTCCTCCTCTTGTGCTGTTGTTCTTTTGGAGAATGACCCTAAACAGACTGCAGTGAAAAGCAGAGCAGATTCTAAACAGTCCCATTTAAAGCATGGTTAAACTGTACTGTCATATTGTGCGGGAGAAACTGAAATCAGTGGCCAAGATTGTTGGAGAATGCAGAAGATGGTTGGTTAATGGCTCTCAGGAGCAGAGTAATTAAACCTGGCAAACAGAAGGTGAACAGCAACCAACCCTACATCAACAATACCCCACACAGGATCTAGCAGAAGAAGAAAAGCTATGCTACACGTACAAAGTAGGTTTACCTAGAAATATGAGTTTAGATGACATGCCATGGTGAGAGGGTCTGCAAACATATGTTCTTCAAACATGGAAGAGAGAAGCGGTGAACTGCACATAACAAAATGGAGGATGAGTAAAGTGTTACTGAGGCTAAGCAAACTGGTTGATGTGGGTCTGGTGAAGATGAATAAACAGTGGGCGTGGTGAGATGAATAAACAAGAAGATACATAAACACAATATGTTTCAACTCCAAAGATGATGTGCAGATCAGCAACTTACAAGCATGCAAATGTTGCTTACTGTAATAGACACCTTGCATTGTGGTTGCATAGTGTAAATCTCTGCATATGGAGTTGCATGTTGGTTGTTTTATGTGACCCTTTCATTGAATCTCAGTGGTTCACAACTGAATGAGCAATCCAATGTGTAATCCAATGTGCAACTGTGAATGCATGGCTGAGTGTGTAACCAAATATATGACTGAATGAGCAACCAAAGGAGTACTACTACCACATTCAGCAGGAGCAGATGGACACCTAAACCAAGGGAGTGCATCTGCATGAGCAAACAGCACTGCATGCACATAATATATTGAACAAAATGCAGGACTGAGGCTTCCATGGTTGACTCAATCCACCTTTCTTATGGTTTTCCCCTTTCCCGATTGCTCTCTATTTTACCCAGAATTACTGTCTTTTCTAAAGAGTCATGTTGTCTCATGATATGTCCAAAGTAGGATAGTCTCAGTTTCGGCATCTTGGTTTTTAGGGAGAGCTGAGGCTTGACAGGGACCCTTTCCGCAAGAGGCGAGTGAATCACTCCGTGCCGTTACTTACTAGTTCTTCTCTCCTTAAAGCAACGCGGACTTTCCCTTAAGCCCTTCTGCAGGGCTCCTCTGTTTGTTGCAGGGCGAGTCAGAACAGTGTGAGGTCCGTAGATCTGCACTGCTGAGGCTGAAAATGGCGGCTTCCTGTTCTTCATGGGTCCGGACCAACCGCTGACGCTGACCATGCCCACAGCCTACCCCCCACTGATCGTAGGCTTGCACTGGTGCGAGCCTGCACATCTGCACAACTGAGCAGGAACAAAATGGTGCGCTCCAGAAAATTGAAAGACTGGATTCATTTAGCATGCTGGAGGACCACTTGGGGGCGTTTTGGATTGGACTAAGGTGCGGAACTAAGGTAAATAGTCCGAACCTAGTCTGATCCAAGGTACAGACTACCTCCATGGCAAGATGCCTTGGCCCGTTTTAACTTCCTCTTGTGGTAAGGGCCTTACTCTAAGACCCACTTACTGTCCATGGTATTCATCAAAATGTCTTCTAGCACCACATTTCAAATGAGTTGATTCTCTTCCTCTCAACTTTCTTCAGTTTGTCCTTTTATTTTAGAGACAGAGAAGAAGAGACAAGCCCAGCTCCATTGTGCCTAGCCCCAGAAGCAGATGAAAGGCCTTCCATCTTTCCCAACTGCTGCTGCCCTGGCCTCAGAGGGAGAGAAGAAGAGGCAGGGACAGCTCCATTACGCCTTAGGCCCAGAAGGAAATGCAAACCCTCCTCATCATTCCAACTGCCATTGCTGTGGCCTCAAGAGAAAGAGAAGAAGCAGTTTCTGCTAGACTTTATCCTCTCACACACTGTCATCCTTTTTTCCTTTTTTGTTGTGTCTTCCTTAGTTTGTAAGCCTGAAGGCAGGGAACTGTTTTGTCATTCTTTTACTTGTAAAGCACCATGTACAGTGATGGTGCTACATAAATAAAAGGTAATAAAAATACTACTAATTTCATTTATATGCCACTTTTCTCCCAGAGGCAGCTTACAAAAAGAATCACCTGACAATAAAATTTTAAACAAAATGGATATCATTAAAATTATTAAAAGTCATATATAAGTTAAAAATAAAGCACTTCCTCCAGTTCAAAACACATTAAAAACATCATCATCAATCATCATTGATAAAAGCACACTGCACCACATTAAAAGTCTCTTCTGGCATAAGAAGAGTCAAAAACTTGCCTAAATAAAATGGAATGGGGTTAATCAAACCTCCCGAGAGAAGGAACTCTACAACTTGGAAGAAGCCACCAAGAAGAAGCAGTCTACCTGTGTTTCTATTGGAATCTAATGAGTTGTATACCGTTCCACCCCACAAAAAGTGTGATCAAAGAAACTGAACTCTAATTAAGGTAAACAACTATAACTACATGTTATGATAACAATGAAATAAAGTACTAGGTGGATAGGCAATAAATCAGTGGGATGCTGGCAGTACAAAGAAATCAATACTCAACCAGAATGCAGTCTAGCTGTGTCTTTATTAGAAGCTAATGAGATGTATACAGTTCCACCCATCTCCCATCAAATGTGTGACACCATAGAGATGGTGCATATGGTTCTGCAGGTTCAAGCAGAAAAGAACCCAAGACTTAGCAAGTGTGGTGGTGAGAATTTTGAGGTAAGAGAGAAGCTTCAGTGATAGGAAGGGAAAGCGGAACCAGAAAGGTTATGGAATAGAAACTATCAGGCTCCTGAAAATGGAGGGAGCAAAGTAAATGGAACTTAGACCAGTTCATAGAAAATGGAGAAAGGAAAGAGAGAGAGAGAGAACATACCTTCCACATATTTTGTCTCAAAGTGACACACACAGAGACAGTCACACACACTGAGATTATACTTATGTTTCCTCAACATGGATGGCCTCCACAAGAGAAAACATGCATAAATGGGAGATCAGTGGGCACTGTCCCATACACCTGGTTCCTAATGGTGTTCTTGAGGTTCTCCTTTTGTCTTTCATATCCCCACAGTATGATTTTGTTATTTTGGTAATTCACAAGTTTTTGTCAGGATGTTCTGATCTTCTCTGATTATGGGGTGCCGAATGGAATTTCCAAGTATTTACTTGAGTCACAAGCTGTTAGTCAGCACATCACCTTAAGAGTAGAGTTCCCAGATCTGATGACCTTGTTGCTTCAGGGCAACAAGAGGAATTTCAGGGTAATAAAATTACCCTAAAAGGAATCTTTTTTTTTTTTAAGACTGTGCTGCTGACCCCCATTGCTATAGGCTGCTTTAGAGAAGATGCTGCAGTCTGTCCAGAATCCTACTCCCCTCCATCTTTTGTCTCTTTTCTTAGATTTTTAGTTTTATTTGAATGACAAGCTCTCAACAATGGTGATTTATGCTTAATGCATAGTGCTTAATGACAACACCTGACCCCACCCCGGGATACCACCAGGCACCCTCCCTGGGTCTCAGGTTTTGGATGTGAAATCTCAGGTCTAGGATGCTTCTTACCTGGCATCTCTATTTAAGATTACTTCTGGAGTTCGATGTCCCCCAAACAGTAAGGATTTCTTTGTCCGGCTTATTGAGACACATTGTATAAATCTGTGGCAGGCACCACACATTTTAGCCAGTCTTGGCTTGAGGATGTTACATATGCTTAAGAGATACAGTGGCTTCAGTGATTCTCCTTGCATAGCTTAGGAGGTAGAGGAATTGGTCTTTGATTGCTATAAAATACCAGCTGCATTTATAAAACACTAGCCAGTCTTCTTTTCTACCTCTGGCTTTGTCTCAGCTTGGCTGTCCCCAGATCGCTTTTAATGTTTCAACTGCCTTGGTCAAGCCTACTGACTAACACAAGATCACTGGAGATAAGCTTCTGGGCTGAAGTTCACAGCAAGGATTCCTCTGCTAATCTCATTTTATACAGCTGTTGGCTTCTCCCTCCTTCCTGCCAGGCTAAGCTCTTTTACTCTCTTTCTCCTTCTCGACCCCTAGATCATAATCCATTCATTGTATCTGCACATCTTTACCTGTCCTCATTCCAACACAGTTGAATCAGCATTTCAAATACGTTCAGCTTGGCTGATTCAGACTGTTTACATGCTGTTCTGCTTTAACCTCTGACACACAAATGGTGTTTAATGGGCTAGTTAAGAACAGATGTACATAATATCAAGCACACACATCTACAGCTATTTGCAAAATATCTACCATTCTTTTTTCCCCCTGAAAAACAGGAGATAGACCTTTTTCTTCACCTGGAGATCATTAAAAACTGTACAACATTCTTACTTTCATTGTATAAGAGAGACTCCCTTCCAATAGGGTTCCTCAAGCTTATAGAACTATCCACTGCTGGGCAGTATCAATATTCATGGGGGAAATCATTTGAATGATCTCAGAATAATATTATATCATACAATATTGTTCTTGGGGGAGGGCATTCTGCTTAGAAACATGATTGAGCTGCAACATGTCCCCAAGCCACCACCTGTAATAGTAGCAAGGTCTTTTGTATGTGGATGCGGGTGTAGCTCTCCAGATGCCATGAGTCTCCAGTTCTGGGTCAATGGAGAAGGGTCACAGCTGGTCAATGGCTAGAGATGAGAATTCATCATCTTCTTGGGGACAAGAGGTTACACATCTCTGGTGTAAAGGCAGCATAAACACACAGCCCCAATGAAAAAACCCAGAATGTAATTCCTCTGAAGTTTGGGGTGGGAAGTGGGGGGAAATTTTCCTGAACCTAAAGTTGTGGAAATATTGAAAAAAATCAAATACAATTGCAGCAGAAGTTTTGCATTTACATGATATGAGGACAGGTGGTTCCTGAAAAAGTGAGAGACTTCCATAATAGGTTCTACCACCCCAACTTAGTCGGGGAAGAATTTCTGCACTCTAGGAGCAACTAGCCAGAAGGACTCACCTGATAGTCCTTGACAGTTTGTGGTACGCCAGTGACAAAGAACATTGTCATCACACAGAGCTAGTTATTATTGTAGTATATTCTTATATCAGTTATATAAAGTGTTTTTGACTTACATTCTTCTGATGTCATTGCTTGAAATTTGGCCAAATAGTTCTTGGGCAGTTGCTGAGATGTGTCACCATTGTGGCCTCTTGATTCTTTGGTCTGGAAATTAATCCATGCTGATGAGATAACAACAGTAATTATCAAAGCAGATTATATTTTGAGAAAAGAGACACCTTCCCTCAAAAAAAAAATAAATAATCAAATTTCCTATAGGAATTCTCAGAGTTTAAGACTATCTGATCAACATTTTCATTGTGCTCATTACATATTTACTTAATACTTCTGTGCAATTTGTAGAAGAGCCATAGCTAACTGAAAGGGCAGCTAGTTGCCTCTGTGTCAAGTTGGGAACTCATTTTGGGTTTTTGTCTGTAGTTTAAATGAGCTGTCTGAAGTGCTGAGTCTTATTCCCTCAAACAAATCCAGTGTGCTAGATAGCTCCTTTAAAGTTCAAACTGAAACCTGAAGCAGATTCACTGCCCCATTAACATTAGAGCCACCAACTACCACTGGCTCAATGGGAAAGTACATGTTTTGTTCACAAAAAGTCTGATATTAGATGCTTGTCCTCTCTAGGTCTGGCTGGGAAAGTTTCTTGTGCATAACAATTAGTATAGCTTTCTATGTTCCTATGTTCATTCCAAAAACCAGTTTTGCTAACATATCACCATGAGTCAACTAAGATACAGATATAAATATGTAAGAGATGGGGAACATTGTGCCACGAGGCTAAATCTGGCCTTCCTGAGGTCCTAGTCAGAGCTACTTCCTAGATGGATTCTTCTCCTTGGCACTGTCACTTGGTGACCTACTACTTCAGTTTTTATTCCATTCTTGAAGGCTGAAATTCTTCTCCTAAAGCTTAGTTTTAGTCAATGAAAGTACTAAGTGGAAATGTTCCAGTATTCTTGATCTCACTCTTTTGCCCAGGACTCCACCCATTACTGAAAATAATATCCCTCAATAACATCTCTGAAAATTAATGTTGATAGTATTCTGAAATAACATCTCTGTTGATCTTAGCCCCAATAGCATTTCTGAAAATTAATGCTGATCTTAGCCTGAAAGAGGACCCTTACGTTTAATATAAACCCAGGGAGGGCTTTGCTTCTGTCCCATTGCTGTCATAAACCCATTTGGTGGGTCTAAATCAGAGACCCTTTTTGGTAGCTGCTCCCAGGATGTGAAACTCTCTCCCATGGGAAGCAGGGATGACCCCCTTTCCTTTCCTTTCCTTCCTTCAGCAGCTTTTTATTTCAACAGGCAATTGCTGAATAAGGTTCTTTTAATGAAAGAGGTGGCTATGCTCTGCTTCCTGTCCTTACTATGATGGTTTAAATGATTTCATGCTGTTTTACGTTATTGATTGATTTAATATGATGGATTTTATCATTTTTTTAATTTTTAGCATCACCAGGTTTCTTGTCATTAACTTGTTCCAGACTTTTTGTAAACTGCCTCAGGTCCCATGTTGGCAGACAGGCAAGGTAAAAATTAAATAAATAAATGGTTACGCTAAGTTAGGCAGCAAAATTACATTTGACAAAAAAGATGCAGTTCAAATTGAAAATGACAGCTGTGCTGGGTGTTCCACATTTGATTGTCTTGAGGCCTTGCCTGTACCCAGGATAAACATCTACTGTCAGGACAGAATATGGAGAATCAGAATGGTTTCCAATTAAAAAAATGCCAGACAAGGCTGCTTTTTATCGCCTTATCTGTTTACCTTGTAAGCTGAATTTATTGTATGGCAAGCAAACTTAGATTTGGAGGAAGGAGGATTTAAAACTGGAGCAAGGAACATCAAGAATTTAGGATATGCAGGTGACACCATATTGCTAGCAGAAGATAGCAAAGACTTGGACCGATTACTGAAGAAATCAAGGCAGAAAGTGCAAAGATAGCATACAAGTGAACATCGAGAAAGCAAACAAACAAAAATGACCATAGATGATTTCTATAACCATTGAAGACATTGAAATGGTTCAAGATTTTCCATATCTCTACTCACCCATTAATCAGAATGGAGACTGCAGTCAAGAAGTCAGAAGAAAACTAGCACTTGGAAGGGCAGCTATGAAGGAACTAGTCAAGATCCTGAAATGTAAAAATATATACCCAATACTAAAGTTAGGATTGCCCATGCCATGGTATTACCAGTTTCTATGTATGGCTGTGAAAGATGGACAATTAACAAAGCTGATAGGAAGAAAATCAACTCCCTTGAAATGTGTTGCTGGAGAAGAGTTCTACACACCCTGGACTGCTAAAAGGCAAATGAATAGGTCCTAGAGCACATCAAGCCTGAAGTCTTCCTAGAAGGTGAAATGATTAAATTGAGGCTGTCGTACTTTGTCCATTTAATGAAAAGACATGATTCACTAAAAAAAAAAAAAAGATAATAGTGCTTGGCAACATAGAAGGCAGGAGGAAAAGAGGAAGACCCCATTCTAGATGGATAGACTCAATCAAGTAAGACATGTCCCTGAGTCTTCAAGAACTGAGCAGGGTGGTTGAGGATAAGGTGACCTGGAGGTTTCTCATTCATAGGATCACCATAGGTTGAACTCAACTTGATGGCAGTTAACAACAACTACAACTCAGATTTGTCTTCCTCTTTTGTAACATGGAAACCAATGTATTTACTCCTTTTCCTGATACTATTATATTATTCATTTCTCCATTCTTGATCTTTGTTTGCCACTGGTGAGGATGTAGAGACAGAGATCCTGAATGTGAAACCTGAAGAAATGGGTTAAACTCTGCATATTGCAAAGAAGAAAAACTCAGGTCTGGGCTCTTTCCACTGGCCGTCTTATTCTTCCTAGAAGGCATAACTCCATTTTTCTGCTGTGTTTGTTGAGTGGCCACCACACCAGCATAACCTGACAGGTTAGGCTTAGAAAACAAAATGAGAGAAAACAATGGGACCAGAACATAATCGTGCTGGTAAGTAAATTGTACTTGTCATTGTCTTCCTGCAATCTAACTGCTGTGTAGAAAATGTGTTAGGAGTGGTCGCATTAACCACTCTATCAAGGTCAAGGATACTGAATGAGTTGCCATGGGAAACAAATTACCAAGATGTCAGCTAAAGCTGGAGGGTCTGACGCATTGGAACTTTACCTATTATATGCTTGAGAGATTTCTGGAACAACAGAAAGCTGAGAATGAGCAGACCAGTAATAAGAAGGATCTGTAAAGCAGATGTTACATTGACCTCTGCTGCTTAGAATCTGACTGCTGGCTTGTTTGCCCTTTTTGCCTGGGCTTTGCCCAAAGGGATTTTCAAAAAGAACAATGAGATTCTCAGTTAGGGTGACATTACTGACCTGTAAGGTGACATTACTGATTAACAAAATATATCAGTCATACAGCTGCCTCCAGAATGTATATTGGGGAAAGTGGCATTTAAAGAACTGTAGCAAACAGTGAATGGGGTATCCAGTCTCACCCTTGTCCCCAAAGAAGTGAAATTTTGGATAATTTGGAGAGCCACTCTCAGTCAGAGAAGAAATACAGGGTAAGATAAATCAGTACTTTCACTGTATCCTACATCTTCATATGTGCACATGTTGCAATTCATAAAAAGACCTGGAGGCTATTGGGGAGAAATGTATATGACAGGTTTCTTATTTTTAACCCATATCATTCAACTTTTAAATTTTAAAGTAAGAAAAACCTCTTTCTTTCTTTCTTTCTTTCTTTCTTTCTTTCTTTCTTTCTTTCTTTCTTTCTTTCTTTCTTTCTTTCTTTCTTAAAACAACTAGGATTAGGTTGTATCTTGAGTATCACCCCCTCTGTGAGTAAGCACCAGTTCCTCCAATTACCATCCATTTGTTGTCTCAACAAGAAATGTGACACAGTAACCCCCTCCCCACAGTGTACTACTGGAAGCTGTTGCTGTTCTTGTTGTTGTTATGCACCTTCAAGTCATTTCCAACTTATGGTGACCATAAGGTGAACCTATCACAAAGTTTTCTGGGTCTGAGAGTGTGTGATGTACCCAAGGTCATCCAATAGGTTTCTATGGCCAAGTGGGGGACCAAACCCTGGTCTCCAGGGTCATAGCCAAACACTGGGCCTTGCCACACTACGCTGTTACAGTGCTATTATTCCACTTTCAACATCCTATGGAATCCTGGTGTTTGCAGTTTAGGTAGAAGCATTTAGAATTCTCATTCAGAGAGCTTTTTGGCCACAGTTAAACTACAAATCCCAGAATTCCACAGGATATTGAAAGTGGAATAATAGTACTATAGTAGTGTAGTGCAGAAATGGTCACTGAAACCACTATGCCATGCTGGCTGTCACTAGGATCTATCATCTTCAACATAGCTAAGTACGTTCACTGGCTATAACAAGCAAATGTCTAAGCTGGTGGCATCTATGCTTTCTGTTCTGTGACTTCTAATATGATATTGCTCCTAGCATACTGCAATCTTGCGATCTGCTTGAGTGTAGGGAAGGCACACGATCTATGCCATAGTATTTCTATATCCCATGTATGGATGTAAAATCTGGACAGTGAAGAAAGCTTAAAGGAAGGAAGTCAAGTCACTTGAAATGTGGTATGGGTGGAGAGTTCTGCAAAAAAGATAGATAAATGGACCTGAGAGCAAATTAAGCCTGAACTCCCATGAAAAGCCAACATGACTAAATTGAAGCCCTTTCTACAGCCTACCTTTGTCCCAGTGGTGTCCGGTGACAATGGCGGCAGTGGCTCTCCTGAGAGGGGAGAGCAATGAAGTGTTCCCCTCCACAAGGGCTGCCTCCAGGATCCAGGAAGCATGATGGCCATGCCTTTTCCTGCTGCAGCACAGCTGGATACTGTTCCAGACTGTGCTGGGGCAGGAAGTGCAGCCATTGTGCTTTAAGGATCTCCACAAGCAAGGTAAGTGCTGGGACTCGGCAGGAGGGCAATGTAATCACCGGTCATTGACAGGGAAAATGAATCAATGATTTGTGGTGCAATCACACCTCCTGGTGACAGGAAAAGGACAGAACCAGGATGACGTAGTGCATAAGCCTTGTCCCAGCCCCGTCCTTCACCCATCACCATGGTGGATTGGGTGCATTGAGTTGAAAGGGCCTGAGACCACTATATTTGGACATATCACAACATGGCAAGACTCACTGGAAATATGACCATGCTACATGAATTGAAAAGGCAGATTGGAACTCTTGAACTTTTTGATATCAACAGCAAATATCAAAGATAAGGATGGAAACCTCTGCTTGTTTTATTCTCACTTGCAACAATGAATAATAGGAAAAGTCCACTGGGAAGGTAAATGGCTGAGACCTTACACTGGGATTGCACAACATAAGTCTTTATATGCAGATACACACATTCATTGTGCTATGCAACCCAAGACATGAAATGAACAACCAAACACTGGGAAGTTTGAAAAATTCCTGGGAAGTCCCATGAGATGCCTTCATTATTATGTGTCCACCTATATTTAGATGGATGCTTCTCCAGTGCTACTCACTTTCCTTCAGTCACTAAATGGCCATGTGTAGCACAGGATTAGAAGGCCCTTTCAGACTACACAATTACAGTACTCTGATCCCATTTTTATGCAATCATAACATCCTGTGGAATCCTGAGATTTGCAGCTTAGGGAGTGGCATTGAAAATTATCAGCCTGAAAGCTCTAGTGCTTTGCAGGATCACACCTTCCATATAATGCAGCTATAGCAGAGTAGTATCATAGTACTGTAACTGTATATCATGAAAGGGTCCAAGGTGGGTTTTGAGAAGGATTGTTGCATGAGGAAAACAGTGAAATTCTCCTTCCCCAACTTCAAAAAAATATCACTAATAGGATGCCAGCCAATATGTTGTGAAAAATAACTCTTTTCCTCAAATCAAGTGAGCACAGATAAGCTCACAGAAGATTTCCATGTGCCGAGATTTAGCAACAGTCACTGTACTTCATTATCTGTTCAGATACCAACATTTATTTTTTGTAATATATCGGCCTAAATCCTATTGCTAGTCTCAACTAGAGTTCAATCTCTCTCTTCTGCACAAAGGCAAGGTCATGAAAAGCTTCATATCCTACTATAGTCAGAGAGATACGTTATAAAAACAAAGGTGAGGGAACTGAAGGGAAACCAGAAACAGCCACTCTCACAGTGGAGGGCAGATGAAGAGAGGGTGGTAGTGAGGTCCCCAGGCTGCTGATTTTCACAAACCTTCCACCAGAGGAATAGGGAAGAAACTTTCTGATGTTGCAGTCCTGAAGAAGGAATGTATATATGTATGTATCTCCTAAAACTAAGAAATAGAATTTATCTTGTCTGAGAAATCTATACATTTGCAATTAGCGTTCTTGTGTTTACCTACAGACAAGCTGGGCACAACATAAGGCATATATTTCAGAAATCTGAAAGACTAAATATGTAAAGATTTGCAAACATACGGAGAAAAAAACAGCAGTGAATGCAAAACTTGTATACAGGGGCCAAGATCCCGAATCATCAGTGTAACTAGGATGACACTGTAGTTATGACAACTGATGATTCCTCCTGCCAAAGCCTACCTTTGCATCCTGGCAGTACCCAGACTGAAGGATTTTTAAGATGCTGGAGATCATGGTACTAGGAAATACATCTGTGTCATGCTTCTGGCCTCCAGGTAGCTGAAGCGACCACTCAGGATCCTGAAAAAACTACTTATCCCAAGGCATCCCATAATTGAGATTACACTGTGGCCTTCATTTCCCAGGTCTCCATCTCTAGCACCTTGGAAACCCTTTGAACAAGGTATTGCCAGGCTGTGATGGTAGGCTTTTGAAGCCATATTCATGGCCATAAAGTCCTACTTACAATATTGTAACTACTGAACAGAATGCCAGCTACCAATGCATACATTAGAAAAAGATGTACCAAAACCTACACACATTTTTTTTTCAAAATGTGCACTAAATTGCCTACTCATTACTATTCAGAGGGTAAAAAGAAAAAGAAGTCTTACAACAAGAGAGCAACAATGGAAAAATTACTGCTACAAAATTTTGGAAACAGCAGTGTGCCGTTGGGAAGTTCCACGGACATTCCTGTGCAATTCCCCTTCCTAACTTCTAAGGGTTGCTCAGCTGGGACTAAAATAGAGTTGGAAAGATTATTTCAAAATATTTTTAAAATAGTTGATAAACCTTGACAATAATTTTCCTGGTGGAAATCTTCACAGTGCTGCACTTATTCTATACAAAACTTGCATTTGGTTGTTGTTGTTTTTTGTCAGAAAACAGAATGTTTCTGCATGGAAAATAATATTTCTCTTCTGAAAAGTTATTTTCCTGTGCAGTGGATCTTGCTTTCTGTGCAAAACAACCATGTGTGAATTTTGCACAGAATAAAGCCTTTTCCACACTACACAGTTGTCGTGCTACTATTCTACTTTCAACATCCTGTGGGATTCTGGGGTTTGTAGCTTAGTAAGGCCCAAGAACTCTCTGGCTGAGAATTCTAAAAGCCCCTCCCTAAATGGCAAACCCCAGGATTCCAAAGGATGTTGAAAGTGGAATAATAGCGCTATAACTGTGTACTGTGGAAATGGCCTAAGTCTTGCATTGTGAATTGTCTTTAAAAGATCCCCAATTTTTGAAAACTTTTGAAAAGTAAATTGCTTAAATACTCATTGCTTCCTTCAAGAAGAAAATCAGGAAAGAAATGCACTCTTGAGCTAAAACTGGGTGACTCAAGCTCTTTACCTTAAAAGTGAGTTTGAACCTCTTGTACCTTTTTCTTTCCTTTCTCAAAGATCAAATGTACCTTTTGCTTGATAAATGCATCAAGATACACAGGAAGGATGTTTTCTTCAAAATAATAATAGCAACTGGTGGTCCTTCAGTCTAATAAAAAGGAAGGCTTTTGAGGAGACCAGTGAGGAGTGTCCTCAAGGCTGACTGCACAGAGAAGTGGCTGGAGAACCACATAAAAGACTCTGAAATGTAAAACCTGAAAACCCAAGGTCAGTTCATATAAAGTAAAATTGTAATGTACTAGTAAGTGAAGTGGGACAAATGAAAGAAAATAAGGACATCCTAATAGACAAGCCACAAAAGGGAAAAAAAAGTAGAATATTTAGCTTTGCTGTTTCCCAATACGTGGCCAAGAGTCCTGGATCACAGGTGGCATTGCAGGTCGCAGTAGAAGAACTGCTACATGATCAAGGAAGTGGGAAAAGGTTTAGCAGGAGAAATGCTAGGAGAGAAATAGCTCCAAGTAGGAACGAAATAGGTACACAGCAATGACAATGAAGACGAACAGTCAGCAGAAAGGGGGAAGGAAGGGAAACTTTGAAATAATTCTCTTAAATATGTTATCCAATAAGCACTAAAATTTTCAGCAATGATTTCACCACTTGGAATTCTAATTGTTAAATGACATAAATATTATTTTTGAGAAATGGTTACTGGCTTTCTGTGTTTGAATTCATTACTGGCCCCCTTCTTGGCAACATAAAAATTTAGCATATTAAAGAATCGGTTCTATACAAATCTTTTCTGATTCAACACTAATTAATTATATTTCCTTTCATGGTTTAATACAAGCATGTTAGCAGTATGCTGACATTTCCAAGCTCTCAGATCAGCAATTTGAGATAGGTTTCAAGGCAGCAAAAGGATCACAGAGGGGAGACGGTGACAAAAGACTGAGGTCCAGGTCTTGGTCTAAGCAGACAGAAGCAGCGATACAATAAAATAAGACAGGATGAAGTCATTCTGCTATGGGCTTGTTTCACAATCAGCCAGAAATCTTTGGAAGCCTGGAATCAAGGAGGCTAGGTTTAAAAAAAAATAGAGGGAATCAATACTACAAAGTTACAGCAGTTTGACGCTATCTTAATTTCCATGGCTCCATCCATTAGAATCCTGGGATTTGAAGTTTTGTCCTTAGAAAATTCTGCTTTCTAGTGTATTATCCTGTACTACCATTCCCAAAGTACCCTGAGAAGGCCAGCTGATTAAATGAGGGCAACTTGGGAACTATAGTTCAAGAGGATGTCCTAGAGTTGTTTAACAGAATCTAAGTTTAAGGACCTTACAAGTCTCAGGGATTCCATAGGAGGGGGCCATGGCAGTTAAAGCAGAATGAAACCGTTAGGACTCTGTAGTGTAAATGAATACTTTATTTTAGCTGGTCTTACTGCAGGCGCACTTGTGTGAAAGGAGAGTAAGGCCATTTCCGTACTATGCTGTTATAGTGCGATTATTCTACTTTCAATAGCCTGTGCAATCCTAGAGTTTAGAATTCTTTAGAATTCTCAGCCAGAGAGCTCTTGGACCTCAGTAAACTACAAACCCCAGAATTCTATGGGATGTTGAAAGTGGAATAACAGCACTATAACAGTGTAGTGCAGAAATGGCCAAAGTCTTAGTGTCAAAGAATCATAGAATCATATTGCTGGAAGAGACCACAGGGCCATCCAGTCCAAGCCCCTGCTTTGTAGGAGCACACATCAATGTGCTCCCAATAGATGGCCATATACCCTCTGGATCTCTGTAAATGATGGAAAGCTTAGGCAAGCAAGATTGCAAGAAATCTTAGGATAAACTTGATTGGCTATATCCCAGAGGGGACCTTTTGAATTGTATCCTAACTTTAAGCCACACCTAAGCTTGGTCTTTCTAGTAGACTTAAGTTGCAGTAGTGGGACTCCCCTATTCAGTGCTGGATGGACACTATTCAAGTTTCCCACAATGCTGCTGACATAGCAATATGCTGGGTGCTTAAATTTGGGCCTTTGCTATCACCCCAGGTACATCCAACCTTATTTGATTTCTGGAGATATGGAAGACTGGTCTTGGTTGCTACTTGTGTGGAAGGCAACCAGGGAATACCAGAAACCTCCAAATAGGACTAGGAAAGAATCCTGCTTGAAATCCTGGATATCCATTGATCCCACTCAGAACTGATAATACTGGATGAGATGATCTAATGTACCGAATCAGTATAAGATACTTTTATCTGTTTCTAAAAGCTCAAAGGGAGAAATGGATAAGGAGGAGGAGGATTCAAGTCAAGGATAAGAGTCATGCTTCACTTCAAGTGGTCAAACACAATAAAAGGTACTGTGATAGATGATGGCTCAGAGGTCAATGAGCAATTGATTGTACCAGAAACAGAGCCAGTGATAGACCAAACTACCTTGTCAACACCCCCACCAGCTGAAAGACAAGCTAAGATAAAGTTGTTGCAGCCAGTGCCAGAGGGAGAAGAGACCAGCAATGATTTAGAGGAATTAGATTAATCTTTGCCGCCAGCTCTCAGTCATGGAGGAGACAATAAAGAGCAGCTCAGAGGGAAGCCATTTTGGTGAAATTGAGAAAACAGAACAATGATGAGAAACACCTATTTTCCTCAGCTATATAAGTCTGTCGGCATGGCTTGCTGTTTGCTTGTAGCTAATCGCTACTCAAGCTCCCACTACCCTTATGTTTCAGCTCTCTTGACTTTTTTGACTGCCCTTGGGCATTCTGGACTTTTGGATTGACCTTGACTTCAGCTCGGCTCAGCATTTCTACTTAATTGCTAGCATTGGACACTCCCCACTGCCTCCTCCTCCTCTTGGGCAAGTATTATTGCTTTCCTTCCCTTGCTGACTGATAAGCATGGGCTGGGAGTTGAACTCTTGACAGGTACTCGCTTATGTTCCTGTTGTAAGGAATGAAGATGGGAGCCTTCAGAGGAATAAGGATGGAAGGATCATTGATGGTGGGCTTTGCTGGGGCCCTTGAGCCCCCCAACAGGTGAGTAAAACTGCCTTCTCATGATGCTGGGAGTAAAACTCAGGAGACTGGGCCTGGAGGGCTAAACAAGTGTTGACTGTTGGTAGGTAAGAAAAGAGGGGTGGACCAGTGTGAAATAATGGTTTAAGTACTGGATGAAGTGAGACCAGAGTTGGTACCCTCACTCCGTCTTGGAAACCCACTCAGCAAGTCATACTCTCTTAGCCTGCGAGGAATGGCAAAACTTGTTCCAACAAATCATGCCAAGAAACCCTACCATAGGGTGACTCCTAGTTGGAGTCAGCATGGTGTAGTAATTTGAGCATTGGACTACAGCCCTGAAGACCAGGGTTTGATTCCCTCGCTCAACCATGGAAACCCTCTAGATGACCTTGGGTGTATCATACACTCTCAGCTCCCTCAAACCCCAGAAACAACTTGAAGGCATGCAGAAACAAGTCAAGTCAACTTAAAATCACAGAGCAACAGGAGAACAGGGAGTAGGAAGATAAAGAGTAAAGTGTCCAAAAACTGAAAATGTACTCAGATCCCTGAGTGGTACCAAACAAACAAACAAACAAATCTTAAGGGTACATTGTCAGTTTGTTTGTGAGGGATATGTCTGTCCAGGAGCAGGTATAGTTCTGCATGAGTACACAGTGCATCTCAGAGAGCCTTTCTGCAGGATGGTGTTCTCCCAGCATGGAGACATGAGAGAAGCAGGACTGTGACAATGCTTCTTCATGACATCATCACAGTCCTGACCTTCTCACGTCACCAGCCAGCATAATCACTGGGTATATCATTGATAGAAAAACTCCAGCAATGACCCCCCAGCACAGCCGGCCATGCAGAAGTGCCAGAAATACAGTCTACATGCTTCCTTCCCTACTGCAGCATGAGAAGAAGGCTGGTTGCAGTCCAGAAGGATGAAGTGTGTCCCTCACACTCCCTTCCACAGGCATCTGGTTGTGTGTGGAGAGGAGCATTGAGAACATGCTCCCATCCAGGCAGAGATGCTGTCAGGATTGCTATGTGACAACATGTGAGGGTGTCATCCTGCTGAAAGGACCATAGTCTCCTGTATACATGCACGCAAATGGAGTTTGCAGTTGTACATTTCTACAATTCACGTAAGATGACTGCTTTTTTCACATGACGGGCATCACAACATGAGCTGAGCATGTACCCCCCCACACCTTAGTGCAAAGGGCTGTGAGGTTGTGTTCCCAGTCTTTACTCCCCCTGCTGCCCCTGAGTCTTGGCTCAATCACATTTGAGAAATAAATACATGCAATCCAATTTGTTTTGCCTTCTCCTTTTTTCCTGTCAGTGCTGTGCTGGATGGTGAATTCAAGACATCAATATCAAACAGTCTTGTTCTGCCTCCATCCCTCACTGGGGTCCCCCAGGCATGGGGAAATGAGTGAATTTCTATTTGACAAGATGAAAAGAAGACTCTTGAGCACTTGGGAGGCTTCTCTTTTGAAAAGTTTATTAGGAAAAATCAGGGAAGTGCTAGTGGGTTAATTAAATCCAAATCAGCTGTGGGGAATTTGGAAAAAAAAAAAAGATTCTTTTCTTCTATGAGCAAACATTGATTATATTATTAAAGAAGATGCTTTGATAGCAACGTATCTATATTAATGATGAAAAATGTCGACAGTTAGGGGGTTGCTTTTCTCTTAAATATAGTGTGATGCTTCTGTCTTAAGTAATTGGCATATTCAGCTACTGGCAAATGTTTCTACCACTCCAAAGCCTGCAAACCTGCAAAAACACATGAGTTTTTTAAGATCGAGCCAAAGTCTACAACATCACCCTACACTTTTCCTGGATCTCATCAGGAATTAGTTAATTAAACAAAGAGGCTCCTGGAAAAGTTAGTTTTAATTAATTTGAAAAGCTCAAACTCAACATTGTTGCTGTTGTGTGCCTTCAAGTCATTTCCAACTTATGGTGACTCTAAGACAAACCAATCACAAGGTTTTCTGGGGCTGAGAGTGTGTGACATACCCAAGGTCATCCAGTGGGGTTCCATGGCTGACTGAGGAACTGAACCCTGGTATCCAGGGTCATAGTCCAGTGCTCAAATCACAACACTATGCTAGCTTTCAGACCCAACATTCTCAAGGCCATATGCGTTGTTGTTATTTGCTATCAAGTTGACTTCAACTTCTGGTGATCTTCTGAATCTCAGTCATCAATTGTCCTGCTCAGGGCTTGTAATACAGGGCTGTGACTTCCTTGATTCAATCAATCCACCTGTAATATAGTCTCCCTCTTTTCCTATTTCCTTCCACTTTGCCAAGTATTGCTATCTTCTCCAATGAGTCACATTGTCGATAATGTGTCCAAACACTTCCATTAATCAACTTGGCTTCTAGTGAGAGTTCAGCCCTGATTTACTCTTGGCAAACTGAAGATTCTCATCAGTTCAGTACTGTCTTTCATATCTTTCAACCATTTCTTTGAATGTTTTCCAATATTTCTTCCCTAGCATTGCGTGCAACCCCATTTGTACTCATATTTCCCTCATTCACCCATTTGGAATGCATATTCAGTGTTTGGATGAACTTTCCATGGATATCCATGTAAATGTGAAAGAAATGGAAAATTCATCCAAAACAAAGGGAGAGGTTCTACACATTCAGAACTGGTTTGAGGGCTTTCTCATTCAAATATTGTCCAGTGACCTGTTTCTGCCATTGGTACTCCACTACCTCCCCAGACCTTGCCAGTTGGTATCTCAGCAACTGGAGGTCTGAGCAATGGTCACAATCTCCTTCTCCCTTCTGCACTTGATGTGTTTGCCATTAAGCCTGCATTCAGTGAGTCAGACATCCTTCCATATATAGGATAATTTGAATCCCAGAGATTAAGCTTTGAAGTTTGGAAATTTTATTCCAAACTTATTTTAATTATTCCAGTAGAAAAATAGCACCACATTCTGACAATTGCTGAGACTAAAAACCCTTACTGAATCCACAGTGTTTTATATGCAGTAACATTACAAATTTGTGAGCTCTAGCCCCCTATCATAGAACCTTCTCTGAATATTTCCCCCTATAGTTTTTTGTGGCAACCATCCCTCCCCGTGTCTCACATTTCCTCAGAATGATGCCTGGGATATTAAGGAGGATGTAAAATGGTGACCATTGCACAAGTGTATTACTGCTACAGTGGCAGCAAACAACAAAATCAAACATCTCAGGGAGAAAATCAAAAAGATACTATGTTCCTGCTTTTGGAGTTTGGGGAGCCATCTGTGTCCGTGTGTTTCCAAGTCAACTGTTGGCTTATGACAACTCCATAGGTTTCATAGAATTTTCTTAGTCAAGAAATACTCAAGAGGTTATCTTGCCCATTCCTTTCTCTGAAATATAGCCTACAGCACCTGGCATTCATTGGTGGTCTCCCATCCAAGTACTAATCAGGGCTGACCCTGCTTAGCTTCCAAGATAGAAGGAATCTAGTGATTTTGAAGTATTGAGGCTTTTAGGGGGACACTTATCCTAGAGAAAATTTCAGAGAATTTCTTCTCATGCCTTTGGAGAGGTATGGTGAAATGGTCTCTCCTGTTTCTCTGCATCCAAATGGGGATGAAGAGCAAAGAGAGGCCATTTGCTTGCAGCTTGAGGTTGAAGTGGTCCTTAACTAATTTAAAAAGATGATGTCAGAAACGTGTTGGCTGTGTTGCAAATTGTGTCCGCGTCACGCAGCAAGAGGTAGCAAGATAAAGGATGTGAAGATCATGTGGAGGCCTGAAAACAATTCCAAATTAATTGCTTCCCCCGACAAACATTCTTTTCAAACTGGCAAAGGCTTAAAAGCAACAGGAAAGAAAAAGAAAAAAAGCCCTGTTTGTAAGAACAGTTGGACATAGGAAAATGATTATTGTTATTATTGTGTTTTCAGAAAGAAAGAGGGAAAGAAACGGAAGGGGCACGCTGCCACTTGTTATATTATATAAATGAAACAGCCAGCAGTAGGTTGAATATTTATTTCCCGGGTCCTGTTGCAGATTGTGGCCCATCACCACATCCTGCTACATCCCTCACCTTGCAAGACAATTCATTTTAGCTTTGTCTGGAGAATGTAAAGCAATAAACACCTCTTTTCAAATGGAAAAGCAGCACTCCATTCTTTATTATAGTTTTTTTCCTCTCTCAAATGATACATCCGATGAGTGACAAGGCAATTCAGAGTACATGGAGTGTTCAGAGCTCTGTTTTTTAAATATATTTTTTATTTTTGGCACATGCATATGGACTAAATCACTTGCATCGTAAATGGTCAATCATGTCAGCTTTTCTCCCTAAAATATGTCTTTTTTTTTTTTTAAATATAAGGCAGGTAGGAAGAAAAAAATAAATAAAAAGAGAGCCCAAAATAGGGGGGGAAATGGTGAAAGAGAAAGACATAAAGGGCAAGCCTTACTCAGAAGTAGGTCTCATTAGGTTCTACGAGGCTTGCTCCCAGGGTCTTGGATTGCAGCCTCAGCAATGGTACAAAGCCAGATGATAACAAAAGGCAAGCTGGCTGATTTAAATTCACTGGGAGAGTGTGCTTAACATTCATCATTCCTCCTTCTGTTTCATGACTTCAAGAGATGCATGTTCTTTATAGATTCATGGAGCTCTGCTGAACCAGAAGGTCATCAATTCTATCCCACAGCTCTGTGGGCTCTTTTTAACAAGTAATCAAACCTTTTCTTTACATATTCTGTTCCTAAAATGACTTTATGTTGAACATGAGATTAGATTTGATGCTACATAGTAGGCAAAAAGGAAATGCCTTTAAAACAAAACAAAACAAAACAGGAGAGAGCTTCCTGACACATGGTGGAGTTTTCAAGGTTTTTTAAATTAAAATTATCTACTTAACATACAACAGCTGCAATGGCTTCAGTGAATTTTGTGGGGCTTTTTTTGCCTACAGCTTCAAGATTCCTGCTAGCCAGCAGGGTTGTGGTTATGATGAATTCTGGAAGTTATAGTGAAAAATAAAACCATTTGCTAATCTCTCCCTTTTACTCTTGCTGCAAACAGATAAACAGAAAAAGTAAAAGCCCTGTTCCAGGGGCTCATTCTGACTACATATAGGACTGCTATTTTCCTTTAACTGCCATGTTTCCAGCCTTCAGTCATCATGGCTGGGCACCATGATGGCAGAAAGATTCTGGATGTGACAATCTACAAAATGCCCTTTCCAAGCTTGACTGATACAGAGTGAGACCATTAGGCTAATAAGACTAGTAGTACTTATTAGGTAGTGTAGACCTTGCCACTTTGCTACCTGTGATTCCTTTAATTGGAGGGAATGTTACCCCCAAAGGTGGGTGAGTCAGAGGTCCACCTACAATATCAATGCCTCCTTGGAATGATGAAGAATATTAGCTCAAAGGGGAGGCCTGTGAGAAAGGGGCAACCTGGCAGGATCCTTTATGCCTGTGTATACCGGTACTAATGCAGGGACGCCAGTTGGAGACTCAAAGAATATTTGCTTTATTGGTGGAATTAACAATCACACACATACAAGATCCAAACAGTCTCACAATCGCACAAGGTTGACTGAAGGAAAAGGGGAGAATGGGATAGTGAGGAGTTAGGGTGAAGTAGATGATATTTACCTGTCCTTTAGAGAAGAGATGAAGTGATGTGGTTCCGACTAAGCATCTGAGGGTAGTACCAGAATGGGAATCGGAGCATCAGAGTGACAGCCTATGTCCAGAATGCCATGAGTCATCTAGCTGAAAGCCAGGATTTAAATATCATGTTTCTGCCCTGAGGGGGAAGGTGCTAATGATTATCTGGCAGAATGAACAGTGGGGTCCAGAATGGGTTAATGGGTTTAGCATTAGGTGACAAAGGACTGATGGGAATCATGATAACTCCTTAATGGCTTAGCAGCAGGTAAGGAAGCAAAGGACAAATTCAGCAGGAAGAAGTAGCAGGTTGCAGACAAATGAAGGCAAGTTTCGGATGCTATTGTTTCCAAAGGTTGCATTGCTGAGGAACATTTGCAAATCCATTATTGTCAGAGCATCCCTGGCTGTGACCTGACCATGGTCTTTATTTTCCTTGGCTCCCTGAGCATATTGTTTAACCATGGCCTGAGGTCCCATCTGACCTACTTTCTCACTGTCAGTCACTGTTCAGCCAGTCCTCTTCTGACAGCATAGCTTTTCAGCCATGTCAGTGTATAATTTATATTTTATGCCAATTAAATGATATTTGCCAATTATACCATATCATAGAGTGAGGAGTGTACAGCCTGGTGACAGGACTACCAGTGTATCCAGTGTTATGGTGTTCTGTGCTTAGACTGTGGAGCATGGTAGACAAATCAAGTCTCTTTCTGATCCATGTCACCTCTTCATTTCTTCACTCTGAAGAAATGTTCCATTCCATGTATGTTATTCATGTTAGCTGCAGCCAAAGCCATTCTTTCTGGCTGAAATATAGGAGCAATAGTCTTCCCCAACCAAACAGTGTGCATAGTACACTGTACAAACCATCCCAAGTTATATTGGCAGACATGCAAGAAACACACAAGCACTTTTTTCCATCTCTGGAAATGGAAAGCCAATGGAAATAAATTAAAACACTATTTCTTGCCTGTCTGTGACATCCTATATCTGCTATTTCAGATTGTTCTTTGCCTTACCTAGTGGTAGGGCTCACTCTGATTAATTTGTTCTTCAAGTTGTTTCTGACTTATTGCAACTCTAAGGTGAGCCTATCATATTGGACTCAATGCCTTTTGTGATCTTTCTGAGCTCTGTGATTCTAGGGTTTTCTTGTCAAGATTTGTTCAGAGGGGGTTTGCCTTTGCCTTTCTCTCAGGTTGAGAGAGTGTAACCTGCCCAAAGTCATCTGATGGGTTTCCATGGCCAAGCGGGGATTTGAACCCTGGTCTCCAGAATCATAGCCCAATGCTCAAACCACTGCAACACACTGGTTTTCTATTCTGATTCATATTCAATATCTCCTGATTTTATTGAACTTCAGGCTTATATATCTCTGAAAACTGGGACTGAGGGGAGCTTGCAGTATGGCAATAAGAAATGCATTTAAAAGAAAGTTCAAATATTTTTCAAAAATACAATTCAAAAAGCAGAGTTTAAGATATATTGGTAAAGAAAATATGACCTCTTTCTGTCTAACAAATTTTTTTGCTGTGTTTTCCATGGAAATTCACATTTAAATATATGTTTTCAGACCAGATATACATTTAAACATATATGTCCAAATGTATTTTGTCTCAAAGTATCACTTTGAAAATACATTTTCCTATGGTGTGGTTGAACCAAGAACTGCATCACAATTGCATCATCTAAAATAATGATCTGCACATTAATCTATGAGGTATCGGTGAGGTCAGGTCAGAGGAGAATGTGCAGAGATTGAATTCCTCGGCCTTCCTTACCCGAGGTCACAGATCACCACTTAGAAGCATCACAGTTGCCCTTCTGAGGAGTTTTCTTATACTAGAAAATGACAGGGTGGTACTCATGTAGAAATGAAAACATTAATTTCTATCATGATCTCACCATCATCCAAGAGACACCAAGCTTTTACCTTAGCACAGCTAAATCATCAGAATAATTTAAAGATCCCTAGGTACACGATCCTGTTCAGCCACATAGCTTGAAGTGTGGGTAGGGGAGGTGGGGACAGGCAGAGGGACAAAGACGTGGCCATGTCACTGTGGGGGCATGGCCACATCATGCGGGGACATGGCTATGTCATATGGGGTGCCCCCCCCAAAAAAAATTGCTGTCCAGGGCACACCACCCTCATCGCCTCATAGTAAGCCAATGAGATTTTTTATGCACAGTGGAAAATAAAACATGCCAGAGAAAGGGATTACTTCTTGTAAATCTCTAGGAAATGTGGCCAGTGCATTCTGTAGGATGAACAATATCTCAAGGATTATTCTAACATGTCCTCATGTATTAAGATTGGTTAAATAACAATTTCCTTTCACAGGGGAACTGTGGTTTCTTGAAATAATGGGATTAGTGATGGTATCTTCACTAAACTAGAAAACCCCCCGCTTTTTTTTTTTAAGGAACTCATGGCAATTACAACAATGCACAACAATTACAATTTTGTATATACCCAGGCCACCACTATGGAGTCCTTGTTGAACTAAAAAATAAAATAAAAATGGAAGTATATAAAGATCAGTAAGCGTACAAAATAGTGATTTGGTCAAATCTTTCTCAGACAATTCTCACATCTCAGCCACGTCTCCTAGTATATTCTGAGGGACGCCATGGCTGTTAAACAGATATCAAATTAATACTATGTTGTACTACAGACACACCAACCCCAAACTGAAGAGATCACTGTATATTCAAAAGCCTTCTAAACTTATAGCTATAAATGGCTTCCTGTCACTCATCAAATCTTGAAATCAAACAAGTCCACATGGAAATCATTAGGCCTGTGAAGTGTTTAAACCTGGCAGGCATATTTTCAAGGCCAAAATAATTTCCATGAAAAAAAAAAAAACCAACACTTTGTTGGCTACATATGAATCCTAGGCTTAGGATAACATGTATATATTCCTATTTTTGGGCCTCCATTTTAAATTTAGGGCATGTTAGTGTTAACAGCTTGACAGCTTGTCTGAAACTATTTATTTCAGGACCCCAAAGCAACTCCCCTCACTTGTCATAACTTTTTAATGCTATGATTGGTTGCCTTTGAATCCTGTCTGCCATTCAAGCCATTAGTTTTAACTTCAGATTAAATGACAAGATTATATTCACCTGGTGTGGCATCCAATGGAATCTTTCATGAGCAACCTTGGGGTGCATTCTCTTTTAATAGGAATATGCTTTAAGTGCTATGATTTGAAGCTGGAATTCCATGCGCTTTCCCTTCTGTGAAGAAATCAGAATGACAGATGAGCTCATATAAAGAGGAGAGCTCAGCACAGGACAAGGGGGAAAATATCTGAGAAACATCAGAACATCAAAGGAAAGTTGGCTTCCAAGTGGAAAAGAAGGCTGAGGAAGGGGAACTTCTTAGATAATTTTGCCAGACAATTGAGACCGACAGGAACATGCCAGGCATTATTCAGATGTTCAGTGAGAAAATAGTACGTGCAGGAGGCAATAGATTTTGGTACCGTCAGCAATGTGAGCTTTCATGAGGACTAAGGTTATTTCTCAAATCAAATAGCTGAGAATAAGAAAAAGAAACAGAAAAGTAAAATGACTAGTTACTTTTCAGTCTCCGTAACCTTATATTATTGGTACATCATTGGGATGAATTACATGACTGCTCTATCTCTGCATGAGGAAGAACCATGCATGAAATTATGCCTAGCTACTTTGGATCCAAATGTATTGCTGCAGACATTGTCTGCTGCATCTGGCATTCATTGGGATTCAGAATTCTCTGGCAATAAAAAAGTTCTGATTTGGTCCACACTGCCATGACACCTCAGGGATAATGGCAATATATTTTCAGTCTTGGGACATTTCTGCTTTACACTGTTATAATGTTGTCTTTCCACTTGCAGCATCTTGTGGACAAACCCCATAATTCCACAGGATGTTAAAAGTGGAATAATACCACTATAATAGCACTATAACAGTGCAGTGCAGAAATGGTCTAGGGATAGTCCAAAGCCCTTTCTGCACTACACTGTTATAGTGCTATTATTTCACTTTCAACATCCTGTGGGACTCTGGGCTTTATAGTTTACTGAGGCCAAAGAGCTCTCTGGCTGAGAATTCTAAAGGCCCCTCCCTAAACTGCAAACCCAGGGATTCCATACAATGTTGAAAGTGGAATAATAGCACTATAACAGTATAGTGTGGAAAAATGTCTGGACCAAGATCCTAAACTATGCATAGCTGCACATGAAGAGCTATTAATTAATTCTACAACACTACCCTGGTGTTAAATGGCAACATTGCACAACCGAAGACACCAAATGTGCAGCAAAAGAACAACCAAATGTAACTACAACTCGGTGTACAATGTGCATCTGTGGTATCATGCCCCTCTCCCAGGACCCAGACAGTAGCCTTCCCAACAAGCCACACCCTAGAGACGTGAGAGGAACAGTACTTAAGGCAGCCAGTGGAGGTGAAGAATGGAGAGCCCAGGATTCTGGCAGTGTTCATATAAGAAGGACTTGTTAATTAAGCCACAGTGGGGTAGGAGACTCAGCCTACATAACAAGAGGCCAGAATAGGAGAAAGTTGTTGGAACCAACTGATTCCATCAGTGGTAACGGCCCAGTTACTCCTGTATCCCTTGCTCACATTCGTCAAGCCTTTGACTTTCACTTGAACTACAGATTTTGCTCTTGGACACCCTCTTTCTGGACTCACAGTAAATTTGGACTCAGTTTTTCTAGACCTGCTAAGAACTTGGATTGACCAAGACAAACTTTGCCTGATAGCTCCTGCTAACAGCATAATTGTACAGCTGGAGGCCTTGGTCAGCTGCCAGCACAGGACACATGTACAATGCACTTCCATGTGTAATATGCATGCACATCTATGCACAGTGCACATCCATGAACAATAGCACTGGATAAACAACTCCATTCCTAGACCTTGAACCAAATGTAGGCATTACGTATCAGATAAAAAAGTCCAACTACTTGTACCCACTATCTTGGTGAGGCTGTCTCTGTCACTTTTTATGATGCACTCTGTGGCCATACATCATAGCATGTGGTCCCAGATGAATCAGGTAAAAGTTTCTCCTTGGTCCTGACTCTTTGGTTTCTTGTCCAGAAAGGGGGAAAAGATTGGAATAAGTTGTAATGCTGCTGAGGGCACACATCCCAATTTCCTGCAGAGCCCTGGTAAAGTTTGTCAATATCAAATGAATCTGAGAAAGTATAAACAGATGCTCATGTACCATCTTAGTTAATTTTATTTGGAAATCCAAACTGAGAGTGTAAAATACAGCCCTAGGGATGAAGAGCAAGTCAGAAGATCTTGGAGGAAAAAATATAATAGGGAGGAATAGAAGAGAGGAGGAAGATATGGTGGCATGAAATCTTGTTTAAGATCCAAAATGTTCTCAAAATCTTTTCACTTTCTCTTGTAGCTATCACCCAGCTCTATTTTTTCCCTCTCAAAGACACATGCCATCCCTCTGAGGTATCATGGGAACAATAAGGAAGAACATTTAGCACACTTTCTGATGAGACTTATGAAAAATTGCTCTACTCCCTTCAGAATCCCTCATGTTGTTCAATCTGAATGAGTTTACCTCTTTTTTAATTCAGCATTTTCATATTTGGTTAAAAAACGAATCCCAGTGTTAATTAGAGGGTATGTAATGGGAGCAACGGAAGGCTTTCATATCAGTGACATAGTGGATCTGTACTGGGTTTTATTCCAGACTTTAAAATGCTGAACCTTACCCAAAATAGTTTAGTACATTGTGTAGGCTTAGTATTTGGAATAAAAGACCACACTAATATTCACTATGTTAATAACATTCACCACACCACTAACATGGAAACCTCTAGCAAACCCTGATGTGTAGGCTAATCCCTTGAGATATTTCTTTAGTCTTATTGAAACTTCTTCCACTTATCTCAGGTTATTTTCCCCAATTGAAAGTCATCAAACTTTCCCTTGGACATCCTTAATGTGTGGGCCACTACCAAATCAATAAATGGAGGGTATGATATGGAAGAAGAATAAGTTAAAGATGGTATGGTCAAGTGGGCTCAGAACTTAAGATATAACATACAGTGGGAACAACAGGAAAATATGTGGTCAAAAGGTCTGAAGTTTGCATTCTGCTATAACCTTGAAGAGAATTTTATAAAATGATGTATCATTGATATACAACCCCAGAGAAACTGGCCAGAATGTATGAAGATGTTTCAAATGTATGTTGGAAGTCTGAACATCATGAAGGGACATTTTATCATATAGGCAGACATGTGAAAAAGGAAGAAAAGTTCTGGGTTCCAGTGCATACTTTCATTCAGAGGGTTTTGAAAGCAAGTATTCAATTAAAACCAGGACTTATTCTTTTGGGACTTACGGAAGAAGACTTTGAAATGAAACACGGAAGACTACTGCAACGTGACTGCAGCAACAAGGTTGTTGTATACACAAAGATGGAAGAATTCAACATCTCCAGAAATAGAGGACTGGCCACTAAAACTTTAGATTTTTAACCAATGAGAAGAAATTTAGAAGTAATTTTTTGTTTTCATATTCTTTGTATATTTCATGTGTTTTATCTATCTTCTCTTTTTTCCTTTTCTGTATCTGTTTTTTTCTTTAAATCAGTTGTACTTTTTCATATATTCAAAAAACTTCTTAATTAAAAATAATAAAAAAAGATTTCTTCCATTTACCTCACAGATTCTCCAAAAAAGAACCTCCTAATTTGTCCCAGTATTTTTTAAAATAAGAGATACACAACTTGTTTTTTTATTCCCTTAAGAAACCTGATTATATTCTTAGCAGGATTTTTTAAAAAAATACCTCAGAATTCCTTAACATTTTCAGAAATGTAGGAGGCTTACCAGGGATAAAAGTTGGCATGCATAATAAACAATTTCCAGATTAGTGCCAAAATTTGAAGCTCCTGACCCCTCACAACCAATTGTGGGAAATAAAATAATACCTGAAAAGTTTCTGCATCCCTGCTAGAACTTGTTGTTGTTGCTGTTGATGATGTTGATGATGATGATGATGATACACAAAGTGCACAGCTTTCCAAAGGTGGAAATACTGTGGATGTAGCATATCTCAATTTCAGTAAGGCCTTCGACAAAGTTCCCCATGAAATTCTTGCAACGAAGCTAGTAAAATGTGGGCTGAACAGGGCTACTGTTAGTTGGATTTGTAATTGGTTGACTGACTGAACCCAAAGGGTGATCATGAATGGCTGCTTTTCATCCTGGAGAGAAGTGACTAGTGGGGTGCCACAAGGTTCTGTCCTGCGCCCAGTGCTGTACAACATTTTTATCAATGACTTGGATGAAGGAATAGAGGGCATGCTCATCAAATTTGCAGATGACACCAATTTGGGAGGGGTGGCTAATACGCCAGAGGACAGGATCAAAATTCAAAATGACCTGGATAGATTGGAGAGCTGGGCCAAGGCTAACAAAATGAAATTCAACAGAGAGAAGTGTAAGGTCCTTCACTTAGGTAGAAAAAATGGAATCCACAAATATAGGATGGGGGACACGTGGCTGGGTAGCACTACATGTGAAAGGGATCTAGGAGTCTTCATAGACCACAAGCTGAACATGAGTCAGCAGTGTGATGCGGCAGCCAAGAAAGCCAATGCAATTCTCAGCTGCATCAATAGGAGTATAGAGTCTAGATCGAGGGAGGTACTGGTACCACTCTACTCTGCTTTGGTTAGACCCCATCTTGAATACTGTGTCCAGTTCTGGGCACCTCAATTCAAGAAGGACATGGTCAAGCTGGAGCAAGTCCAGAGGAGGGTGACCAAAATGGTGAGAGGCCTGGAAACCATGCTCTATAAGGATAGAGTTAGAGAGCTGGGTATGTTTAGTCTACAGAAGAGAAGGTTAAGAGAGGACATGATAGCCATATTTAAATATTTGAAAGGATGCCATGTAGAGGAAGGAGAGGGCTTGTTTTCTGCTGCTCCAGAGAGCAGGACAAGGAGCAATGGATTCAAGCTGCAGGAAAGGAGATTTCACCTGAACCCCAGGAAGAACTTCCTGACAGTCAGGACAGTGGAATCTGCTGCCTCAGAGTGCAGTGGAAGCTCCTTCCTTGGAGGTTTTTAAGCAGAGGCTTGATGGCCATCTGTCGGGAGTGCTTTGAGGGTGTTCCTGCATGGCAGGGAGTTGGACTGGATGGCCCCTGGGGCCTCTTCCAACTCTACATTTCTATGATTCTATGGGGAACTGTATGTTATTTTTCTCCACTTGAGAAATCTGCAGAATAAACAAAAACAAACAAACAAACAAACCCCAGAGAAGTATATATTAAAGTTCTCCCTCTCTCTTTGTGTGTGATTTGTCTGTCTGTTCTCTGGACAGTGTATTGTACCTGTAGTGGTTGTATAGAAAAGAGAATTTCAGTTGCTATTGCTTTTTAACTTAGTGACAAGGAAAATTTGCAGAAATTCCATATTGTACAACAACATTAAAGGTATGGGAGCCTTCCACGTTTTTACTCTGGCAACCAGATTTGAAACTGAGGAAACATTCCAAATGAATTTTTGACATCATGGTGCCAACTGAAACCAAATGCACCAATGCTATTAGTACAGTCCTCCCTTTACGTTCATGGGTTTGACCTTCGCAAATTTGATTATTCATGAGGTGCGCACGTACCTTCCTCTCCATTCTCCTCCTACTATTCTCTTTCATTTTACCCAGTGCAGAGAACACACCCTGAGGCAACAGGCAAGGGAATGGAGGAAGGAAGGCATTCTTTGCCTCTGCTTCCCCTTCCTATTCCCTTGCCTTTGACTCCAGAGTGGAGAACATGAGCCAAGGCAAAAAGTAAGAGTGTGTGTGTGTGTGGGGAGGGAATGTCTGAACACAAGCCCACAGAAAATACTAGGAGTTATCATGAGATACACGCCACCTTTATTTCTGTATTTTTGAAAAACCAACCAATATTTAACAACAAAATATACATGTAGGAACAGGGAAAGGAGGAATAAGTGTATAGAAGACTGAGCTGGCATTCCTGCTAAGGTGTCCCAAGTGACAAGATTACAGATGTAAATCTGCTCAATTCATTTTTGCAAATCTGAACAAAAAGTTTCAAGAGTTTTCTTCCTCGTGGATAAAATGATATGAGGTTTTTGTGCATTTTTCAGTGATTTTTTTTTCACATCACAAGGCCTTCCTGCCAATTTCTTTTTTATAGCAAAACAATGTTTTTGCAATGAAAGGGTTGCTCTTTGTGTAGCATACAATGTTTCCGTACATTTTTTCCTGTAAAAAAGCAACTTTTTTTTTTTTTTTTTGAGGGGGGCTTGTCCTTTCGCTCCTGCTTGGTGACAAAAAAAAGTGGCATTTGATTTTTTTTTTTTCAACAGTTGCTCATCAAGAATATACTTTTTGGGTCTGATGTTTTCTAGCCCTGTGTTGCTGTGGCCGGTTGAGCTGTTTCATAACCCCTTAAGCTGCTTGCCTTGTAGTGATTAGATTGGGATGATTTCAGAGGCCAACAGTTCAGCATCATTCACCTTAGACAGGACCAGGGCATACATAATAGCTGATGGATGTGTCTGTGTAATGGGATCATCCCCCACCCCAGGAGGTTACCCTTAAAATGATAGAAATGTCAAACAGAATGATTTTTTTTTGGTCTCTTGTGTTCCAAATTCTGCTAACTGTTTATCATATTTTGACCCCTGAGGACCTCCTGCTCTTCTCTGTCTGGAGCATTAATCAGGTGACATCATTGTGCAGAAAAAAGGATATTGTCAAGATAACCCCTTTTACACACTCTTACATACACACTTTAACCAAGAGAGGTGATTTTAGTTACTTGGTCCAAGGAGAAAGACCTTATCTTTGTTCATTCATTCAAACTGCAGGAAAGGAGATTCCACCTGAACCTCAGGAAGAACTACCTGACATCCAGAGCTTTCAGGCAGTGGAATCTGCTGCCTCCATGGAGTGTGGTGGAGTTTCCTTCTTTGGACGTTTTTAAGCAAAAGCTGGATGGCTATCTGTCGGGAATGCTTTTATGGGCATTCCTGCATAGCAGGGAGTTGGATTGGATGGCCCATGTGGTCTCTTTCAACTCTATGATTCTATATAGTGAAACAAGGGGTCTTTATTTCTACTCTTTCATTTACCTCTGGCAAACTTATGGAGAGTAGCCATTCAGCCAAAATCACACCAGAATAAAATTGATTCAAAAACTATTGAATTATCACACAAGATAGCGAAGTGTCATAGACGTACCTATGAGAGTAAATGTATGTATATATTTTAAAACAGAAGAAGGTGGAAGCGGAAGAACCATTGCCTTAACCATCTAAACCTTTCTGTTTTTGCAGTCTCCCTTGGTTTCCCCTTATCAGTCTTGGTATCAATTTATCCCAGTGTAAGGCTGGTTCTGTATTGACTGATTGTTGGATAGAAAGATTTAATTATTTCTGTGTTCCCACTCTGCTTAGTTAAGCCCATCTTTTACCTTTTCTTTACAAAAACATAAGAGATATAAATTTTGATTCTTTCAATATTCATGGCATGGCTGGTACCATGAAAGAACAAAAGAAAACAAAAGCAAGACAAAAAAAAAGTCTTTGTTAGTTACCACATATCTATCACCCAGTTTAACTTAATTTAACTATAAGATGGTTTCCGTCTTTAAAACCAAAGTGTAGTTAAATTAATCTTTGCAGAAATGGTATAGCCAGTGCAACTTGACAAGAATTCAGAAATAAGATGAAATAAATTTTAAAGGAAGATGTATGCCAAAATCTTGAATATGCATGAAGCTTCTATATGAACATGATGTTGTTTAGTTGTAAAGAAAACAATTACATATTTTGACAGGAAAGAACATATTTTGAAAGAAATATTTTAAAATATTTTATTCACTATGTCTTGCTTATTCTGTATTATCTACTATATAAAAGTCAAAGTTTGTAAGTGAGTTTGTTCATCTTTCTGCATCAGGCAGGCAAAGACCTCATATGATTGGCTGCTGTGAAGATTCTATGGAATCCTGGGGTTGGCAATTCACGGAAGGGCCATTAGAATTCTCAGCCAGAGAGCTCTGAATAGGCCGGTTGTTATGGAGACAAGGCCTAGCAGCAAGAATGAGGCCAGTGTATTCCCTTGGGAACCCAACCTCTGTATGTTAACAACTCTGAATTCAGATTGGATTGGGGTCTATGGAGAAAAGTTACAGGTACTGGACGAGACAGTTTGGGGAATTAGAGACACAGGATCTCAAATCTGTGCATTTCAGCACATCTAATTCCTAAGGTAAGGTAAGGTAATTCCTAAGGTATTTCTGACAAGTATTACCTGTGAGAAAATAAAACCCCAGGCAATGCTGGATATATACAATATTTTCATTATAAAAATGAAAACAAATTAGATATAAGCTCTTATTTGTAAATTTTTTTAAAAAATGGAGACTTGCAGGACCTCTGTAGTCTCCAGTCATTTCTCATTAGCTCAGCTGGAACAAATATTATACCTTCTTATGGTACTCTTCCCATCTGATGCCTTACATATTGTTCTCAAGGACACATCTTCAGCATCATTATATCCCACGCAGCTGTATAGCATGTGTGAACCAAAGTTTCCACTCACAGGAAGTCTAAGGCCCTTTCCGTACCCCACCTTTTTTCTGGTGCTGGGGTGCAGGGATTGTATGAGCAGCCTCCGGCAAGAGGCTCTCATGTCCAGGGTCCTTCAGCTCCGCACGAGCTGCCTGCTCACACAAGAGCCCTGCCTCTTCCTTCCGCAGTGCAGCCTGGGACTTTCCCAGACTGCACTAGGGCAGGAAGTGTGACCGGCACAGCTCCGGAGGCTCTGCATGCCAGGTAGGTGTGCACAGGGCCCGGGAGCAATGTGTGATCACGCACCATTTTCAGCTTCTAGCCGAAAATGAAAAGGTGCACAATCGGTGCCTGCTGGCCCCTGGAGCATCGCACGATTGTGAGTGCGTCATGCAGATAGCTCCTCACAATCGTGTGATGCTCCAGGCCCTCTTTCACATGGAAAATGCCATGCGAAAAGGGCCTAGGACTTGCCAGTCCCATTCACAATATTCCAGAATAGGGGAAAGAAGGTCCATGAATGACACCCAAGCAACACATACAACTTGCTTCTCATCATGTGTAGAATGTAGGGATATGGGGGAAAGAATCTTGTCCATGATGAGGCAATGGTTGAGGTAGGTCAACTTGGGATGCTGAACCCCTTTGAGAAACTGTTTCCTTCTACTAATGTCTGTATAGTCAGGTTGCCTGTTGACTTATGGGGACTCCATGAATTTTGTAGGGTTTTCTTAGCCAAGGGATACTCAGAGGTGGTTTTGCCAGTACTTTTGTCTGAAATATAGCCAACAGCATCTGGTATTCATTGGCAGTCTCTCATCTAAGTACTAACCAGGGCTGACCCTGCTTAGCTTCCAATATCAGAGAGGATGTAGTGCCTTCAATATAAATGAAATTGTCTTCTGGCATATGATATGAATATGTTTAATGGTGACCCCTCCACCCTGCTTTCTCAGATGGGTTACAATATACTGATTTTGTATTAGAAAAATCTGGCATTTGTAGGGTGTTCTTTTCAATTATGGTCATTTCCTCACTACACTGTTATAGTGCTATTTTTCTACTTTCAACATCCTATGGAATCCTGGGGTTTGCAGTTTAGGGAGGGCCATTTAGAATTCTCATCCAGAGAGCTCTTTGGCCTCAGTAAACTATAAACCCCAGAATTCCACAGGAGGTTGAAAGTGGAATAATAGCACTATAACAGTGTAGTGTGAAAATGGCCTACATTTCTGTGATGTGGAATTTAACTGAGGGTCAATGCTTTTGGGTCCTGTGTGCTTTTACTGTTACAAAAATACTTATATTCCAGGTTTGGAAAGACAGACAATCAAACCAAGATCCTATATAGTGAGATGTAACTATGACGATGGAGATCCATTGTCATGGCTATGTTTGATGATGCAACTCGCCCAAACCATGCCTTTTCATCTAGGCAACACCCCAACCAAAAGGTTTTGCTAGTTGGATGGGCACTGGAAAATGATGTCTACAGCACTCTGTCATTCATGGGGCATGCAAAGAATAGGCAGTTGGGGAGACCCCATGGGGTCTTGCTACAACTGATTTTCTCAACATACCCTGCAACCAGGAGTGTGCTAACAGCATCATTTTCCAGACTCCTGATCTATAGCACCTCAGAAACCTTTTGACTGGAGTGTTGACTGGATGAAAAGGTTGATTTTGGGGGGTCACATTAAGTCACTAATGATTGTAAACGTGAATCTCAAAAGTTACGATATCATTAAGTCTAATTTACAATCTTATAACTACTTGTCAGGCTGCATAGGTCCTACCATGAAGATATGTTGGTCTGCTGGATGTGTAATGAAATAGTGTAACCAATGTAGAAGTAGATGCTGTAGAACTCCATTAAGCCTAGTTGTTAAAGGTATCCAGTTTTGATCAATGATAACAACAGTGTATCTGTTCTGAGCCCATCGGGTTGTTACAAAGTATCAATAGCTAATTGCTTTATTGCCTATTGCTACAATGTATTTGATGAGGGGTGAAGATCAAAGCCAGGCAAAAATGAAAGTGTAGTCAGAAGAGACTTGCGTTTTGGGAACCTGGTGTCTCTAAGATAAGAGACAGGAAATATGTGCTTGGGTCAAGCTGGTCAGGTTAGAAGTGGGAACCAAATGCAAGTTGGGGAACTGTCTGAGAAGTGGTGTGACACTTGATTGATGATTCTCTCTTATCACAGTTTTGTATGCCTAAATTCAGTATATGATATACCTGTGGAATATAATTTATAGAATATAAAATAGAAAAACAGAAAGCTTTGTATATTATAATGTGTCTGTGTGTTATTGGGGGTTCAGTGACTATCTAACTCTGGGCAAAATGTCCATTCAATTGTAAACAAGATAAGATAATATCCAGCAGACGTGACTGAGAATAAACCAATAGCAGGTACCATGATTGCTGATGCAATCAGCTGGATGACACAATCAGGACAGATGACAACCAAAAATCTAGATTTAACTGTGGACAGTTTATATGTATTATTTACAACAATCTGATAGGGAGAAGAGAATTATTGACACAAATGGAATGCACTAGAGATCTCTTATCTCATTGGGCCCAGTGAAATAGTTTATAGGATGGGCGAAGGCTAGGGAGAGAATAAAAGAAGGCAAGAGAAGATAATGATAAGACTCCTCTGCAGTCTACACTGGATGAAAAGGGAGCTTTAGCATAGCTTCCAGGATGATCATTCTGTTCCTACTTGATAACCAACACAGACATGATGATGCTGGTAAGAGATGCAACAAAGCTATACTAAAATAAATATAAAGATGTTTATAGCTATGTAACACAGATCTGAATGGCTGTGTGCCACACCAAACAGTGTGGTATAGTGGTTTGACCATTGGACTATGATTGTGAAGACCAGGGTTGAATCCCTGCTCAGCCATGGAGACCTACAAGGGTGACTTTGGGCCAGTCTCACTCTTTCAGCCTCAGAGGAAGGCAAAAACAAAACCTCTCTGAACAATCTTCCCAAGGAAATCCCATGATAGGGTTGCCATAAGTCAGAAATGACTTGAAAGCACACAACCAAAAGACCAATAGAGTTTTATAGATATAGCAATGCTCAAGGATATTACCTCTTGGAGGGCTGTAATGTAATGAATACATGATGCCTTATATGCCACATTATCCAATGGAATGGAATTCAAATGATGTGTCCAGACATTGGCGTGTTTGGATATGTTTATTTAAATATGATTGGATATAGTAAAGAGCCTAAACAAATACAACAGAGCCTGCTTTATGAGCTATATCTCATAATATATCTTGAGATTCCAAAACTTAAGCATGATTGAGTGGAGTGTCGATGTTAACTCTGCCTGACTGGTTTTTAACACCATCCTAAATTGGATACCAAAGTAGTCAGTATGCTATAATGGGACCCTGGACAGACTACAGATTAGCTGACACATGACAATGGACCACAATCCCTCGTTGGGGAATTATACCTGGTTCAGCATAACTCCAGATTATGCATCAGTAAGTGTGATATTGAATTCGAGCCTTTGTCTTTGATAAATATGTAATGCAGTTTCAATCCATGCTGTTACAGTCAGTTTCTGAAAAGCAGGATATTATTCAATTATCCTGCTGCAGAACTATGCCAGAAGCCACTATATATCACCTGTCACTGTCCTGAAAAGATTGTGTCATCCCTGACATTCACAATAAAATCTCCATCTGTTTCTTTCCCAGATCTTGTGCTTTTGAACAATTTATGGGAGATGTTGCATTTGTGGTTGCAAATCAATAATTGATCTCAGTTGCATCGGCTTCACTTCCCAACACATCAGATTCATGCAGTAATAAACAAAGTGATTAGCCAAGTGCAGATTATTGGAAAGAGCTCACTGAATACAAAACATGGGAGTATGCTAACTTTGTCCTCCATGCATTAAAAACAAAACAAGGGAGACAAGTTGGACTGGTTCTTTCTAATTTGCATCTGACTTCTTATCAGAAGCAAAAAGAATATGCACAAATATTTAAATCACAGTTGAAAAGGGGGTTTCCTGGATGTCAGGAAACTTTGACAAGGAGAATACTGAACACAGTGAAAATCTTTGCTGTTAGTAATTCTTCACCACAAAATTTGCCCATGTTTTGTTTTGCAATGAAAATAGTGGCCATAATTTTACGTGCACAATTGATTGATTGATTGATTGATTGATTTTACAACTACTTTAATTGTACAGCTAAGTAGTGTACTATGTCCCAGTCTCACCAACAACCTACTTTACCAGGCATCACAGCCATGCAGAGAAGAAATTCCATTCTTCTGGTTATCTGGAATTTACTTACTTAGCTACACAAACCTGGGTATTCCATGCAGAATTCCATGCAAGTCTTTTGATGAGTAGTATAACCTGGAGACATACGTGTGTATCCTATTGGAACCATTGAATCAATTGTTGAATATGCTTTCATCATATAAGTAAATCCCATTGAAGAACTTACTCTGGTTGGGACTAACCATAGAGTTAGAGCCATAAGCTTCTCTGTTATTGCTTCTACTGCCCTTGATATCAAAGGTGATCAAGGAGAGAAGTGTCTTCTCTCCACTTGCTTGCTGGGAGATAGTAGTTCCAGCATTACTGTCAACAAGGATTTTACAGACAGTGTGACACTGCCACCATGAATCCTGTAGGAAATTTATCTCACATTACCTAGAGCAGTTGTATTAGCATTAGCCTACCTTGATCACTGCTGGACAAGAAAAAGGAAAGTGAAAACAACTTGTCACAACCACATAGTTTTGCACAGTGATGACAAATTTGCATCTATTTAGGACTATAAAGTTGAAACCTTTGATTCTCTTCTTCTAACGGAAGAGCTTTTGATCCAGTGGTCCTCTTCATTAATGAAAGAGGAAAGCAGATTTCCATTCAGTAGCATCTGGTGGTTTCTATCTCAGTGAAGTAATGAATCTGTTCTTGCTTTTAGCCCAAACCCAGGTTCAGCACCATGGAAGGCTCCTTTAAACCTTAAGCTAAAGTCCAGGGAAGACTCACTGTCCCACTGACATGAAAGTCACTAGCCCTTTCTATTTCCATGTTTTTCTTCCCCATCCCCCCATAGCCCCATGTGCTTGCCCAATCTATCTCTGAAACAGTGTGGAAGATAGAAGAGTGGGTTGCAGAGTTGAAGATGAATGAGAGAATCTGCTTCCCAACCCTTTGATCAGCAGATACCCACGTTAGATCTTCCAAAAAACAAAACAAAAACACAACCCTGCTAGTTATGATCCAGACCCATTGTGTACAGCATGTAGTTTCAGACAGCCATCAGCCAAGTGATTTTGGAAGCTTACAAGAGGGGCATGAAGATGATGTCCATTACTTTAATTCAGACATGGTTGACATATAGCCTGCAAAATCTCCGTTGTGGCCTACCACCAACATCATCTGTCACTTAAGTCACAAGTGCCATGCAGATCATCTCTATCAGAGAGCAGTCACCACAAAAATCATGGCACAGAGTAATTCTGTAGTCCTGAAACCTGGAAAGACACTTTGTACCATGGTTCTCCAGTGCTCTAAGGTATGGGAAAACACTCTAGCACCTTCTTGTACTACAGTGATTTACCACAGCTGCTACCATCCTTTGATACAAACTATGGTGGAAGCAAATTCAGGAATGGACACTTAGTTTTTGCAGTGGAGATGAAAGTGGCAGCAAATTGCATACCCTCCAAATGTCCCAATTTCTTATGGGCAGTCCAGATTAATCCTCTGTCATCCCAATTTTTCAGCTACTTTTAAGGTGTCCCCATTTCTCTTGCCTCCTCTCATTTCCCCCTTTGTCCTCAGCTTGATTCAGTTTCTGTATTCTAAGACTGATCTGTGAAAAGTTGGCATGTATGGAACTGTGAGTTTAGGAGATACAGCGCAGCCCATAGCCCCAGAAAAGTTACACATCTCTGCTCATATTTATTCCAAGTATCTGATGATCCTGCTTCATCCATACACAAGGGTTAGACTGACTCTCCATGATTTTTTCTAACCAATGTTCAAAATCATTCCATCTAAAAATCATTAAAGCACACCACTTGTTCAGGCTGTTAGTTATGCATTGTATGCAGAAGCATTTTTCTTTGTCTGTCCTGAGTACATCACAAACTAACATCAGTGGATGATCTCAAATGATCATAATCATTATTATGATTCCAGTGTATAATGAAAATGGGAGCGTGACATGGATCTTTAAGAGAGACAGAAAAATTTCATTAGGGGTGGTTTGACCAGTTCCTTCCTACCCTTCTTGACCCTGTCCTATCATGTTATGCCAGATAATTCAAAAGGTTCTAGTAGTTAACTTCACAGCTCAGTCTGTGGAGGATGTATGTCAGGTTGCACTTTGCTGTCTTTTAGTTTCCAGAATGCAATGTGGGAATTGATAAAGGAAGAACTACGTTCACTGCCTAAAAGGGATGCAATTCTTCATTAAGTTTCTTGAAGGAAGCATTAATTTTTAAGATTGATTTTTAAGAATTTTCAACCAGCTGGGGGAATATCTTCAAAAACCATGCAGTTTATATAGTTTCCTGAGGAGGAAATCCTGTTTTCTGTGCAAAACAACCTGTGTGTGAATTTTGTACAGAATATGTCCATAATTACAACATTTCCTGCACAAGAAACAGATTTTTCTGTGCAGGAAAAATATTTCTACACAGAAAGATTATTTTCTGCGTAGGAAATGGCACTTTCTGTGGAAGAAATGTTGTTTTGTGCACAAAACAACCATGTGCAAAATTTTGCAAAGAATAAGTCCAAAACATCAAAGATTCTTATCAGTTTGGGATTCTTATCAGGGTTTTTAGACACTCAAAATAGTTTTGAATAATCTTACCATCCCAGCCTTTCTCTTCTTTCCCTTTGCTAGCCTTGAATGGTTCACGAGACTACTTGATTTCTTGTGTGTGTCTGTGAATCACCATGATAAAACATTCTTTTGACTCTCAATTGGTGTCTCACAGTTAGTACCGGTATACACAGATGAAAAGATCTAGTAGGTACCCCCTCTTGCAGGTCTTTTGAGCTATAATTCCCCTGTTCTTAAGGGGATGCTAACACTGCTGGTGGACCTCAAGGTCCCTCACCTTTTGGGGTAACAATTGGGGATTTGTCCTCTAGAAAAGAGAAGACTAAGAGGTGGTCCATCGCAGAACATCTAAAGCGACATTATATAGAAGATTCAGACAGCTTGGTTTCTGCTGCTGCAGAGACTAGAACACAATCCAAAGATTCCAATTGTAACAAAAGAAATTTCACCTACATACCAGGAACTTATAGAAGGTTTTAAAAAAGCTATTTAACAATGGAATAGACTTCTACAGAGGGTGATGGATTCTTCTTTTTTGGAGGTTTTTAAACAGAAGTTGGATGGCCATCTCTTAGGAGTGCCTAAGTTGTGCATTTTTGCATGGCAGTGGCTGGACAAGATTGCCTTTGTGACTTCTTCCAACTCTATGCTTCTTTGAATGAAATATGTCAGACAAAATAAGACATGAAACTTACAAAACGCAGCAGAGTCAAGATATTGCGTTAACCCAATTGGCTAGGCAACTCCAAGATAAATATTAGATAAATCAGAAAAATGCTCACTACATGCCAGCCATTGATTCATAGAGTGACAAAGCAGGGACAATACCCATCATAATGCAGCCAAATGTTTTGTGCTCCCCCTCTCTAACATAAATACTTGCATCTTGGGAAGTGTCTTCAAAAGAACTGCAGCGTACTTCACGGTAACTTCCTTTTAAAATTCAGTGAAAGCTTTCATGTTTGCCTCTCACAATGCAAAGGCATTTGGCCGTTCCACACACATCATGTCTTGCCAGGCCATACATGCTGATTTGGTTGCCATTGGAAACAAGATTAAGGAGTCGGTAATACCTCAAGAGGTGATACGTTATCCTGCTGCTGAGATAGATGGGCTGGTGTGAGCTGCAAATTGCATATGGACAACACTTGCCATTAGATGCCCCACTTTTAGTAGGTAATTCACAAGCTTTTGACATGTGGTGCCATTAAGAACAGAGATGATGTAATATAATTGGACAACCAAGGGAGCATATTTGCCTTTATGCTGGACAGTTTTAGTGTCACCAATCATGCGCAGCTTCATAAAGTGGAATGTGTCAGTGCTGGAAGAGTTCGGCGAAGACTCAGGATTGTGATTCAAAAGATGCTGTTTCCTTCAGGGTCAGTTTTCCAGGGTCTCAACAGCTGTTTTTTCTTCTTCTTTTCCCCTTTCCTCTCTTATTTGATCCATTCCCATCCTGGTGTATAAAAACTGATGTAGTTATTTTTGGTTGCAAAATTTTTTATCAAAGTTTTGCTTGTTTGTTCGTTTGTTTGTTTTGGTCTGTCATGGAAGCAAAGGCCAGAATTCCGTTAATGTGTTGGTTAAACCAGCATAGGCACATGTACATGCTGGCATAAGTACATCATTGGACACTGTTCAAGGAAGTGTCTTTACCTAGACACAATGCTTTTGTCCAGGGTGTGAAAGGACACTTGGATACAACCCTGTGTCAGTGTGGGCAGAACTGCACCCAGGAACTGTCTGATTGCTCGTGCATACAGGGGAAGAACAACCTTCATCCACTGGACCTCCAGTGTAGCTACACTGGTACAGATCTATGACCCACCAGTAGTCCGTTAGAATCTTAGCTAAAATATACAAAATATAAAAGCAGAGAAATTCTTGCATGTATTTTTAAAAAGCAGAAGCATTGAATGTTTTCCTTTCATCTTTGGGAGCAACCAGCCTCTCCTGTTTCCTAGCTGAGAACATGTGTGCTTTGCTTCACAAAAGGAGATGAAGCTGGAGACACAAAGTATAATGGGAAAAGTGCCTGGGGCCCAAATACATGCCTGTTGCCAATGAGTGCCCAGGTGTAGCTGGGAAGAAGAATGAGCCTTTAATCTCTTGGACCTGGAGGAGATCTAGGAGGGTGAAAGTTCCTCCTTTTCCAGTGACTGTTGGTCTACTCTCTTCATGAGAGGCCAGCAAGGGTGCCTCCCCCACCACGTGTGAAGACATGAGCAGGGGGAGATGAATTAGAAAGATAAATCCCTTGTGTAGGCCAATAACAAGTTTTTGAGATGTCACCTAGGTATATCATTAACAGGATTCTGTCTGTAATATTTAGTGAAAACTCTCCCATCATGTAGTAACTAGAGAAATGTGCCTCTTTCTGCAATTATCAGAATCTGGATTTTGTATTTCAATGAAGGCTCAGTAAGTGGCTCAGATAAAATGCACAGAAGTATGAACAGCAGCCATGCTGTCAATGGCAGAATACATCCTCACTGAAAGAAAATGGGTATATTTCTTCCCCCATATTTAACCTCCCCCTACATCCTTAATAGCAAATATTTTATCTTTGTCATGGATTGTAATTGCCAAAAGCTACTTTGGGAGCTTGTCTTGGCTGAAAAGGGATGCAGTTAATCAATATCCTCATAAACAACACATTCTCCCAATTGTGTCTGTTTGTAACTTGGTATTTATTCACTCCAGGTGGAATCCTATTGGTAACATGCCAATGTAACCACAGGGTTATGGTCACATATACATTTTTTTCAGGTGTTACTTCAATTACTCCTTGCCTTTTTCAGAGCTGCAGAAGGCTAGGCACACAGTGGCAGGGGCATAAAACCCTACAGATTATCTGTGGCCATTTCTAGAGTCTCTGGGAATGACAAATAGTCCCCAAAGGTTAGAAATGTTACTTGGAGTCCAGCTTCCCATGACCATGCTGCCTGGGAAATTCTAGATGTTGCACTGCGATGCCTTAATTAATGAAGCAGATGTGTTCATGGGCATTACTTCTTTAATGGATAATTTGGGTAAGAAGTAACAGAAGCAAAATGTTAATTTTGTACAGAAGTAACAGGAGTTACATGTTACTTTATCAGATAAGTGTACAGTGTGGATACACCCTTGGGTTGTATCTCTAGGAAAGTTATCAGCATTATCAAATTGTACACATAATATTACCTTAAAACAATTTTTCTCACCTTGGGATGTAAACCATAACCTGTTTTGTCCTTCTGTACTGAGAATGTACCCATTAATAAGAACAGATGTAACATGGAAAGAACAGAGACAGGTTTTTCCACTGCTAAAAACAAAACAGCAGTTCAATCTGTTTCAGCAAATGTTTTATTAAAAATTAAGAAAGGGGATGTGTGAACTGAAATAACCAGGTCAGACAAACCTTTCATAAAAAGACAGAAGCATTTTGTACCTTCTGTTAGAGATCACCTGAATGCTTCTTGCAAAATATATCTAGGGAGGTCCTTTTCTTTCACCAGCCTCCACTTTTCTTATGATTTCTTTTCTGGTGTCTGGACTTATAGATAATGATGGTGATGATGATGGGCAGAAGTGGAGAGGGATGCTTATCCATTCTCCCATTTTCTCCCTGTGCTGTTTGTGAATGCTTGATAAGGGATTCTGGAGACACCTGCTATTTACCTTGCCTATTGCAAGTAGCTGCACAGACCCACAATAGGATCAGATAGGATTCCACTCTATCCCAATTCAAATTTTATTGCACTGTTTACTCCAGACAGACTGCTACCACCAGAAAGTAAAAATCTGTGTTTCTCTAGGCCTCTTTCATCATCCCCCTAGTGCTGATGCTGCTAAAATGCCTCCAACTGGACAGAGGATGAGAAAAAAAGAGGGAGTTGGGTGGATGTAAAAACACTTTGGAGAAAGGAGCTTCACTGCCAAAAGCTTTATTAAGTAAAATATACCTTTAATTCTTACAAACAACTTTACTGTGTTTTGATGCTCCCCTCATAGAAGTGTGTAGTTCTCCATATAAATGTGGGGTAGGGGCCTGATGAACCTCCTCTGGAGTAATCTGGCAATTGTACAATTTTTACTGGGACTCCTGAAAGGCATTTATTCTCTGTATGTGTTGTTGTTATTATTACTGTTGAATGCCCGATTTTCTTTTTTACTCACCCCTCTTTTTTCTTAAAAAAAGAATAATCTTCCCTCAAAATATTGTCCTCATTTAGCCTGATTTTTCCCCCTTTACATCTCTTTTCCCCAGCTGTGAGTCTGACACAACCGCAGAAGCTCAAAACCAAAAAGCACATTGTATTCATTATGACTCTAATCCCACTTGATTACTCTCGCTGTCAGTCGCGGCTTCCCTTCCTCTCTGAAAGGATAAGAGAGAATATGAAATATGAACAAATGAATTTTTGCTACATCTGTTTACCATAAAGTTTAATTGAGAGTACAATATAAATTATGAAAAGCTGAGCAAACAACATTGCCAGGTACAGAGCTCATCAGCCGCTTCCAATTAATGCAGGTTGAAAAGCCTGTGTTTACAAAGTAAGAAAGTAAAGGACATGCTATAGAGAAGGGCTGATGCCTGGCCTGCCCTACCATTAGGCAGAGGGAGACGGTCACCTCAGGTAGCAGACATTAGAGAGCAGTAGTGACAAGTCCCTGGTCATTATCCTTTTCCAGAGGATAGAACTGTGGCATTGTCCCCATCAGGTGCAATAGATTGGTTTGTCAGATCATTATTATCTTGGACACTGAGATTTCAGCACCAAAACCTGAGAACTAGAAACAGCTCCTTGCAACATTATGGGATGGGTCTGGTTGTGGTTAGAAGGGTGAGGTTACACGGGGCAGCCCTTGGGTTTGTCATTAAACATGATACCTTAAGCATCAACCACAGTGGCACAGAGTATGCCATTCAACCAAAACTTCAGATCAGGAGAACAGATATGTATACTATTCGAGGTAGTGCTCTTATTCCTCCTACCTTGAGGACTCTGGAAGAAGATCCAGGTCCTGAGATCTGAGAATCTAATGGTGGAGGATACTGTGCCTTCACTGGCATTGAGGTGAAATTCTGCTGACTTCATCCATTTGGGTTCCATACATGGAAAAGAAAGAGGCATCATCTCATACTTCAAAACATCTTAGGCTAGTTTTATGGACTGACTGGACTGACAGATTTAACTGATTTTAGTCCAGACTCTGTTTATGGCCATTTATAAACTACACTGTTATAGTGCTATTATTCCATTTTCAACATCTTCTGGAATTCTGGAGTTTGTAGTTTCCTGAGGCCCAAGAGCTCTCTGGCTGAGAATTCTAAATGCCCCTCCCTCACCTGCAAACCCCAGGATTCCACAGGATATTGCAAGTGGAGTAGTAGCACTATAACAATGTAGTGCAGAAGTGCCCATTGTTTAACTCCAGAAGTGTAATGGGTAGTACGGATGTAAATCTTCACTTCTTTAATTTGAATGAATGAGTATTAAAAAATCAACTTTTTTTCCTCACTCAGCAAGATTGTGAGGGGTTTTGTGTGTGTGTGTGTGTGTGTGTGCATTTGGCAAATTTTACCAAAATGTTGCTGGCACAAAAACACTTGTTTAAATTAAAGTTTTTAATGCAAATCTCTAATTTTGTTGTGCACAACCTGCCCCAGAATGGTGAAAAACAAAACAAAACAAAAAAACACCAAGGAGGAGCGAAGGAAACGTTTTCCCATTTTGTTCTGCTAAATTACCTACGTTCTTATAATATGAGAAAGAGTTACAAATAATGGGTAACTGGAATATTGTTCTCGTCACCACTAGGTACGTGAAGAATGTTCACAAATATTCACAATAATAGGTGTCTTTGCATGTTTAGATTGCTCATGTGATGCTCCCCACTACACCAGTCTCAGTGATTCAATAGGATTTACATGAGCATTAGATTCAGAGAGTCTAGTCTAATTGGGAACAGTAATAGCATTTTAGGTCACAGTTTGAGATGGTCCTCCAGATGTTGTTGGACTTTAACTCCCGGTATTTCTCACTACTTACTATAGTCTTCAGGGCTTCTACAGTCTAAAACATTGAGAGAGCCATATCATTACCATTCCTGCCATAAAATGATACTGGCTTCCTCTGATCATCTCCATATTCTGTACAATGCTTTCCTGGCCAGTGAGGAGTTCTCATTTTTGTCACATGGGGTCCTAAATTCCAGCAGAGATACTCAGTCAATTTGATTTGCCTATGTATTGGCTCACCATTCTGTAATTGATTCAGTGGGTCTATACTTCTTGGGTCTTTGCAGCCTAGACTTTGCCTTGTTCAGTGCAAGTCATGCAAGGAAGCTACATGACCACTCTGCTTCAAAAAGTTCTCCTCATTTGCTTTTCTGGAGTCCTCCTATCTGCTCTGGACACAAAATTCTGTGATTTTAATCCCAGTATTCTGCCATGGGGTTCAGAAGGAGGCATTCTCTTGATAGCTTCCTGGCTATTGCAACAGAGAACTGACAGACTGATAGGAAAACATCATAGACCTACATTAAACCCTATTGACAAGTGATCAGCAAATACATGCATGTCTTGAAATCTGAGAACCAGGATTGGGGAAGGGGAAGCTAATTTAAAAAGAGGGAATTTGCTTGTGCAAAAAGCTTTTCTTCTAAATCAAGATATTGAACAGCTGTCATGCAAAGTATCAGCTAATGCCCGCAATTTTCCAGAAGGCTGATCCAACTTTCCTACTATTTCTGATGTTTCCATTTCTTAGTACCTCCTCATTTTCAGACAGACTGTCATCATTGCTTGTTCCCCCTCTCTCAGCTTCAAGGTACCCTTCTGGGCTCTGTGTTAAATAAATCACCACTTAAGTGCTGGATAACCTAGTTTAATAAATGCAGATTCCAAAGTGAAGATAGTGAGAGAGTGGTACTCTGCCTATCACTCTCTTGACCTGGATATATGTTATAGAAGCAAATAATCACAATGAAATGACTAACAGGAAGTGATTCAAAGCACTGGAGAGCCACTCCTGCCAGTTGAAAATATTGACCTAGATTGCCTGATGATCTGAGGATAACTTCCCATGTTCTAAAGAGCTCAAAGACTTCTAGAAGGGAAAGATGAAGAAGAGGAGGAGACAACTTTTAACTAGGGGAGGGAGCCACATGGCCCTTCAGATGTTGCTGAGCTCCATTTCCCAGCATCCCTCATCTTTGGTCATGATGGCTAGGCAGATGAGAGTTACAGTGCTAAGATATCTAGAAGGCTGAATGATTCAAAATGACAAGAGAGTCCTCACAATGACCAAGATGAATACATTCTGGACCATGGTCAACTAAGCATATGAGACATGAAAGGACTGGAGGCCAAAAAGATAGACAGAGAGCATGGGTACATTTATGGAACGATCAGTAAACAAAAGGAGTTAATTGTAAGCCAGGGGCTTTTCCAAGATGGGCCAAATTGAGAGGCAGATGTTCAAAAAGCCAGCCATGAAGTGTCAACCAAGAGGATAATGACCTTACCAAATTTGTAACCTAGTCACTGTGTTGAAAAGCACTCTTCAATTTAGTAAGAAGGAAAGCTACAGCATGCTGCTATGTCATAGGAGTAGCTAAACTATGACTTGGGATCTCTCATTCATAGAGTTCCCACAAGTGGAAATTGACTTGATGGCAGTTAACGAGCAAATTTCAACTCTCAGAATTTTTCAAGGAATTTATCTGCACATAAATATATGTGTTTATTTGTTTGTTCTTCTGAGAAAAAGATGGCCAGAATCCTGTTGGGCAATTCTGAATACATAACCTACAGTTATGCATTTGCAATTGCTATGTATTCATGATCCTTTTGCATTGGCTATGGAAGAAATGCAAAAATCTAGGGAGAATACCCAATGGTGAAAAGAGCTGGAAGTTTCCATCCAATGAGATCTGGAATGCTGCATGATTCCCACCCCTCAGCTAGATTGGCTTCAGCAAAGTGAAGCTTATAGGCCACACATAGCCCTTGGAATCTCTACGTGCAGCCCATGAAGCTCTGTAGTAGCTGTTAAAAGGCCCCCAGATCCTACCCCCAGTTTTTTCAAGGCCATTTTGGGAGGTATTGTGGGGGGGGGGCTGGAAACCAGTGAAACCCTCCATACTTCCTGGGAATGTGATGGTTTGCTTCTCCCAGTTGTTCAGATCTCCCTCAAAGCCCCCCCAAAAGAAAAAAAAATCATTCAGAATGGTGACCAGAGGTGGCAGTACATCATCTCCAGTATGCCTGAAATGAGCTAGTGTGACCCTCCCACAATTGACCTCAGTTCCAGTTTCTTACAAGTTCATCTCTTTAGCAACAAAACAAACAAACCTCAAATTCTCTTTCTTCTGTACATGCTGAACTGTGCAGATTTGGGTAAGTTCTTATTAAAAATGAACGAAGTTCTCATTTACCCCTAACAATAAGAGCAAGACCCATTCCCCTTGGTCACCTGCCCACTTCTTACTTTGATTGTCCTCTTGTGTCCCCTGAACAGAACCAATATCAGCTATTCATTTGATTCTCATTCTTTATTTCCTTTGGAGGATTTTTTTAAATACTCTGCAACCCAAAAGGCTCCCAGGATGGTTTATAATGTTGAGAAAATAATACAGTCCCTGTCCACCACTTTATAAACTAAATCAGTGGTGACAAACTATTTACAGTCCTCCAGATGTTTTGGACTTCAACTCCCAGAAGCCCCAGCCAGCATGGCTGATGGTCAGGGAGGGCACATAACAATTTCAACAACAGCAACAGCAGTTGTATTGCATCTATGCTTCCTTTTAAACACTCTGAACTTCTTGAGAAAGAAAAGAAAATAACTCCACACAACTTTAATATGGGTTTTTTATGGGGTGTAGTAATGGAATTTGAGTTCCAAAAACCCTTGGTTGAATTAGGAAAGAGAATACAAAGTTCACTGGCTCTTTCAGTGTTCTGAAAAATTTGTGATTAACAAAATGCATACACACATCCTGTGCATTCCTGAAGAACATCTTGTCTTTGGCACCAGCTCCTACATTTTGGAGCACAGTTTGAAACTCCACAGTGTTTTTCCCCCCTTCATTGCTTTGCTATGGTCATAACATTTCTTTCAGCATAAGGGTTTGTTTTGATAGAGTAACAGATTGTCTTGTGAAATTGAAGGATTTTTCATCTTTGATTCATCCGTCTCTTCCTCTGGCTCTTCCTTTTGCTCTAGAATGAAAGAAATAAAAAGACATCATTTTTTTTTCTTTTCCCAATAATTTATTTGGAGTTATAGCATACTGAATTCAAAGGGCAGGAGCTGATAAGAAACAGGAAGGACAACAAAGAAAACAAAACAACACATCTCAACACAAACAAATCACAAGAGAAGGAAAATTAAAACCCATGGATGTTTCCCTGCCTTTTCTTGATGGGCAGTACAATCCTAACTCAAAGATGTACTGATTGTAGGATGTTAGGAATAGGTATGAATTCCTTCAGCATGCAGAAATTCCCTTCTGCCAGCTGAAATGTTCTGCTGCTGACAAGCTTCTCATCTGCTGGCTGACCACAGTGATTTGCCAGCAAAGTAATCTGCTGCCAGGACCCCTCTGCTGGCTAGAGTTATGTTAGAATTAGCAACCTTTGCATGCCTATACTCAACAAATTGCTAGTTTGCAAACTTTCTTGTTTGTTTTTCCACATCTTCTCTCTTTCTGCAGCCATTTTCTTCTAATCTTGCCATCCTCCTTTATACCATGCATTTGATTATGCAAAAGTAATTTCTAAGTAAAGATACTTTATGTTTTACAAACAAGACCAAACTTGCTTCTTTATCTGCTAGATCCTGTGTGTGTGTAATATATGCGTGGCTATTTCCACACTACACTATTATAGTGCTATTATTCCACTTTCAACATCCTATGGAATCCTGGGGTTGGAAGTTTAGGGAGGAGTATTTAGAATTCTCAGCCAGAAAACTCTTTGGCCTCAGTAAACTACAAAACCCAGAATTCCACAGGATGTTGATAGTGGAATAATAGTGCTATGGGTATTTCCGCACTACACTGTTACAGTGCTATTTTTCCACTTTGAACATCCTATGGAATCCTGGGGTTTGCAGTTTAGAGACGGGCATTCAGAATTCTTAGCCAGAGTGCTCTTTGGCCTCAGTAAACTACAAACCCCAGAATTCCACAAGATGTTAACAGTGGAATAATAGCACTATAACCGTGTAGTGCAGAAATGGCCTGTGTGTGTCTGTGTCTGTGTGTGGATATCGGACTGGTTGTTGCTCACCTTCCTTACCGGCTTCATTACTCTGATTGAGAGATAATTTTGTATTTCCCCAAAAAATCTACAGCAAGGAGATCAAAGAGAGAGAGAGCAGAGTTGAGATGATAGAGGAACTGAGGCAAATCCAAACCTCTTCTAGCCCAAGGACACAGTCCTGAAGCAGGCAGAAAACTACGCACAGGAGAAGCTGCTGCTAAGTAATTCCTTTTGCCAGCAGAACCCTTTATGATGAATGATCTCAGAAATATGCTAACAGAGTGATCTGTTGAGAGAATTGCTTATCAGGTTGAGGCTATTGAAACAAGAGACTAAAAGGAGGAAAGGCAAGACAGAAGCTGTGATAAAGCAGATCCAAACTTGTCCCAGCGCATGGACAACACTGGCATGAAGGGGATTTTTTTTTTTAAAAAAAAAATCTTTTAAGGTTAAACATTATAATAGTACTACATATGATGTAAACTACTTATAATATTATGTTTACCTATCTCGTGCTTGCAATTTCTATATTCTGGGGGAAAGAGTCTCAGCTCCAAGTAGTCATGTTTCATCAGAAACTTGTCCATTCAAGACTCCAGAAGTAGGACCATAATATCCCTCATTTTCTCTGGTTCAAGACTCAAGACAGCTTGCAACAGTTAAAACAAACACAGCCAAAAATTCACAACATGGAAATTAAAAATAGAATTAAACTATCAAAAAATTAAAACCATTTAAACCTTAAACCATTAAAAGGAAACCAGGAAATTGAAAATCTGGCACATTATGCAAGATCCTTCCCCCTTGAACAATCAGTCGTCCAAGGCCTGCTGAAACAAACAAGCAAAAGGTCTTTACCTGCCTGTGGAAAGATAGCAAGCAGGGTACTAGTTCAACCTCTTTGAGATGGGAATTCCAGAGTCTAGGAACTGAGGCCTGAAAGAAGAGCCTCTACCATGTTCCTACCCAGGTACCTGAAAGGGTGGTGGGACACAGAGAAAGAAACCTGTATGAGGGCTATAGCAGGAATCAGGAGGTTAAATTTTCCTTCTTCCAGGTTAAGGCCCAGCTCAGGTGGCAATTTGTAGTGGCAGCTTGTGGCTTCCAAGTCATGAAGGAGGTAAATGCAAGATTTACTCCAAATTTTAGAGGAGCTGAGTTGCTGAATCTGTTTGGGGTAATAACATTCAACATCTTGGACAACTCTTTGATTGGGGCTGAAACCAAGAAGGGATTCACTGCCCCTCTGACATTAGCACTTCTAGCTGCCACTGGGGGAAAATAAACAATGGACTTAAGAGAACTATGCAGTTTTTACCTGGAATTCAGCAAAGGGCTTACATCTTCATAAACGGAATTGTATGTGTGGGAAATAGAATTCACTAGTTTTACCATGTCATTTTCGTCTAGGGGCTTCTGTGACATTGCCATGTGCAGGTGTACATTGCATAACACTGGCCCATGAGTGACTGATGCACCATGCCTTGATGTTAAGTGGATACCAAAGCACATGAGGGGACTTCTGGAAACCACCTAGGAAAATCAAAAGTGCAACAGCAAAGTCATCTGCATAGAATTGACTGATGCACATCAGAAGTGTTCAGTGCTCACGAGAAGTGCTCAATGAGAACAATACATTTCTGATGCATATCAGAAGTGCTTAATGCCCATCAGAAGTTCCTGATACTCATCAGAAACACCTGATATGCATCAAAAGCACCTCATGCACATTGGAGCATGCAGGTTCCTGGAGTGTACCTCTGCAATTCATTAACAGAGTTTGACTGCATTTTTCCAACATAGCTAGAAATCCATAAAGTTATGAAACACTGACTAGAATGCAGAATCTCAGCCATTGTTTGGTGTAGTTTGCTCCTTAGTTGAAGAGGCCCGTACTATAAAAGCCACAGGCACATTTGAAAAGCCGATGTGGAGCCTCTGAAAGACCACAGTATGTACTTTTATTTATGGTCTGCAGATTAATTAATATGCTTTCAACATATGCATGGGCACCTGCTATTCAAGTTTATTTCGCTTTGTAGATATCATTAACATTAAGGATTTCAGCTGGTATGGACTGCAGAATCCATTCATTGTAGTGACAGAAGGAGAGACTAAAATACTTATTTTCTTCCTTTTGGGGAAAAAATGAAGACACACACATCACTATATCTAAGAGGAAAGAAGACTGCATTAAAGGGGAGAGGAGACACATACACATAAACATCCATTTCTAATAGAAAGAACATTGAATCAGAAAATCCATCTTTCTCTGAAGTAGCTTCCCATTCTACATTTTAATATTACCTAGAGTCCATTTACTCTGCAGTCTACAGTGGAGGAAACAAAAAAAATACCAACAGAAAGAGAAAGAAGGAAGACGATAGACGGAAAACAGCTTGAATAATGCTTGGGAATGAGTGGTCCTCTCGGTAATATTAAAACATCTCAGATAATCTAAAGGATGATTACTATGTAAATTACAGCTAACAGTGAAGGGTGTGTGAGTGTGTACACATTTGAATAGGTTTTTCTCCCCTTTTGCGCTAGCCATCCTTAAGGCAAGGCAGCTCAGTTGTTGATTTTTTTTTTTTTAATGGAAACCTTTGGCTCCAGCTGCACTGGAGAATGTGATTGAAAACAGGAGACAGATGGGAGCATTTTTCCACTTTGTGAAACTGACCCTCTCGTACACTACAGTTTCTGATTTATTTTTCTCTCCCCCCACCCTGATCCATACAAGGAAAAAAGGTTACAGGCTGCAGCATGGGCTTCATTTTGTACAATCAATACATAAAAATAGCCAGCACACAAATCAATCGTGCACCTAGGTTGCACAGATGAGGGATCATCCCCCATCTCCAAGGAAAACAGATCTGAAGAAATCCCTTTTTTCTGTTGCTACATGGGCTGAAACTTGTTTCACTTTAGATTTCCTGAGATATGCTTTGCTTTTTGTCTGGGGGTAGGAGAGGGGAATGGGGGCTCATGAATTTGTTTTATTTATCTCCCTATATGGACCTGCTAGAGCCCTAAAATCTTCAGGTGAAGGTTTTCTCTCATTCCTGCCACCATCCCAGGTAAGGAGACATGGGAGAGAGCCTTTTCAGTGACTGCTCCCACCTGGTCTTCCACGGGAGGCTGGGCTGGCTCCCTCTGTTTTTTTCTTTTGTAGGCAGGCAAAAACATTACTTTTGAAGTAGACCTTTAATGAGTGAGCTGGAAATCTTTTACTTATTAACTTATGAAGAAACATGACCTCTGAACAATTTACAGACTAACCAGGAAAATTCAACAAATGCTTCGCTCAGCAAAGGACAAGAGGGACCCCCTAACTTCTGCAGGAGTTTACCGCATACCGTGCAGCTGTGGTCAGGTCTACACAGGGACCACAAAACGCAGCATTCAAACACGAATCAAAGAACATGAAACATACTGCAGGCTGATCCAGTCAGAAAAGTCAGCAGTAGCAGAATACACTATAAACCAACCCGGACACAGAATGTTATTTGAAAGCACAGAAATTCTGGACCATTCTAACAACTACCAGGTCAGGCTACACAGACAGGCCATTGAAATCCACAAACACTTGGATAACTTTAATAGGAAAGAGGAGACTCAGGCCCTTTTCATACGCAGTTTTTTTTTGCACGAGGGCCCCTTGAGCGTCGCGTAAATGGGAGCGTTGGTCCATATGAGCCTAAAGTGGGACATGCACGCATTTTTCTTATTTTCGGCTCTGCGGAAGGAAGGAAGGGGTGCTAGCATGATGGTCGCACTACCAGGAAGTGACGAGCGGGATGAAGGAGCGAGGAAGCGGCAGCGTTCTGGCTGAGGCTTTTCACGTGAGACGCCATCCCCAGTCGTGCAAACGGGTAATGTGCAAAAAGCCTCTCAGAAGGTCAACAAAATTTGGCTGCCAGTATTGAAAAACACCAAAATCAAAACACAAAAGATACTAACGAGCCCTAACAAGCCCCAACTGGGCTCAGGAAGTCTCCCTCCAGGAACAAGTATTCAATACACACAATAGTACTATTATGCTAATTGCTCCCTTCCCTCTGGAGGAGGAGACTGGCATATATATTCTCCACTCCACTTCCAATTCAGCATTCCTCTGAAGATGCCAGCCACAGATGCAGGTGAAATGTCAGGAGAAAATGCAACCAGAACATGGTCTCAAAGCCCAAAAAACCAACAAAAACGAATGGATTCTGGCTGTGAAAGCCTTCTACTCTACTTATTAATTGTTTTTAAAAAATCTATTGTAAGTTTTACAATTTTATATGTCTTTTAAAGTTTTGTTTAGATGCTTTTAATGTTGTTGTTTTTTTAAAAATCCTTTTGGAACATGCCTTGAGCCCCCAATTGGGAGAAAAGGCAGCATATAAATTCAATAAATAAATTATAATTAATACATTTTAATTGTTCTATAGTTACTACAAACACTTCACATTTCCTAATACCGCCCCCAAAACAATTTTGCAGTCATGAGCCAGTGTGGGTTTAGTGGTTTGAGTACTGAATGACTGGAGGACCTGGGAGGCATCACATATTCTCAGCCTCAGAAAACTCCATGGTTGGTTCTTCATAGGGTTGCCATAAGTTGGAAACCACTTGAAAGCACACAATAACAACCACCTACAGAAAGGGATGTGTGAAATCCTCTGGATGACTCTGGCCATTTCTGCACTACGCTGTTATAGTGCTGCTATTCCACTTTCAACATCCTGTGGAATTCCTGGGTTTCTACTTTACTGAGGTCAAAAAGTTCTCTGCCTGAGAATCCTTAATGTACCTCCCTAAACTGCAAACACCAGGATTCCATAGGATGTTGAGAGTGGAATAATAGCACTACAGTTGGCCCTCCACATTTGCAAAGGTTAGAGGGATAGGACTCTTGCAAAAGTGAAAAAAATGCAAATGTCAAAATTTATGTGTGTGTCTATGGTAAGGGGCTGAGATACGGTAGGGAGAATGGACATGCAGGGTCCAAACCAGGGTCATTTCTGCAATAGCCTGTTATAGCGCGATGATTCCACTTTCAACATCCTCTGGAATCCTGGGGTTTGCAGTTTTGGGAGGGGCCGGCTGGCTCCTCCTGAAACTGCAAACCCAAGGATTCCAGAGGATGTTGAAAGTGGAATCATCATGCTATAAGAGGCTAGTGTGGAAATGACCCTGGTCTGGGAAAGGAGAAGGAAAGAGGGTGGATCCACATGATGAGCCTATGCTTCCTCTTTCTTACCTATCTTCTTCTTTGAGTGTGCAGCAGCATTGGGAGAGGGTTTGTGGTGCTCTGGAAGACCAGAGGTAGGTTTCTAAAGGGCTGTATAGTCTGATCAGAGCTGCTGAGAGGTAAGGTTCCCCCAAAAAGAAGAACCTGAATTTGAGGGGGCAGGAGTTCAAGACATTTGCAAATAATCAAATCTGTGAAAGTCAAACCCACAAATGTGAAGGTCTGACTGTATAACAGTGTAGGGAGGAAATGGCCCTTTTCTTGGGTTGTTGTTGTTGTAAGTTGTTGCTGCTGCTGCTATATGCCTTTAAGTCATTTCCGACATATACCAACCTTAAGGCAAAACTATCACAGAGTTTCTTTGGCAAGATTTATTCAAAAGAGGTTTGCCATTGTCTTCTTCTGAGGTCTAGAGAGAGCGACTTGACAAGGTGATTCAGTGGGTCTCCATGGCTGAGTGGGGTTTATATGCTGATCTCCAGAGTCACAGTCCAACCCTCACACCACTAAGGCCATTTCCACCCTAGACTGTTATGGTGCAGTTATTCCACTTTCAACATCCTATGGAATCCTTAGCACAGGATTCCATAGGATGTTGAAAGTGGAATAATAGCGCTATAACAGTCTAGTGCAGAAATGGCTTAAATCACACGGGGCCTACAAAACATTTCTACCATGCCCTATGTTAGAAGATCTCAGGACAGCATACAAATAACATTCAAACAACAGAATGAACAATTTAAAACAATAAAAATAATTTAAATAAGCTAAAAATATATTAAACTTAATAATGATTTAAAACAGATTTTAAACATTAGGGTTTTTTTTAAACTATGGCCCTTTCCACATGAGGCGAGGGAATCGCTCTGTGCCATTACCTACCACTTCTTCTGGGGTCTGAAGCAATGTGGACTGTCCTTGAAGCCCTTCCGCAGGCCTCCTCTTTGGTCCAGGGCGAATCAGAGCAGTGCGAGGTCTGTAGGTACACACTGCTTCAGCTTCCAAAATGGCGGCTTCCAGCTTCCAAAATGGCAGCTTCCGGTTGGTCGTTGGTCCCGACCAACTGCTGAAGCTCACCATGCCAAAACCTGCCCTCCGCAGATTGCAAGCTCACATTAGTGCGAGCCTGTGAATCTGCACAAGGGAGCAGGAATGCAATGGTGTGTTCAAGGAAAATAAAGACCTGTTTTTTGTGATCTTTAGAAAACACGCTGGAGGACCACTTGGGGTCGTTTTGGAGCAGACTGAGGTGCGGCTCTCCAGTAAGTAGTCCGCTCCTAGTCCGCTCCAACGTGCATACGGCCTCCGTGAGAGGATGCACTGCCCCGTTCTAATTGTCTGATGCGGAAAGGGCCTATGTATATCATAAGGGAGTGCAATCTCATCCAAGACATAGTGATTATTAGCAAGGCCCAAAGGCCTTGGTAAGCAGCCAATTTTTATCTTGGAGCCTAGATGGAATGAATGTTGCTACTACTTGGGCCTCCAAAGGGAGGACATTGTACAGTTGGGGTGCTGAGAAGACCCTCTTCCACATCCCAATGCAGTGTATTGATCTCACTGGTGGGATACTGAGGAGGGCCCCCTCACAGCATTATACATTGTGCATGAATGGGCATGGCACACTGATGTGCACACATGTTTGGTTGTGCATTGGGTTTTGTCTTTGCTGTCTTGATTTAATTGCCTAATATTGCCATTCAAGACAAGAGCAGCATAGTACAATCAATGCATAAGCCTGAAGGCAGAGACTTGCACAACCAACTCTGATCTTGACCATTTTCACCCTACACTACTATAGTGCTATCATTCTACTTTCAACATCCTGTGGAATTCTGAGGTTTGTAGCTGACTGAGGCCAAAGAGTTCTCTGGTTGAGAATTCTAAATGCCCCTCCCTAAACTGCAAACCCAGGATGCTGCATGTGGAATAATAGCACTATAACAGTGTAGGGCAGAAATGGCCCTAGACTCCTAGCCTGTGCAGACTTCTGATGGAAGGGTGGGATAAACTGAAACATCTCCTTCACCACCATCAGTGTGCTAGATATACCATTTTCTTTTCCCATAGAACCATCGATGGTCTTATCAAAACCCTTCTAACTATTATTGGAGAATTAATTGAAGCACAAATCAGGAATTTAACAGCAGAAGCATTAGACTGCTACCAAATCCAGCTACTCCATGTTGTATCCGTGCTGCTTCATAATTTAATGTCCTATGTCTGTCAGGAACCGAGATCACACACACAAATGTACCAATGTTAATACATGATTTATTAGGAGTGTGATGCGTGTACAGGACTTCAGTGATCAAACTAGAGGCGATTTGCAGAAACCAAACATTATAAACAAAAGAATCTGTTCCCACAGCAATCAGACAGCAAGAGACCTTGGCGGCTCCCAGCTCAGGCTGGAATTTCTTATCAGTACTGCATTTCTGGGTATGTTTACCTAATGGTCTCTGGTTTGCATTCTTGGTTACAAGCAAGCAGCTAATTAATACTGCTACATATCCCATACTAATAATGGAGGGTTACCCGACAATGTGCTTCTGTATCTCTGCTCTAGGAATGCAAGTTATTTGATGCAACATAGAGCATGATGGCATCAGGTTAGAGAGATCTTTTTGTCGCCTTTTATTTTGGACTTTGACAGAAGCACTCAGTATGGCATTGCCATTTTTGTCAGCAAGGCACATTTGTCGTAATATATGATTCTGTCTAAGGATTAAAGACTGAATAAATGCACCTGTACAGTTTCCAGGTCTCTAATGCTTTGAAATTTTTGGGTACACTCACAATCCAAAGCACCAGCAGGGTGCTGTGTTTCAGAAAATGGTACTTGTTTATTTTCCTTCCATCTTCCTTTTTCTTCCTCCAAAGTAAGAATGTGGAAATTTGCAAGTCTTCTTCCCCTTGTGCTTCTCTGAGTTCAAGCAGCATTCTGAATTCTCATATTGCCACAGGTCCATATTAGATTCATCTTCTTCCCACATTTAGATTGGTGCATATTTTTGTATGTGTTTCCCTGCTGAACTGTGCACATTTTTGTATGTATTTTTCACCATTGATTAAGCATCATTCTGCACATTTTTCAAGGGCACATATGATTTTCTCTGTATTTTTCCTTTCTGAAAGGCACTGTACATTTTGGAAATATCTGGATTTCATTGCAAGATATGCTCCCTTTCAGTTCAAGTCTCTGGAAGTACAAAGTGGAAATATCCTTACAGAATGTGAATCAAATATTTTTCTTTACCAGACTTACTCGAGGTAGCTGACATGGGTTTATTTTATGCTATGTTAACTCCATGACAAGAGAGATCTAGGGAGAATGCTTTTAGACTATACAATTATAACACCAATGTTCTACTTTAGCTGCTATGGCAATATCCTATGGAATCCTGGGATTTGTGATTTAGGGATGGGCAGTTCAAATTTTCTGCCAGAAAGCTCTGGTGCTTCTTTCGACTGCAAGAATTCCACAGGGCACAGCCATGGCAACTGAGGTGGAATCAGTACTCTAATTCTGTAGGGTGAAAGGGCCCCTACTTGGCCAAGATTGCCCAAGAACCTTCCGACCTGGGTAGGAATCAAGTATGGGTCTTCACAATTCTAGATTAACACTCTAAGTACTACTCTTGCATGAACAAAGGGCATTCTGGGGCATATGCACACCTCAGGCTGTTTTTGTTTTTGCTTTGCTTTGAGCACATGACTCTCCTAGATTGCTTTTGCTACTTCTGGAAGTTTTGCCTCCTCAATGAGTGGCTATTCACCTTTCAGACTGATCCCAGTCCACCTTGCCACTTTGGCCATTTCCACACTAGACTGTTATAGTGTTATTATTCCACTTTCAACATCCTATGGAATTCTGGCTTTGCAGTTTAGGGAGGGGCCTTTGAGGCCCAGGATTCCATAGGATGTTGAAAGTGGAGTAATAGCATTACAACAATCTAGTGCGGAAATGGACACTGTTTAATATTTTTTATTTATTATCATTTTTTTTAAAAAAAATTACATTCGAAAGGAATCTCAGTTGCATAAAATAATGATCCAGTATGACAAAAATAGGAAAAGGAGAACAGAAAAATAAACACATTACTCATAAGCTTCTAAAAAGCTGACCAGACAGACCTCAATTTTAAAATTTTATCTATACATCATTCTTTTGAATGCAGCAAATATCATTAGATCTTCTATCCATTGGATCACAGGGGAGAAAAATTATCTCTCCAGTAGCAAAGTATCAATCTTTTAGCAGTCAAAAGAGCAGAAAAAAATCCACTTCCATTAGCCATTTGTTAATTTGCAAGAAACAGATAAATAATTCAAAAGAACAAGTACACCCCTGAACATCAAGGAACTTTCCAAAACCAAATTTATTCATGTGATGACTTCCTCCCAAAATGTAGCTACTATGAGACAATTCTCAAATGTGTGCATTAAGGAAGCATTAGCAGTATTACATCTCCAACAATTTTGTTGATTTAGAAAGTCCTTTCTTGAATAGATGTGGTGACCAATATACTTGAAACAGGAATTTCTGCTGTATAAGACAATGTCAGAAATTTGTAGACATTCTAGTTATAGATGTTAAAACCAATGGCCATTGATTAGTCAGAACTGTATTAGTCAGAACTGGATACTCCAATTTTCTATTCTATTCCGTATCATATTCATAGAATCATAGAATCATAGAAATGTAGAGTTGGAAGAGACCTCAGGGGCCATCCAGTCCAACCCCCTGCCATGCAGGAACACCCTCAAAGCACTCCCGACAGATGGCCATCCAGCCTCTGCTTAAAAACCTCCAAAGAAGGAGACTCCACTACACTCTGAGGCAGGAGATTCCACTGCCGGACAGCCCTGACTGTCAGGAAGTTCTTCCTGAGGTTCAGGTGGAATCTCCTTTCCTTCAGCTTGAATCCATGGCTCCTTGTCCTGGTCTCTGGAGCAGCAGAAAACAAGCGCTCTCCTTCCTCTATGTGGCATCCCTTCAAATATTTAAACATGGCTATCATGTCCCCTCTTAACCTTCTCTTCTGCAAACTAAACATACCCAGCTCTCTTGATAAATAGCATACACACACACACACACACATATATACATATATAAATATACACAGAGAGAGAGAGAGAGAGAGAGTTGGCTTTGATACTTTGTTGGCCTCAATTAATGTCTCTAATATTGAGGGAAAATTAGATGCACTTAAAGCTGCAGGGCCAAGTGTTTCAGTTGTAGAAATTGTCATTTAGCTGGAAGAGGGAGTTTAAACTGCTCTTGCAAAACTGAAAAAGGGAAAAACTTACAATCAACACCAGGTATCTGATTTATGGTAACAGTACCATTGTTAGCCCAAACCTTCAATAAAAATGGTTCCTTACCAATTTTCAAATCTGGATTCCCCATAAAGTCAATTCAGAATGAGTGTATAAGTCAAATTACAATGAGTGAGAAATAATTTGCTACACAGTTCTAATTGCATAAATTATTGGCAGAATACTTGCCTTTTTTAATAAAATGAAAACAAAATACTGCCCATTTGAAGAAAGGCATCAGAGATGAAGATTTCGAGGCTGACCATGGTGGATTACTTACTGTGATATGTCCAAAAATTAGCACAAGGTAATAGATACACCCAATAGTTCGTAAGAAGATTTGGAAGGCTAAACCCTCCCTCATGGGTTGGAATTTGTATCCTAAGAGTAGATGAACACTCACCCAAAAATGTCTCCTAAACAAAGCATTTAGTTTTTGAAAATATTTGCAAGGAATTACACAAATAACACAAATAATTTAGGCATATCCTTAATTTCAAATATGTTTACCTTACTCCACAGACTTATCTTTCATTTCACCCATCGTTTCTAAATCTTATGCAATATATCACCTCCCTTATATTAAAAGCAATCATCTGAGATAAGTCCCTACATATAATTACACCCAAATGAGTAATGGAATTTGGGCAGTATTGAAACTGCAGTGCTTTAAATACTCTAAAACCTTTCTTGTCTCCTATGGGCACTATTTCTGACTTGGACAAGTTAATTGAAGAGCCAGCTATTTTGCTGAAATTATTAATCAACTGCATCAGAACAGGAATTGACTGCTGGGGCTTTGAAATTAACAACAAAAGATCATCTGTGAAAAGAGCGTTTTTAAATTCTAAAGTGATATGCACAAATCCATTGATCCTGCAATTTTGTCTGACAGCACATGCTAAGAGTTCCAAGCACAAATTGAGTATTAAAGGAGACAGTGGATATTCCTGTACTGTACCCTATTTCAATGTAATGCTTTTTATCTATCTATCTATCTATCTATCTATCTATCTATCTATCTATCTAATCTAATTCATTTAAAAAAATATTTTAGGAAACCGAAAATGAGCCAATACTGCAAAAATAAAGAGTCAGTAGTAAGATGTATTAAAAGCCTTCTCAGCATCCAAAGAAATAATGGCTGGCTGATCAGTTCTATTCGAGCTTAAAGCAATCAAGTCATTATGAATATTATGAGATCCTTGCCTGTTTTTGATAAATCCTGACTGGTCAGGACTTAACAAAGATGAAATGACTCTTTGTAAACTATTAGCTAAAACAGTGGCCAATATTTTGATATCAACATTGTTACCCTGTATCTCGGGGGGTGTCCTGGGAGGTACACCCAAATATCCAAATATTAGCACAAATGGGGAAATTAACTAGAGTACACTAGCTGGCTAACGAAAGGCAGGGCAACGTTAGGGGAGATCTTTCACCCTATGTCTACAGCGTCAGGCCAGTGAGCCAGGCAAATTCAGAGTAAACCAATTAATGTTTTATTGAAAAACAACATATAGGACAACACTGCTAACTTAGAAATAGGAAAAGGAGAGGAAAAGGAGAGCTTAGGGATGGGCAATACGACACCTGATCATGTAGTCCTGGAAAGATGGAGGAAAAGGGAGCTCAGCATGGTTTGCAGAGGGAACTCGCCACACAGACCGACAGCAAGGTGGGATGAAACTCAAAAACAGTTCTCTGAACTCTCAGAACTAGGGGTTTATATAGCAGAAATTGTGCCTGCGGGCCATACCATAAACGATGAGAACAAAGCAAGTTTTGGACTGGACAAAGGTTCGGCAAAGAGTCAAAACTGCCGCTATCGGATTAGCGCGGGTAAATCAATAGTGTGGCCAATGTGCAAATTGGTGAGCACTTAACATGGCCTTGTTAGTCATTGGCGCAAATCCGGCATCATTGTGAAGCAAAATGAATCTGCAAGCCAGGTCCTGGAGCAATGACCAAGGCTTTTGAAATGCCCATCTGAGAGTGGAAGTTGGAAATCCCTGCCATTAATGGCTGCTCCTTGTGTACATGCTTTTCTCGGGACCCTTGCAAACACATGAGCCAGGGTGCCAGGAAAAGGTCAAATTATTTGATATCAAAAGGGATATCTAGTGCTATCAACATCCAGGTCTGAACCACAGTAACAAACATTAAGTAAACACATTGGGATGAGGTTAGCACAGTAAGTATGATCCTTATCAGGTTTAGGTATCAGATTTGTTAAACATATTGTTTAATATGAAAAGCTACCTATTTTCCAAAATCAGAAGGGAACCTCTGGTGGAATGGAAAGAATATTGAAAAATATTTGAAAAACGGTTAAAAACAATGCATTTCAAGTGTTGATGAACCGTGATGAGTAGAATCCTGGGCTGATGGGAATCTTCACGGTTAAGTACTTTTTCTGTGTGAAATTTGCATGTGGTTGTTTTGTGCAAAAAACCAGTGTTTTCTGTTCAGGAAACAGCATTTTCTTTCTGGAAAATAATATTTCAGTGCAGAAATATAAATTCCTGTGTGGAAAATGCTGGTTTTTTTGCACAAAACAACTACACATGCAGAAAAAGTCCTGAATTGCAAATAGCCTTCAAAACTGTATGGTTTCAAACACATTCTGAGAAGAAGAAGAAAATTACTGAAAGTTGCTATCTTTGAGAAGCATCTTAGTGAAGAATTACATCCCTAATCTCTGACCATTGTTTGCTTTTGGTGTTTTTGACGTTTCATGGAGCCCCAAGAGATTTTCTGACCTAGAATCTCGATCTCCATTTCTCTGCCACACACACACTGGTGTAGGGACAGGGAGGGTGACGGCAGCAGTGTGCCCTGGATGGCACTTTTTTGGGGGTGGCTCCACTCCTTGCCTGCCCCCTGAGTGCCATCTCCCCCCACATGCGCTGTTGCCCTGACCACATGCATCATAGCCCCTCCCACATGCATCATCAAACTGCCCATGTGTGCTGTAGCCCTGTCCACATGTGTTGTTGCTCCGCCCACATGCATTGTTGCTCTGCCAATGCACACCATATCTCCACCCATGTGCATTGTCATCCCGCTCATGCATGCTGTAGCCCCACCCCACGCGTTGTCACCCTGCCCATATGCATTGCCCGCCACATGTGTCAGTGCCCCACCCACACTGGCCATATCCCCACCTACACCCCTCCTTCCTGCCCCTACCCTGCTGGCGCCAAACTCTGCCCATGCACACAGATACTCACACTAGCATTGCCATGATGATTTCTTCATGATACTGATTTGTACCCTGACTGCTATGACAGTGTGAGATTGGTGTGTGTGCATTTTCATTATTTTCATGTTGGAAATGTTCTTTTTAAGAGGCAGAATTTTTTATACATTCTCTTTGATTTCATAGACGCTGTTTTCCTTAATAAAAAATAAACAGAGTTTTAGATATTTATCCTGATAGTGCTGCTAAAAAGTAAGAGCAGCAAACAGAAAACATTTACAAGAATATTCCCCTAGCAAAAATGTCCTTTAAAATGTGTGTGCGTTTGTGTGTGTGCATGGAATAGCTTATATATTGGTCTTTGAACTGTGCATAGAAGATGGCTAATCTAACAGCCACTGCTTATATAATTACACTTTCATTCTCTGCAAGATCTCCCTTCTGAAGAAATGGATAAATAAACTACTGTTTCTATGGACAAGTGCAGGCATGCTTGGGCCTCCGACGGTGCTATGCAGCTGCTCATTCTTTAATTACATTTGGCTGTGTGATTCAGTGACATCAGCTCCACCAGGGAAAAAGAGCAGTTCAGAGAGAAAGGTTTCGAGTGATGGGGAAGAAACAAAAGACGGATGGACCTCAGGGAAAGTGACAGAGCAAGATGTCATCACAACTATATCAGACTTCATCTTCAGCTGGCAATCTAGGTTAGGGAAATGCCAAGATTTTGCTCAGTTCACATTTTTAAGTGAACCAGGCTGGTTCACCGTTCATGGACAAATTCTCTGATCAGCGTGCAAGTCACCTTGGCTTTTGCACTTCTCCAATTTTTTTTTGTTTTGAAATAGTTGGTTCAAGAGCACAGAATATATTAGGACATGTAACTTAGGATTTTTATATAGACATTTTTTACATTTAAAAAGCACATTAAAAAGCAATGCTAGTTTGCATGTGGTTTTTAAAAAAGGTAGATATTATGTCACACATTATTTATTTATTTAATCAATGTATATCTCATAATTCTCCCGACATGGGCCTCAGTGCAGCTTGCGACAGAATTAAACCAGATAGACCTGAAAAAAAAATGACAAAAATGTAAAAACCCAATCAAACTATCAGGTACAAAATAAATATTCACATGTAGAATTATGCATTCGTTTTGCTGTAAGACTCTTGGGCTGAATGGCAATGCAATGCTGTTACCCTGACTTCTGGGGGTCCCTTGGGGGACACCCTGATTTGCTCCAAAAAGGCAAAGACTGGAGGAATAACGGAGCACTGACTATGGCAGAACAAGGGGCAGGGTAACCCAGCGAGAGCTTCAACCCAATTTTTACAAGGTTAGACCAAGCAAAAGCCAGCCAATCATGTCAATAATGAAATTTATTAGCAAATATGTTCCCATGCACAAATGCAGTCACTCACTCATGCACACAAGGACTATCGAGAAGGGAAAGAGGTGAAAGCTTATAGGGGATAAAGCGGAGAGGGTGTGAGCATGCTGATACTGCACCAATCCAGAAGTCTTCGATCTGGGAAATGGTGAGAAAGAAAGAGCTCAGTGAAGAGAGATGGCTGAGGGGAGCACTCGATTAACAGAGTGCCAGTCTGCTAGCGTAGGAAGGGAGTTCTCCGAAGAAGGTCTCAAAAAGGGGGACTATTTATAGAGTAGATCGTACCTGGGGGGCAGATCCTTTCCCGGGGAAGAACAATGGTCGAAACAGAAAGAAAATACCGCACAATGACTACTTGATGGCTTGCATGATTGTTTCATGTAAATGGACCTTGCCTTCATAGGATTTGCCAATGCAAGTGTTGCTCAACAAGGCAAAACCTGATAATCCCCTCAAGTTGGCTGTATGGCTGTCAACCCTTTGTCTGTGCAGATGTGCCTTGCCTGAGGTCACCTTGGGAAAGTGACTGGGGATTTTCCTGGCCTTGACCTCTGTCCAGTCGCTTGACCTATTTGTCTACACACCCACCCAGGCAACTTCTCTGGCATAGCTGATATATCTGATATTAATTTTATATCCCCCACCCGGGAGGGGGTCTGCCAATGGGGGTAACAGTGCAACTGAACCAAGATACCAAATATGCAGCTCAAAACACAACCAAATCCACATGCACTTGTCCATCCATGCTTATTGAGAAGCCATGCATAACCTCAGTTTTACAACCTTGAAGTGCAAGCAGCCATTCTCCATTGAACAAAAATGTCCAGTTGTTTCCAAAGAGGAACATAGGCATGTGTAAGACACCAAGAGGGTTTAGATCAAAACTTTTCAGATTGCCACTGTGACATGCCAATGGAGGTCTTGGAATGCTCACCTTTAGCAGGCTTCCATCCTGTGACTTAACCTTCAAGCTGTGGGAAGCTCAGAAGTGACAGAGGGAAGGCCAGCAGCACAGCTGCAACCAGAGCAGCCATACCATGGAACAAAGTGATGGAGCCAATGGTAGCAGGCTAGAGTTAGCAGGAATGGCAGGGAATTGAAAAGGGGGCTGGAAGAGACAGGAAGCGAGGAAGAAGATGGTCAGGAAGAAAGCTATTAAGAAGGAGAGCATGAAAAGGAGAACCAAGGCATGCAAGAGAAGATGGATGTGGAAGGAAGAAAGTAGTGGATGACACAGCAAGTGGAGGTGAGAAGAAAGAGGAAGCTGGGAAACCTAGATAGTGATGGACAGGACTGGAGAAACCAGGAACAGGTGGATGGCATGAATGAATGAAAGAAAGGAGGAGAGAGAGGTGACAGGAAGCCAGGAACAGGACAGAGATAGGAGGAGGAGGAGGTGGGAAGAGAAGTAAGAATGGAGAGACAAATAGAACAGCTGGACCAGTGCAGAAAAAGGCAGACAGGAAGTATATGCTCCACTGGAAGGAAGGCAAGCTTCTGAGTTTGTGAGACCTCATGGGGTGAGAGCCCTAGAAGAAGGGAGGGTGGAAAGATCCAGGAGGATGTGTGGAAGAGGAAAGGACATGGAAAAGGAGTTACACTCCTAGGTTGGATTGAGAAAAGGGGCAAGCAGTTGGGTGGCCTAAGGATATAAGGATCAATTATCATTTGTTTCAAGTTACTGTCTCCTAAGTATTTTGACTGGTGGTTCCTTTTCCTTGAGTATCAGATGGCGAGGCATCCTGATTCTTCTGTTGTGTGTAAGACTTATTGCCCAGTGATAATGAAGGCTAATAGTCACCTGCCTTGTTGATGTCAAGAGCCTAACTACAAGGAATGGATTCACAGGCCAGAGCTGACCTAACCTCTTTGTTAAGGGGAGGATGGGTTACAGACAGAAGATCAGCACAGAACAGATGTAGGTATGAACATATGCAAAATGGACATTGCCAAGATATAAGGTGTGTACCCTCATAAGAATCACTGAGTGCTATATTGTTGCTTTTTTTCTAACTTTTTCCTGTAGTCCACCTACTATGCTACAATGTTTAAAAAACAGCTCACTTTCTAAGATTCTCTCCTTTCCTTATTTTCTTCTTCTTTCTGTTGATGGATAGCACTGTACAATTTTGTATGATTTGGACTCCCATAGACAAGGTGACAAGTCTTCTGAGGGTTGGACAGAAGGTAGGGAAATTGCCCTTTTTTTTTTTTTTTTTTACTATAACTCCAAGAATCCTGGATCTAGTGAGGTCAGTGATCATGATGGACAGAGAATCTGGGGGTATAGTATCAAAACTCCCAGGCTCTGGATTCACTGGACACACGGTGCAGATAGTGCTAACCGGTTACTATGTCAGGGTGCCTAGGTACTGATGCTAGAGCATGTGCAGAGTACAAAAGCAAGAAACTGTGCTGGATCATTGGCAGTTGCCGCAGACTGAAACACAGCCACACAAAGTGCATCTTGGCTAACCTAAAGTTTATTGTAGCATTGCAGAATACATGTTGCTTCAGACAGTTTTGCCATGAAGAATAAAAAAGTTCATAAGAAAAAAACAAAACAAAACAAAAAGAAGAGAGTTTCAGCACATGATGTAAGCCCTTTTAACTATTCCCAAACGTATACCATGTGATGCATTACATACACCCGATCCCCATGTTCGGAGCTTTCTCATGAGACTGGAAAAATACAGTAGATAGATAGACATAATAATCTTGCAGCTGTTGCTTGCCAAGGGCAAAGTGATCAATTAATAATGAGGGAAAGAGAGAAGGCAGAATAACTCAATACCTTTTTTGCCTCAGTTTTCTCCCAGAAAGATAGAAGTACCCAACCTGGGGCGTGGGGGGCAGGCGAGGAAGGGGGAAGGGAAATGCAGCACAGAATAAGTAGAGAAGTAGTACAGGAATATCTGGCTAAACTAGATGAATTCAAGTCCCCAGGGCCCGATGAATTACATCCAAGGATATTAAAAGAGCTGGCAGAAGTCATTTCTGAACCACTTGCAATAATCTTTGAGAACACTTGGAGAACAGGAGAAGTCCCAGCAGACTGGAGGAGGGCAAATGTCGTCCCCATCTTCAAGAAGGGAGAAAACGAGGACCCAAATAATTATCACCCGGTCAGCCTAACATCACTACCAGAAAAGATCCTAAGCAGATCATTAAACAGTCAGTTTGCAATCATTTAGAAAGCAATGCCATAATCACTAAAAGCCAGCATGGATTTCTCAGAAATTAGTCATGCCAGACTAATCTTATCTCTTTTTATGATAGGGTTACAGGCTTGATAGATGAAGGGAATGCTGTAGACATAGCATATCTTGACCTCAGTAAGGTCTTTGACAAAGTTCCCCGTGACATTCTTGCAAAGAAGCTAGTAAAATGCGGGCTGGACAGGGCTACTGGTAATTGGATTTGTAATTGGTTGACCAACCGACGCCAAAGGATGGTCACGAATGGCTGCTTTTCATCCTACAGAGAAGTGACTAGTGGGATGCCACAGGGTTCTGTTCTGCGCCCAGTGCTATTCAACATCTTCATCAATGACTTGTGTGAAGGAGCGGACGGCATGCTGATCAAATTTGCAGATAATACCGAGTTGAGAGGGATTGCTAATACACCAGAGAACAGAATCAAAATTCAAAAAGACCTTGACAGATTGGAGAGCTGGGCCAAAGCTAACAAAATGAATTTCAACAGAGAGAAATGTAAGGTCCTGCACTTATGCAGAAAAAATGGAAGGCACAAATATAGGATAGGGGACACGTGACTGAATAGCAGTATGTGTGAAAGGGATCTAGGAGTCTTAGTAGATCACAAGTTGAATATGAGTCAGCAGTGCGGCAGCCAAGAAAGCCAACGTAATTTTTGGTTACATCAATAGAAGTATGGTGTCTAGATCAAGGGAGATAATGGTATCACTCTATTCTGCATTGGTTAGACCTCATTTGGAATACTGTGTCCAGTTCTGGGCACCTCAATTCAAGAAGGATGTCAAGAAGCTGGAATGTGTCCAGAGGAGGGCAACCAAAATGGTGAAGGGTCTGGAAGCCATGCCCTGTGAAGAACGGCTTAGGGAACTGGGTATGTTTAGTCTGCAGAAGAGAAGGTTAAGAGGTGACAGGATAGCCATGTTTAAATATTTGAAGGGATGTCATGTTGAGGAGGGAGTGGACTTGTTCTCTGCCACTCCAGAGATTAGGCCAAGGAGCAATGGATTCAAGCTGCAGGAAAGGAGATTCCACTTGAACGTCAGGAAGAACTTCCTGATGGTCAGAGCTGTTCAGCAGTGGAATATGCTGCCTTGGAGTGTGGTGGAGTCTTCTCCTTCTTTGGAGATTTTTAAGTAGAGGCTGGATGGCCATCTATTGGGAATGCTTTGATGTGTGTTCCTGCATAGCAGGGGTTTGGACTCGATGGCCCCTGGGATCTCTTCCAACTCTATGATTCTATGTTTCTAACCTATTCACAACAAAAACACCTCTAGACATACCACACTAACATTCAATATATCTGACGTACTAACAATAAGTGCAAATAACAGGACAATGGGACAGAAAGAGAGACAGCATCCCCATGCAGATTTTCAGTCTTGTTCTTCTATACACATTGGGTAGGGAGGGAGAGAAAATGATTGTGTTAGAAGGTTTACCTTCCCCCCTATGCCCAATATCTACAAATATAGTATGTCCACAAGTCTGCTTGGGAGTCGCTCTCTCTCTCTCTCTTTCTCAATTATGATCCATAATAAATGGCCATGAGAGTTAATGAAGCATATACAGAATAATTCCACATCCACAGTGATTCTTCTATCTTTGGACAGAGGGTATGACAAAGGCCTACTGCTTCTCTTCCACTGGTACAAAAGAGCACTTATGAAAGGTTAGAAGCTGCAGTTGAGTCAGTCTCAAAATCATATGTTGACGGGAAGGTAACATGCTTGGGTAGAGAGAAATGGAAGGGTTTGCCGAGAACTGCTTTCTTAAGTGGAATAACCTCTAATTCAGGAGTGGGGAAACTGTGAGACATGGACCACATGCAACTCCCAAGGCTGCTTTTGAAGTCCCCTCTCCACCATTGTTGGTTCAAAAAAAAAAAAAAAGTAAACACTTTTTTGGGAGTGAGGACATGGTGGGTGGCATGGGAATCTGGGGTGCAGCAATGGAGCGGGTGTGAAATGAATACACTGTCCCTCCAAAGGAAAATTATGCCCACCCATTGGAATTTTCCTACAGCTCCCAAATTTCTAGCATTGCAAAGAGTGGGACATTGAAAATTGCTCCTGCCTAAAACTTTTATATTTGCTGTGCACACATTCCCTTGATCAGCTTGCCTGTTTCTTTTCTTTGGAGGCTTAAACTCTATTTCTAAGTGTTCAACTGAAATTTTAAGTTGCGAGAAATTTAGGGACTGAAGGAAAATTTTGAAGGAGAGTGCAAAATTCTAATTGAGAAGAGCAATGTCATCATCCCCCTCACTGGAGCTACATCTCTGGCGGCAGTGCAGCCTACAAGTTCCCTTGGAAGGTCCACAGAGTGCTCTAGCTCATCGCTTCGCACTGCTCCAGCATCCAAAATGGCAGCTTCCAGTTGGTGGAGGATCTCCACCAACCAGAGAAGCTCGCCAGCCTAAAGCCCGCCCCAGCAGATCTGCAGGCACACACTAGTGAGCTCCTGCAAATCTGCACCGGAGCGTGGCAATGGAGCGACACGGGGCTGCACCTCTTAAAAGAGGTTTTTAAAAAGCACGCTGCGTGACCAGTTCTGGTTGCTCTGGAGCGGGCTGAGGTGCAGAACTATGAAAGGTAGTCCGCTCCAGTCCACTCCACAGTGCAGAAGACCTCCATCGGAGGTCGCTCTGCACCGTTTTAATGGGCTGGTGCGGAAAGGACCAGAGACTGTATTTTTATCTTGAAGAAAAATAGAAGGCACACAGCAAAGCTTCAGTCTGCAGAAATATGTTTTCCTGACTTTCTTTTCCAAGACACCACATCTTAAAATGTGCTATTCATTTTCAATCTGGGACATAATCTCCCAACACTGGGCGCTTACTTTGAGATGAGCCAAAAACCTGGTGACATTTGGACACAGGAACACTGGGGAATGTTTTGTTCCTCAACTAGCAAAATTGTACTGGATCTATTTTGCCCACCCAATCCATCCTGTATTGATTTCCTTTGGAACAGATGGCCTTTCTTATCACCAAAGCGGAGTCAATGCAGTTGAATGGTAAAGACAACAGTGTGCCTGATAGAGAGCATTTTTAAAAACAACACCAACACCAGCAGCCACACAAGGGTCATATCGCTTCAACTATAAGAACAAGTGTTGGCAGGGGGGAAATCTGCTCAGGGTCTTTCAGTTGGCTCCCCCTCCCAACTTCATTAATTCAGCTGCATCTTTATTAGGGATTCTACCAAAGGTAGTGGCATGGAGGAGCTTTGCAAAAAAAAAAAGAGAGTGTGCTATATTGTATTGGGCCTGAGGCCCCTTCTGAAAATAAATGGAAAGACTTTGGTATAACTAGATACATCAGTAGGAATGTAAATAATGCTTACAAATTTTATCTTCAACCACAGAAGATGCCTCTTGAATATCAGCAGTCCCTACAGAGAAAATAGAGATCTGTTCCAAGTCTTTTTTCCATATTTGGAGGGAGTTGCATAAAAATACCTTCTCCCCTCTCCAATAAGATTTTTCACATAAAACCGTGGATAGGATGCTACAGTGTGCTTGCTTAAATCTACACTCATGACGCTACAAGGTGATTCTTCTGCACCACTCTCATGCCTTCCAACCATCCTGATTTGACAGTGGAGATCCTAATTAATCCTCTGTCATCCCACATTTTTCAACTGTTATTTATTTATCTACTTATTTATTTTGTTGGAAAAAATAAAGCATTCTCTCTTCCCCACCTCTTTAGGTAGTACAGGGTTAATTTTTTACTAGCTTCTCAATTCTTAGTGTGTTTGTGTGTGTGTTTGTCCTTTTTATATACAAAACAACCAAAATAAAATACATATTTTATAAAATACAATTTTGTCTGTTTATAGGTAAAAATTTCCATATTTTCTTAACCTTCCTTCATTTCCACCTAAGATACAGTGTATTCTATGTTTCTATTTTAAACCTTACTTCTGAAAGCATCTACTTACAGTTTACTCCTGATATTTAATACTTGAATCAAAGCATTTTCCCCCCAAAATATGTTCTTAATTCTAAGTATTCTTTTTCTTTCCATGTCTTTACAGGATATGGTTTTAAATCCCCTTAACTTAGTTTTAAAGTAAATTTTCCCCTCTGAATTTGCTTGCGGAAGCTTACTGTAGCAGCTGCCCTTGCTCCTTTGTCTTTTGCACGATGGCGTCTACGGGAGCCCACTCACTGTTTATTTTCTCTTCTGTCAAGTTTTTCAGTCTTTGAGATAATATGTCTGCTGCCTTCATTTCCAGAAGACCATGCAACCATTGCTTAATTTTAGGGACTCCATCATTTTCCCACAGTTTTGCGTATTCTATTCTGGCAGCTGCTATCCTACCCATGTATAGTAGGATCCTCCAATATTTCTTGGTCAGCTGTGTGTTAATTACATGTAACATATTCAATAAGTAAATTTCTGGGGACATAGTGAATTGAATTGGGAAGTTTTCTAATATAGTTTTGTGTATTGTAGTCCAATATTCTTGGGCTTTTCATCAGGTCCACCACATAGAGAACAGCATTCCACTCTCAATGCAACATTTCCAGAACTTTTCCCTACCAGACTTGTAAATTTTTTGAAGGTTTTCTGGAGTCACATACTATCTATGGAGTAGTTTGAAATGGTTTCCTTTCAGATTCTGAACTACTGTAAATTTTAGTGTCATTCTCCAACTAGTTTCTCAATGTTTTAGCTGTATCGGATGACCAACGTTCTGGGACCACTTTATCATCACATCCTTAACCATTTCTTCCTCTTTCTCTTGAAGCAGTAAGATCTTGTATAGTTTTGCTGTCAACTGGGGGTGGGGGTTTCAAACCGGAGATTTGCTATGAGATTTTCTCTTTACTAGTTTCAAAGCCTTGGAGTTTCAAGTCTATGTGGAACCTTTCAACCAACTGCTGATAAGGGAACCAGTTCAAAGCATTTCCTTCTTCTTCAAGTTTCTCTCTAGCTTTTATAGTTAATTTTCCTGTGGGTGATTTTTCAATTAAATCTTCATATCATAACCATTTATTTGATATATTTCTCCATGTTCCAAAGAATGCTTCTTGTGGATTAATCTGCATATATTTTTTAAATTATTGGCTGTAGCATCCAGATCTCACACTCTGGATTCAGTGATTGGCTTAGCTTAGAAGGCAACGCCTCCCGCTTTCTAAGAACTCTGTTCTCTTTGCGTACACAGCCCATTTCCACACTAGACTATTATAGTGCTATTATTCCATTTTCAACATCCTATGGAATGCTGGGGTTTGCAGTTTAAGGAGGGGTCTTTGAGGGCCCTCCCTAAACTGCAAACCCCAGCATTCCATAGCATGTTGAAAGTGGAATAATAGCATTATTACAGTCTACTGTGGAAATGACCACACAACAAACTAAGCGAACTGCTCACATCTAACTGCCAATTGTTCTCTACTAACTACTGACTTCTCTATGCTAAGGAAACCTTTCAACTTATTAGTTGGTGAGTTTAAAGGAGGACATTATCTTTTTTCTCAAATATGGTACTTAAATAGTTAGGATCACGTTTCTTCAGTGTATCATTCCAAATTTTGTTAATAAATGTTTTAATTTTGAAATCTGCTGTTTGCCTTGCCTGCTGCAAGTCCGCCACCATTTTAAGAAGCCACACTGAAATTGGGAAACACATTTACTCTGCAACTCTGCTGATATTGAATTCCCTAGGAACTAATATCCTGGGTAACTCTCAACTCCCAACATATTTTAAGAGAAAAAACAAAAACAAAAGTAAAGCAAGCATTGATAGAAGCACCTGGCCACATAGATTGGCACCACAGGATACAGTTGGAAGGGGAAGTAGAAGGAAGTGCTGAGATTGTCTTCTTTTGTGGTACCTCCACCTTTTTGTGCCACCTTTTGTATGCCTCCCCCTCTTTTTTATTATTTATTTGTATCCTGCCTCTCCATATGGATTGAGGCGGCGAACAACTTACAAATAGCATGTATTTCGAAACATTTCTATACATGCCCCCAACAAGCTGGGCACTCATTTTACTGACTTGCGAAAGGATGGAAGGCTGAGTCAACCTTGGAGCCGAGCAGGATCGAACTCACAACCCTGTGGCTTGCAGTAGTGGCATTTAACCACTGTGCCACCAGGGCTCCCTCTCTCTTAACTATGCTGTACTTGGTGGAGCCTGCAGACAAGCCGAAATGCACATCCCGCTAAGAACTTAGAGTTGCTAGATCTCAGGGCCCAGCCATGAGTTTCTAGCTTTTGTGGCACATCTCCAGTGGGAGAAAAGGGTGCAAATTCTCCAGTTTTGGTGGGTTTAGTTCTAGGCAAGAGGGAAGCACAGTATGTAAATCTCAGGCTCAGCTGGTAGAGCAGCAACTTGCTACAGTTTGCAAGGCCTGAATTACGTGTTGCTGCAACGACTCTCCCAGAGGTCTATGCATTCACTTAGTTAGCTTCCTCCTTCCCTCTCAATTGTTGTGGTACTAGGATCCACCCTCTGCTCTGCTCTGCATCTACCTTCTGGCTGGAATTAAGTAGATTAGATTAATTAAGACACATTATTTCATGCTGTCTCCCTAAGTAAATGCAAAGGAATCCCTCATTTCATCTTGATCTGGTAATTAAGGTTTCTGTGTTAATTTTCAAACAGGAAAATATATGCTCTCTCAATCTCTCTCTCTCTGCATCTATGTCTATGTCTGTTTAAATGACAAGCTGTTAGCAACTGTGCTTAGTACTTAATGTACAATGGTTAATAATATAACTAGCGAACTAAGTCCTAGGTCTCATGTTTTTGTCCCAGAGACCACAGGACATGAGATGATCCTGAATTGGCATCCCTGCCTAAATTGGACTGAACCCTAGGGTAGGTTCATGTGGGGATCAATCTAGAAGAATCATTGGGTCACTCTTTGGATCAAGACGATAAATTTACCCAAAGCAACCATGTAGAGTTACCAAATGAAGACATTTTAAGTGGTAAGCAATTATTGGTATTCAGGGAAAGCTACAACAGAAGAAGTGGGTAAGCTACAAATCCTGTGAAGTGATATCCCACAGCATGAGATATGATCATCCTTTAGGGCATTTAAAGTAGTTCAGGTTGTTGCATCTGCCTCTTCTAGTCCCTCTACTAGTGATCTAATCCTTTCTCTGGGTCCTATTTGATTATTGACTTTTCTAACTTACTGTCTCCTGTGCAGCTCATTTTGATGCTTGATCTGGTTTTCATCTTCTTCACAGTATGTGTTTGCATTCTGTCCTATGCATCTGGAAATTAAAAATAAAGTGGGGGAAATGAAAAACTAATCTACAACCTTGTGCCCACAGATAGCCTGTGCCAGGTGTGTTGTTTCTTGATTCAATACCCACTAAAGGGGTTCAAATTCTCCCATGGAAATATTTATAGCCTAACAATGAGAGTAACTTGCAATTTAAGAAGACACCTCCAATCCTTTCTTTCTTTTTTAATCATATAGGTCTTTCGTAAGAAAGCATTCGAATACCAGACAGAAACTATCAAATAGCAAAGCACTACGGCCTAAATCTTATGGGTAGTCCTGACCAGAGTAGACCTATTGAATCAATTGGATTTACCTGTGTTTTGATTGAAAAGCAGTTGATTCAAATGAGTCTTCTTATAGAATTCTGGCTTATATTTATAATCCAAACAGGTACCTAAGGTTGCAGCATCAAAGAAATATTTACCTAATGATCAACTTTGCTGCCACTGTGGAAAGATGTGTAGATGAACAGAAAAGTTGCTTTTCTTTGGCTCACATCACTTAAGCCACCCAATATTCATTCTCCTTCCTTCATCCCCTAACAATCTGTTATGTTGTGGTGACTTTTCTTTTTATTTAGACTGATCAGTGATCTCTTTGTCTTATGCTAGTCTAATCGTTTCCGTTTTCAAAATCAAAAACAGAAATAAAAAATTCCACTTAAAAGAAGGTTCCACCTTACTTCTCTTGGACTTATGAAGTTTTGGCACTCTTTATTGTCACAAAACTGGTTTAAGAAATATCTAAAGATTTTAACTCACTCACTTTTAAAGCATACATAGGGAGATGCCATGGTGATACATGCCTACATGACATCCTGTTTGGCTCGCTGTAACACTTTCTGTAGAGAGTCACCATGGTATAATGGTTGGAACACTGGACCATGACCCCGGAGATCAAGGTTTAATTCCCCGCTCAGCCATGGAAACCCACTGGGTGACCTTGAGCACATCACATATTCTCAGCCCCAGAAAACCCTGCAATAGATTAATGGTAGAGTTGCTGTAAGTCAGAAACAACTTGAAGGCACACAATAACAATAACAACAGACAAGGCTTTTAATGAGTCATTACTTGTCTTTGTTTTTAAATTTAATTTTTCACTTGTTGTTGCAGATGGAGCTTTTCATCAGGTTTTTTCTGTCTGTATTTTTAAATTCCATTTTAAATGTGTTCGTTGAAACTGTCCTTAACTTGTGGTTTTAAACAGGATGGATGTTTAATTGTTTTTTGATGTATGTATTAATAGTGGTTTTCTTAGCTGTTCTTGTGTGCATTCCAATCATTTCCAACTTATGGTGTCCCTAAGATGAAACTATCATGGGGTTTTCTTGGCAAAATTTCTTCGGAGGGGGTTTGTCTCTACATTCCTCAGAGGCTGAGAGAGTCCAACTTGACCAGTGTCACCCAGTGGATTTCCGTGGCCAAGCAGGGGTTCAGACCCCTGATCTTCTGAAGTTCTAGTTCAGCACTCCAATCACTACAGTATACTGGCTGATATTTTTAGCTGTTCTTTGTTTTAACTTATTGTTAAGCCACCTTGAATCCCGAGCTGGGAGAAAGGCAATATATAAATACAAAAAAGTAGAATAAATGATAAATGAGTTGAGGTGATTGCCACTCTTGTCCTGATTCACAATGGTATGATCACAGTATCTCCTTAGTTCCTCTCCCTCAAAACTGGTTAGGAGTCTGTTGGATGGTGGACGTTGTGGAGGAAATGAACAGGAAAGAAAGTGTCAGTTCAGCTTTGCCTCACACAAACACCTGCATGTAACCTTTACTTTTAGGCACCGGCTCTCATCATCCAGGGCGAAAGTGGCTGACAAGCAATATTGTTTGATGTATGCGCTGCACGCTTGGTGGTCTGGATACGGCCCATTTTGCTTTGCAATGAAGCAAGTGGCCCTGAACATATACACACTCATTTCTGGTAATTGCTTTTTCTTTGTCTCATGATGTTGGAATGAGATACTTGATCGGTGGTTTGTTTATCCCTTTGTTTCCTTTTGAAGTGTAGAGGACTACTTCTGCTTAGACATATTCTTACGTTTATTTTACAAATGTGGGGGTTTGTGGCTTCTCATTTTGACAAAGGGGGCTCAACTAAACTGTTGCAAAAAGTATATTTTCCAACATAAGGACAGCATTCTGGTCAGAGAAATGTAGTTCGTGTATATTCACCCTCTTCTCCCCATGGATGTCTAGGAAACTAGAGATCTTTGTCTTACTTTTCATCAGAGGTAGGCAACTGCAGTGGGTCTAGGGGCTAATCCTCTGTACCTGGGGCATTCATTCCATCATTTGGAAGCCCTTTTCTGGTTTTGAAAACCTGTTTTTGTTTTTATGTTAGACAGAACAAGGGCCTCTGCAACCTTCTAGTGACTCACCAAGAAGGGGATGCTGGGACTATGTCAGGTAACTTGTCACCCAGGACAAATTTTTCAAATTTTGCATGTGAGTACACTCATTTAATTCCATGGAGAGCTCAGTGCATGCATGAAGCTTCTTGCATGTTTAGACTTTCTTCCCAGTAATTGAATAGCCACATAAGAAAGGTTGTGTCTCGCTTTAAAGTGACCAAGCACACACTCCCATCTCACAGAGGCTGACCGTAAGAAAATCAGCCCAGTCCTAAGGTGCCACCAGGGTTTGTAGAAGCAGACATGTAATTCAAAGGCAAATGAAGTGAACAGTTCTAAGCTGAGACTGAAACTGAGAAGGGAGTTGCTAGAAAGTTTGGTCTAAATTCAAGCCAAAGATGAGAGATATAGGAAGATGAGGAAGTGACACATGATCAGCGGGAAGCACTGCCTCTATTGTTTGCAGCACCAGAATGGAGTTGGCTGAGCTAATTTAGAGCCAGTAGTAAATTAGCACAGCTAACCTCATTAACCAGTATAGTTTACTTATGCTTAAGACAGAGGAGAGCGTTTGTTGTGTTTTTGTTCTCAGTGTTTGAGGTGTTAGTGTATGATAGGGTGAAGGGACTCCATTTCCTCCTGCAAATCTGCAGTTGGTAACTGACACAGACTCAGGCTTTGCTTTTGTCACAACAAGGTTGCCAACCTTTCCAGGCTTTACCTGGGGCCTGTCCTCCTGGCATTCCTTCTTATTCATCTGAGGAGACCTCCTCCAGGTAAGATATGACAGGTTGCTTCCTGTGTACAATGGAGATCCTACCTCTACAGGAGATACTTGGACCCTTACTGCACCATGCCTCAATAGCGCATTGTCCCATTTCAATCTCAGCGTTGCCATTTCTGTGATGGTATCAGGTTATGACCACTCTCTACTGCACCCTTTTGACTTAAATGGATGAGTAGTGTTATTGGCACTCCTGTTCCCACTGCATTAGAGCATCATTGGTGAGTCCTTTTCCCTGCCTTTTCTCCACTTCACAGTGCAAGTTTGGTCTCTTTTTTTTGTAAGCCATACTAGCACAGCAACGTTGTAACATCATGATCCTGACAGTATGCTATTGCATTTTTGTGCTGTATGCTAAAAAATGTATTTAATTTTTTTTTAAAAAAATTACTCAAAGGATAAATTTAAAATAAATATGGAGAGGTGATAGCTTTTGGAGTTACCATGCCATGGGAGTAGCTGAGGGAGGGGCAACCTGGGAATGCCCACACTATGCCCACTCCTGGGTCAGCTACACAAGGAAGCACTAGCAAGTGCTGTTGAGAAACTGCACTCCCATAGCTGACAGGATTGTGCGGGAAATGGAGTCATAACCAGATTATTTCCAGCATTGGAAAATGGTGGATTTGACATGGATTGGAACACAAGAGCTGCTGGTTAGCAATGATGTCATGTGATAGCACAGATCCTGAACCGGGAATAATATGTTGCTCTGAAAGTATGAAACCTTCATGCAATAAGGCCCTAAGACTATGGCCTTTTCACACTTTGATTTAGCGATGGGGCAGAGCGTCCTCCAGTGAGGACGTTTGCACTTAGGGGCGGACTTGGTCCGGACTACTTTATGTATGTCCAGACTTCAGCCCACTCCAGAATGACCAGAACTGGTGGTTCGCCGTGCTATTGAAAGACTGCTTAAAAGAGGTGTTTCAATAGCACAGCGTGCCCCAGTCAATCGCTGCATTAATGTGAAGCTTTGCAGGCTCGCACCAGCACGAGGCTGTAAATCTTCCGTGGGCGGGCTTTAGGCCGGCGAGCTTCTCCGGTTGGTGGAGAGCCTCCACCAACTGGAAAATGCCATTTTTGTCCCCGGAGCGTGGGCATGCACTGCTCTGGATCAGCCTGGATCAGCAGAGGGAGCGCAACAGCCCAGTAAGTATCAGAATGCCCCATTTTCCCCCCAAAGTGCGAAAAAGCCCCATGTGGTCCTCCAGAATTTCTTGCACTGCAGTTCTTACCACCCCTCAAAATTGGCTGTGCTAGCTTAAGATGGTGAACATTGCAGGCCAAGAACATTTGGAAGATCATGCATCCCCCACCTGCTGTTTTATAAAGACCCTTTAATTGTAAACCTTGCTTGAAGAAAAGTTGTGTGGGCACTAAATGTCTCATTCAGTTTCAGTCTTTTGGGAGAGGGAAAAAAAAAGAAATTTCACTTTTTAATTGATTAACTGTTGAAATATGTTAATAAGTAAATTACAATGCATTTACATTCTGAACTCAAACACTTTCAAACGGCTCAAACACTAATGTCCGTGTCATTAAGAATGAAATAAATGAGGCTTGATGGAGATGTAGTTTGTACAAATATTTAGACTGAGTTATAACAGGTCTGCCTATTTATTAATGAGAATTAATTTCAATATTGAGTAACTCATACAACTGAAAACACTGTATTCATTGCAGCAGCACTATGGCTGTATATCCCAGTGTCTGAGGGTGTATTAGGAAGTCTGAAATGTCTCTAACTTCCCTTTATATACAAAACAAATTACATGCATGACTATAGAGCAGAATTAATCCATCTGGTAATCCACGTGCATGAAAACATTATTCAATCTCCCTTAAAGTCTGTATCCCTAACCGCTGGAAAACATACGTCACTGTGGTTACTCATAATAATCCTGTGTTTGTATTAATCTCCCTCCCCCTTTGCTTCCCCTCATTCCATCAACCTTTATTAAAATTTCCCTAGGGTAAAGCCCTATCTTTTTGTTTATGCGGTGAAACGGCTCCGGATATTTCCTAATGGAAAATGTTGAGGCTGTTCCAGCTCTTAGTTTGAATGGAGTCCACATCAGAGTATGTTCTGATACCCCTCTGTGAGCCATCCTCCCGCACATCTGTTCCCCATCCCAGAGTCCCTCTGAGACTAATGGTAGTGCCAAGCAGCAACAGTTCCAAAATTTGCTGTGTAGTCTGCAACCTATGAAGTGTCCATTAGCTATAGGCTAGGGGGTAAGGATGCATGAGGATGCATGAGGCCCCTGGGCTCCCTTTTTGTGACCCTGGAGACCTCAACGAACCCCCCTCCAAGTCCCCTGAATGCCCCTTTAAAAAAATCACCAAAGAATTATACCCCAAACCCTCCCAACTGTAAGCAATCATTAAAAAAAATAACCTCTTCCCAGCTCCTTAAATCTCCTTCCAGACCCCTACCCTTTTCAAATACCTTCTTTCCCCTCTTCTTCTATTTCAAAATGGTAACAGGAAGTGAAGCAACAACACTTTGAAGGAAAATTGGAAGGAAAAGAAGTTATTTTGGCATGCAGGGGGTGGGGTAGGAAGTTGTGTCACCAAGGTATAAAATTGTCTCCTGACTCTGAAGGAATTACTCACCTTTGCTCTTGGAATTGTGGAAAATATAATGTTGAGTGTTGTATTTGTTGTTGTTATTGTGTGACTTCAAGCTATTTCTGACTTATGGCGACACTAAGGCAAACCTGTCAGGGGGGTTTCTGGGGCTGAGAGTGTGTGACTCACGCAGTGGGTTTTCATGGCTGAGCAGGGAATTAAACTCTGGTCTCCAGGGTTATAATCCAATGCTCAGACTATTACAACATGTTGGCTCTCTAGTGTTGTATAGACACACATACACTATACACAAACTTTGAAACAAACACAGCAGAAAAAAAGAGACTAGGGGTCTTTCCACACTACACTGTTACAGTGCTATTATTCCACTTTCAACATCCTGTGGAATTCTGGGGTTTGTAGTTAACTGAGGTCAAAGAGCTCTCTGGCTGAGAATTCTAAAGGCTGCTCCTTAAACTACAAACTCTAGGATTCTCGAGGATGTTGAAGGTGGGATAATAGCACTATAAAGGCACAGTGCAGAAAAGCTCTAAGTGGGCCGAATGCCTATATAAGCACCCACATATGCTCTGCAGATGGCCAAGGACTGCTGGATGCTGATGCAGGCAGATTGGGAGCTTTTGTCTGATGCCAACCCTCAGAGAAATGTTGAGTAAGATGTTTTGAGAAGCGTAGTGACATATTGAGGCATGGTGGTTCTTCTGTACTTTGCTCATGGTATGCGCACTGATACCTTTAGAATACTAACTGTTGTGATGTAGCCCTTGCTGCCTTGTACTGTAGAGCGTGTTGCCATTGTTGTTGTGTGCCTTCAAGTCATTTCTGACTTATGGTATTCCTAAGGTGAACCCGTCATGTTTATGACCATATGTCACCAAGCAGGATTCTGGCCTCTTTACGCTTTCTATCTTTTTTCAGTTGTGAGAAGCCAGATGTGACCTCAGATAGAGGAGAAAGGAAGTAAATCCTAAGCCTAGCTCTAGAAAAGATAAGAAAGAAAAAACATTTGGGGTTTTCTAGATATTTGTTTGCCCACCTCTCCCCACAAGTTTAGGCTGTGTGCTACAGCAAGAAGTCCTATCCCCATTTTCTCATTTTACACTGGGAACAGATTTTAGGGAAGATGGAAGCCTTCTAAGAACAGCAGTGGGCAAAAATATCCACATCCCTTTTTCGACTCTTCATTTACACTGCTGTATGGCAGATGGGTCTTAGAGTCCTTATCAGCATCATGGCCAAATGTTAACAGTGACATGAAAGGGTCAAATTTGTGTTTATTGGGCCCTGTTAGATTAGTTTGGTGGTTCAAGGATGGGGGGAAATGGTGCTGGGAAACTGTTCAGTGGAAGAAAATTTCTTCATTACAGCTTCCTTGTACTATTAGGCCATCAGGACAGGAGATGGGTAACACCATCACATGCCTTCACACAAACACATTCTCTTTATTTTTTTCTGCCCTACACAGCATCAAAAATTGATTTTTCACTGGACCTGTGTATGTAGGTATGGGTGGGTGCACCTCAGTTCAGGTAACCCATTATCCAGCCACAAAGAACAGAGGCAGAGGCCATAAATCTGGGAAACGTTCTCTATTAAGGGCTCCAGTTCTACCTAATGGCTTCAAGGGAATGCTGAAATCTATTAGGTATAGCAGTAGTTCTTAATTTTTTTATTTACCAGGGACCCCCTGCAAATGTAATTTTTTGGGAGGCAAGGCAGGGGGTTGGACTGGATGGCCCCTGTGGTCTCTTCCAACTCTACATTTCTATGATTCCATGATTTGCCAGGGACCCCTAAGACTTAACTCTCAATTTAAATACCGGTATTTAAATTTAGAATAAACTATTCAAATATTTATTTAAACTTCCAAATATTTATTTATTTATCTAAAGCTTCAGGAGACTAGGATTCAAATCCCCACTCAGACACTGGATGACCTTGGGCAAGTCTCATTCTCTCAGCCTCAGAGGAAGGCAAAGGCAACCCTCCAAAGAAGTTTTGCACCTACAACGTCCCCTGCCCACCACCATGTTCCTGTTGCTGCTGGTGGTACCCAGCAGCAGGGCTTCATAGGCCCCCTGTGATAGTTCCATGGACCCCCAGGGGTCCCAAGACCCCAAGTTAAGAACCACTGAGTTAAAGCTGTGATGTTGACCACAACCTGCTCATACCTTCCAATTGTCCTAGTTTCTCTTTCCTCTTCCTACTTTCCTCTGAGTTCAAAGTGCAAAAGTAGTTTGCTCTCAATCAACTCAGCGGTGGGTGGGGAAAAGAGGAGATGGCAGGTAAGATGATCCCCTTTCCAGTAGGCTCAGGCAAAAACAAACTTCTGTACCCTCTCCTAGCTCATGTGTTCCTCCTTTTATCATCATGACAAGACTCTGAAGTTGCTTGGCCTTATTTACCACTAACACATCTTAACTTATAGCAAGGATGTGTGTCACCTTTGGTTACCAAGTAAGGTCTTGGGATAAGCTGGAGCTGCAGTCAGTTCCATCTGGGAATAGCAGTTATCAGTTACATTTCTATACCACTTACCAAAACACTCCCTAAGTGGTGTACAATGTGTTTAGCTAATTGCCCCCAACAAGGTAGGTACTCATTTTACTTACCTATGGAAGGATGGAATCCTGAGTCAACCTGGAGTCCTGGAGGACCAAACTCACAATGTTGTGGCTACAGTACTGGCATTTCTCCCCCTCTCCTGTTAACTGTCTGCCAGAAAGCGTAGTTACAGGAAATGAGAAAAGGACTGCATTTTGCTGTGGCTCCAAACTGAAATAATCCCATTCATTGAGACACAGGTGGAGCTTTTTCCTAACTTGATTCGGTCATTAAAAATCCTCTATCTGCTTCAATACTTTCTCCCCGAGGCCCCTATCAGCACTCTCTTTTCCAGTGATTAGAATACAGCCGATTGGCCTTCTGAACTTATTACAACCCTTTTTCTAATGATCTCATAATGACTGCCGGCCTAAGCCAAGCAACCTGACAGATAATGATGTCAATTATGCAAAACAGAAAGGATGGTTTCAAGCCTAATAGACTCTGTTTGCAACTGGGGACTGGAAAAGGAGCGGGGAGAGAAAGAGAGAAGTGTTTATTTATAGTTTCATTTATTAATGCCATCATCTTTTTAGAACGTTGGTGGTGGAGAAGAAAGGGAAGAGGGGCAAAAAGATACAAAGTGGGAGAAAGATGGAGGCTCAGGATTAAGATTGTAATGATGCTGCAAAAACTCAAAAGGGCACAATCCACCCAAGTTCCTCAGAAAGAAGGGTTTCTTTTCTATCAAAGATGCATGAGGAATCTGGATTAAACCTGAGACTTGACACGTGTACATCAGTCCAGGTAAAACCATCTGAACTCCAGATGTGATTTGAGCTCTGTAATCTTCACATCAATGGGCATCTCTGGACAGGGCACCAAAAGTGAGTATATCTCAAATGAGGGCAAAATGGTGCTTTAGTAGGAAGAAAGGCATTCAAGTAATGAGCACTGTTTAAAGCATAAACATAAACATTCACAGATGAGGAGGGAAATAAAAAAATAGAAAGGTTAACGTCTGTAAACTAATTCTTATCAGTAAGAATAATTCAACCATTTTAATTCCTATGGTTACAGAGTCTTAACTCCATGATATTCAAGGATTATTTGCTAATTAAAATTCATTCTGGGGAAAAACTACACATGCACAGAAAGAGACCATTTTTTTGACCATAAATATTGTTTTCCGTGAAGGGAATCACATTTTCTGTGCAGGGCACTTGCTTTGGAGGCAGCAGATTCCATTTTCTTTGCAGAAAGCCTATGTCCATTTTCCATGCAGAGTAAGTTCTGAACTATAAAGATTCACATTTGCACACTCTCCAACATTTCACAGATGAAAACCAGGACATGTGTAACCAGACAAATGCAGCATTGGTAATAAGAGAAAACACACAAGCTAGGAGAAGCTGCAGCAATTTGTTTCTCCCCAAGCTGGTTGGGAAGGGGAAAATTCTGCCTCCTCCTCTTCCCTCTCAAGTTACCAAGTGTGAATTACTTTCACTTTGAACTGTATGAAGCTATTAAAATAAGCTGAGGACAAAGGGGAGGAGTGGGAAGAGGAGAGATAAACTGGGATATTTTAAAAGCAGCTGAAAAAGTGGGATGGCAGAGGATTAATAGGGATTGTTTCTGTCAAATCAAAGTTGGAAGGGTATCCAATTGCTTAGGAATCTAGACAAACAGAAGCTAAGATTTATGCTGCTAGAGCATACATCTCTGGCAGGCGTGGTCATTTGTCTTCCTATTCCTTGAGTGTTCAACTTATCTGCCCTTAACAGGGCACCTCTCCCTATGGCCATTCAATGGCCAGAAGAGGACAGGGAAACGACGAAAGCAGATAGGCAGTGGCTAGCTCCATTCCTGAAGCCAGCAGCTGGAGAAGCCACCTTCTCATTGTAAGCCATCTTGAATTCTCTGTAGGGGGAAAAGTGGGACATAAATTAAACAAATAAATATGAATGGAATGTCTTCAGAGGAGGGTGACCAAAATGGTAAAGGGTCTGGAAGCCATGCCCTATGGAGAACGGCTTAGGAAGCTGGGGATGTTTAGTCTGCAGAAAAGAAGGTTAAGAGGTGACAGGATAGCCATGTTTAAATATTTGAAGGGATGTCATGTTGAGGAGGGAGCAGGCTTGCTTTCTGCTGCTACAGAGGCTAAGCCAAGGAGCAATGGATTCAAGCTGCAGGAAAGGAGATTCCACTTGAACCTCAGAAAGAACTTCCTGATGGTCAGAGCTGTCTGGCAGTGGAATATGCTGTCTCAGAGAGTGGTAGGGTCTCCTTTTTTGGAGGTTTATAAGCAGAGGCTGGATAGCCATCTGTTGGGAACGATTTGATGTGTGTTCCTGCATAGCAGGAGGTTGGACTCGATGGCCTCTGGGGTCTCTTCCAACTCTATGATTCTATGAATAAGAGGAGCCCTGGAAGGCCCGGGGGTAGACTGCTCCTTTCTGTGGCTGACTGCAGGAATGGATCTGACTATTGCCAGGCTGTTCCACATCATCCTCAGGTCTGGCCACAGTGAGGACAGGAAGGTGGCCGAGGAAGATGTCAGTGTTGAATTCTTACTTCTGGTGTGACCCAAATCCCCCACAAAGCACACCTAAGAGTTACTCTCTGTTCAGCAGACGCCAAGATGTCTCCATTGAGGCTGGTGAACTGTGGACATATCTTGAGATGACATGATTCATTGGGACAGATTATAACACTTGGTAATTTTGGAAGTCCATAGGAAAAGAGGTAGACTACATTACAACAGTCCTGAGTTTGCAAGACCGAAGCAAAGCAAAGGGCTCTTGGAGGTCTTTCATCAGAAGATCATTATAAGTCAGTGTTAACAGCAAATAACAACAGCAACAACTGCCAGTTATGTCTATGGATATCATTGAGATCATCCAAGCCAATGTTTGTCTTACAGTATTGACGCTGCTGGGGTAGTGGGATAACAATGAGTAAGAACAGGAAAGAGTTCTGAAAACAAATGGACTGTATATATATTTTTTCCACTATAGGAAAGATATTGTAGTCCCATTCTCCTTTATTTCTGAGATCAAATAAGCTCTAATAATACTAATGGGCTGATGGCATGCTTTATTAATAATATAGCACTGCAGGTGAACATGAATTCACTTTACATGGAAAAGTTTCCTTTTGATTGCATTACAAATGTTGCTGTAAAGGTCTTTGAATATTCATCACAGGAAGAGGACAAGGAGTTGGTCTAAGGGTGGAACCACAAAAATTAGAAATGGAAAAAAATAAATGATTAAGATGGATAATTGATTTAGTATCCATAAAGCATTACTTTGTGCAATATTGATAGCAGTTCCTTCAGCTGAAGCCTCAAAGACTGATGGCTTTTCCATCTCTGCTGAGAATCCCTCTCCTGCTTCCACTGCCAATATTACACATGTGTTAGTTCTGCTTTCTTACACTTCCGCCCATTTTCTTTTAAAGATCATTTCTGTCTTCTTACTCTGCGTGTCTACAACTTTAAGCCAATAGCAAAGTGCAGAGAATCAAAGTAACAGTTGTTCATTTGTCAAAGGGACATTTTGCTTATGTCTCAAACTGCACATAGGTTATCGATGTGCTATTGAACAAGGTTCTAAAGGGCTTTGCCCTCAATGAAAACTGTGTAGAGTACACATGGACATAAAACCCTATAGCATTGAATTTATTTGTGATAAGTGTGCTATTCTTACTCAACACCTACACCTGGTGCTACAATCCAGGACTACCTTCTGATGATACCAGTACATTAGAAGGTCAATAGTGATGGTTTTTGATGGCCTTCTTCATTCATTTCAGGTAAGAAAAGAAAATTATATTATATGTGAAAATTGTATAACGTGAATGTTCTTAGAATGGATCTCTTATGTTATATGTAGGCCTAGTGTACCTTGATTAAATATCAATCAAAATCAAAATGGTGACTGCAGTCAAGAAATCAGAAGAAGGGTCACTCTTAGAAGGGCAACTATGAAGAAACTAGGTAAGATCCTCAGGTATAAAAATATACCATTGATTACTGAACTCAGGATCATCCATACCATAGTATTACCAATTTCTATGTACAAGTGTGAAAGCTGAGCAATGAAGAAAGCTTACCGGGGGGAAAAAAGTCAATTTGTTCAAAAAGTAGCACTGGAAGATTGTTCTGTGAATACTGTGGATACCAAAAAGAAAAATGAATGGGTCTGATGGAGAATGAAACTTGAACTTTCAGTGGAAGCCAAAGTGTCTAAGCTGAGGATATGACATTTTGGGCATATTATGAGAAAACATGACTTATAAGAACAATAATGCTTGGTACAACGGAAGTCAGTAGGGAGAGAGGAAGACCACATTACAGGTGGACTCATTCAATAAAGAAAATCATAGCCATGAGCTTACAAGACCTGAGCAGAGCTGTTAATACCAAGATTTCTTGGAATGTCTCATTTTTACGGTCATCAATAAGCAGAAGCTGACTGGACGACACCTAACAACAAGAAGGAATTTAAATCTTGGTTTCTGTGATACCTGCTCCAACAATGCTTTATACTTGCTCAGCCTTGAATTTTTCAAAGATGTGGCTGCTATTGTCAGTTCTGGTTTGAGAAGTAGGATTCTAAAGTTTATTAAAATGAAAGCTCTTGGGACATCATGTGGTCTGCCACAGAAGACATTCAATACTCGTACAACAAAACTTTGGAGATACTTACCTTAGCAATAGATTCTGCAGCCTGGGTTCTTTCTACGCAGCACAAAGCAAGTAGCCATTAAAGCAACATTAAGAGACAAAGAAGTTTCATTTCTGTTTAATAAAAGGAGCTTATTATACTTATTTGCTCCCAAGGGAAGGTGGCACAGGGAGATGTGACACCATGGGGGATAAGCACAAGCCGGTTTATATCTATAACACCAACACTTTGATTTTCTCAGCATGTTGTTACCTACATGTTTGATGGACAGGGGAATTACACTGTCTATCTGTAGTGGAAAGTGATATAGCAGTAGTTATTAAAGGGTACTGCGAAGTGAGGGGGGAAGAGAGAGCTTTTGTGCTGCGAATGTGCCCTACATTTAATCAGAAGAGAAAGGAAAGAATTAAACTTCCTATATTTAATTTACTGTGAGTTCACTTGTCCTCATTCCCTGCCTTGCCACTTTCTGTTAATGAGCGGTGACCTTTGTGGTCACTAAAAATCCCTTTACCCAGGAAGAAGAATATTGTGTTGCAGTGTTTGGGGTGGGGAGAACTGAGTGGATGAATGCTCTCTTATGAGGAGAAAACACTGTCTGTGGCTAGAAGACAGTCCAAGATAAGAAAACTGTTCAAGATAGATTTCCAGAGGCAGGATCCTACCATTCTGTGAAGGAGCAATTATCATCACCACCATCACTACTGAAATGAAAGAGGACTTGCCCATCTCGGCAATTTGAAGGGTTTTATCACATGGGAGCATGGAGGCTCTAGCATGGGCTGAAGGCATTAGGTCTTTTCAGCTGTGGTAGACCCCCATATGTATTGGTAAGTGGTTGACCCTTCCTTCATTAACAGGTAGGGTCAATCAAATCCTGACATTGCAGGCAAAAATAAACAACCACAAAACCTTTGAGTCAGTCATCCACCACCCAAAGTGAAGAGGGTGGGGGAAACCCTCACAATTTACTGTGGCCCAGTGGTCCAGAAAAGGACCTGGAGCCTGGCTACATTCTGTATGCTTTTGTCCTTGGGGTTAGACAGCTCCAAAGCTTATCCTTTTTGTTATGGTGAGAGCAGGAAGAGTAGGCACAAGCTGTGCTCACAAAAGACTGATGTCCAAGTATGTGTTCTATAGCAAGAAGGCCTCAAGCAACATACCAAATGCTGTGGGTGTCTGTTGAAAGTATAGTTGGCACCTATTCTTCCTGCTCTCAGCTCTATAGACCCTGGTGACTGAGGTGAGCCTATATAAAGCCTGGTTTAAGTCTTGCAAGATGAGGGCCTCTTGTGAGAGAGCCTGGAAATCTCACAAATTGACCTTTTCTCACAAGACTTGAGGTGGGTTTTGTATAGGTCTGTTTCATGTATACCAGTCAGTCTTGACCTGGCCTGGCAACAGAGAGGGCTGCCATACTGCTGTTTGAAAAACTCGGCATCCTTAGATAGAGGAACTGAATCTGTTCTCAATTCTCCTGTCCCTAGCTTTTGTGCCAGGCAATTCTAAACCATCATGAGGTAGGAGCAGAGCTTGGAAAGTTACTTTTCAAAAGTAAATAGATATGAAATTCAGCAGTGCGTATGGGTGTATGTATGCACGGCCAAAGTAAGTTGCTGTTACCATTACACACAAAGTAACTTGTTACATTGCTTATTAGTTTTATATTAATTTTTATTCTTTTTTTAAAAGAAAATCAAGCTGACAAAGTATGAAAATAGATATTCTTTAAAAAAATCCTTTCAAAATGCTTCTTAAAGCAATTTTTGTTCCTATCCTCCAAAGTAACAAGAAAAAGGAAAAAAACAAATATTATCCATTACATGGACGGGCTGCATTAACACTCGTCTTTGCACTATCTTCCAAAAGGAATATCATTCTGCCTTTGATACACTGAAGCAACAAGCTACAGATAAGACTGGAATGTGTAATGTATTACTTTCATGCTCAGTGTGTCAGTTGGTGTCTGGTGTTTCAAAGATTCTCTCCTTTATTTAGCAAAAGAGGATATTTAGTTATGTTAGAATGACTGGAGATCCTTTCATAATACAGAACTGTAGACTTTGATTCCACTTTAACAGCCCTAACTGCATCCTCTGGTATCCTGGAGGCTGTAGTTTGGAAGACGCTAGCTTTCTGACTGGGAACTCTGTGCACCCTCCCCTAAACTGCAAATCCTAAGGTTCCATAAGATAGAATTACAGCAGTTAAAGTAGTATCTGTTATCACCCTTTACACACCCCATCCTGCAGGATAGACACTTATAGCTGGGAAACATGTGGTAAGCAGAACTCTGATTGTAAGCATGGGCTAGATCAGGATGGCCTCAGCATGACCAGGGCATAATACTAAGATTATTAGGTGGGAAAACCCAGTGTTAATGAGCTTCCAGTAATCCTTTCAATAACCCCAGCAACCAAGATAATAGTGAACTGCCCAGGTGCAGCAGTCAAGCACCCCTGATGTGTGCGTTTCCTACGGAGACGTTCTCCATTCACATTACCCAACCATGACGTTAAGAGACTGTCCGGACTCCCATCACCTACAGTTAAGATAATCAATCCATTCTTGACTCCCCCCCCTTTTTTTTTTAACTCTGCCAGTAAGCCATTAACATTCACCCCTTCAGGGAAGGAAAAGGGTATTTAGACCCTAGCTCTGACCCTGGCAATTTGTAGTACTTTGGATGTAGTACGTTGAGGTGCTGCACTGCACCCCAGACTCTTGTTTCTTTGTGCTACTTTCAAACCCTCATCAATCTTCTGCTCCGGGGCCAGTAAATATCACCCTCTGCACTGGAAATTTCTCTCTATCCAACCTTTCTTCCTTCTCTAGCCTTGAATGGTTTGTGAGACTGCTTGACTTCTTGTGTCGGTATGTTTGTTGATTTCCGATAAAAACACCCTGTTGAAACCATCAACTGGAATCCTACAGTTAGTATCGGTATACACAAGTGAAAAGATCCTGTAGTTACTCCCTCTTGTGCAGGCCTTTTTTGAGCTATAATTCCCCCAGTTTCTAAGGAGATGCTGGCACTGTTGGTAGATCTCAAGGTCACCCACTTTTTGGGTAACATAATGTTATAATTGTGTAGTCTAACAGGGTCCTGGGTTCTGTTTTATTTCTGGTTTTTAGTTTAAAGTTTAGAGAAGCTACCTAAGATACATAGCAGAAATGATGGGAGGGGAGAATCTTTTTTAGCATAGAGCTGAATTCTGTTTTCAGCAGTATCTGTAGCTGAGGACATGAGTCAAAGTCAAAGTAAACAGTAGTTGTCAATCTTATCTATTTGCCCCAATGCCACAGTTCACTGGCATGGAAAGCACAGTGTAATTCTGTGCACATTTTCTCAGAAATAAACCAGAGTTCAACATCTCTGCAGAATCCACAGTCCCATTTGACAGCATGTAGGAGAACTGTGCACTATTATTTTATTATGTTTGTTTATTTAATTTGCAACCTACCTTTCTCTGAATGTGGGATCTGTGATGGCATTCTCTGTATGCAAACTGGATTTCCATGTTCCATGTAAAAATATCTTCCGGGTCTGCAAGCCAGCTCTTGTATTCCATGCAAAACATCCTTAGATTTGCAAAACAGAGTTGCTTTTTATACAAAAGCTTTGCAAACTGCAAATAAGAGCTCTTGTTTCATGAAAAACCTTTGTGTTCAGCAAACAGAAAGGCCATTTCCATGCAAAATTCCCCTAATATTAAATAATCTATCTTTACCACCTTTGCTCCTTGATTGCAGAGAAGAAGCCTATAGTCCACACAGCTCCCTGAGCTAGAAGGAAGGTCAGATGTTTCCTTCCCACGAACGATGAATGTCTTCACCAATATGCCACTGGCCAAGGAATTAGATAAGAAGAAAAATGACACATTGGGGGAAAACATCAATTAAATAATCTGAGCATGTAAGCTTCAGCATTTGGGATTTTAAAGAAAAAAAAATGGTACTTGTTAGTTGTTACTAAATAAATGAAAATGATTTTTCTTTTTCAAATGCATACAGATGTGACAATATCAGACAACAAATCCAGGCCTGGGGTAATTTATTATTATAACAACAGGTGATATAGACATCTGTGAACAGATGCTCTCGGCATGTATTTCCAAGCACTTTTGTTAATTTATTATCTATTAATGGCAGTTATATGTCAGCCCATAACAGAATGTTCTCTGAATGGCTGAGTGTTTTTGTATCCCTCCCTCCCAGCATACACATTTGAATGTTTGATCCTTGACTTGCAGCTAGGGGTACATGATAAATTCATTTGGCTTGCATTTCACACCAGATTTGCACTTCCCAAACGGGAACATAATTTGTCATTTCATACATTTTCTAAGTTGGCACTTCACTTTGCAAAATCTATGATAATAAGAAAGGGAAATAAGAGTCTATTATAATTCCAAGTATGTCAAACATAGACACCTGAAAAGTGTTGCAGATACCAAGGGGACCCTGAGGGTCTATCTCTCATAGTTATTATTTTAAAAATTGATTAATTCCTGTTCATTAATTGAAGCTGTCTGTAGCCTGCTGTACAATATTGAGTCTGCCATTAGATGCCAGATGTGTCAGACCTACTAAAGGAGTGGTTGGAAAAGTGTGCCCCCTAGAGGGTCATATATTCCATTCCTGAGTGTTTGGTGACAGAGGGGAATATGAACTTTTGAAAGCTCTCAAAATACTACAGCTAGTATGGCCAACAGGGAGGAAAAGATGGGAATGGAGGACAGAAGAGGACACTAGGGTTAATATGGGTCTAGTGGCTTTTATATACCTGCCAACATTTCACAGATGAGAACTTGGACCCATGTGGCCAAGTGACATTGCAGTATGGCCATGATGGCAAAAACTGCTAATAAGGAAGATCACAAGAGCTAGGAAAAACTACAGAAGTTTGTTTTTGCCTAAGCCTGCTGGGAAGGATAAGATTCCACCCCTCCTCTTTTCCCTGCAGAGTTAATTGAGTACAAACTACTTTAGAACTTTGAACTTAATTTGCAGCACTTGAAGGGCAAAGAGAAAAAGTAGGAGGAGAATAGAGAAACTGAAATATTTTTAAAGAAGATGAAAAGGTGGGAGAGGATTAAGTATCTGGCTGGCTGGGAAAAGATGTACAAGTAAGAGCTTAACAAACAAATCCAATAATATGTCTGCTCAGAAGCAGTTTAGTGAGACTTATTCTTGAGTAGCTAGGCTGAGACTACAGCCTTAATGAAGAAATGACTGTTCTGTAGACCAAAGACCTTTCTGCACGACATTGTTATAGCGCTATTATTCCATTTTCAACATCCTGTGGAATCCTGAGGTTTGCAGTTAGGGAGGGGCATTTAGAATTCTCAGTCAAAGAGCTCTTTAGCTTCAGTAAACTACAAACCCCAGAATTCCACAGGATGTTGAAAGTGGAATAATAGCACTATAATACTACAGAAAGGCCCTGAGAGAGGTTACAACAAGAAAAGTTCCATTCGGGTTTCTTTTCTTAATTGGACTTCAATGGTCAGTCAGTGAGCTTAGTCCTGTTACAAGAACAGTTCATATAGCTTGCTCATAGACTCACAGAGGTTGGCATAGATTTCATTGCTCACCTACTCTAGCTCTCTGTCAAAGCTAAAGCCCTCTGGAGAGATGGCCATTCAATCTCTGTTTAAAGACCTTCAGTGAAGGTGAATCAATCACCTTCCAAGGCTGTTGTGTTAACCTGGATATTCTGGAATGTGGGAGGAAATGGACATTCGACTCAGTTCATATAGTTATTCTGTGCTTCAAGCTATCCAAAGTTGCATGTTCAAGAGGCAATGGGTAGCCCAGAATCCCTGTCCCCATTTGTTCTTGTAAGTGCCATGAAGAGATGTAGCAGTGATCCTGGCATCTAGGCTAATGGACATCATTGCATTCAGAAGCCAGGACAGCTGTAAGATTGTTCCACCAGTTTCTTCCACTGAAAAATGGAAGGCGACTGTTTATTCCATCCCAACTCTCCTTTATCCTTATCTCTCTTCATTTTTCCACACCTTTGGGGTTTCTTGTAACCTTTGTCTTGTCTTCACACAGCTCTCATGGACAATTTGGGCCACTGAACTTCATTTGCTCCCTTATTAAAAGACTAAATATGGATTGACACTTTGTCTTGTGAGCTGTCAAGAGGCATCAGGGGCCAGAATGGTTGTTGATTTAAAGTTAAACCTAGTTCCAGGCAAATCTCTCCTCTGTCTGTGTTACGATGCCTTCCTATGTTCTTACAAAACATTGCTTTCTTCAAAGCCATTTAAAAAAAATGGTCCCAGCAATAGTAGCAAAATTGATACAGTAGCCACTCCACATTTGTGAGGGTTAATGGCATAGAGCCCTCACAAAAGTGGAAAAATCACAAATAATTCCCACCCTCACTATTCCCCTCAAGGGCTCTCCCCTCCCATTCCTTTCCCTCTGTTCCCAGTGGTGGGGGGTGGAGGAGAAAAAAAAAAGACATAGTAAAGGCTTACCAGTACTTTCCCCTTCTAGTTACTTCTGGCAGCCATCGTGAAAAGGGAGGGGTAGGAGCAAAGACAGCATCTGACCAATCAGCAGCCATTATGCTGCAGAAAGTGCAGCTACACTGGAGAGAGAACATGCCTCCAGGAGTGGGAGGGGGGCTTTGCTCACCCAAAAGGAAAAAAAATCCATTTTAAGCAGAAGCCTGACAAGCCTGGGGTGAGGAATGTAAGGGAACGGGAGGGAGAGAATTGGGATGGTGGCGGCGGTAAGCACATGCCTTGCAAATAATCAATGTAAGGGGAGGACTGTAAAAACAACAACAACAACAACAACTCTGAAACATCTGTGGGATCCCTACAAGATATTTAACTGTGGAAGTGGACAATACATCCTATGGCTAAATGCAAGAATATATGGTTTTCTGCCTTTGTAATTAATTGCATTAAGGGATCTGTAAATGTGGTCTAAAAGAGAGGAGAGAACTATTGGGACTTTGGTAAATTCTCTGTTGAAAGTGCTGGCTTATCAATGATTAGTAGATAAGTTGAGTTACTCCATTAGAGGCTCATAACATTCTATTTTAGTATGGTGAATATTCATGGGGTTCTCCTATAGTGAAGATTGAAGGATGCATAGTCACTGAGGCAGAAGCGAGACAGATCCCTGCACACAGAACCAACCACTTCATTCAAATCGATAAATTATATTTCGATCCTGCCTTTCCTCTAATGAGTTGAAAGAGCACACATGGCTCTCTCACACTCATTTTATCCCTAGGATTACCTTCTTTGTTTTATTTAATAATTTGCTATGTTCACTGCCTTCTCTTCAAGGAATTCAAGATGGCACACAACATGGTATACATGACGTACATGCCACACTGGTTTTAGCCTTGCAATAAACCTGAGGTAGGTTAGGCTAGGAGGAAGTGGCTGGCTCCAAAGTCAGCTTTATGGCCATATGGGAATTCCTTCAGTCCTCATCTGAAACTCTAGCTACAACTCAAAACTGGTTTTCTATTGGACTACTAAACTAATTGCACCTGCAGTGTGCAACAATGATCATTTTTGCACTAGACTGTTATAGTGCTATTATTCCACTTTCAACTTCCTATGGAATCCTGAGGCCTCTCCCTAGACTGCAAACCCCAGGATTCCATAGGATGTTGAAAGTGGAATAATAGCACTATAACAGTCTAGTGCAGAAATGGCCAGTGATTCAAATCTCTATTTGGGAAATATTTATCAACATTTCTAGAACTTGTTTCCACCTAACAGGGTCTGATGTTACCGCAGTTTCTTGTGGGATATTAGATATCATTTTGATATCAATAATTTGGCCTTCTATACCCCTTTTCCCTCCATGTGCTTGCGAGGCCCCCGGACAAGCACACATACAGGCATGGCCGCTAATCGCTGAAATATTCCAAACAAATACAGGCAGGCCAGAAATAGCCAGACTGCCACTTCAGGAGACCTCAAGGCAAGTACCCTATTATGTATGCACACTACTTACAAAGGATTCCCTGCCCCAAGCAGGCAACTTGACTAGCCGAATACTCAACTGTCAAGCACTCCGTGTTTGCATACTGGCTACTCTATTGACAATTCAGTCTTAACTCAATCATGTAAAATACTGACCTTTCGGAGGCTTTGTCTCCAGCCCGAAACTCATTGTTATCCCCGAGAACGGACTAGCCTATGGCCACATTTTCCCCAATAAGACCCCCTGACTTTAAGTGCTTCCTCAGATTGCTCTTGGCTTCCATCCCGCCTTGCTGTCGGTCTGTTCAGTGAGCCTTCCCCTCAGCTCCACATGCTGAGAAACTCCATTTCCACAAACAACTTCTCCAGACTACCTGGGCTTCAGGACAGGTGTAGTATTTCCCATATCAAACCTCTTCTTAAAATCCCTCTATCCAACTCCAACCTTTAGTCTATAAGTTCTCTGTGTGAGTGTGTTGCGTACACTTGTTTGGCTGTATATTAATACAAACAACAATTATTATTTTACTTCTGTTTACTCTTTGACTCGGCCTGACCCCGTAGACATTGGGTAAAAGATCTCGCTACGTTGCCCTGCCTCTCGTATTGCTAGCTTGTGCTCTTTTGATTAATTCCCAACTTGCAATTTGGAGCGCACTTAGGTGTCCCTCATGGGACCCCCAGAAATCAGGGTAACACTGAAGTCAGATTGAGCAAAAGAACAAAAACTGAGAAGGAAATAAATCAACACATTTAAAAGAATCTAATGTAGAAACAGCCACTCACAGAAGCAGTAAAGATTAAGTGATAGTCAATTAAAGAAACAAATATTACTAGTTGATCAGTTCCATTATCAGTGAAGGTAGATCGAAAGAAAGAGATTTAAGGGCATCACAAAAAGGGTCAGCCAAATTCCCTGGAGGAAGGACTTCCATTGTCTCAATGTGAATCTATAGTACACAGTGAAGTAGCAGTTCCATATGACTTGTTTCATGTGCCATGGCTTCATCCTATGGAATCCTGTGATCTGGAGTTTGGTGAAGTATTTATTTCTCTCTTGGAGAGTTCTACTGATGCTATTCAGTACCTGGACTGTAGAGTAGAATGTAAGTATCTCACCATATTACAAATTTTGGGATTCCATAGAATGCAACAATGGCAGTTCAAGTCCTCTCATACAACTTTAACTGAGTAGTATAGATAGGTTCTTATCACTACAACTGGGAAGGCTCATCACCATGCTGCCTCTGAAGAGCACCAAGTGCTGCTTCTTCTGATAACCTCAATGGATACTTAGGATCATGTGTGAGTGGCAACTCTTTTATAATTATCCTGCTGGTCAGTGCTAGCACCAACTGTCTTTTGGAAGGGGATTTCTTTGGACCCCTGCTCATGTTTAAGGCACTGCTGTTTACTTTCACTAGTCAATATGGGCAACCTAGTTGAGGAAGATATCAAAGGAACTTGATGTTGCTGCTTCATTTCCTCACTTTTGTCCTTGTGGGTGTGCTGAATGGTGACAAGAGGCCTTTCTTTTTTTCAACAGGAGGCAAACCCTCCAACTATTTTGATTAATTGATATTTTTCTTTCAAACTGAAAGAGTTTAAACTGATTTTATTGTAAGCAACCCAGACAGCATATCATATAGGGCAGGTTGCAAATATCATCCTCTAACTGTTCAGATTTGGCAGGGATATTTGCTTTGCCATCTTTTTATCTACTTTTAAAACATCCCAGTTTCTCCTTCTTCCTCCCACATCCTCCTTTGTCCTCAGCTTACTTCAATTGCTGCAAATTGATGTCAAAATGCAATAGTAGTTGGAACTCAGCTAACTCAGAGGTGGGAGAGAGGAGAAGAAATGCAAAATCCTGACCTTCCTGTAGACTCAGGCAAAAAACAAAGAACTGCTACCTCTCCCACCTTATATGTTCTAGCTTGTACATTCTTGTAGGTCCTATCTTTTGCTGTCTTGACCACACTCTGATATTGCTTGGTCACACACATCCTAGGCATACCTTCAAATATTTCACAGATGAAAATTGGGACACAAGATGGTAAACATTATTTATGAGAAGAAATACATAAGCTAGAAGAGGCTGCAGCAGTTTGCTTATACCTAAGACTGCTGGGAGGGGCAACACAAAGTCCATTCCTCTTCCCCCCTCTCACTAAACATTCAGTGCACACTATTTCTGTACTTTGAACTCAGTTTGTGGTAACTGAATTAAGTCAGGATGAAGTGAAAGTGGAAGAAAAAGAGACAAACATGAACATTTGGAGCTGAAAAATTGGAGCTGAAATATGGAGCTCCAAAACATGGAGCTGAAAAAGTGGAATGTGGGAGATCAATTAGGATTGTCCTTGCCATCCTGGGACAGCAGGAGAGTACGCTTGGTTTTGATCTGTGAAATACTGGAGGCTATGAAGGAAGTAAACTGGAAGTTGGCTTCTGGGTCACTTATTTCCATTTCAAAAAAAGGAACTCAGCTGGGGTATAGGAGCTGGTGAGCAGGCTATGTTGGAAAATTGCAGCAATCTCTAATGAGCATTGGGTGACACTTTTTAAAGAGTCCTGAGGGCTGTAGTGGCCACACAATGGCCTTGGTGCTGTATCGAGCCTGGTGGTTGCATTTTCCCACTTTACTGGACAGGTGACCATGGGCACAAAAGACCAACACCAGGAGATTCCAGAAACTGGGCTGTACATGGTTGTGAACCTTGACAGATGTCCACAAATGCCTACTTTTGACAGCAGACCTTCCACATCATGTACCTGCCTTTGCTGATTGTTTTCCCCAACATCCAATGCCAGTAGGTTGTAGAAATGTACTTCTTTACTAATTTTGCTGTTGGAGCATGCAACAAGTAATTTTAGCAATTTTCTTCCTGCTGTGAGAAGACCTCTAAAAACTGTGTCATTGTTAAAGAATATTCACAGTTCTAGTCTAAATTTGAGCAAAATATATGTGTAGTACTTTTGTGTGGAAAACAGTATTTTTGTACAAATAGAATGTGTACAGAAAATGCTGAGTTGGGGACTTATTCTGTGCAAAATGCACACATTTTGCTCAGATAGCATTTTCTATGCAAACTAATACAAAATAAATGAATAAATAAAATATGAAAATCGTGCAGAATAAGCCCCAAAGTACAAAGATTCAGTCCAGGATTCTGCTCACCAGGCTTTCCAGAAATTTGACAAATATGTTTTGACCATTTTCCCAATATTTTCAAATAGTCTTTCCATCCCTAGTATGCAAGAAGGCAGAAATAGCCTAAATGCATAGTCAGGGTTTTCACAACTATAATTACATTTCCTCTACAACTCCGTGTAAGAGATTTTTCAAATGCTTTTCCACAACAATATAGTATCAAAATGCTGCCTTGTATTTATTTAACATTTAGAATGAATGCTGAAATGCTGTGGTTTCTATTGTTCAAGACCATTTGACTCTCTGGAAGAAAGGAAGGATGAAGAAAGGCTTATTTTGGAGGATGAGTAAACAGAAAAGTTCATTTTGCCATAATGGAAGTACCAGCTCCCACTGCCTGTGTGCAAAATTAGAAGAAATGCAACCATTGGAACTGTCACACCCAGGACCAGGGAGTGTCTCAAAATCCTCTTTCAAACAAACAGGTTCACCTCCTACCCTTGTCACCTTTTATCACAAAGCCCAAGGACACAGAAGTTTCATTCATAATTCACAAAGAAAAGTTTTGTGTGCCTGAAGTCACAAAAACAAGCCAAGGTGACTGAAACATCCTTTGTGCTTTTTTATCTAATCTTTAGAAACATCAGAGTATCCAGGTGTTTCTTTGCCAAACTGACAAGGACAGAGGGGGAAAAAAAATAAAGGTGGTGGTGGGGGATTGAAAAAAAACAAAAGATAGAGAGACCAAACATCTTTCTGACATGAACAGACTCTGAGAAAAAGTTAACTCTACAGTGTTGAGCCTGTAGCTGTGACATTTCCCTGTGGAAATTTGTCTTGTGACCATATTTTTTTTTCTTTCACCTTTACAATAAGCCACCTTGGTTGAAATTCACCTGCTTGTATAACTATTAAAGGCCCAGGAGCCCTGTCCTTCTTCACTTCTAACCACACTGAATGGTGGTTATAATCCCTTTTGGCTTGAATCAGGGAATCAGCAGCAACTGTAGGCATCTTTCACACTATGCAATCATATTACTAATTCCTTTTAACTGCCACATTTGTATCCCATTGAATTGTGGGGTTTGTAGTTTAATGAGATACCAGAGCTCTCTGGCTGAGAATTCTAAATATCTCTCCCTAAACGTCAGCTTCTAGGATTCCATAGGCTGAAGCCATGCTGTTAAAGTGGAATCTTAGTGCCATAACTGTACAGTGTGAAAGGGTCCTGGGTCTTGCAGAATTCTAAATAGCTGCCGTTTGTATGTGAGAGAGCATGCTTTTTCCCCCCTTTACAAATTGGGAACTGGCATGCAGGAAGGAATACAGTTACAGTCCTCCTTCCACGTTTGTGGGTTTGACTTTCATGAATTTGATTATTCCAGAAGCACATGCTTGCCTCCTCTCCACCACATTCTCCTCCTCCCATTTCCTTGCATTCTTTACCCCAGGCTTGCTAGGCTTGCGTTTAAAATGGTTTTTTCCCTTTTCGATTAGCAAAGCACCCCACACACACACACTGCTGGAGGTGTGTCCTCTCTGCTACATAGCTGGACATTCTCTTGTGTAATGGCCATTGATTGATCAGGTGCTCTCTTGTTTCTAGCCCCCACATCTGGGAGGAATCTCCTTTTTTAAGATGGCAACTGAAAGTAGCTAGAAAGCCAGAATTCAGCAATCTGTTCTTTTCTGTCTGAGGGGAAACTGCTGGTAAGCTCTTTACACTGTCTTTTCTTCCTCCTTGTAGTGCAGGAGCAGGGAGAGACCTCTGGATAGGAATGGGAGGAGGATTTCAAGGTGGGTTGTTTGTGTTTTTTCCACTTTTTCCAGGGGTTCTGTTCCCAAAGCCTTGCAAATGTGGAGAGGCCACAGTACTTAAATACATAGGAAGCCCTCTAATACTGAGTCAGACCACTGATCCATGTAACTGAGAGTTGTCAGGTCTGACTGGCAGCTGTTATAGGATGCTATCTTATACTAATTGAGACCATTGGTCCCACTAGGCTAGTGTTGTCAACTCTTACTTCCAGAAGCCTCATGTAGGGATGTGTGAGGAATTCAACTGAAGTCCAAGGTCCAATAGTTTGTCTTGGTCCACTCTTCCTTGACTCTCCAGGATGGACACAATTTCTCCTCCAGATTCCTCACATTGATGGGCAGCTGCAGAAATGTGTGCCTTGTCAATAATGCACACTGCAGATTCACACCCCCTCAAACTGTTTAAACATGCTTTAGTCAACTGGGGAATGTGTTGCAGCATGTGCAAATGTTGTGGTTTTTCTGGAGGAAAGTACAAAATGACAGATCTTGTCCTGTGGGTAAAATGAAATGAATAGAACCAGGGATGGACAAGTTGTAGAGGTGGGGAAGTGAAAGCATCCATGCACTTCAACATTTTAGATGTGCCTGTCTCTACCACATATGATTTCTAAAGTTGGACACAATTAGCTATTTCTGGTCTGGTAAAGGATCAGCTTTAATGGAAAATACTGTTAGATATCCACCTATGAATTGCTTACTTTCTTGGAATCCAGTGAATGTTGAAAGACAATTCAGTAAACTTGACAGTCTTGATGAAAGTGACATTTTTGCACCTACCAAGACATGTGAGAAAACACACACCTCACCTTGAGCATTTACACATTAGTGAGATTTGCGGGGTGTTTCTAAGAAGGAAATCACAAAGTCTCACCAGCTGATACAAAACATGGAGAGGAAAAAAAAATGAAGGAAGGATTTAGAGATATTCAAGAAACCCAAGAGATTTTTGCATGCCTAACATTGAGTGGGTCATGCTTTTGATCTGACTGGAGCCCTCTAAGCCTTAGCACATATTGATGACACCATAGGTATATTCTGGGTCCTTGAGCCTTGGTATAGCTTACTATTTCCATAGCAAGAATTGGATGTCTCCACAGAAATTTGTGGGTATATAGAAAATACCTTTTTGCATACACTTTATATTTAGTGTCTCTGGTAATCATGAGAATTAGATTCTCCACAGCAATGCAGTCTGTGTTATGATGGGTAACTGGTGGCTTTCATATCAGTAGAATGGTTGCCCTGTCCTTAGTTCAAACCAGTGTTACCCTGTATTGTGGGGATCCCTGGAGGGATGCCCAAATTACCAGGCAAAAACACAAGATGGGGAAATTAACTTGAGCACTCTCTTAAGCCAACAAGAGGCAGGGTAACTTAGCAGGGATCTTGTAACCCTATGTATACAGTGTCAGGTCAGAAGAGCAGTTAGACAGTTTTAAAATAGTAACAATAATAGTTTTATTAAAGGACAAACAACAGAAAAGACACCACATGCACACAGCTAACTAGAAATTGGAAATGAGAGTTTTCAGGGGAAATGAGTGATATGACACCTTATCTCATAGTCCTGGAGAAAAGCGGAGGATTGCAGGGAAGAAAGCTCAGCGCAGTTCGCTGAGGGGGCGACTTGCTGGACAAACGACAGCAAGGCGGGGCAGCAGTCCGGAGCGTTCCAAGAAGCGAGGCAAACTCAGTTATTGGGAACTGAGGGGACAACTTCACTGGACAGAGCGGCAGCAAGGCTAGATGGAAGTCCAGGCCAATCCAAGGAGGACTCAGAATCGGGGACTTTTTATAGGGTGGATTGTGCCTACAGGCCATGCCATGCTCAGTGAGAACAAAGGAATTTTGGAATGGGACAAAAGCGTTGGAAAAGGCCAGGTTTTACATGATTAGCTTAGCGCTGGATGACAATAGTGTAGCCAGTATGCAAATTGCTCAGTATTGAGAGGGTGCCGGCTCAGGACCTTGTGACTTTGTGTAAAGTTGTGCTTAAGCAAGATGTGTCTGCAAGAAATGGTCCCTGAAGCAATGGAGTGGCATTAATTTGCCTGCCTAAATGGGGATTGGAATGTCCAACCATTACCGGCTGCGCCTGTTTACGTGCTTGTCCGGTGGCCCTTGCAAACACGTGGAGCAGGGTGGCAGAGAAAGGTCAAGTGAAGGCCAAATAAGTTTGATATCAAGAGATATCTAGTACTATCACTGGGCATGTCAGAACCGTGGTAACACCAGTGGTTCTCAAACTTTGATCCTCTGGACAATTTGGATTTCAGCTCCCAAAAGCCTAGCCAGCTTGAACTAGAGTCAAGCATTTTGGGAACTGAAGTCTAAAACATCTAAAGGACCAGTGTTTTGGAACCATTAGTCCAAACTTAAAAGAAGGTATCTAAGGTATCAAACCCTCTTCCTAAAACAGTCAGTATCTTGAATATTTCCTTTAGCATTGTGATTGGTAAGCTCTGGTATACAACGAGAAAGGTTTAAACTTTTCTAGGAGAAGTCCAGAACACTTGCAAAGAAATAGATCTCTGAGATATAAACAAAACAAAATTTCATACATTCTTGTGTTTCATAGTCACAGTGGCCCACCCAGTCTATTTTTAGTTATAATGTATTTTTAATTATTTTAATTGTTATATTTGTATTTGAATGGTTTTGTGTTTTTAGTATATTTTAGTATATTTTAATCATGTGTTTTTAATTGTATTTTAACCTTTGTTGTACCCCACCTTGAGCCTTGAGGAGAGAGGGCTAACAAATAAACAATTGTTGTTGTTGTTGTTATTGTTGTTGTTGTTATATTCCTTGCATGGAGAATATGAACATTAACAGTTTGCTAAATACCTTCTGCTGAACCAGATAATGCAGACCTAAATCTGATAGTTAGTGCCAGGTAGTACAGACCCATTGAAATCCATAGAATATTTTGCCCCTAGCTTGAATGGAATGTGCCTGAATTAAACTGGTTAGTAGTTTTTCTACAGAATCAGCATGGTGTAATGGTTTGAGCATTGGACTACCACCCTGGAGACCAGTGTTTGATTTCTCTCTTGGCCATGAAACCCACTGGGTGTCCTTGCATCCCATAGGTCATTTCTGCACTACACTGCTCTAGTGTATCACATAGATCATTTCCACACTATACTGCTCTAGTGCTGTTATTCCACTTTCAACATCCTATGGAATCCTGGGGTTTGCAGTTTAGGGAAAGGACTTTAGAATCCTCAGCCAGAGAGCTCTTTGGACTCAGTAAACTACAAACCCCAGAATTCCACCGGATGTTGAAAATGGAACAATAGCACTATGACAGTGCAGCACAGAAATACGCATAATCTCAGGGCCAGAAAACTCTGATAGGTTTGCCTTAGGGTGCCATAATTGAGAAATGAAGGCACATAACAACAACAACAACAACAAATGGTGTTTTTATAGCTTACCAATGTAATTTTTTTTTTGTAGTTCTCATCTTTAGCAAGGACTGTACCTATATAGTCCGCTTTGAGGGATGTTGTATGCTGATAGGCAGATCCTTGTGAAAAGCCACAGAATCACTAAAATCTTTCATGGGAACTAGCAGGGAGGCTGAAGAGTCAAATTTTCAAGAGCTGTTATTTCTCTGGCTAACAGGTTGGATTTGTTCTTCTTCTCATTTCCATCTTTGATTGAAATCATGAACAGAGAATCAGTGGGCCTATATTTAGAACTCACCTGGCTTAAGGACAATTTAGACAAGAAGGCACCAGATTGCTCCAGTTGTTGATGAGCCAGCCAACTAAGTGCTGTAATTGCTGGATAGTAGATATTTATAAGATCTGAAGAGCAGATATGTAAGATGGCGAATCCCAGTTTAAGGTCTGTATCCAGTCCAAAACTTTCCTAAAATAGCCTGGCTTATATCTGAACAGAATCGGGGTAGTTACAATTTGCCCCACCTTCAGCTTGATTCTCACACAATATGAAGAGGATCTCAGGAGGAATACACATTCTTCTAGCAAAGCCTCAATATCACAACAGTCAAGTTATGTTTCCTTTGTCTTTTAAAAACCAAAACTGGCCACAGAAGGCTTATCCTCAAAGTGGAGTTGTGTGAAGACTTGTTTCCTAGCTCAACTGCTCCAGGAATGAGACATTACAAAGACTAATTTGGTAGCCCTTAACAGACCAGCAACCATCCCAAAAGGAACCAGGAAGATAATGCTGGCTGGTCAGTCAGCTTGACAGCCCTCCCTAATTTGTTGTTCTCCTGATACATTCGACTATTACTGTCATAATTTATCCTGCTAGCCTTGAAGTTGAATATGTGGAGTATGTGTGGACACCAATTTAGGAAGACTGTAATAGAGTAGACCAGTTGTGAAGAAAGACAGACTTTTTACAGCTTTAACACCTGTGAAAAATGGAAAGCTGGCAGGTGCTCCTTGTCAAACAGGGACAATCTGTACATGCATAGGAGCTCTGTCTACTTTGCACTTGTCCACCAGGTTTATCAATAATTTCTTTTCAAAGGAGTTTGATAGTTTTCCCTCCACATACCTGCCTATCATCACAACAAAATTACTGCTTCCTTTCCTTCAAGCAAGCAATCATTCCTTCACTATTGACAGGTTCCTTGAACCTTCTCACTCAAATCCAACCCTTGGGCAGCTGATATTTGCAATGTCTGAGCTGCCACTTTTCCAATACCTCTGTTGTAGCCTGGGAACGGCCGTGTTAAATCATCCGCCATGTTCCAGATTGGTGCTATTTGGGAGATGCTGTGGGGGATTTTAAAATGATTGTTGCCAGTCAATGATGCTAACAAGCATATCTGCAGTTGGAAACCTACAGATATATGAGGGTGCTCACTAGAAGGAAAGCTGCTGGGGAGGTAGTCAAAACTCCAGATCAATTCAATAATTTTTAAAGTCTTGTGTAGCAATTCATATTCCTTGACATGATCCTGTGTGAACCTGACACTGGACCCTGACCTGTTTTGCCTTTTGCAGGGGCTGGGAGAGGACTGATTCTGTCCTAGCTGAATCCTTCTATGCCTCTTCTCTGATTCTGATCTGGTGAAGATTCCAAGGGTATCACCTAGAAGACCACCTGCAAGCCATGCCTGGTGATTCCATTTTTTTTATAATTATTAGTTTTAAGCAAAACAGAAATCTGACAACTTGCAGAATCAGGATCTATCCACTGGGTTCTTGTGTTCCTCCCTCTGACCTGTCACATCAGAAAGCATCACTGTCTTTAGCGACAGAGCCAAGCTCTGGCTTAGAGATGCCTGGATATGGACTAGTGATTCATGGTGACATGTGGAGAGCAAGCATCTCACATTGTTTGCCAAGCTTCATTTACAATGAAAATGAGTCAGTCCTTCTGATCTAGTTTCCATCCCCAGACTATCAGCAAGGTCACCTGCTGACCACTCCAGGGATCCCTTTGGGTAGGGAAAAAAGTTGCAAAGCCTATAATCAGCAGTCTGATTGAATCTGATGTGACTCACTAGCTCAAAATGTATCTCTTCCCACTGGTCTGTGACAACCACTACTGAGAAATGATAACTCATGGACCACCAGCTTTGGAGGCATAAAAGAATCTTGGGGCATAAGAAAGAAAACGGAGCCCTCATCATGGAAGCAGAAATGATTTATGAATGCTTTAATAAATGCTCTACTTTTGCTTTGTGTAGGTAGGGGGTTGAATATCACTTCCAAAGTGGGGAGAAAATTCTCCATATTTACCATTCTCTATACGACAAAGAAAACAACTCTTCACTCTGGACATAATTTATAGAATTCATTGCCACAAGATAAGGTGATGACCATAAACTGAGATGAATCTATGGATGTGAATAGCTACTTACTGTAATGGTTATATGGAAATCTCATGTCATAGCACTTATGTGGAGCTCTCAATAGATGCTCATCATAATAGTTCTAGGGAAGTCCCCAGCTCAGAAGCTATGTTGCCAGTGAACAGAAATGGATAGAGTATTACCACAGTAGAGAATCTCTGCCATCTCAGTGTGCTTGCTGGTCTCCCAGAAGTGTCTGATTGGTCATTGTAGGAAACAAGATGGTGCACTAGATGAAGCTTGGTCTGATCCAAGGTGACTCATGCTAGATTCTTATGTTCTACACTGGTAGTAGAGTCACCATAAGCCCTCTCTACATATTCTATATATGACTAAAGGTATTTAGAATCATACACCTACCCATTTCTGCCTTTGTGTTTAGATGCTGAGCACAGATGAATGAAAAGGAGCTGTGGTGGCGCAGTGGTTAAATGCCAGTACTGCAAGTCACAAGGTTGTGAGTTCGATCCTGCCTGGCTCCAAGGTTGACTCAGCCTTCCATCCTTTTGCAGGTCGGTAAAATGAGTACCCAGCTTGTTGGGGGAATGTACAGAAATGTTTCAAAATACATGCTATTTCTAAGTTGTTCGCTGCCTCGATCCATATGGAGAGGCGGGATACAAATAAATAAATAAATAAATATAAAGGGAAAATCTCTCCGAAAACCGAAAGCCTAGACACACACACACACACCTAAATGCATGGGCTTTCTTGTGATTTAGGACCCAGATCACAAGGGGTTCTAAATAGCATGATGCCAACACATATAGAGCTCTATGCTTATAAGGTTTGCTCTTTCCAAATAGCCATGTATGACCCAAAGACATCATGGGGAGTGGGAGGCAGGAGATTATCATCAAATTCAAAGAAACACAGTGGTGATTGGCCACTTAAGACGATAACTGTTTCAGCCTTTGCAGATAATGATAACCCATGTGAGACTTAACAGCAATTGGATGCATAATGTAAACAATGTTCTTCCTCAAACATATATTAGCAGCATGTGGAGAAATAGAAATATTTGTGGAAATAGACTGAATTTAACACCTATAGATTCTAGCTGTTAAGAGTGAGAGCAGGTTGCGAGATAGTGGCAGGGGGTGCTAAAGGATTAAAAACTGCATGACAATCCCACACAACTTTCCTTAGAGACATTTTTTACCATTTCATCAGCTGTTCTTGTAGGCCAGGGCTGTTACATCTCTGCGAAGGTGTAAGATGGAAATGAGAACGTAAAATATACAACTGTACAAAATGATGTTCTTAAAACACTTCCACTATGAAATGTCAGGGTTAATCATACTCCACAGTCGGGAGTTACTGGCCCCGATTAGAATGTGACATTTGTAATAATTCTAAGACAGCATTACCCAAATAACGGGCTGAAATCAGGCAAGCCAGCTCCTGTACCATTAGGAGGATAATCAGCCTCTATTTTCAGTAAAGCAGAGCAAAAATGGCAGAAATTCTTCCTTGTCAAATGTTTTTAATAGAGTTATAAAAATGCCAAGCAAAAGTTGTTTGAAGCAAAGGCGGGGGGGGGGAGAACCTATAATCCTTACATTTAAATGGCCCCAAATTTTCCCTGGATATACTTCTAGTTAAAACTACGTAGTGATCAGGTTGCATTGATCATCTCACATTTTATGGGAGTTTGGTGTTTACAACTAAAGATGCAAACCACAGCTTCTCAAATGGCTGCTGTTTATTCCAGAAGCAACATTTGGCAGTTGACAAATGGTTTGATGACAGTGAAAATGTTCTGCACGCAAAAAGTTCCAGGTTCAACCACTGACCTTATTTGTTGAGGCAAGTATCTTCTCATAGGGATGGCAAAAAGAAAAATCACAGAATTTTAATCAGGGAACATTTTCTTTTTCCTGAGCAGTTTTGGCTCAGCTCCGATTTCAGCCACCTTTTAATGGCTTTTGAGCATCTTGGGATACATCTTTTAAAGATTTCAGTTTCTGCTACACTTAAAAATGAGCAGCCTTCACGGGGTGAGGAATGGGCAATGAAAGTATGTAGAAATTCTAATTCACATGAACATGGTTGAATATACAGGGAGTTCAATTCCACACTCAAAGCCTTGTGCCCGAATGAATGAAACTATCTGGTTTAATTTTTCTCACATTTAGTATTTTCATCATCCCTTGGCATCCTGACCAGGAAGGAATTAGAGATTTTTGTTAAATTCTTATCAATGATGGATTGAAATTAAGGCCATTTCCACCCTACACTGTTACAGTGCTATTATTCCACTTTCAGCATCCTGTGGAATTCTGGGGTTTGCAGTTGACTGAGGCCAAAGAGCTTTCTGGCTGAGAAGTCTAAATGCCCCTCCATAAACTGTAAACCCAAGGATTCCACAGGATGTTGAAAGTGGAATAATAGCACTATAACAGAGTAGTGTGGCTCTGACTGTTCTCAAGCCTCAATAGATAAGCAGCTCACTAATGGTGGCGAGAGGGAAAAGCCAGAACCAACAGGTCTGCCTTATTATTTTGATCACTTCTGTGTACACTGCTATTTTCTAATGAACTGTACTCTGCCTCCAATTTGCCTCAGCTGATTATGGGATGAATCTGCTGCAGCTTGCCCAGGCTTAATGAGACTTCAAAGTAATTAGGTAGCAAATCTTGACCTGAGTTTCTTTGACAAAGATGACAGCCACAAATTTCTCCCATGTGACGATCACGGAGGTGCCCTCATGTCACCTGCCTCAGCTGAAGATTTTCAGCAGAAAAACACTCTGCTTCCAGGAACTTGAAACAAGTTTCTCTAGGATGCACACTAGAGTCTCCCCGCACCCCATAGTTCTTGGTACAGCTTAGTATTTTGCCTCCATTCATGGAAGGTAAGGATGGGATTTAAGAATGTTGTTCTTTTTGTTGTTGTTAATATTAATATCCTTCATTTTTCCCCAATCTGGGACTTGGGATGGCTTGTAAATATTAAAGCAGATACAACTAAGACTTCACATTGCACAAAAGTTAGAATATAGTTAAAGTGTCAATAAAATTAAAAGTAGTGAAAAACATACTATTAAAAGGAACCACAAATATAAAAATTTACAGTGCCTGAAAAGCCCCCTGTCCCTGAGCAGTCAGCCCTCAAACTCCTACTAAAACAAAAAGGTCTCCAGCTGTCTATGAAAGTCAGCAAGGAGGGCACTAGTCAGACCTCTCTAGAAAAGGAGTTCCAGAATTCAGGAGCATCCATCAAGAAGGCCCCCTTCTGTGTTCTAACCAGATGGTACTTGAGAAGGTGGTAGGACAGAGAGAAAGGACTTCCTAGGAAAAACTCAGACATGGGTTGGCCTGTAAGGACTGATATGACCCTTCAGATAACCTGAGCTGCATAGGAATTTGTAGAGCATAACCAGCACTTTGAATTATGCTTGGGGGTGGGGGGAATCCAGCAACTTTAAAAGCTGTTGTGACAAGGAAGTTGCATGCTCCCTGTAGCAAGTCCACAGCTGAAGTTTCCAAGAATACTCTGAAGGCAATTGAACACAGGGTATGTTGCAGTGATCCAAACAAGATGTAACTAAGGCTACTTCCACACTACATTGTTATAGTGCTATTATTCCACTTTCAACATCCTATGGAATCTTGGGTTTTGCAGTTTAGGGAGGGGCATTTAGAATTCTTAGCTAGAGACTTTTTGGCCTTAGTGAACTGCAAACCCTAGAATTCCACAGGATGTTGAAACTGGAATGATAGCGCTATAACAGTGTAGTGAGAAAATGGCCTATGATGTTTTATCATCATTAGCAGATCTGACATCAATTTGTTCAAATAAAAGATGGGAGGACCAGAAGGGAGAAAATCATCTCTAGCCATTTTCATATAGACCCATACCCAACTACACCCATCCACAAAATGTTGATTTCGCTTTGTCATACATTTTTTTAAAAAAATTGAAGTTCTTTCCATCTCATTAAAACCCATTTTCATGTACATAACATGTCAGAACCAAAACATTACTCTATTTCAACCAATCAGATTTAACAGGACCATGATCTATCTACCTACCATACAGGCATTGGAAATGAGGCAACTCCAAAAAAAAAAAAAAAGTGGCAACTTTAACTGATCACTAACATTCTCTGTCAATTTTAGTTTTTCCTACATTCTTTTTTTAAAAAATGAAATGTTTATGTCCCAGACATGAAGAAATTTCAGAATTATGGGGATTATTAGCAGACATGACCTGAAACAAATGTCTCACCCACCTGAGTTACATTTTTACTCAAAAAGGAAAACAAGTCTGGATGATTGCCTCATCTGTTCTGAAGGATTCGAAGAGGTGTCCAGAGCAATAAGTCACCCTGAGGTCCCCTGATTTTGTCACAGGTTGCTGTTGATGGTGCACAGGTTCAATCCATCCTGACATTTCTTAGTCATTTATTCAAGCTATGGTGAGGCCTTGAATCTAGAGGTCATGAGACATCAAACTGCCCTCCGTGAAAAAAAAAAAAATTCTGGTTGGAAGACTCAAAAGCTAAGTTTAGAATATTGGGAGGCAAATTTCATACTGCTTGGTGGAAGATTCAAATGCCAGCATAAGAAAACTGAGGGACTATCTGTCTATAAATAGAATTATAGACTCATAGAGCTGGAAGAGATCACAGGGGTCATTGAGTTCAACTCCCTGCTATGCAGGAATACCCATCAAAACATTCCCAATAGATGGCTATTCAATCTCTGCTTAAAAACCTCTAAAGAAGGAGACTCCACCACACTCCGAGGCAGCATATTCCACTGCTGGACAGCATTGACCGTCAGGAAGTTCTTCCTGAGGTTCAGGTGGAATCTCCTTTCCTGCAGCTTGAATTCAATGTTCCTTGTCCTAGGCCCTTTTTGCACCTTACCTCGTTGTGGCAGTGGGGAGCGGCACTCGTGTGAGCAGCCACACGCACAAGCTGCTCACGACAGCCCTTCTTGCCTCCCGCATCGGCTTCCTCATAGCATGACCGCCGCACTCGCACCCCGCCGCTTTCTTCCGCAGCACAGTCTGGGAGCTGTAGGCTGCGCTGGGGGAAGGAAGCGCTCCGCCCCGGCTTGCCGAAGCACTGCATGCAGGTAAATGAGCAAGGGTGCCGCGAGCATTGCGCAAGCGTGCAGTATTTTCAGCTTACAGCCAAAAATAAAAAAAAGTGCGCTTGCCCCGCTTCAACCTCATGAGCGTCGCGCGAGTGGGAGTGTGTCATATGGAGTGACGCTCCCACTCACGTGATGCTCAAGGGGCACTCGCACAAAAAAAAAAGAAAAAGCATGCGAAAAGGGCACTAGTTTCTGGAGCAGTGGAAAACAAGCCCGCTCCCTTCTTGACATGACGTCCCTTCAAATATTTAAGCTATCTATCTATCTATCTATCTATCTTTCTATCTATCTATCTATCTATCTGGGCTGAAGTTTCTTTGAAGGAACATTTAACAAATCAAAACTAGAAGGACTATAACAGGCAAAAAGAAGCAAAAGTGCATCTATTTATTAGTCTTCAGGAGTCAGGGCAACTTACAAACACCTTGTTCTTCTAGGCAGTGGTCATTTTGGCTCTCACCAGTGTTGAACGTGGGGAAAGTAAATGGAAGAGCAGGGAATTTTCCATTCCATACAGTTGATATTCAACTTCCAAAAGTGGCCAAATTGTCTTCATTCCATGTCTCACAGAACTGGTAATGAAATTGGGGTGGTCACTTCAATCCAGCACCAGATTTTCACTGGGGGCAAAATGCTTTCTGCTGCTTTTGTGCTGCTAAATAGTAGCATAAGTAGGAATGGTGAATGAAGCAGAAGGCACAATCTCCATCAAGCACCACCTGGAGAAATGGCATCTGATATATCAGTAACTATTTAAACAAACAATTACTGCAAAGAATATTTAGGCATGTTATCAACAGGGGCTGGAAATTATTGGGAAACTATCCTATGCACGTCAAAATAATTATGCAAGTGATTACTGTTTTTCAGAGGCTGTGTGAACTGAAATCGCTAGAGCGGCCGCTCATTCCACAAGCATACACACGGTCCCCTCTCACACTTTTAACTTGCTAGGCAGAGAGGTATTTGAGCATTCTGCCATGAATTTGCTCAATGCCTTGGTGGCTATTGAACAATCAACCGTGCAGCTCTGGCATCCATTGGAGCGACCCAGGAATATATTTATATCAAACTGAAAAGGTAAAGGATCTTAGCAGTGGTGCATGTATAAATCTTCATGGAAGCACACTAATCAGCTTGTTCAGAGGCTTAGGCTCTTTCCGCAGCTTATTGGATCCTGGCAGTGTCCTGTAGGGATCTCGGTAGAGCCTTTCCCAGGAGGGGAACACAACAGGAGCTCTCCTCTCTGCACTGACTGTCTGCGGGAATGCAGAATGCCTCTTGCTTCCTCAGTGCAGCTAGGCACTTTCTCAGGCTACACTGGGTCAGCAAGCACAGCCATTGCACTTCCTGACCCTCCACACACCAGGGAAGTGCAGCAGGGCAGTGGGAGGGCTATACAAGCAACAGTCATTGATGAGGAGGACATGTTGCACTGGCTGGGGATTGGAGAATGATGGGACCTGGATGACATCATGCAGAAACATTAGCTGGGCCTCATCCTTCTCCTGTCCCCAATGCAGGGTGATGGTGTCCTGTGGAAAGGGCCTTAGAGGGAGCAGCAGGTTGGTGACTGTGCTGCAATTCCTCACTAACCATCAGACCAGAGTTTAATGAAGCCCTGAAATGAATTTTTTTCCTGATTTCCCGAAATCCTGGCATTGTAGTAACTTAAAACTTTAGATGAACATTCTGAAATATAGTCTGGGCATTGAAAGAAAAGTGGCAGGTAAAGCTACTGAGGAAAAGTAAAGACAGCAAATTTAAGCATTCTACATGTGAATAGTTTTCAGTATCTCACTCTCTGCAATGCTAAAAAAAAAATATCTCTCAAGTGAAGGAAAATTTCAATGGGGGGCATGATTTTTATTTTGAGGAGAGGCAAATCATCTTGGATTGGGCATCAGCAATCTTCTGTGTTTGTTTATAAAAAATACTTGCTTCATAGAAGGAGGAGTCTTTCTGAGAGATGAGAATTTGGGGTTGCAGAAGCAACTGTGAACAACCACAGTAATTCTCAGTCAACTTAAAAATTTATCAGACTGGTCATACAGAAGGGATCTGGCAGTTGTCTTTGTGTGTGTGTGTGTGTGTGTGTGTGTAATGTACATGAAAATGTTTCAAAGATAAGCTGCCTACTACATGAAAATGGTCATATGGCAGTGTAATGGTCAAGGTAGTCTGTTGTTTTATAGCTTCTAACCAATTCTGCTGTATAACTCCGATTATCTATCTATCTATCTATCTATCTATCTATCTATCTATCTATCTATCTGCAAATAACATATACTGTAGCTGTGTTCTATTCCACTCCTTTCTTCCAATGAAGTGGAGAGGCAGCTCATGTAATTTTCTGCTGCCTGTTTCTCCACTGCATGAATTTTCATCTCCCTGCCAATCTGAGGTGGAGGGGTGCCACTCTTTTTCTGCTTCTTGTTTTCAGGAGAGTCCAACATTCAGGGTAAAAAAAAAAAAAGAGAGAGAGAGAGAGAGAAGATGCTTGGCTAAGAATACCTCCCTTGTTTGATCCTCAGAAATTCCAATCAGAAATGGATCTCAAGGGGTTGGGGTGGGAAGCACCTCAGCCTAAGAGTCACTGTCAGTTAGAGCAGATGTGGTACTCCTCCAATGCATCCCCAGTTGATGAAACTCACTGCTATCACAAGAGCTCAGTAACAGTAGAACCAATTGCCTAGAGAGGTGGTGAGATCTCTTTCTCTGAACATCATCAAAAAGAGCTTTAGACAACTACCTGCTGTGGATACTCTAGCTGGATTGTCGCATTGGTGGGGCTGGAATTAATAGTCTATGGGGCCCCTTCCAACTCTATGATTCTGTGATTCTAAGGCCCTTTTTTGCACCTTACCTGGAACATGGAGGCAGCTAGTGCAGGTCCTGGCATTGGCTCTGTTGGGAGGGGAATGTGACAGAAGTGCTGTCATCTGCACTGACTGCCTCCATGTTCCAGGAAGTGTGATGGCCACACTTCTTCCTGCTGCAGCACAGCCAGGTATCTTCCCAGGCTGCTCTGGGCAGGAAGCTCAGCCATTGTACTTCCAGTGCCTCCACAGACAAAGTAAGTCCACAATGGTGGCATGATCACTGGTCATTGACAGGGAAAACCCATCAACTATTTGTTTTGAGATGAGAGAAGGATGGGACCACAACAATGTCATGCATAAATGTTGTTGCGGTCTCATCCTTCCCCATCCCTATGGCAGGTTGGGAGGGTGGAGCAGAAAGGTCTGAAGATGCCATGGTATCTACTAACTATGGTAGGAGAGCTGACAATTTTCCAAAGAATTTTAGTGGCTGCTAGTTCTCAAGCCTTTATACTGCTTCTAGGATCAGAAGAAGTATATACTGAACCCCTGCTAACACTTGAGTGAGTTGTTGTTGTTATTTCAATTATATCAGTCTTTCTGAATATTGGAAAAATGGAAACAAGTTCAATTTTTAAGAAAGGTGACACATAGAATAGAATGGAATCTTATGCCCTTTTCGCACGGGCTTTCTGTCGTGTGACAGCCCCATGAGCCTCGCGGGAGTGGGAGCGTCGCTCTGCACGACGCACTCCCACTTCCACCATGCTCACGGGGTTGCAGCGGCGCGATCGCGGGTTTTTTGATTTTCGCCTCAAAGCGAAAATCACCCACGCTCACGCAACGCTCCCGGTGCCCAGGTGCACTTACCTCCTGTGCGGAGCGTCGGGGAGGTGGCCGGGTCACGCTTCCTTCCCTCCGTCCCTGCAGAAGGAAGGGGCGGGGCGGGGCGCTAGAGTGATGGACACGACATCTCCTGCTTCATGTGCGCGCGGGGGGGACGGACGCGACACCTCCTGCTTCGTGCGCGCGGGGGGGACGGACGTGAGAGCCTCCTGCTTTGCCCGGAGGGGAGGGCGGCTTGCACGAGAAGCCTCCTCCGGTGCCACTTCCCCCCTCGTTCCTTCGCCTGCGGAAGGAAGGAGGGGGAAACGGCAGCCTCCCGGAGGAACCTTCTCGCGCGAGCCGCCCTCCCCCACTCGCGTGAGAAGCCTCAATGCGAAAAGGGCCTTAGAGTTGGAATGAGCTGCAAGGGCCATCTAGTCCAACTCCCTGCCATATAGAAATGTGCATCTAAAGCATGCCTAAGAAATGCCCATTCAACATCTGTTTAAAAGCCTCCAAAGAAAGAGAGTTTGTTACCCTCTTTGGCAGTCTGTTCCACTGAAAAACAACTCTTACAGAAAGAAGCTCTTCTCACTGTTACAAAAGAGAAGCAAAAATATATAAAAAGTGGTTACACAAAAACCAATTAACGAATCTTTAGAACTAAAACCATTTAAAGCAGATTCATTAAAAGATACAGTATTTTTTTAAAAAAAATAGCAGATACATCATAAATAGCATTAAAAGCCCTCACAGTTAATTTCTAGAAACCTTCTTGGGACAGAAAAAGGTTTTCACTTGCTGACAACTTCCAAAATGAGGAATGACCCATGCTAGCCTTCTCAGGGAGGAAGTTCCAAAACCTGGGAGCAGTCATCAAGAAGGCCCTCTCCTGTGTTCTTACCAGGTGGTTACCGTGAGGCTCATGAGACAGAGACAAAAGCCACCCCTGAAGACCTTAGAGCCTGGGGAGGCTCATATAAGAAGATATAGTCCTTCAGATAGCCTGAACCCATGCATATGACCTTCATGAAGTCTATTGCCACCACACTATTACCATCAGGTTCTAAAAGATCCTGTAAAGTTATGCCCCCTCTTCCAGGCCTCCCTTTGAGTTAATAATTCCCCAATGTTCCATGGAGGCATTGGCATCACGGGTGGACCTCTGAGTCACCCATATTTTGGGGTAGCAGTCCTTAGCTATTGCCTTCCATTTTACCTGGCAATATTATCAGTTCCAATGAGTCATGCCATGTGTGGTGCATTCTAAATACCATAGGTTCAGTTTACTTATTTTGACTTCTAGTGAGGGTTCAAGCTAATGATTTTTTTTCCTGGGACCTATTGTCATGGAGATGTCCTGGAGGTACCTTACCTAGAAGTTGAAATAGGTGACTAAGTTCCCTGAATAGTTATGGGAAGCCAACCTGCCCACACTTTGAGATCAGCTTTTGGAGGTTTTGTTTCTGTGCTTGCTAGAGATCTACTAAGTTGAAGGACACAAAAGGGAGTTATTGTTTTTTTCCACTAATGTCGCTCTATATGTGAATTCTATTTCAGGTGTGGTTTCAAGTCACTTTTTTGATAAAGAATATTGTGCTGTTAGTGCTGATCTGCTGTTTGATCTGGTACTGCATAATTTGATGTATTTTAATGATACTCTACTGACTGCTACTTGTTACTTGCTGTGATTACTTATACCCTTCCACCCTATTGATGTTGATTCCCTCTGCTGTCAGGTATGATGCTTTGTGAAGGCTGTGCATTTTATTTTATTCCATTTTATTTTTGACTTACATATGGGACAGATGCCTTGTGAAAACTTGGCTTGGAGAGATGACCTAAAATCCTATAAATAAATAAATGAACCAGATGGACCCATAGAAGTCTCTGGGGACATTATGTTGGTGTAACTTAAGTATGCTAGTAGAGCTACTTGTGTTAAGAGGTAGACAGTAGGACTGGGAAGATTATTTGATAGTTACCCACTTGAGGAAACAGTGAAAAACTGAGAAATTTTTCACATTCTTGGATTTCATTGGGGGAAATTTGCTTGCACCAAAATACCTGTGGTTCTCCTATATAGAAAATGTACTTGGGGAGCAATATGTGTAGTTTTCCTACATTTTTTTCTCTGTGAAAAATCAATATTTCTGTGAGGGAATCAATACGTTTTGTGCAAAATGCACAATAAATGTTGTCCCCAAAATGTGTGGAAAAGCTGTGTGTATTTGGCAGGGAAAGCTATGTGTATTTTTGTGAGAATGAATTTTCCCCAGAAAAGTTTTTCAGTGCTAATACTGCTCAAAAATGCACAAAAACTTGTATCAGAACAGGGGAGAATGCTGAAATTATTTATTCTTGGCTGCAGAAATGAAATAAGTAAAGATTTATATTCTTGGAATCTGGTACCTTCTCATGTCATGTATCTAGTGACATCTCTGCACTAGACTGTTATAGCACTATGATTACACTTGCAACATCCTCTGGAATCCTGGGGTTTGCAGTTTCAGGAATGGCCAGATGGACCCTCCCGAAACTGCAAACCCCAGGATTCCAGAGGATGTTGCAAGTGGAATCATAGTGCTATAACTGTCTGGTGCGGAGATGCAGGGCGTATGGAATCCTGGGACTTGCAGTTTGGAGAGAGGCATTTAGACATCTCATCCAGAGAGCTCTTTGACCTCAGTGAACTATAAGGCCCAGAATTCCACAGGAGGGCCTTTTCCGCACTAGCTTGTTATAGTGCAATGATTCCTCTTTCAACATCCTCTAGAATCCTGGGGTTTGCACTTTCAGAAGGGGCTAGCTGGCCCTTCCCAAAAGTGCAAACTCCAGAATTCCAGAGGATGTTGAAAGTGGAATCATCACACTATAACTGGCTAGTGCGGAAAAGGCCAAGGTTGAAAGTGGAATAATAGCACTATAATAGGGTGGTGCAGAAATGGCCTAGTATTTTCTGTTGCAAATAACAGAATGCCTCCTTATACAATGGTTTAATCAGGTTGCCCAATGGCTGCCAGGTGATGCCCAGGCTTAAACTACTGAGCCCCACGACTCTTGATTATACCAAGATAACTCTTTCATGCTGCTACCTACATGGCCACCATCACCCTGCTTGGACTTCTGGGTAAATATGTGTGTGTATGTGCCTTCAACTCACCTGTCTATTTATGAAGACTCCATGAATTTCTTATGGTTTTCTTAGACAAAGGACACTCAAAAGTGGTTTTGCCAGTTCCTTCTTCTGAAATACACCCTATAGCACCTAGTATTTGTTGGCAGTCTCCCATCTAAGTACTAATCAGGACTGACTCTGCTTGGCTTCCATGATCAGACAGGATTTGGTGGCTTTAGAGAATTTAGGCCCTTCTGGGTAATTATACTGGCAAAAATAAATAAATAAAACCTTTTGCGCAATCACCTTCAAACAGAATCTCATCCATCATCTCAATCAGTACAATGTAACCTCACAGATGCATATGTCTAGAACTTTATGGGAGTGCTAGTACACAAAAACACTGCTAGTTCTAAGCTACGCTAAACAGTAGTCATGATAAAAGCACAGCGGTTGAATTAACTAATGCAAGCCGCCCAGCAAACAGCTGGCACAAAGAATCTGGTAGAATATACCTTCTGTGCTGATTCAGTGGAAAGCATAATCAGCCAAGGTGATTCCATTCACCATCTGTTCCTTGAAAGTCATCCCAGCAACACTTTGCAAAGTGCCTGGAGTCTAGGTGGCTCGCCTGACACGTGATGCTGCTCATTCACGTTGAGCTCATGAGAAGCCATGAAATGAGCTTGGTCTTCTTTTCTTACATGAATCATCAGATATGTGTGTGTCGGGGGGGGGGGAATACAGTGCAGGGAAATTGCCGGGGTGGCTGATTAAGTCTGTGTCAGCTCTTCTCTGCCCTCTCTCCCATTGGCATCAGCATTGCTGCAGCGAATTGCCAATTCCGCTTCCTTATCTCGTTAATCTCTTTGTCATGGAAATGAGGCATCAGCAGAAGGACACTTAAGGAGGCTTTCAGCCAGCTGTTTCTATGGTTTACCTAGTTAATGAGTGCAGCTCAGGCTTGAGTTATTCTGTGTCTGGAAGAACCAGACTTCATTGCTCTCTCTTTCTGTCTCTCACACACCCATGGAAATGAAGAAAACTTGAAGAATAGACAGACTTTTAAAGACAGACTAAAACAGAGCTTTGGAAAATTAGTTGTATGGGTGACTTATTTATTAAAATATTTCATACTGGACAACATTTCTTTATATATATATATAATTTTTATTATATTCAAAGTACATAAAAGCATATATTGATACAAATATGTATATCATTGTTACAATTCTTCTATTTCCCCCCCGATTCTGTATATCAAAGGTTTCCAGTTGAAGCTATCTTCCCTTTATACATATCTTATCAAATATCAATATACTCAATCCACAGCCATTTATAGATTTAGCCAAAGCATTACCCTTTTTCATTCTCTTTCAAAATTTTGAACCATTTTGTTCTTAAGGGAGTTAGCTAATTTTTCAGTCTCTACCATATCTAACATTTTTATTTTCCATTCATCTATTTGAATATCTGTTTTATCTTAAGATAAAACATACCGGACAATGTTTCATGGATGAAAACTGGGGCACATGTGGCCAAGCAACCTCAGAGGATGGGCAAGGTCAAACATTATTAATAAGAACACTCAAGCTAGTAGGAACGGCAGCAGTTTGCTTTTGTTCAACCCTACTGGGAAGGACAAGATTCTGTCCACTCCTCTCCTCTCTGCTAAGTTAATTGAATGCAAGCTACTTAGCCACTTTGAAGTTAGTTTTCGAAAGTTGGAAATAAGCTGAGAACAAAAGGAGAAAGTGAGAAGAGAAGGGAGAAACTGAAACATTTTAGAAACAGCAGAAAAGTTGGATGGCAGAAGGGACTAGGACCGTCCCTGCCAAGTTGGGTATGAGAGTTATATCCTGCCCTGTATCATAAGATATCTGGGCTGCTTACAATAAAATTAGTTTAAACCCTTAGTTTAAACTCTATTTTTTTAAATTGAAGTATTCTAAAAAGTAAATAAAGAAGTGAACAACTTAAAAAGCTTAAGCAGTTTAAAACCATGTCCACATATTTCAATTTAGATGAAAGCATTGAGTTTGGAAGAGTTTAATACAGACCCATGTATTAGCCCTTTATAGGCATTCAGAGCTGCGGTTGCACATAAGCTGTGTGGAATTTAGGGAACAGCATCTTTTCCTTCTTGTTTGTGTTCATTAGAGAGAAAATTTTGCATATGTATCTGTGTAGGACTGGGTGCCATTTTCAGCTCTCAAGATTTTGTGTACAAGTTAGGGCCAAGGTTCACAGATCTCAGGGCCTGGCCCTTCTTCTCCAGTCTTCAGAAGGAGGGGGAGGAATATCAGGGCAAGATCACTACCTTCAGAATTCCTTCGCTATGTGTTGGGGTGTGTGTGTAATTTTGCTAGACTTTTAAAAAATGAGTGATATAAGCTGGTATCCTTAGTGAGTCATGATGGTATCAGTTCAATTTTTGCCATTGTAATCCACTTTATTTGGTTACTGCAGAAGTTGGAATTCTGTACTAACCACGGAACAACCAAAATTGCTCCACAGACATACTTTTTCAGTACACCAACCCCTCCTTCCAGACAACCACTGCCATGTTGACAGGGGGGTGGAGTGGGCAGGCGAGGAATAGAGATCTGTCCTGCTATTGGCTGGACACCTTAGAGACCTCTTGAGGAACCTCAGGAAGTCCTTGTAGGTGTCTGTCACAGTATGTCCAGCTAAAACAAAATAGACGGATGCATCTCTGTTGTTCCCTTTTTTTCTCCATCAACATGGAAGTGGCCCTGGAGAGAAAAGGGCCATTGGAGGGATTGCAATGGGCAATATATGGTAGCTTTGTGCCAGAGATGATGCAAAATTTTTACCATACTTTGAGCAATTGTGGTTGGTGCTTAAACTATTATGCTTCATGTCATCACCAAGACCTATCTTTTGTAACATCATGATTGACCACTCCTTGGCTTCAAGGTTTGGAGCTGAAATCTCAGGACCTAAAGATGGTATCTGAAATGGTAACTCCAGCTAGGAGATTGCCTATTTACCCTTCTATTTTTATGTGTCTATTTATATCCGTACCACTTAACTGTCCTCTAATTTAAATATACAATTGGGACAACTGGAGCTAGAAACAAGGTGAGGTGTTGTATACCACTTCCGTAGTTGGATTCATGTTCCAGATAGAACTTCATTTCTTAATAAACATGCTTAGGTTTGAGTTCTTAAGCCCCTGCAGGACAACTTTACCTGTATTGGGACTCATACTTTTTGAAGTAATGAAGTACAATTGAACAATTTTTTGTTAAGACTTCTATTACTTGGCTTATATCATGTATTTTTGTTGTGTTGTTCTCATTTCCTATTTTGAAAGTATACATGGTGAGTTGGACTGTTCATTCATTCTGATTGTTCCAGTTCAATTGGGGTGACTTTCCAGGTTGAGTTGAGGCAATCATTCACAGCAAAAACAAAGAATAAATTATATCCCAACAGAAAACAGTGTGATTACCACATTGAAACTGGAACACAAAATACATAAAATCAATTACATACATACATACATATATATATATATATATATATATATAGTATGGAACAGTTTAATACGTAGAAATCTATACACTAAAAATATAATATCTCCAAAGGTAATATAATACAACAAAATACATTAAAAATAACATGTCACAACAACACTAATAATATTGTAAAACCTTTTGTGAATATAACAAAATGTGTACATAAGTTTAATACTATGACAATCTATATCTATCTATCTATTGGTAATATAATACAGTGCTACTGCATTTGAAACGTAATGGCACAACCAGAGCAGTTTAGACCTGAATAATCCTTGATGGTATGAAATATAATTTTCTGCAATAACTTTTAAAAATGCCAAAACAAAACACATGAGACACATGGAAAAATATATTTTGAATGTGTGTGTGTGTGTGTGTGTGTGTGTGTGTATAAAAAAAAACCCTAACGAAATGCTCTAAAATAAGAAATAATTCATGCTGCATCCAACTCAAACTTATGTTCTCTAAACCCATGTTGTTGTTTTTTGTTTATTGTCTTAGGTATATAATTCAGTCTGCTTTGAGGAGGTATTGTACAATTTTGGTAAATGGATGGTTGTGAGGAAGGCCTTTTGGACAGCTGAGGGAAACAGTAGCAATGTTACAAAGGTAGCTGCAGGTAGTGAATCCTGCTGGTGAAGGAGGTGAGCCATCAGCTCAGACAGAAGATATTCCAGTAACGAGCACTGTGTGAGAGATGCAGCCAGCGCACCAGGCATCGAAGAGGGAGTGCCTTCAGGAAATGCACGTTAGGAAGGCAATGGCTTGGATTTAAACATCAAATAAATACAATAGGAGCCTACAGCCAAAGATTTGGCCAGTTGTTGCAAATCAATATACAAACTTCAGCCATCTTCACTCCTGTGGCTGCTGAATAGATCCATTTTTTTCTGGTCAGTATTAATCAAAGACATTTTTGTCCCTAACACAGAATCAAAACGCCCCCCACTCAAGCCAGCATGTTAACCAGTTTCTCCCATTATTTCTTTATATATATTATACACATTTGTTAAAATATTTCTGTCCTTCTCTATGTTAAAAGACCTCAGGATGAGGCATAGACAACTGAATCATCTAAACCAGGGTTTCATTCATTCATTCATACATACAGCTTACACTATGCTTGTCTTTCCTGCCATGGGATTTAAGGCAGCTTATAATATTTTAGAATAAATGTTCAGCTAAGGTCTTATTTTGCAAAAGGTAAAAAAAAAATTCAATTAAAAAGGACTTGGTAAGAAATCGCTTAAAATGTGATTAACACAAAAATTGAAAAGATGCAAGATAAAAACAGAGCACACCATTTTCAATACCGTTTTATTGTGGGATTAAAGATCAAGGCCCTGTGTGAATAGAAAGGTCTTTGCATACCAACAGAAAGTGAGCAGAGGGAGGAGAGATAACCAGATATCTTATAGAAAGGACTTCCACAGCCTGAGAACAGCCACCAGTGACATATTTAAGTCTTTTACTCCAAGTCTCAAGTCAAGGCTCAAGGCTCTACCTTTAACTCTCAAGTTGAATCTCAAATCCTCACAAGATACTTTCAGATCAAGTCTTAAGTCAAGTCTCAAGTCTGATAACCAGTCTCTGAAGTGGGACTTAGGATCCTTCTTATTTCCCATTACTGAATCTTCAAAAGCTTTAGAAGAAAGGATCCTTCCTTGTGCTCTTGGGATGAGTCTTGCCTTCTGCTGTTAGGAAAAGTTTCAGAAGGCTTCTTCGATACATAGCAGGGACAGACTGCCAGACAGACCTCCACCCACCTGAAGCCTGTTGTCTAACATGTTTATTGTTCCCCTCTGAGAAATGTTCCAAGCTTTGGACTTGAGACAGATCATCATGTGACTAGTAGGCAACGAAAGATGGAAGCATTATTCCAAGTTGTAAGGTTTCTGGATAAATGTGTTGTTATTTAACCAAGGGCAGCAAGTTGGTCACTAATAATATACAAGTTATGAGATGAATCGAGTCATTGCTCATATATTACCAAGTTGAGTCCAAGTCAAATCATTGAAGTGATTGAACTCTGACTTAAGTCTGAGTCAATAGACTGGAGTCTACATCACTGGCAGCCACTAAGAAGTCTCTTTCGCATATCCTCACCAAATGTGCATATGATGGTGGTGGAACTGAAAGAAAGCCTTCCCCCAAAAGATCTTAAAATGGGCTGGGTTGAATAGGGAGATACAATCTTTTTGATAGTCTGGGCCCAAGTAAACAGCAAAGTGGTCCACCTGTGCTCCCCAGACACCAATTTTGCACCCCAAAGACTCTCACTGATCTCCCAAAGACCCTGAATCCCCTCCATTTTTTTTTTTCAATTGGTGAATTTTTAGTCAACTTGCAGGGATCTTTAGGGGCCTTCAGAGGGTACAAAATTGTGCCTGAAGGGAACACGTGGTCCACAGACTTTTCTCATCGGCCCTTTCTGCATGAGGCTGGTAAATCTATTCGTGCCATTTCTTACTGGATTTTCTGGGCTTGAAACAAGGCAGATTTTCCATAATTTCTTTCCGCACAGCTACTGCAGATGTTCCATTCTGATTCGGAGGAGTGCGAGTTCATGAATCCACACTGCCTCCGCCATGGCCACTGTCAAGGTCAGAGACCTGGGCAGCGAGCCAGCCCAGATAAGAGAGTGGGAGAGCCAGCAAAGTCCAGCCAGGAGGAGACAAGCAAGCACTTACTCAAGGAAGTTCATTTACCAGAGCGCCAAGCAAAGCAGTAGTGAGAGTTCCAAAGCCAAGGGTCAAGAGTCCAGAGATCAATTCAAGGTATCAGGAACCAGGTGCTGGGAGCAAGGTACATGCAAGAGGAGGGCTTGTAAGAAGTTTTCCACAAGCAAAGGGAAGCTTCCAGGCAGGCACTTATATAGCCCCCGGCACAGGTGTGTCCGGTCACTGCTTCTTAAACTTAGCCAAGGAAGCCTCCCTTTGCTCAGCCCTCTTGAGTCTCCGCCTTGATTGGGGGCTTATTGAACCAGGCTCCAAAGCCTCTTCAGAATTGGATCCCCATTGCTCTAAAGAAGCAGGCAGAGGGACGTCCACACCTGCTTGGTCCATGGCAGCAGGGATAGCTCCTGAGCTGCAGGACCCATCTCCAGCCAGAGCCACAGGCACCAACAGCTGCTGCTCATCATCTCCACCCTGAGCCACAGGGACCAACAGCTGCTGCTTGTCATCAGCAGCTCTGACAACTTCAGTTATCACAGCCACTCCCGCTACTCCCCTCACTCCACCTCGTCGACTGTAATTGGCCCTTTTTGTTTTTTGCATGGCTTAGTACGTCATTGCGTACGTGCATACATGTGTAAGTCCATATTACCCCCGGCCCCTCCCATGAGCCCTCTCCTGACCACCAATTCACATTGGTGCAAATGTACATGTCTGCACCACTGTGAAAGTATGAATCGGATAGATCTGGAAAATTGGAAAACTGATTTCTTCTGGTTTTCAAATAGCGCACTTTACCACCACATGGGGGCGCATTTAGTAGGAACTACGTACATAATGAAGGTAAATAAACTGAATCTAGTCTGCTCCAAGGTGCAGAAGACCTCTGTGGTAAGACACATTGGCTCGCCTTAATAACTGCATGCGGAAAGGGCCATCATTGCTATAGGATGTGCTACATCCACCAATCCCCTTATCAAAAATCACACATACCTTTCATGGATTTGCATCCAGAATGATGTGATGACATGTTAAAGCTGAAAGAAAGAGATTGTTTTTATCTGGTTATTTATTTTGATGAGACCCAGCGTAGTCAAGTTGCTCAGGCATCAGATGTTGACTTTGGAGACCAGGATTCTAATCTCTACAAAGCCATGGAAATCCAGTGGGTGACTTTAGGCAAGTCACATTCTTTCAGCCTTAGAAGAAGGCAAAGGCAAATGCACTCTAAAGAAATCTTGCCAAGAAAACTCTATGATAGGTTTGCATTAAGATCACCATAAGTTGGAAATGACTTGAAGGTACATGACAACAATATATTTTAATGCGTGCAACATCTCTTTTATAGAGATAGAGAGAATATCAAAAAATATTTCCAAAAATGGTTGAAAAAACATGCTTCTTTGGTGTCAGGAAACTCTGTCAAGTCTTAATTCTGTGCAAAAATCAACTCTGTGTGTGTGTGTGTGTGTGTGTGTGTAAAATAGCATTTTTTGGGGCAAGAAACAAGAAATACTGTTTTCTGGACATAAAAATGACATGTGAATTTTGCATGGAATAAATCTCAAGCAGCAAACAGTTTTCAAAGACAGAATAGTTTTTCTTGCAGTGGAAGCAAATTAGTAAAATTCCAGGTTTCTTCCCCAAGAATTAAATTACTCAAAACTTAGTCCATTTCCACCCTACACTGTTATAGTGCTGTTATTCCACTTTCAACATCCTATGGGATCCTGGGGTTTGCAGTTTAGGGAGAGGCATCTAGAATTCAGCCAGAGAGCTCTTTGGCTGCAGTAAACTAGAAACCCTAGAATTCCACAAGATGTTGAAAGTAGAATAATAGCACTATAACGGTGTAGTGTGGAAATGGCTCTAGAGCCCTACTTTTCTACTACTGAGTAGCCCTCCTGCATTGTGCCTCATCTTTGTGGATTAAGCAGATGGGAGGGGAGCCAGAAACCTGCCTATTATGTAGCTATACGGGCTGTACATGTTGCTCATTGGCTTGTTACTATTTTTTTATGTGGAGAAGCTTGAAGACAGTCGTACTGATATGTAAAAAAATCACACATCCTTTCAGAAGCACTTTCTAATTGGGTTCCATTCAAGTGTCATTTGACAGACCGCTGGGGCTAAGCCTTACCTGATTCTACAGGATGCTTTTGATGCTTAGTTGTTGCTCCGTTTCTCTTTGTCTCACACCAGCGTGTTGCCTCTGAAGCAGCAGCCTTGCATTCATTTGAGAGGAAATGACCCCTTGTGTTCCCTCTTATCCTGACATCTGATCTGAACTGGGAAGCAGATGGGAAGATGAAAACTGCTCATGCTGAATTGTGTGTGTGTCTGTGTGCATCTTTGTTTGTGTGTGAGCACATGTGGGTGGAGGATGTTGAAGCATTCATTAATAAAACATCAGCCAGGTGTAAGGCAGAGTGATAAAACACTATTATTTCCTCCCTTTGAACTGACTTCGGAAACGGCTGCCGATAATGGTTTTGCATTTGAAAAGGACCTGCTGGTGAGCGGGCTGCTTTTGCTGGAGAAGAGGAAAAGAAGAGGAAGAAAAGAGTACAGGAAAAGCCAAGCTTTAGTGCTAGTAATGTGTGGAATCCAAAACAGAAGCTCCATGTCTGGCTACAATGCACAAAAGATCTCTTTTCCTTTGGGAATGCTGTCTTAAACCTGAACAAATAACAGCTGGCGTCTTGTATTGCAGTTACAGATTTGTAGCCTAGAGTTACAGATCTGCAACTGCTCTGTATTTACAAATACTGTGCATTCACAATTGTGGCACTATCGCTGCAGTCACAAGGACCCTTTCAACCTACCTTAACAGCTAGCAGATTCACCATGTGAAGGAAGACTGTTCTGCTGGAGAATGGCATTCAGCCAGATAACATTTCCAGCCAACTCCTGCAAGTGATCAGGGACAAGGTTCCTGCTTCTGATTGTCACAGCCTCGATCACTAGTGGGAGAGGGCTAGAAACATTGTCTTGCTGTGCTCCAATCACCAGCAGAATGAATCTCCTTTGTTCGGTGCGATTGCTGGCTTTTAAGATAGGTTTGGGGGAGTTAGGCCAAGGGATATTACTTAGTAACACATTTGTTACCCTGATTTCTGGGAGTCCCAGGAGGGACACCTAAGTGTGCTCCAAATATTAATAAGTTGGGGGAATTAGCAAGGAGCACAAGCTAGCAATATGAGAGGCAGGGCAACGTAGCGAGATTTTTAATGCTATGTGTACGGGGTGGGGCCGCGACAAGAACTAGGCAAGTTGTTCAATTAAAAGATTTTATTAAACTCTCCTTAATAAAGCAAACAACGACACACGCACTCATGCACTCATCCAAGAATTATAGAAGCAGAAAGTGAGGAAACTTGATAGGGGTTTTCAGAGGGTTTTCTGGGGTGATACTCCACCTGATCCTGCAGTCCGGTAAAAGAGAAGATAGAGATCGAGGCTTGGGTTCGTGGCTTCCCAGCACCTGGAGGCTGAGGAGAGGCTCACTGAACAGAGCGGCAGCAGTTCGGGGTGCAAGGCACGAGAGTACCGACAAGGAGCTCAAACTTGGGGTTTTTATAGGGAAGATTGTACCTGGAGGCTAGCCCTGTCCCGAAGAGAACAATAGGGATTTTAGTGGAGACAAAGCCTCCGAAAGGTCAAAATCAGAATTCATGAGATTTGGCCACCACTGCCAATTGTTAGAACAGTATGCAGATGAGGAGCGCTTAGCGTTTGTATAGAGCAAGCAGTTCGGGGCTGAGAACCCTTGAATTTGCTTAATGGTTGGCTGTGTCTGGAGGACACTAATGGCTGTGCGACAGATAGTTGTTTACTGGCCTAGACCTAGTGTGCATAATTAAGGCCATGTGGCCATGCCTGCCTACACAGGCTTTCCGTGACCCTTTCAGACATGTGGAGTTCATCTTATGGAGTGCCACATGGAAATATTAATATGAAATTGTAGACCTCGGGCTTGGGCCCGATAACCGCAGTAACACATTTGTATCTAAATAAGCAAGGAAGGACATGAGCAAATATTAATTTAAAAACCTTGCAAAGAGGAGAGGTGGATGTTATCTGTTTACTAGGGAAGAACAACAGGAGTCTTTTCCTTAGGTTGTCACTGCCCTGGCATAAGGAAGCATGGGCAGCAGGAAAGTGACAACACCTCCACATGACGTCATCTTGGTCCCACTGCCCGCATGTTCCCAGGTAGTATGAATGTTGGGTAAATCATTGATGGAGTTTCTTCATCAATGACCCCTGATTGTGCCACGCTCCTGTACGTACCTGGCATGCAGAAGTGCCAGAAGCATGATGGAGGAGCTTTCTGCCCCAGTGCAGCCTAGGAAAGAGCCTGGCTGCATTATGGAAGGAAGAGGCGTGTCCCTTGCATTTTCTCCCTTCAGCAGAGAGCCAACTGATGAAGAGGAGAGCATTTGCCTCTGCATTCCCACCCTGGCAAAGCTGCTGCTGGGACAATGCTGGGATGATTCCAGAGACAGGTGAGCTGCGGAATGAACTAGGATCTCTCTCTCTCTCTCTCTCTCTCTGTGTCTTTCTGAATTTCCCAGGATCATTTTTTTTTTTATCATGAAAGGCTAGTCTGAGCCACCACAGCTTGCTTTCTGTCTAAGTTTTGTAGTGCCCAGTATAGCCATAATCCTGTTGATTAGTTTCAACTCAAAGAGACTCATTGACTCTATTATTGAATGTGAGTTAACATTTAGCTACAGCCTGCTAACTCTTAAATGGATGGGTCCACACAAAAGCTTACTAATGCAAGGGCATGTCACATTTCCATGTCCTTTCAAAGGAAAGAAGGGGGCGAAGCCATTCCCAGTGCTGGAGGAGAACAATTATTTCTGATCACATAATGCCATTTCTTTCTCTATCCTCTAGGGTTGGAGAATACAAGTGTAATAACCAATAGAGCTGTGTTGAACAAAAAGATTATAATGATATAAGAACTGCAAAACCATTTTTGCCAACTGTTTTTTCTATGCAACTGGTGTAATCTTGGCCTGTTACTCGACTGTGCAAAAACCATAACCACTTCTTGCCAGCTTAAAACTTCTCAAGCATGTATGACTAAAGTGAGTAGAAGTCCTGAATGTAAGGAATCCTTAAAAACCCCACCTCTTTCACTCCATTCTGCTTCAAAAGAGCCCAAAGATTCTTTGAGTCCACATTTGCTGCTCTTCAACTCCCTCAAAGAGGGAGGCGCAGTGGTTAAATGCCAGTACTGCAAGCCAGAAGGTTGTACGTTCGATCCTACCCGGCTCCAAGGTTGACTCAGCCTTACATCCTTTCTCAGGTCGGTAAAATGAGTACCCAGCTTGCTGGGGGCATGTATAGAAATGTTTCGAAATACATGCTATTTGTAAGTTGTTCGCCACCTCGATCCATATGGAGAGGCGGGATACAAATAAATAAATAAATAAATTCTGAGTCACATCTAAATGAATGCCTCACTAGGCATAATTTGATGATAAAAATATTATCAGAATGTTGCATCCTTCTATCATATGCTTGCTATACAATGGAGTGATGTGGTTTTAACCCTGTCCCCAAGTGGTAATTCAGCTCATAATGAGAAAAGGGAAACAGACTAGTGGGTGGGGAGGGTGGGGTACATTTTAATGTTTTAATGTATTTATATATTCCTGTAATGCTGCCTCGATCCACTGGGAGAGGCGGGATAGAAATAAATTATTATTATTATTATTATTATTATTATTATTATTATTATTATTATTATTATTATTATTATAGTACTCCCTCACTTGATGCTGTGGAGAAGCTGTCATACCATCTTTTCTTCATGATAAATATACTCATCCCTCGGCTAGCCTCCATAAAGATTATGGAAAGAATGTTTACAGAAACTTGCATTGTTAGAATGAACTTTTTAAAGTTTTATTATTGGCCTTATGCACACAGATAGATGCTGCATTGCATCACTGTTGTTATGATTTGCCATCACATTGACTTTGACTTATGGTGTCCCTATAAATGAGAGACATCTAAGAGCCCCAGTCATCAATTGCCCTGCTCAGGTCAGGCAAGCTCAAGACCATGGCTGATTAATTGATTAGACTGATCAAATCATCCCCCTGAATTATGGCATTGCCATTTTGCAGCTACGTATTTGTGCTGTTCTATGATTTTTTAATGAGAAAAGGCCAAAATCTACCATGCAATATGGAAACTATGAACCCTGTAATACATTTTTTTGTAGGGGATTATTTACAGCGGAAGGAAATGTTGAGCAAAGGGAAGTTCTGTGAAAGAAGAATGAAAACTAACTACTAGACTATTCATTATAAAATAAACGAATAGGAAGAATAGGTTTAACCACAGCTGATAACTTTTGGTGTTCGGTCTATTGACTCTATTAATTCTTCTGGGCATGAAAAGTCATAAAGTAGATAAGGAGAAGTTTACATTATCCAGGTAATCCAGATTGCTTTTGAACAGAGAACAAAGAGGGCATATATTAGGAGGTGAGCAACAAAAAGGGACTTAATGTTAGGGCAGATGTGGTTTTCTTCCCATCTTTCTGCAGCAAATCTTGGGCCCTTTCCGCACTGAGGCTTCTAGCGCAAGCGGGGGAGGCCAGCAAGCGCAAGAAGGCTCGTCCGGGAGGCTGCCGCTTCCCCCTCCTTCCTTCCGCAGGCGAAGGAACCAGCGGGGAAGCGGCACCGAAGGAGGCTTGCCGTGCAAGCCGCCCTCCCGCCCGTGCGAAGTGGGAGACCTCGCGCCGGATTCCCACCCCGCGCGCGCGAAGCGGGCGGCGTCGCGCCGGATTCCTCCCCCCTGCGCGCGCCGGATTCCTCCCCCCGTGCGCGCCGGATTCCTCCCCCCCACGTGCGCGAAGCGGGCGGCGTTGCTTCCCCGCGCGCATGCGAGCGCGAAGTGGGCGTCGTGTCCGTCGCGCTACCTCCCCACCCCGCTCCTTCCTTCCGCAGGGGCGGAGGGAAGGAAGCGTGACCCGGCCGGTTCCCGGAGGCTCCGCACGAAAGGTAAGTGTGGGTGGGCTCCGGGAGCGTTGCGCGAGCGGGGGGTGATTTTCGCTTGTACGCGAAAATCAAAAAACCCGCGCTCGCACCGCTTCAGCCCCGTGAGCCGGGCGGAAGTGGGAGTGCGTTGTGCGGAGCGACGCTCCCACTCCCGCGAGGCTCACAGGGCTATCGCGCGAGCAAAGGCCCGTGCGAAAAGGGCCTTGGTCATAATTCTAGATCAGGTGCTTAACTAGTTTGGTTTGATAGTTAAGTAGGATCTGTAGCCTGACCTGCCAAACTAGGATTATTGGACAGCTGCCACTGAGAGCCACAGGGATCTTTCTCATTGCCAACACCCTCCTAAAAGTGATCTCTGCTATGACTTTCAGAAGAAGGATCCCTGTCATCCCTTGTTCACAGAACAGCTCAGTCATAGGAAAAGGATGGAAACGTCAGCCAGTTGCATCCTGATCAACAGGAAAGCAAACCCCTGTTGCTTGTCTTAACTGCTGCCCAGTGAGTCTGGATTGGGGAATTTTACAGTTTCTACATATCCCCTCCTCTACCAACTACACAGAGATTAAGAATATGAACCAGCCACAAGACTGGCCAAGATCATGCAATGTACTTATGTAGGGTAAATCTACGTTCACTAGTTATGAAGTGGTTGCACTACACCCTCCTTTGGCTGAATTTGGGATGAAAAGAACATTCAAAGGTATACAAAAATTGTAGTAATGGGTTTCTCATATGTCAGGAAACCCTGAGGAGGAGGATCCTCAACAGGTGAGAATAACTGCAGTTAAGAATTCATTCTGCACAAATAAAACCATGTGTGGATATTTTGTCTTTTTTTTTTCCCCTGCACAGAACATTTCTGCAGATAAAACAGGATTCCTGCATATTCACATGGATTCCTGCACAAATATCCATTCAGATATTTTCTCTTTCCTTTATTTTTAAAATGTCCATCCAACCTTTGTCCCCAATGGGATCCTATGCATGTCTACATAGTTTTTGCAGCATTTGCATTTGCAATAATATTTGTATGCAGAAAATCCTCTTTTCTCTACAAAAAAAGTGCATTTTTTCTTAGATTCATAGAATAATCGAATCAGAGAGTTGGAAGAGACCACAGGGGCCATCCAGTCCAACCCCCTGCTATGCAGGAACACACATCAAAGTATTCCCAATAGATGGCCATCCAGCTTTTGCTTAAAAACCTCCAAAGAAGGAGACTCCACCACACTCTGAGGCAGCATATTCCACTGCCGGACAGCTCTGACTTTCAGGAAGTTCTTCCTGGGGTTCAAGTGGAATCTCCTTTCCTGCAGCTTGAATCCATGGTTCCTTGTCCAAGTCCCTGGAGCAGTGGAAAACAAATCCTCTCCTTCCTCTACGTGGCATCCCTTCAAATATTGGCTATCATGTCCCCTCTTAACTTTCTCTTCTACAGACTAAACATACCCAGCTCTCTAAGCTGCTCCTCATAGGGCATGGCTTTCAGATCCTTCACCATTTTGGTCACTGTCCTCTGGACACACTCCAGATTGTCGGTATCCTTCTTGAATTGAGGTGCCCAGAACTGGACACAATATTCCAAATGAGGTCTAACCAATGCAGAATAGAGTGGTATCATGACCTCCCTTGATCTAGACACATATTCCTATTGTTGCAGCCAAGAATCGTGTTGGCTTTCTTTGCTGCCGCATCACACTACTGACTCATGTTCAGTTTGTGATCTACCAAGACTCCTGGATCCCTTTCATACATACTGTTATCCATCCATGTGTCCCCCATCCTATATTTGTGCATTCCATTTTTTCTGCCTAAATGTAGGACCTTACATTTCTCTCTGTTGAAATTCATTTTGTTAGCTTTGGCCCAGCTCTCTAATCTGTCAAGGTCATTTTCAATTATGATCCTGTCCTCTGGCATATTAGCAACCCCACTCAATTGGGTGTCATCTGCAGATTGGATCAGCATGTCCTCTCCTCCTTCATCCAAATCATTCATGAAGATGTTGAATAGCACTGGGCCCAGGACAGAATCCTGTGGCACCCCACTAGTCACTTCTCTTCACTTCTTCAGAGAATAAGTCCCAAACATGGAACATGGAAAAAATGGAACATTCAACATTGTAACACTCAGCACAGAACATTCAACATGGAAAAAAATGGTAAAAATATTTGGCTTTGTCTGTGGGTAGAAAATATGAATGCTGAATACCAACATTGGAGTGTTGATTACATATCTCTTGCTTATTCTCCCATTGTGCAGTGGGAAGTGGCTGTTTCCTCAACTCCAGTGAATAAAGCGTTACATCGGAGAAACTAACAAATAGCTGCATATCATCGAAGTATGTCCAACTGCATGTGGAATGGTTACACCTACAAAATTCTGCTTGCACTGTCACAAACAGAATATATCTATTGCTCAAAGGCCAAAAATATATAACCACATGGTAAGGAAACATATGCCTGTGTGTGAGATCAATAGGATGCCAGTCTATTTGGTTAATGAGTCCCATTTTCTCCTCATAATGAGTACCATTCATGGTTCAAACATATGCATCAAGTTTGTAGGCAACCTAGTATCTTCCAAGGATTTCGAACTGTACTTGCATCATTCCCAGCTAGCATTCCTGGTGGTACCAATGGAAACCCAATACCTGTTGAGTACCAGGTTGGTACCCAGGACTAGACCAGATCCCTGCTCTTTCAATTTTTTTAGATAACATTCTATATTTTTAATTCCAGAGATTTTTTTAAAAAAGATTCTTGTCCGCTTTCTTAACATGTAAAATATCTTCTTGTCTTTGAAAATAAAGAACCTTTTAGTCGGTGATGCATTCACTCACATCTGATCTCCACTGCTTCTGGCTTTCCTCAGAGTCAAGAAACAGGAATCAAAAGGGCAACAGCCTCCTCCATTGACAACTTAAATAGTAGTTACTCAGTTTAAATGGAGAAACCTGCTTTGATGACTGTGACCGTGACATTCTATTGATGTGGCAATGGTTTCTGGACCAGCAGCGTACCAATTCTAGCACTCACCCAAAATATTTCTCCCAATCCACAGTGTTTGAGACACCTATATTGATAACATGCCAGGCTGAATGCCTCCGGTCCTGATACATGTTGAAGTATATACATATTTACAGTGAGGTTGAAAGTAGAAGTTGGTAAATTAGATCAGAAAGCAGAAGCTGCTCCCAGGTCCACAGTTTTGATGTCAGAATTAAAGAATCTGAATACAAGGACACCTTTCTATTTTTTTAAAAAAAATCTTTAGAAATATTTCATGTTCTGGGGTTAAATGAGAAATGCTGACTATCAAACATCAGATTCTGCTAGCCATAAATCTACTGGCAGCAGCTGGGTAGCTCTGTTCCTTTAAAAGATGGGACACTTTGAAGTCTGCCCACAGTTCCAACATCTCCTTAGGATGTGGGGAATTATAGCTTAAAGGAGGCCTGTGAGAGGAGGGTAATGGCAGGACCATTTCACCCGAGTATACCAGTACCAACTGCCAGGCTGACTCCAGTTAAAAGGTAGAGCATTTTATTGGGAATTAACAAGCATACAGGAAATCAAACAATCCCAAGAACCATACAAGGCTATCAGAAGGTGAGGCAGAAAAGGCTGGATAGGGAGAAATTGAGTGGAAATGGTGATAGTTACCAGTCCTGAAACAGAAGATCTGGATTGAATTGCTCAGACAGCATGTCTGAGGGTAGCAGGGAGGAACTGGAGTACTGTGTGCATTATAACACTCAACATACTACAATTTTGTAGGGGTTTTATACCTTACTTCCTGCCCTGAAAGAGGATATGTAGACAAAGTGTTAATAGCTTTCCTACAAGGTTGACAAAGGAGTCCAGAATGGGCTGATTGTCTTAGCTCTAGGTGTAAAACATTGATGGGAGTCCTGACAATCTCTTAATGTTTTTGTCAGGTAGTATAAATAGGGAAGGTCTTTGCAAGATATGCTCACAGTAGAGGTCCCTGATTGCTTCACCTGGGCAGTTTCACAGTCTATTGTTTTTGGGAGTGCTTGTAGCTTGCAGTTTTTGCAGAATCATCACAAGCCCATTAGCATTGGGTTTTCCTGCCTAATCCTCTCTGAACTTATGACCTGATCATGTCCAAGGTCATTTTGACTTGGCTAATAATAATAATAATAATAATAATAATAATAATAATAATAATAATTTATTTATATCCCGCCTCTTCCCGTGGATCAAGGCAGTACTACAACAATACATTAAACACATAAAAAGCATTAAAACATAACCAATCCCCCCCACCCACTAACCCATCTAAAACCAACCCCCTAAAACACATTAACTACAATCAACTAACTATTAAGAACAGGAGGACAGTTGGTGGGAGGCGGTGGAGTACTAGTCTGGGAAGGCCTGTCGGAAGAGAATGCTTCCAGCCAGTGTGCTTTCAAACATGTGTTTAAGCCATAAATATAGCCAATTATGAAAACAGCACATCCCACAGAGCAGAAGTGTATGATGTGGTAACACCTCATTGTTTGCAAGTATTCAATCACCACACCCGGCAATGTTCAATGCATTTTTTCACATTCTTAACATCTGGGCTGGAGACGTTTAATGGCTCCTTTTCTTCTTTTTGACTTTGATTATCTTGACTAGATCTGTGTAACAATTTCTAAACCAGCTGAGACCTTGCCCCTGAACTTCCCTTCATCTTCCATGAATCAAAATACAGCTTGACTGTTTTAAGGGATATAAGGAGGTTTTAAATTCCAGATTTTCCTACTCTGTTCTACAGTATTCTTTGAATATCTAGGCTGGAGTGAGAAAAAAGGGGAAAAAATCCACTCATTTCCAAGCTTGCAAACATCCTACCTCTGTGTCCAAAGCATTTCTTAACAATGTATTAAAGGATGTCTAATCTCAGTTAATTAACATTGAAAGTCAAATATCCCTGGTCCACCATGATAGAAATAAAGCAGTAAAAGCAAATACTCTGGGTCTTCTATACTCTGAATTCTAACACTTCAGTGAGCTTTACACAAAATGTCCACAGTTTTGTTTTCTTGGGCTAATGGATGCATGGAATATGATTTGCTTTTAGTATCTAGCTTGTCAAATCTGATTTTGTAAAATGGAAATTTAAGCATTTGTCTTTTTCTTCTCTTGTCATAGCGCTGTTGACATGGGCTGAAATATTGATGCTCTGTAGTCTTTAGAGTAAATAATTGATATTGTTGTACCATATACTTGGTGTGGTATGGAATATCCATTTAAAACTACTTTTCAATATTCCTCCTTCCCCTACCATCTCCCATCCCTGTTTTCTTCTAAAACAAGGTTGAAATCAAACAGGCTTTTCCCCCCCTTAGTATTACAAGCCAGTGGCTAGCATTCTGTATTCTAGGTACAGATTTTAACTTAAAATTATGGATCTGTAATTGCTCAGTATTCAGTAAAACTATGTATTGTAACTCTTACTTTAAGACTATATACAAATCACCCTCCAGCCTACTTTAGCAGCCAGCAGCCGGATTCAGAGAAGGAGGCTTAAAACTGTTCCATGTAACTAGTTACTTTTAGGGGATAACAAGGAAGTAACACAGTATATTTTAAAAGCAAACTAACAAGTAAGTACTCATTACTTTACTGGTGTAATGAGTAATAGTTTTTAGTCATCCTCAAAACTTTTCTGTAGAGAAAATTTATTTTGACCATAGGTTTTTAACTTTTATGACAATCTTTTATCAATATGAAGTATTTTTCTCCTCAAGAAAAGACAGAAAGTAATGGAAAAGTGAGAGCTAGTGTGGTATAATGGTTAGAGCATCCAACTATGATTCTGGAGATCAGAATTTGAGTTCTTGATCAGATATGGAAACCTGCTGGGTGACCCTGGACAAGTCACACTCTCTCAGCCTCAGAGGAAGGCAAAGCCCTTCTAAGAAGCCTTGGCAAGAGAACGTCACATAGGTTAGCCTTAGGGTCACCAGAAGTTACAAAAGAGTTGAAGACACACAACAGCAACATAGGCCATTTCCGCACGGCACTCTTATAACACAATTATTCCACTTTTTTTTTCTTTTTTTTTCTTTTATTAAAGTTATAACAAGCAATATTTACAAATAATCATTCTTTCTTCTTATAAATATATAAGAAACAGAAAGCAAAGAAATATGTACAAATTTATATACCTCGATCCACTGGGAGAGGCGGGATAAAAATAAATTTTATTATTATTAATATTATTATACCTATAAATTTATATACCTATCCAACATCTAATTCTATTTCTATTTCTTCTTCTTCTAAAAATATATACAAATGTATAGTTTCAACTTCCTTTTTTCTTTCTTCTAGTTTTATTACTCATTCATTTTTCCAAGCTTCTACTGATCATTTCCCTTTTTATGTGACTTGCCACATAATTTTGAAAATAAATTTTTAAATTCCCTTTCCCCATATCTTTGCTTATTTTCATTCTTTTCATTGCTTATTTTCATTCTTTTCATTCTTTCTGAATCGCCCATTTTCATTGTATGCATTCTTTAATTGGTTTCAATTCTTCCCTATTTTTCCCTCTTGTTTCACCCTTAAGTGCCATTGTCAAATCATCCATCATTATCATTTCTGATAGTTTAACATCCCATTCCTTGATATCTGGGATATGTTCACACTTCCAATATTTTGCATAAGTAATCCTTGCATTTGATACCATATACAGTATTATTCTCAAACATCTAATATGCTCTTTTTCTATTTGATCTAACATATTTAAAAGAAATATTTCAGGGTGCAAAGGAATATTAATTTGTAATATTTCCAATATTTTCTTTTGAATGCTTTTCCAATATCTTTTAGCTTCAGGGCATGACCACCACATATGAAAAAATGTACCTTCTTCTGTCTTACATTTCCAACATTTGCTGGAAATCTTGTACATTTTTCTTAATTTTGCTGTGTTTAAGTACCATCTATAGAGCATCTTAGAGTAATTTTCTTTCAGCTTTTGGGCTAATGTAAATTTTGTGTGTTCTTCCAGCTTTTCTCCCAATGTTCCAAGCTAATTTCATGTCCTACATTTCTTGCCCATTGTATCATTGAATCTTTAATTATTTCTCTGTTTAAAAATATTTTGTATAATTGAGCCACCATGTGGTCTTTTTTTTCAAGAATGACATTTTTCAAATTCATTTCTTTTCCCTATACTTTCAAATCCTTCCAATTTGTTATCCATTTTAAATCTTCCTTCCAATTTATTATATAAGAACCATTTACATTTGAAACCTTCCATCTCTAGTTCCTCTCTTGTTCTTATTCTTAGACTTGTCTTTTCTTCTACTAAAATATCTTCATATCCGATCCATTTTTCTTTCTTATCTCACCATCTTCCAAATAAGGCTTAATGGGGAGATAGCCATAACAGGATTTTAATATACATCTTCCTTTTAAATTTCTTCTACATTTCAAATGAAGCCCTTCTAAGATAATGGTTGAGGAATTCTTTATCTACTTTGCTTTTATTATACCAAAGATATCCATGCCAACCACATTTCAATTCGGATCCTTCCAATTCCAACATTCTTTCATTTTCAAGAATTATCCATTCTTTCAACCAGGTCAGGGCATTTGCTTTGTAATATATTTCAAGATCTGGTACACCAAATCCTCCTCTTTCTTTTCTCTCTATTAACATCTGCCATTTTATACTTGGCTTCTTCCCTCCCCAAATGAATCCCGATAAATCTTTCTTCCAATCACTGAAACATCCTTTGTTGATTATTATTATTGGAAGATTTTGAAAAAGATAATTAATTTTTGGAAGAATATTCATTTTAATTGATGCTATCCTTCCCAATAAAGATAACCTCAATTTAGACCATTTCTGACTTTCAACCTCCTGGAGTTTGCAGTTTTGGGAGAGGCCAGCCTCTAGGAGGTTGAAAGTGGGATAATCGCGCTATAAGAGTGCTGTGCAGAAATGGCCATAAATATATGCTGTGCCTAAACATTTGCACTCCGAAATCTGAAACAATGGGAAAACACTAACAAATGAAGACAGAATACCAAACAGTGTTCTCTTTTTCCAGCTTATATCCAACTTGCTCAGCTTATCCTAGCCCTGATGGCAGGAGATCCCACAAGTGCATTTTACCTACCTTGCCCTGAAACCAGCAATAATAATAAATCATTTGTGGGAATTTAAATCCTTGGCTATTTTATTCTCATGTTCAGGGATGAATAATTATGGTAGTTTTTTTCCCCTGATGCTGAAAAAGCAAGCATCCCTCTGCAGCATTCTTTCTCTACCCAAATATCCAAACGTATTGAGGAGGAATTCCTTTGCATAGAAAAACATGCTTCCCCCACCATAAACCCTGTTTGTGCAAAAGCAAAACAAAACATGTTTTCCTACACAATATAATTCCTCTGTGCAGAAGGATTCCTCTGAACTTTAGGATGTTCAAATTTTAGTGGTGTTTTTTGACCATTTTTCAACCTGGAAATGAAAAATAATGAATATTCTTTTGACCCCTTACAATTTTTATTGTTTATTATAATGAATAAAATATATCTAGAAATCCCAAGGCAATGTTCAGACAATAAAACAGAATGAACAATTATAAGGGAATTAAAAACAATTCAGCAAGGTGAAATAATGGAGGAAAATCTACAATGGAAGTCAGAACTGAACCACATTATAATTAAGCCGTTATAGTCATGGGAGGTCCCAGAGTCTGGTAGATTGTCTTCCGTCTATGCTGATTTTTTTTCCTGTCCTGGAAACCATGTCCTATAATGAGTGGCTTAGAAAACTGGACATGTTTAGCCTGGAGAGGAGAAGATTCAAAGGTGACATGATAGCCATATTTAAATGGAATGTGGTGGAGTGATTTTCTCTGGAGGTTTTTAAACAGAGGCTGGGTGGCCATTTGCTGGGGGTGCTTTGAGTGTGTGTTCCTGCATGGCATTGTGGTCTCTTCCATCTCTATGATTCTATGAAATATTTGAAAGGATGCCATATGGAGGATGGAGCACACCTGTTTTCTGCTGCTCCAGGGACTAGGACATGGAGTGATAGTTTCAAACTTCAGGAAAAGAGATTAAATTCTAACTTGAGGAAGGACTTCCTGACATTAAGAGCAGTTCAACAGTGTGATATACTGCCTTGGAGAGTGATAGAGTCTCCTTGGAGGTTATTAATTAGAGGCTGGATGGCCATCTGTAGGGAATGCTTTGATGATGTATTCCTGGGTGGCAGGGAGTTGGCTTCAATGGCTATTGTGCCTCTTCCAGGTCTGTTACTCTATGCTTCTATGTAAAACTGCAGCCCAATGGTACTTGGGCATGGCCCTGAGCTACTGATTGGCTGCAGGAATGTGCCTCATTTGTGGTAGGGTGGGACCATACAAGGTACTGAAAATCCCCTTCAATGATGACCAAGAAGGTATACATGTTGGTGTGATAGTTGCTTATGCTATGCTATGGAAGCCATTGAGCATGATGCCAGCCCCAAGCAGTAGAATCTTTCCTTCATTTCTGCTTCTTTGCCTCTCTCGGTTGGGACTGACTCTTGTCTGAATGTCATTCACAATTGGAAACCAGCTTTTATGTTAACTTAGGCCCTTTCCGCACCTGGCAATTAGAATGGGGCAGTGCGTCCTCTCACGGAGGTCATCTGCACCTTGGAGCGGACTAGGAGTGGACTACTTACTGGAGATCCGCACCTCAGTCTGCTCCAAAATGACCCCAAGTGGTCCTCCTGCATATTTTCTAAAGACTGCAAAAAACAGGTCTTTATTTTCCTGGAATGCACCATTGCGTTCCTGCTCCCTTCTGCAGATTCTCAGGCTCGCACCAATACCATTTTGGAAGCTGGAAGCTGCCATTTTGGAAGTTGGCAGCCATCATTTTGGAAGCTGGAGCAGTGTGGATCTACAGACCTCTCACTGTCCCGATTCACCCTGGACCAAGGAGGAGCCCTGCGGAAGGACTTCAGGGACAGTCCGCGTTGCTTCGGACCCCAGAAGAAGCGGTAGGTAACGCACAGAGCAATTCCTTTGCCTCGTGCGGAAAGGGCCATAATCATCAGATATCCTTTCCTCCCCAGCAATTTGGTGGCCTAGGTGGAGATTACTATTCTCATACAGACATTGGACAAGCAAAAGGTAAACAAATTTAACAGGCCAACAACATCTGGTAAAGTATTTCATACTTGTCTACTTCAATAATCCATCTTCTCCTTTAGATAATTGAATATTACAACAGATGGGACTATTCTAAAAGGCTGTTGCCCAACTGATTTCACCAATAATATATTGCATCGTTGGTCTCTGTACTTGATTAATAGCTTGCCATTTTGATCTCAGTCTCAACAGGGTAGTTAATGGAAGTAGTTTTGTTATTCCCTCTACCTTTAGCAACCATTTGCTTTTTAAAGAAGGTTCTGGATGTGATTTCCATTGTTTCCCAAAACTAAGTTTAGCTATGGATAATGACTATGAAATTATTCCATACTATTCAGCTGGTGTACCTTTTATATTGTTCAGCAAATGATTATTATTACTGGGTCAGAAGGCAAAGAAAAGTGCAAAGTTTCATAGGTCGCCAAGCTAGAAGCTTATGTAATTAAGCTGGAAGTGACATGAAAGACAGGAAGCTATCTTATATCAAGACAGGTGGTCCCGGGAGTTCATTTTGATTGGCAGATGCTCTACAGGGCATCTGCAAAAGTCTTCCCCATTAGCTGCTAACATGGAATATACTGGTGATTTTCCTACATGCAACATATGTATTCTACCATTAAGCTATGACCTTCCCTTCCAGAAGTGGTTGCATGGAAAGGTGAGAGCACTGGATCTCTCGAAAAGAGTACGGTAATCAATTGGCAAGGCAGAAGCTGAAAAACAACCAGCCACATGCCACACCCACACTCCCCGTGAACAATTTGTCAGATAAAAGAAATAAAATTGATCTTCTTTAGGTAAAGAGCCACTGGTATGTAGTAATTTCAGGTTGGACTAGGAACTCTGGAGAGCAGAGTTGGAATCACCACTCAGCCATGGAAACCCACTGGGTGACCTTGGGAAAGTTGCAGTCTCTCAGCCTGATAGGAAAACAATTGCAAACTTCCTCTGAGTAAATCTTTCCAAGAAAACCCTACAGTAGGGGCACCATAAGTCAAAGGCAACATGAGGGCACACAACGAGAAAGATAACAACAGCAACTTCTTTGTAAAATATATACAATTAGCTTTACTTAACAACACTAGTCCACAACCAAATGCATGGTCTAGTGGAGGAAAGAGAGAAGAAGACCAATAGTTGCAGGTGATAGAGATCCAAGGAGAGAGAAAATGTTGAAAAACAAATGAATATGAAATTATCATAAATATATATAAGAACCAGCATACTGTAGTGGTTTGAGTGTTGGACTACAACTCTGAAGGTCAGGAGTCAAATCCCCACTTAGTCATGGAAACCCACTGGATGACCTTGGGCAAGACACACTCTCTCAGCCTCAGAAGGCAAAGATGAAGCCCCTATGAACAAATCTTACCAAGAAAACCCCACAATAGATTCGCCTTAGTGTTGCCATGAGTCAGAAATGATTTGAAGGCACACAACAACATAAATATATGTTGTACCTAAACAGCTATAGGCTTAAATCTTGTTATTAACACTGACTAGAATAGATCCACTGAATCAATGTAATTTACCTTTGTGTTGACTAACCGTTCAACAATTAACTGAATGAGTCTACTCTAGGTGGAAGTAATCAACAAGATGCCAGTCAAAGAGTGATATTTGTGTTCTTGTTGTATGCCTTCAGCTAATTTCCAACTTACGGTGACCCTAAGGCAAACCTATCATGGGTTTTTCTGGGGCTGGGATTATGTGTTATGTTCAAGGTCACCCAGTGGGCTACAATGACTGAACAGGGAATCGAACTCTGGTCTCCAGGGTCATAGTACAACACTCAAACCACTGTACTGTGCTGGCTCTCTAGAGTGACATACTTAGTAGAAATTGTGACAAGAGTGTTCAGGTGCCCAACAACTCAAAGCTCAAGGTCTTTCTTCTCTCACTTTTGTCAGTGAGTAGACACTCTCTCTCTCTCTCTTTCTCTCTCTGTCTCTCTGAAACTATTATTCATTGCTGTTAGGAGTAGTAAGCACATGCAGTCATCTGTCTGGCGCTTCTCGATGTGAAGTGGAATGAGTGCATCACAGCATCCTTTAATGGTATCTTGCCTGGTAAGAATCCTTTCCAAACTAGCCACTTTAATTGCCTGGCAGGATAAAGATTTGCTGAGGCATTTAGAATGGTCCCCTGAATGACAGGGGATCCTTCCTTTATTACAGCCACATCACTCAAACTGTTGCAAAGTCAAGTCATGTGTCAGCCATCCCATCACAAGCTTCAATTTCCAAAGCGTAATATCTTGGTCGTTTCAAATTGCATTGGGATGGAACGTGAAGCATGTGATGTCAGCTCAGGTGAAGCTTCATTTAATCAATCAGAATTGGGTTAAATTTCTTTTTGAAGTAAAAAAAGTGGGACACAGTTTGGTCTTCACATATGCAGGATTTTCTCTTCCCCCGCGCCACCACCTTAGCAATTTGCTAAGTGAACCGCTGGAGCAACATCAAGAGAGATGGTGGGACGAGTGTGGAAAAGTCCTTTAACCTTCCAAAGAACTCTGTTGGAAAGGACAAGAGCTGAAACTTTTATACTCCTATTTTGAATTTTTCAGGTAAAAAATAACCATTTCACTTGAACAGAATTTAAACATCTGTCGAGTGCTGTTATTTCTGCATCTTTGGTACTATTTCTCAATCATCCTTGTGTTTCTGGAGTCGTGTGAGTGTCCAAGCTAATATGGCATAGTTGATACAGTGCTGAAGAGAGACTTGGAAGGTTCTAATCTCCAGTGAGCCATGAAATTCATCTTTGGACTTTTTTCCCCTCGGTTTGACATCCTTAGAGGATTTTTATGAGGATATAACACAAGGGAGGGGAGCCATGTATACTACCTTGAGTTTGCTGGAAAAAAGGCAAGTTTTAAATGAAAATAAGAAAACATATGAGGCTGGTGAAACAATGGTAACCTAGACAGACTCCTTGTCAGCTCAGCATTTCTCTTTTCTCTGAAATGCACATAGGAAAAGAGATTCCCCCTAAACCTCAGGAAGAACTTCCTGATGGTCAGAACTGTTCAGCAGTAGAATATGCTGCCTCGAAGTGTGGTACAGTCTCCTTCTTTGGAGATTTTTAAATAGAGGCTGGATGGCCATCTGTTGAGAGTGCTTTGATGTGGGTTCTTGCATGGCAGGGGGTTGGACCTGATGGCCCCTGTGATCTCTTTCAACTCTATGATTCTAAGATTGACACATACACCCACATCTTTCACAGATGGTATGCATAATAACAGAAGTGGGAATAATGAGGTATTTGGAGGTATTTGGGGGGCTCCAGGGACCTACATTTGTCCTCATTTTTTTTTAACTTTTTGGTGGAATTAAAAATTAAAGAGAAAACATTTTTAGCAAAAAGAAGGGATATTTTAGTCAATGGGGAACCTGTGCACTTGAAAGTGTCTGTCTTATCTGTCTGTCTATCTATGGATTTTCCTCCCTGCATTTTTTTCCTTAAAAAAACAACACTTGTAATTCTCATGGAATAGATTTGCACATGGAAAAAGAAATACCTCTACTGTACCTTCCTAACAGGGATGTAGATATCATTTCCCCCCCTGCATATACAAATTAAAGAATTGCAAATATTTTCTCCCTGGTGCTGGAATTGCAAGGGATTTTGCTCATTTATTTGCATAATTGTTCACATTTCAGGAGGGATTTCCCTCCTCTGAAAAATATGAAAAAAAAATTATTCAGAGTGCACTATTTTTGAGCAATATTTTTAAAATCAAAATGTTTACAAAATGTCCTGAAATGAACAAAATGTCATGGCCATTGACCTTTTTTTTCCATATCACACTTCAATGTATTGGGATATCCTTCCTGGTCAACAGCAAGGGAAAAAAAAGTTAAGTATTCATGTTCTCTAGTCAGCAGAAATGGATTTGACAGTTCTTGTATCCCTCATCAAAACCTGCTTTACATTCCTGATGCCAGATGACACAGCCCTCGCCGACAAAATCCAGCAAAGGTTCATGCAATAAACAAGCCCTCCTTCCACATCCTCCCAACCTGTCATAATGAAGGCATTTTGCTAGCATAAATGGACAGATCTGTTACTGCTGGGACAGGCGGCTGTATTCATTTGATGGCCAATTCATACATCGTGATTTCTATCAGGTTCTTTTTTTTTTTTTTTTCAAGCATATCCTCCCATCACCCCTATTTCTGTCACTACGCACTTTCCTGGCTGACAATCGAGGGTGATGCGCATATGATTAGACAATCACACTGTCCCTTTGGTTCATTGTCTTCTCTGAGCCTGTGATCAGACCTGCTATCTGCCCCACCAAGCAATCAAGGTTAAGGGTTAGAATCATCACCTGTCAATCAAACCTTCCCTTTCTAACATTCTTCTGGCTTATTTGAAGAACTGTGACTTTGTTTCAGAAATACACAGGGATAGAGAGAAATTCTGATGTCAGAAGATCATTGTACTGACTATAAAGCTTGAGGAACATTATCTTTGTAAGTGCTGATGCAACCTGACTTTCACCACATTTTGGATATAAGCTTGTAACTGCATCTGGAGGAGCTAGCATTGTGTAGTGGTTTGAATGTTGGACTATGATTCTGAAGACCAGGGTTCAAACATGGAAACCCACTGGGTGACCTTGAGCATGTCACACACTCTCAGCCTCAGAAAACCCAACAATTAGTTTGCTTTAGGGTTGTCGTAATTCAAGAAATGACTTGAAGGCACTCAACAACAACAACAAAGTCTGTCACTGATCTTCTCACTTTCCAAATGTGTCAATCTGGTTCTTGGGTCAAAATCAGTGCCAAAATACATGTTAAGATGTGTATTTCGGAATAAGAGAATTTTTAAATAAAATGTTGTGTTGGAATTATGCACAATCTTGTTTCTTTAAAGACATAGGTCATGGTATTGAGTGGTGATTGTTGGCTTTCATATTAGTAGGACACTGAATCTACTCTGGGATTTAGTCTAAACTTTAAAGGAGCTGTTCAAGGTGTTGAACCTATGCCAAACCATGGATAGTTCCTTAAAGTTCATGTTCAAACTTAGAAAAGATTCACTACCCCACTGACATGGAAACTGCCAGATGCCACTGGCCCTTTTCATACTCTACCTTGTCCTGTTGTTCTCTGATGGCGATACTAGCAGCAGCTCTGCTGGGAAGGGAGCATGATGGGAGCACTCCCTTCCACACTGGCTGGCTCCCTGCTGAAGAAAGTGTGATGGACATGTCTTTTCCTTCTACAGCACATCCGGGAACTTTCCCAAGTTGCACTGGGGCAAGAAGCACCTCCATTGTGCTTCTGGGGCTTCTGCAGGCCAAGTAAGTGAGAGATGGTTGTGTGATCACATGTCATTGATGGGGAAAATCCATCAATGATTTAATCCATGATCATGCTGCCTGGTGATAGGAGAAGGATGGGACCACAGCAACATCATGCAGAAGCTTCGTCACAGTCCTGTTCCTCTCCTGTCTCCATTCCAGGACAACGGCATCCTGCAGAAAGGGCCCTCACTTTATTACTATGTATTATGGGGACAAGAAAACTCCCTGGTACTATAGGGAGCCTTTAGACTTCCGCTCCCAGAATCCCTTCCGACTGCTGGTGTATTGGCTAGGGCATCTGAGATTTAAAGTCCAATATCCGGAGTTTTTCTGCTACTTAGAGCCACTGTCTGAGAAATGCTGCTCATTCACGTTAGCCTTCTTTGGACACAACAGAGGACAGCTTCATATGTGACAATCTTAATTTAAAAGATCTGTTTAACACAAGTGTCACAAGTAGCATCGTTACCTGCGATAAGTTAAATTTGGGGGTACTGAGTGTGACATTTCACACTAACATTTCAAATGTCATTTGAATGGCATTTCAAGAGTAATGTAATAGGTGAAAATCATATGATTTACTGGTGTAACAACTAATGTTTTATAGCTACATTTGCAAATTTACTTTTAAAGACATTTTAGAAATATTATGGCAAAGTTTCTTTTTAGAACATTTATACTGTTCTTGTGTCAGTCCCATGAATCTTAATAAAAACAATGGAAAGTAAGTAAAAGATAATAAGCAATGCACTAAATAACAGTTACAAATTGTGACAATGAGTTATTTTTGCAAGCATGACAATGAGTATTGCAAGAATTAGTTTTTAGAAGTAACTTGCCAAGTTGTAGTTATAAATATATAACTCTTACGGTGCTGTCACCTGTTGGCCTCTATTGTACCCTAAAATGATACTACCTCTAGGACTTTATGAAGGGAAAGAATTGGCATTATTAATCAAATAGCAATGTCATAATGCTATTGATGGCACAATTCCCTTTTAATTTTCATGATTCTATTCTGTGGAATCCCTGTATTTGACACTTGTTGTTGTTGTTGTTGTTGTTGTTGTTGTTGTTGTGTGTCTTCAAATCATCTCCAACTTATGATGACCCTAAAGTGAACCTATCACAGAGGTTTCTGCGGCTGAGAGTGTGTTATGCACTCAAGGTCACCCAGTGAGTTTCCATGGCTGAGCAGAGAATCAAACCCTGGTGTCTGGAGTCCATAGTCCAACATTCAAACCACTACATGATGCTGGGTCTGCATTTGACATTTAGGGAGGGGAATTGATCATTCTCAATCAGGAAACTCTAGAGCCTCGAGAAACAGATTCCAAAAGCTACCCTTTCACAAGAAGAATGGCAATTTTGGAAAATGGATTAAATAAAAAGTTGGCTCTGGGGGGTGGGTTTATTCACCTATTTTTGTGATAATAATGTGGTGTTTTGTTTAAACTGGAGTTGAGTTGTTTAATTTTGTAAAACAAAACAAAAAAAACAAAAACAAAAAAAAAATAAAAAAAATAAGCTAAAATATAATCGGCTTTGGAGAGTGGGTTTACCTTTAGAGATAGTTTAATATGTTAAGTAATAAGATTATATTTAGTAATAGCATTAGATTAAATTTAAGGGAAAAATATAGAATTAAGAATGATATTACTATAATAATAATGAGTATAATGAGAATAAGAATCAGAGATAGGTAATAAAAATATATAAGTACTCTGATATAGAATAAGCTGAATAAGTTTTTGATTGTAATTATATAAGAGGGAAATAATAATGTAAGTTTGCTTTTGGTTGAAATTTTTTGTTTTACTATTAGTTGTATCACATGGTGTTTTACTTTTGTGTTTGTGTTTTTTTTTCCTTTCTGTATAATTAATAATAAAAAAAAAAGAAGAAGAAGCATATTTCATTGGAATCTGCAGCCATGGCAGCTAAAGCAGAGTCTCATTCAGGAGGAAAACAGGTTAAAAAGTCAAAAGAATGGATGGATGAATGTAGATGAAATGAACTGTGTCATATTTAAACATGGCTATCATGTCCCCTCTTAACCTTCTCTTCTGCAGACTAAACATACCCAGCTCTCTAAGTCTATCCTCATAGGGCATGGCTTCCAGGCCTCTGACCATTTTGGTCGCCATTGTAGCCATGTTTAAATATTTGAAGGGATGTCATGTTGAGGAGGGAGCGGGCTTGTTTTCTGCTGCTCCAGAGACCAGGACAAGGAGCAATGGATTCAAGCTGCAGGAAAGGAGATTCCACCTGAACCTCAGGAAGAACTTCCTGACAGTCAGGGCTGTCCGGCAGTGGAATCTGCTGCCTCGGAGTGTAGTGGAGTCTCCTTCCTTGGAGGTTTTTAAGCAGAGGCTGGATGGCCATCTGTTGGGAGTGCTTTGATGTATGTTTCTGCATAGCATGGGGTTGGACTGGATGGCCCCTGGGGTCCCTTCCAACCCTATGATTCTATAATTCTATGTCACAAAACGACAATTAAAAGGGAGGAGATCTACCACAGTCAGTGGGAAGCTCTCTGATCCTTTGAAAAGATTTTGCACAACATTCTGTCCCTCCTCCTTTTGATTCACTGCTTATGAATACTATTCTTAAATCTGGATGCTGGATCCTCAAGGCTAGAGGGAACTGTTTCCTCTCAGTAACTAAAAAGTTGTCATGAAGTCAACGTGGTTGACCCTGCCCTATTAAAAAGAAGGAAGAATTGTAGAACTACAGCTCCCAGAAACCAGGCAATTTTTCCCGGTAGTTCAACAACAAATATTGTTGCAGTGCACATAATTCCCATCTCTGCTCTGAAGACTTAGACTGTAGCTTGTATCTGTGATCCAATCTCCTTCCAGGGTTGAGGTTTGTGTGATTTTGGTTACAAATGTATATATATATCCATCAGGGACAATTGTGGTAGGATTTTGGACCATTTTCCAGCCTGGCTACGTGCCCAAAAGCTGCAGTTGAGGTTTGTTTTTGTTTTAATTAGCTGGAAATGTTGCATGATAATTAAATTCATCAGAAATGAATTACATTCACTGAAATTAATTGTTCCGTAAATATTTGTGCATCTGGTCCTAACCTCCTTCCTCCGCTTCTAGGGCTTTCAAATTCTTTGGTTTTTCCCCAGTTCCTCTCCTCACTCCACTTCTTCCTTTTAATGAAACCAACCCACAGAGTGAAAATGCAGAGGAGTGTAATTGTCAGTAGGAGGGCCTAAACTGTTCAAATGATTTCTGTAGAAGCCAATCCAGTGACTCTTTGTTTCTGCCCATGCCGCCTTCAATCGCTCAGGAAATTTTTTAAAAAGAACATAGGTCCCTCTCTCCCATTTATTTATTTGTTTATTTATTTACAGAGAGGGATGGATGGCAAGAGAGAGCAGGCTTGTTTTCCACTGCTCCAGAGACTAGGACAAGGAGCAATGGATTCAAGCTGCAGGAAAGGAGATTCTACTCGAACCTCAGGAAGAACTTCCTGATGGTCAGAGCTGTCCAGCAGTGGAATATGCTGCCTCAGAGTGTGGTGGAGTCTCCTCCTTTGGAGGTTTTTAAGCAGAGGCTGGATGGCCATCTTTTGGGAGTGCTTTGATGTGTATTCCTGCAAAGCAGGGAGTTGAACTGGATGGCCCCCGTGGTCTCTTTCAACTCTATGATTCTATGCAGTTTTTCCCTCCAGGTCTCCTCCCCCAAGTGGATGGGCAGGCAGCCCAACAAGCAAAGAGAGATGTGTATTTTGAAAGGACCTCCTGTAACTTTCCTTTTACTACCTATGCTGCTGTTCTTTTCCTGCCTGCTTGCCTGCGTTGGTACAGGGCTGGGTAAATACCTGCATATACCTTAAACTACACCATGTTTCTGAACTGCCCCCGAAATGTACAACAAGGTGTGAAATTTGCATCCAGCCTTGAACCACACTATTGTGGCCATAGATCCCCCCCACTATGCTTCCAAGGGCCCCTCCCAAGCCCCCATTTTTTTTAAAAAAATCAACATGATTTTAAGACAATTTTTGTCCCAAAGCATGGAAACATGCACAAAATATTCCCACCTCCAAAAGCAACCCAGAATTTGTGCTAGCCCTCCGGTGCCTCTATTTTCCACTGTAGTACCTCTTAAAATGGCAACAGGAAGGGACATCATGTCTCTTCCAGTCACCATTTTGAGAAGGATTGCGGAGGAAAGTGGAAATATTTGGGCTTATTTGGTTTGGAGAGGTTTGGTCTGGGGAAAGTCTTGATAAAAATAGGGGCAGAGAGAAAATCAGTGTAGCTTCTTACAGGAGTGTGTATGTGTGTGGATTACAGTGGCAGCAACCACTGAAAGTCTTCTTAAGTGTCTTTGTCAGATGGGTCTCTTGCAGTGGTGGGACTGAGAAGAAGTCTTTCCTGAGGATATTAACACTCAGGCAGGTTGATACAGCCTGTGACACATGTAGGCACTTAACTGGTACCAGATCCAAAGTCATTGTCCTATTTCAGTCCCAGAAGCACAGCTGATAATTCAAACAAAGCAAACTGAATAGCTCCTAGCTCATTACTTACTTTTATTCTGTAACCACAAGGTCAAAAATAAACTCCAGCAGAATTCAAAGGCAAGTGAGTCTAAAGTCAGTCAGGGTATTCCAGAGTCAGGCACAGCGCTCAGCAAGGCATCCAGCAAACAGAGAAGTCAGATAAGCTCTGAGAACACCTGGTGGGGAAGGGTGGCAGCTATATAGGTCAGCCACCTAACACAACTGTTTCCTGATTAATTGTTGGTGATTATATATTGTCTGAGCAGAGGCTCTCTCTTTGGCCTTTTCCTCACTGGGCTATTAAAATGGTGCAGAGCGACCTCCAATGGAGGTCTTCTGCACCATAGAGTGGACTGGGGCAGACTACTTTTTGTAGTTCCATACCTCAGTCCACTCTGGAGTGATCAGAACTGGTTGCACAGCATGTTTTTTAAAAACCTTTTTTTAGAGGTTTTAAAAAGCACAGAGCGCTTGACTCTGTGTCGCTCCATTGCTGTGCTCTGGTGCAGATTTGCAGGTGCGCACAAGTGTGTGCCTGCAGATCTGCCAGGGGCGGGCTTTAGGCTGGCGAGCTCCTCTGGTTGGTGGAGAGCCTCTACCAACCGGAAGCCACCATTTTGGACGCCGGAGCAATGCGGAGTGAGGAGCTTGCACTGCTCCTCGTCCCGATGGACTCACCTGGGCAGAGAAGAAAGCCGGTGAGTCCCGTTTTTGCCTGTTTATTTTCACACATGCAGAAAGGGCCTTTGTCATCTGCACACAGCAAAGTTAGGTACTGGTAAATTATCTTCTGTGTCTGAAGGGGCAGGACTGTCTGCTGGAGCTGGCTCTGCCCCTTATTCTGTTTGTGGCACTGGAACCTCTTCCTGAAGAGCCACTCCTCGCACCCCCCCCCCGTTTCAACCACTGAGTCTGAGCCCATGTTCTGGAAGCAGGGCATGACAATCACAATGCACAACAAGAATATAAAGGATATTCTCTGTGAAGGTATGAAGCAGAGGTTCTTTTTGACTGTGTACGTGTGTGTTTTTTTTCTTCCAGAACCCACCTATGTGCACCCTTCTTATCAACATGTTCAGATTTGTTTTGTTTTCATTATTGAGACCCCAGAATACTAAGCATCAAAGCCATGGGAAATATTCTGTAAACAGTTTCCTTAAATCTCTCACAGATTATCTCTGCTGCTGTGTGGTCTGCCCGCTGAGGGAAATAGACATCTAGCTAAAGTAATATTTTGAAAGAAACAGCACGAGGAACTGCAAAACAGTGAAATGTGAGAAAGGAGAAGAAGGAGAGTATCAGCTTGCCTTGATAACCAACCAGGAAAGCTGGAAATGGGCAAAACTGCTCCCCCCATTGTCTTCATTTTATTTCTTTTTTGTTTCTAATATCCATTTTAGCTGGTATCTATATAGGTTGAGATGCTACTCTGGGGTGGCATAATGCACATAGATATAGATATACCGTGTATACTGACATATAAGACACACTTCCCCCCCAAAAAAATGCCTTCTGAAAACGGGATGTGTCTTATACACCAGCACATACAGTAACTCCTTCTTGCTGGGGCAAACAGAAAAAGAGAGGCGACTTTCTATTCCTTTTTGCCTCTGTTCTGGTGTCACGGTGCTTTATAAGATTAATCCTACAGAGGATTCACACGTTTACTTACCATTCAGACAGAAATGACAGGAACGGGGAGAAAGGACGTCGCCACCCCTGTGTGCCTCTCTGCACTCACTCGCAACTCCTCTCAAACCTCTCCGTATTCACTCAGAACCCCACACACACCTCTGCAGCCCCACACAGACCTCCCCGCAGTCACTCGCAACCCCACACACATCTCTCTGCATTAACTTGCAACCCCTGCATCTGCTCCCCATTCCCCCGTCCTCTGCTCTCAGTCACCATTTTCTGTGGAGAAGATGCTTTTTAAGATTCCATACAGTGTGAATTTAGCACAGAGCAAGTACTAAAAATTTCTGAACTAACTCATTGCTGCTTTGAAAATGAAATTAGAGGCCTCCCTACAGAGGCAGAAACATGTCGGGACAGGGTACTAAATTTTTCCTCCCTAAAGAATGCAATCTGAAAATGGGGTGCATCTTGAATGCACTGGCATAGATAAAAAACCAAGGGTGGTTGGTATGTATGTGTGTATGTATGCATGTGTGTGTGTGTATGTGTGTGTCCAGGACTCAAGGTGGCTTCCAAAAGCTAAAGCAGATGCATAGATCTACATACTAAGATATGTATGAATTTTGCTATAGAACCCTACATTGAAGGATGGTGTGCAACCAAACTAAGACATCAAATGTGCAGTTGAATGCACAATTGTGCATCCATGTATAATATGAAATGCGTATTATTGTGCAATGGCACTGCATTGACAGCTCCACTTCCACAGCTTTGAACTGAATGCAGCTGTTTGCCTCATACAAACATATCCAGCTACTTCTTTAAAGAAAGTTGTGCATGCACAAGGCACCAACAGGATTCAAGCCACATAGTTTTGTATGCATTTCCTAAGATAGGAATTAATGTACACACTTGCTCTAATGGATGCATCTTTTTTCAACCAAAGTCCATGTATTCAGTCATTCTTTCTGCATAACTTTTCAAGCAATCTACCTATTTTTGTGCATGGATTTTTTTCCAATGGAGAACAATTGCATTGAAATCTGGAAAAGTGCAAATTTCAATAGTTGAATAGATTTCAGTTCATTTTTTTCTTCAGGTGTCAATGAAATATGTCTATATGACAATTTGTATGGAAAGCATTGGCAGTTGAGGGTTTCCATATTGCTAGAGAAGTGAATCCACTAAATTAAACATTTTAAGTGCTAAATACTTAGATAGCCAAAATAAGCTCAGCACTTTGAATACCTCCTGGTATTCTCCCTGGTAAGGGCCTTTCTGCACTATCATAGGGCTATTATTCCATGTTTAACATCCAATGGCATACTGGGGTTTGCATTTTAGGGAGGGTCATTTAGAAGTCTCAGCCAGAGAGCTCTTTGGCCTCAGTAAAGCCCAGAATCCCACAGGAGGTTGAAAGTGGAATAATAGCACTATAACGGTGTAATGTGGAAAGGTCCTAAAACCTTTGGTCAGTTCAACACTGTGCTTACACTGGAAGACACCAATGACCATTGATGGGGGCAGGAGAAGGGAACCATTCAGAGTGAAGACAATGCTTTCTTGACTACATAGATAATCTTAACCAATGAAGGATCATGCAGTGAGTTGAACTCAATATTATGTACTAGCCAATCAAATTTGTCCCTATGCTGACAACACTTAGGACAAATGAAGCCCATTTAAAGTGTGGATGGTGAATAGTTGAAGGACTCTCTCCATTTTCAACCAATCACCAAAACAGCCCTCCGGGGAGGAAGATTATATGAAAACGTTTTTTAAAAAATCACCTTAGTCCTAGCATTAACACATGCCTATCACAGTCCAGGTATATTTTTATTTGGTACGGAAGAGGGAGAATAGGAATTATGTCAAGGACTTCATGTCATAAAGCTGGCTTTGTTTCAGACTGCTAGAAGGTTTGATTGGATTGGATTGGATTTGACAAGCCAACTTTCCTGGCAGTTTACAAGATGTCAAGAAATCTATCAAAGAATATCAGGTAAGCTGCCTGTGTAAGCTATGAAAGTCTACCACAGCTATAGAGAAGCCGGTATGTTCTGAGCAATATGAAGATGTTATTTTAGTTTTCCTTCATGTCTGACAAAGGAAACCCAGCGTTATCATTCTATAGCAGCACAGTCTGTAAACTGTGATCAAGTGTGATGAAAGTGGCAATTGGCACCTGGGGACTGGAGATGCAATCAGGCAGCCATTTCCCCCCATGTGAGATTTGAATCTTCTGGAGAGTGCTGAGTGAAATGATCTTAAGCAATATCACTGAAACCTGAATCTTACAGCCCTTTTGCACGACTCAGTTATAGCACTACGATTGCACTGTAACCACCATGGTTTAACCTTATGGAATCCTGTATTTTGTAGTCTGTTGTTGTTGTTGTTGTTGTTGTTGTTGGAAACAAAGTGGCAACAGTTGTATGGATTAGTGAAAGAAAGCTCTGAAAAGCATGCCTGCCCTTTTGTTTCACCTATTTGTTTCTTTGATCTATGTTCTCACACGTTTTGCCTCCTTCCTTCCTGCCTGCCTTTTGCCTCCTTCCTGCCTCCCTTTTTATTTCCTTTCTTCCTCCGTTTTTCCAAAAGCTACTTAGTCCCTTGTCTCAATTTGGACCCTTCTGTACTATACTGTTATGATGCTATTATTCCACTTTCAACATCCTATGGAATCCTGGGCTTTGCAATTTAGGGAGGGGCATTGAGAATTCTTAGCCAGAGAGCTCTTTGGCCTCAGCAAACTACAAACTCCAGAATTCCACAGGATGTTGAAAGTGGAATAATAGCACTTTAACAGTGTGGTGTGGAAAGGCCCTTGATCTAGGAAGGGAACATCTGTGAGGCTCAGGATGGCTTATACTCACTCATGAGAGCCTGTTTTTAGGGCCTTTTTTAGCAAAAGTTAGGGAGCTTTTTTTTTTCTTCAAAAAACACCTCCTTCCTATTGAAGATGGATTTATTGAAAAAATAAATATAAGTTTTTTTATTCCTTTTTTTTAATCTTACAAGAGCATGTTGAGTATTTTTGTCCTGTTTATTAGCAAAGCTCACATTGCACTACCTACACCGCAATGTGTTTCTTATAGATACCAAATATTACTACAATTGTTGCATACTTTCAAGTTATTCCTGACTTATGGTGACCCTAAAGTGAACCTATCAACATATGATGAACACATAAATAAATTCCATTGAGTCAGTGGGTCTACTCTAATCAGGACTAACAATGGGATTTAGGTCTATAGGTGTTTAGGCACAACATATATTTATGTCACTGTGTGCCTTCAAGTAATTTCTGATTAATAGCAACCCTAAGGTGAACCTATCATAAGATTTTCTCTAAGGCTGAGAGTGGCCCTTTCTGCACCTTAACTTTCACAAAGTTGTCTGGTGGGGATGCTGACAGTGGGTCTGTTGGAAGGGGAGCATTATGGGAACGCTCCCCTCTGTACTAGCTGGCTCCCTGTGGAAGGGAGCACAATGGCCACGTCTCTTCCTTCCACAGCACAGCTGGGTACTTTCCCAAATTACACTGGGATAGGAAGCACAGCCCTCGTGCTTCTGCAGCTTCTGTAGGATAGGTAAGTGAGGAATAGTGGTGTGATCACATATCATTGATGGGAAAACCTGTCAATGATTTAATCCACAGTTCCACTGCCTGGTAACAGAAGAAGAATAGGATCATGACGATGTCATGTAGAAGTGTTGTCACGGTCTGATCCTTCTACCATCCCCATTGCAAGATGGGAGGGTGCTCCAAAAAGGGCCAGTGTTTGACTTGCCCAAAGTCACCCAGTGGGTTTCCATGGCTAAGCAAGGATTTGAATACTGATCCCCTAGTCCAATATTCAAACCACTAGACCATGCTGGTTCCTGATTTGTAATTTAGGGAGGGGTATTTAGAACTATCAACCAGAGATCTATAGTGCATCTCCAAGCTACAAACCTTGGGATTCCATAGAGTGCACCTTTGGCAGCTGAAGTTCACAGTATGATAATGATTTAGTGTGAAGAGGCTCCAGTTAGGGAAAAAAAAGAAATTAGATCAAAGGAATTTATCTAAATGTTGGGTCACCTTCAACAAATACAGATCCCTACTTGCATTTTAAAGGTAGGATATTGAGGCTGAGACATAATTTAATGTTCTTTCTTTCTGACCCACCCTCAGCATGCAGAGGTGATGTAGAAGCATATCTGCTAAAGGAGCTAAAACTTGTGGAAAACTACACTCTCTCTACAGAGGAGGAAGAGGATTAGAAGCAATAAAATTTCCTTAATGCATTGGGTTCACTTATGCCAGTCTGTCTATCTGGAACTCTAAAAAATACAGGAAGAAATTTGGATGAAGCAAACTTTGAAAGCTTGAACAAAAGCAATTGCCTTATGCTTCTTCAAATTATTTCTCCATTTGGACTAATATTGTCCACTGGGATAGACAGCAGCTCTCTAGAGTTTTGATCAATAGTCCTTTGCTACCACCAGTTAAAAAGTAGCTGTGGATGCCATGAATTGAACCTGGAACCTTTGACAGGTATATGTTCCACACTCTAGCTAAATCCTCTCTGTACAGCTTCTCTGCAGCGTCCTTTATTTTTATTCCCAGTGGAAAAAACATATTGATGAAAGTCTCCTATTTCCAGAAGAGCCATCTGTAGCCAAATGTAAGACAAGAAAAAAAAAATAGAGAGTGAATGAGAAAGGGTGGGAGGAAGCAGAGAGAAAGAACAGTGCTTACTTTTAAATTTCCCAGCAAACTACCACTTAAGGCTTATTGCGATATGTTCGATTTAAAGCCAATTAAGCACAATGCTAAATCAGTGGAAATCATACTCTGGAATTCATCTACAGCATAATGAATGCCATGTGCGATGAAAGAAAAAGGGATTTGGACTCAATGAAATAACCAAATGCATTGACAATTTGAGCTGTTTCCTCCCCACTTGTGTCATACATCTTCATTATTTGCAAAATCCTTGCACTAATCTTTCATTGTGGGAGCATTATGAAAATACCTAAATGTATTAAGTGGCTTCTTTTCTTTTCTTTTTTATTCATCCCTTCCTTTCCTTCCTTTCAAGTTTTTTTCTCTTTTTACAGGATACATAAATCCAGATGGGCTTCAACCCAATAGTTTACCAATGAAAGATCTTGGAATTAAACCTTAGAAACCCTCACACTAATAACTTGTGGGCAAGGGTTTAGAATCTACTTTCCCTAAAGCCTTGAGAAGTCTGGTGATGTTAATAGTATTCATAGTGAGTTGCCCAATTTCTGTTAACGTTCCTTGAAAGTTGTCAAGTTGGAAAGATGCCTGTTCATATAGTGATTCTTGGGCAATCCACAAACCAAAGAAAGAAAGGTATTTCCAAAATTGTTCTCAGGTCTAGGGGTTCTGAATTCGTTTGTCTTATTTCCAGAGATGAGCCTGTGTATTGTTACTATGGCATGCTGCAATCAGCATGATTACATCACAATTCCTTTTGTGCAGTGTATTATTTTTACCAGGGACCATGGATACTTGTGAATTTTGACAAAGTAGCAATCTTGATATGACTGTACTATCAGGATGATGTTTGAATAATGGCATTGCATTGCAATGGAACTTTAACAACAAAGAGGACTTTGAAACACTCCAAAAAGATTGAAACACTGTACAAAAAATAAGCAATAGCCCCAGACTTACCAGAATGGATGGTTTTTAGGGCTGTGAGATATCATGGGATGGTTGGGATCTGTTAGTTTGTCCTTCCCCATACACTGGTCTCCTTCTCAGAGATGTACTTAATGCCTAAACGGCTATCCAAAATGAATATAAAATGCCCTAACAAGTGTTGGAAATGTGACCTCGAGGTTGGTACTTTCTTTCATCAATGGTGGTCTTGTAAAAAGGTGAAAAAGTTTTGGAATACGATCCATATTCAAATGGAAAAAAATCTTAGAGTTTCACTTTGAAATGTCTCCTCAACTCTACTTGCTTACAATAATGAGTGATGATTTAGAAAAAAAAGGCTAGTAAGTTAATATTTTATATAACAGCAGCTGCCAGAATGTTGTTAGTCCAAAAATGGAAACAAAAAAAACGCTTCCCTCTATAACTGAATGGGAGATGAAGCTTTTTGACATACTACAAATGGACAGGTTTACATATGTGTTAAGAGGAGATAAATTTGAAAAAATTACCAAAGATTGGGAATGTGTGATAAAATATTTCAGAAACTTGTGGGGAGATATAAAGATGGTTAACACTGATTTTTAATTAAAGAATGGTAACTACACAGCAGCAAAATATTTAAAATGTAATAGGCGGACACATTGAACCTTTTCCTTTGGATATATTAAAATTTCTTATTCGGGGGGAAGTCATGGATGATTGAAGAATGCGATTACAGTAATAGAATGTGTATCTGGTAGATAATTGAATGATACATTTTTGGTAAGCTGGGATGAATGTTAATGTTGTCTTGTTTTATTGTTTTTAAATAAAAGTCAAAAAATAAAAATAAGCAATAGCCCCAGACTTACCAGAATGGATGGTTTGTAGGGCTGTGAGGCATCATGGGATGGTTGGGATCTGCTAGTTTGTCCTTCTCCATACACTGATCACTTTCCCAGAAAGTGTTTGGTGGACTTTGAGAGGGTTTCACCAATCAGGTGACTTGCCAGCATGCAGAGAGGTGGGTCTTTCCCGGACTAGGAGTGAAGCCATGGGCTCAACTCAGGTATATCTGGGAGCAAGCCTTCTCACTGACCCATTCTTTTTTTTCTTTTTAATAGCTTGAGTGGTTGTATTCATTGTAATAATTGTAATTTGTTTTCAGTATGATTTGATATTTTGACAGTGTGGCATGGGGCTGAATGCATATTTAGGGATGTTGGGCAGCCCTGTTTTCCATCTCTTTTGGAAATCTCTGTCATGCCTGACCTGGAAAAGGCCTCCTTAGATGAATAAGGAAATAAGAAGGGCCAGGAAGATGTGTCTCAACCAGAACCAAGGAAGTTGAGAGCCCTGTTGTTACAAAAGGGGAGCCTGGTCCAGCAGATTGAGAAGAAGAAATGGAATATCTGCACCCTGACAGAATTGGACGACTGAAATGCAAAGAAAATAAGTGCCAGAAACTCTTTCTTCCACTGTAAGTAAACAATGCCAAGTTAAGGAGGCCACCTGGGCTAATTTACTGCTCGCTATAGGTTAGCTCAGCCAAGGCCATACTGATGCTACAGACAACAGAGCCAATGCTCCCTGTTAGCCTTGTATGATATCTTTGGCTTCATGTATCTATGACTATTGGCTTGCATTTGGTCTAATCTCTCTGGCAACTCCCTTCTTGGCTTTGGACTTGGCTCAGAACTGTTTGCTTCCTTTGACTTCAACCATTTGGATTACTCTTCCAGTTCTACAGACATGACTATCATCTTAGAGCTGGCTGGCTTTCCCTCAGTCATCCTCAGTGGATTGAAGATGTATGTTCTTGGGTGCTTGTCCACATTAAAACTGGCAATACCCTTCAGAGACATTGGGGGTAGGTCAATACATTCAGGCACAGCTTGGGGCTGTTGGAAATGCCTCAATCCCAGGTGTCAGGGAAAAACATGGTGAATGGATATCCACATGTGGTGTTTTAAATGTAATAAACATTCAGTTGGCTTTGATATGCTTAACTCCTGTAAATAAAGAATTGCTTCTACTTTTATATATTTTTGGCCTTCAGACATGCTATCTGTATGACAGAATGGATTCAGACAAAGTGTCTGTAGTAGCAGCACTGGATATAGAAGAGTGGTATCCACTGAGGATAGAAGTTGTATAAATCCTCTTGAGTACCCTATAAAATTTAGATGGTGCCCACATTTAGTGACACACAGTGAGATGTACTGGCTAACTCCATGTTCAGAGAATAGGCTTAAAGGTTTTGAAAGTTTTATTCAGAACACTGAAGCAACAACAGCACACCTTGGAAATTGCCAAGATTAAAGAACTGTTGGATTTATATTACCTTATACTTTGTAATATTACAAATTTGTGCACATATCCTGTTTGACAGCTCATTAAAAATAATTCTTTTCCTAGACTCTCATCCTGCTTGCTGGCTGTGTGACCTTGCAGCTGCATTTGTTCTCTCTTATCAAAGTTCGTTAAAACAATATTCCCTCACTCCCAGCACATTGTTTCTCACATTCCGTCATCTCCTTCCAACATTCTTCAGTCATCAAAGCTTTACATGACAGGGCAGGGCAGGAAAAGCAAAGCCAACCTGACACGTAGGTGGGAAAGAGGAATAATCAAACATTGTGGTAGAGGCAAATGTTGCACAGTGTTGCTACTGTGCATGGGGCTGCATAATGCTGGAACAGCACATCTCCATATGTTGTTATTTACACTATGCTGAGGGGATGTTGGATTGCAGCCAGAGTTTGCAAGGGAAATAAACAATCTTAGACCTCCTTTGATGTAATTAAAAAAAAATAACTTATAAAAAGTGTTCCTTTTCAAATACATACCCTAATGAAGGAGGGAAGAAAGAGGCAATTGCTATAGGTTAGAATGAGGAAATAAGTGTGGAAAAACAGGCAAAACAGAGGTCTGCAAACATGAAAACTTGTAATTAGGGAGTATAGACATGCAAAGGTTGCTATGGCAAGCAATGACCTCATGTCATATAGTCTGCAATACTAAACAGGATGAAAAAGGAAGAAAAGATTCAATGCTGCTTTTGACTTTAACCATGTATTGGCCATGATATCTACCTGTGGCCACAAACTCTTTCTTTACATGCACCGAATTTTATTTGGCATATATCAGTAATATGGGTACAATCTAATACAAGAATTTCCATTTAGAGTAACAGGTAACTAAGATTTAGATAAGAAGGGTTTACAGTGCATCGTAGAAGAACACTGTACTTTTATTATTATGAGACCTGTGTGATTTATTTACAAGCAATTTTAGTCCTTAGAACCAGGAATAGTTCCATTTTACCAAGGCCAATTACTGATGAAACTATTTCTGTTGAAGAAGGTAAAATCTGTGGCCATGAATTATTGGTTTTTTTCATAGGTGACTGTTTTTTCTAATATCTTCCCTATGCTTTCTGCCTTTAAAGAAAAAGTGAGTAAGAGATAGATCACACAGAATGTGACATGGATGTTTTATCAGGAATTACAGCTAAAAGTCTAGACTATTTCCGCACTAACCTGTTATAGTGCTATGATTCTACTTGCAACATCCTATGGAATCCTGCGGTTTGCAGTTTTGGGAGGGGCCAGGTGGCCCCTCCTGAAACTGCAAACCCCAGGATTCCATAGGATGTTGCAAGTGGAATCATAGTGCTATAATAGGCTAGTGCGGAAATGGCCTAAGTTAGCTCCAGTGAACTGCAAAGTAAAGTATTTTTAATTTTACCTCCAATTATACCCAAGAAGATGAATGAAGCTGGGCAAATCCTTGATCAGAGCCAAAAGGGAGTCATAAATCATTCACTTAGATGATCGGATAATTTACAAACTCCTCTGGGTATTGTGGAAATAGACAGGAACAGTTAAAACCTGTCTCTTTACTACTGCATTGGGAGTCTGTGATAAATTAGAATCTGTCTTTTTTCTCTTCTCCAGTGATTGTCTTGACTGCAGTGGATATGTCCAGGCCCTGGTTGCTTAATTGCAGATGGAACCCTTTCTTGCACCGAATCAATTCTCATCTTTTGTCAGAAGATAATGACAACAGAGCATGCTTCACTTCACTTCAAACAGCTAACGGGTTGTTCCACTCTGGGTCAATGAAGATGGAGTCATTTGTACAAATAGGTAGAAAGTCTAATGTGGCTTGCACATACGAGGCCATTTATTAAGCATAATATCTTCCAATAAGGGCATAGCTTGCATCCGTATAAAATTAGATAATAAAACATCGCTTTTAATATGTAAGGTAAAAGTCGAGTAGGTAGATACAAATGTCTGTAACAGACCTGATACTGTTCTCAAATTAATTTAGAAGCTGAACAGCTGTAGCCATGGAAGACGTTTCAAATGATTCTATCACTTGGAACACACCGATCATGTCTGTTTTTGAAAATTTAGCAAGGTCAGTTGGAGATAATACTAGGATAGGGAACTATGAAGTCAAACCACGTGACTCCAGGTAAAGATAGGAAGTAATCCTTTCTAAAACCCTGGAAAGTGACTTCTGTCAGTCAGAGTTGTTAGTACTGGGTGACATGAACTAGTGGTCTGACTCAGTCCATGACAGTTTCTTGGGTGCCGATTCTGTTATTTTCCTTGCACTTTGCTTTTCTAAGGATGGAAAGAATATTCAAAAATTGTTGAAAAGTGTGTATTTCAAGTGCTGAGAAACTCTGATAACAATCCTGGACAGATGAGAATTTTTGCAATTCACTATTTATTCTGTGCAAAATTCACACGTGGTTGTTCTCCCACAGCATTTTGGGTGGAAAAAAAAACAGAATTTTTTTTTTTTTACACAGAACTTTTATTTTCTCTGGGGAAAAAAACCCTCTGTTTTCTATGCAAATGAACCATGCCCATATTTTGTGCAGAATCACAAAATTACAGCATTTTCTATACAGGAAACAATATTTTCTGCATGAGAAGTAATACTGGAAGTTGAAGACATTGTTCTACTTGACCGACCACACCCAAAAGGTGATCACCAATGGCTGCTTTTCATCCTGGAGAGAGGTGACTTGTGGAGTGTCACAGGGTTCTGTCCTGGGCCCATTGCTGTTCAACATCTTCATCAATGACTTGGACGAGGGAGTGGAGGGCATGCTGATCAAATTTGCAGATGATACTGAACTGGGAGGGGTTGCTAATACATCAGAGGATAGGATCAAATTTCAATACGACCTTGACAGATTGGAGAGCTGGGCCAAAGCTGACAAAATGAATTTCAACAGAGACAAATGTAGGGTCCTGCACTTCGGCAGAAAAAATGAAAGTCACAAGTATAGGATGGGGGTTGCGTGGCTGGACAGCAGTACATGTGAAAAGGATCTAGGAGTGTTGGTAGATCACAAGCTGAACATGAGTCAGCAGTGTGATGCAGCAGCCAAGAAAGCCAACATGATTCTTGCTTGCATCAATAGGAGTATGATGTCTATATCAAGGAAGGTAATGGTAACACTCTGTTCTGCATTGGTTCGGCCTCATTTGGAATACTATGTCCAGTTCTGGGCACCTCAGTTCAAGAAGGATGTTGACAAGCTGGAACGTGTCCAGAGGAGGGCAACCAAAATGATGAAGGGTCTGGAAGCCATGCCCTATGAAGAACGGCTTAGGGAGCGGAGTATGTTTAGTCTGCAGAAGAGAAGGTTAAAAGGGCACATTCTAGCCATGTTTAAATATTTGAAGGGATATCATGTTGAGGAGGGAGCAGGCTTGTTCTCTGCTGCTCCAGAGACCAGGACAAGGAGCAATGGATTCAAGCTGAAGGAAAGGAGATTCCACTTGAACCTCAGAAAGAACTTCCTGATGGTCAGAGCTGTCCAGCAGTGGAATATGCGGCCTCAGAGTGTGGTGAAGTCTCCTTCTTTGGAAGTTTTTAAGCAGAGTCTGGATGACCATCTGTTGGGAATGCTCTGATGTGTGTTCCTGCATAGCAGGGGTTTGGACTCGATGGCCCCTGGGGTCTCTTCCAACTCTATGATTCTATGATTCTATGATTCGATTTTGTTCTGTGAGCGCCCAATCAAAAAGGGGAAACCTGTGTACCTTGATGGCAAAAAATGAATAACTGGTTTGGCAGGATCCCAGGTGTTAGCCTGAAGTCACTACACACTCAGACAGTGAGTGAGTTGTTTGCTCAAATGACAACTAACGTAGAGGTCTGAACTTCATTATTGTCAGTTTTTGCACTTTCTGAATATGAAGAAAATCATGTGTTTTAGAGGGGAAGCATATTCAAAAATGTGTATTTTATGAGCACTTTTTAAAAAATGCATAGCTACACAATCACTTGAATGTACATTGTCATGCTGAGTTTTGAAAACAAAATTGCTGATTGATGTGGAAATGGTACAGAAGAAATTTACAACATGAACAATTGTGAAATGGGCTAAAAACAGACTAATGAATTAATTCCTCCTTTTGATTCTAAAACCCAATTAAAAACAATGCACCTGAGGCCATCAAAGCTGAGTTACTATTCACATAATTGTTCTAAACAATATTAATTTCTCCTGCTAAGATTTGTGATTGTGCTAAATTTGTTTTCTGCAGTCAAGATGCTGAAGCGCTCCTGCCATGGCTGGTGCATCTAAAACATGGTGGGTTTTCCTGCTGCAGCATGCAATAGGAGGTTGCACAGCTGGGAATGCTTTCATATTACACAATATGAGTGTGGGAAGAGAGAGCACAGAGCTGCCCACAACAAGAACAGAGCAGGATGCTTCTCTGTGCCCTTCCTCTCATATTCTACCAGGGAGGCAAGAGCTGTGTTAAGAGGGAAGGACTGTGGATGAAAACTTAAAGTTCAAAGGTGAGGGCAGACAGGTTCCTTCCCCTGGTTTGACAGAACTTTATGGCACCTCGTTCTGCTTCTCTAGCAGCTTGGGCTTCAATTTCCATGAGCCCCATCTGGTATCCAACTTGGCAAGCCTATGCTAACCCCAAAATGTTGTTAGATTGGCAGAGGGCCTTCTCAGAGGTGGCACCCTAGTGGAACTCCCTCCTCCTGGAGGCCTGACGGGCAGCAACATTGGGATAATTTCAGCCCCAAGTCAAAACTTTTTATTAATGCCTTCAGGCCTAACTGATTTTATCCAAGCTGTGCACTTTTTGTGGTTACACTAAATTAATTTTAACCATTTTTAAATTGTTTAGTTTGTAACAGATAAAACTGTTAACATATTTTCAATCTTTTAAAATGGGTATTATTCTTTGTTTCAGACTAATTTTATCGTAAGCTTCCATAAGATTTTCACATATAAGGTAGGATATAAACATTTAGATAGATAGATAGATAGATAGATAGATAGATAGATAGATAGATAGATAGATAGATAGATAGATAGATAGATGCTAGAACAGATATTAATCTAACTCCTTAATTCCAGATAAAGAGCAACCAACAACCTGATTAAACAAATGACATGCAAACATGATGCACATTAAACATTGATATAATTCACTATAGATTCCGCAACCAGTCTCCATCTATTCAAAAGAAGTATGTGATGCTTTAAATTGATAATTTGCTGGTGAGACCCTGAACAGCAATGGCTTCAGTCAAGCTTATCCTATAAGCGTTGCCCAGTTACTCACATCTGTTGCATCTTTTTTTGCTTTAATCCCATTTCACCATACACAGCTGCTTCATTTCAGTGACATTTGATGGCTTGCTTGTATGAACAGCTTACTTCAAGTCCTGCCACACCAGTTTGACCTGGTTTATGGTACGTGGAGCAGAGATAGGATGAATATTCAAAAAATATTTGACAAATTGCTGAAAAATATGTGGGGTTTTTTGAGTGTCAAGGAACTCTGATGAGAAGAATTCTTGACTGCTGAGAATCTTTGCAGTTCAGGTCTTATTCAGTGCAAAGTTCACACATGATCATTTTGCACAGAAAAACAGTATTCTCTGTGCAGGAAAAAGCATTTTCTTTGCAGAAAATTGTATTTCCATGAAGAAATATTATTCCCCACACAAAAAAAGTTTGCTGTGCAGAAAATGTTGCAATTGTTGGAAGCAAAAAGGCATAAATGATCTGTAAATAGCACGTTTGCCCTTTTGTTTCACTTCTCTGTTTTATTTTTAATCTATATACACAAGACTTTTTGCTTCCTTCCTGCCTGTAGAGATCATTTTTCCCTCCCTCCTCCCAAGAAGTTAGTCAGTCCTTTATCTCTCTTTGTCTGGGAAGGAAGCATCCATGAAGTTCCAGTCTCATAATGGATGCTAGTTAATATCCATACATGAGAGCCAACTTTTAGGGGGTTCTTCCAACAAAGTTTAGGTCAATGTCTTTTGTCTTTCTCCTTTCCTATCCCAAGATGGATTTCCTGAAACAAACAAAAAAGTATCTTTTCCATTCATGCCTCCCTTTTTTAATCTTACAAGAGCTTTTAGGGGCTCTTATAACAAAGTTTAGGTCAACTTCTTTTGACTTTCTGCTTTCCTATCCCAAGGTGGATTTCCTGAAACAAACAAACAAAATAAATGTAAGTTTCCTTTCCATTTTTTTAACCCTACAATAGCATCCCAAGTCACTTCTTCTGCTTCTACTACAAGCTTATATTGCATTGGCTTTGCTCCACTCTACTTAATAAAAATTTCAAATATCCATACAGTAAATGGGGATTTATGCTATACAAAATTCACAATTGGGCTATTTGTTGCCTTGTAAGCCACCTTGGGTTCCATTGTGGAAGAAAGGTGACATATTTAAAAAAATAAAAAAATAAATAAAACACAAAATAAGCATTTCTTCTCCAGAGTAAACAGCTTTTTTTTTTTCCTGTGCAGAAAATCATATTTCAATACAGGGAATTTATTTTCTGTGCAGAAAATGCTGTTTCTCCTGCCAAACCACTAAGTGCAAATTTTGCACAAAATAAGTCCTGAATTGCTAATAGGCTTTGAAAACATTGTGCATTTCAAAGCCTTTCTTGCAGAGGGATGAGAATTTCTAAAATTACTGCTTGCTTCCTTGCAGAGGAAACTTCACGAACAATTACATCCCTGATGTAAGACCAAGGCTGTTTCCACAAAAGACTGTTATAAAGCTATCATTCCACTTTCAACATTCTATGGTATTCTGGGGTTTGCAGTTTAGGAAGAGGCCTTTGAGGCCCCTCCTTAAACTGCAAACCCCAGGATTCCATAGGATGTGGAAAGTGGAATAATAGCACTATAACAGTGTAGTGCAGAAATGACCCAAGAGATAACAGAAGAGGGTAAGAGCTAGGACACGCATCCCTGCATCACTGTCTCATATGAAGAGGCTACGCATATGTCAAATCCCTAAAAGAGAGCTACAATTTGAGGTTGTCCTTCACTACGTCAACTGACTATTTTGAACAAACCCTTATTGTCATTTCAGTCAGTCCTGCCAACCAACTCTCCCCTTCTCCATCTCTCTCCTTTTTGAAGCGCTAATGTAGTTCAGTGGTATTTTGGACTTTTCAAACATGCCTGTGAACTATAGGTTATGGGCAGAAAGATAAGCCTTCAATTTTCTGTGCTGTTATTTGTAACTTCTGGATTGTAGTCATTTTAAAAGGGCATGGAGTTGTATTGTTTTGTAGTGCTACAAGAATGTGTTTATTTAGTTACATGACCTTCTTGTCTCATCAGTAAATTAGGTTTAAAGATGAATGCATTTTGTGAAGGACAGAAAAAAAATATGTTTTCCTTTCTTTTCTTTCCTTTTTAGTGTTTTGCATCTTGAATTCTGGAACCAGAGCAAAATGTCTGTAGATGGCATGTATATCTATGTCAATCATTCTGTCTGTCTACACAGCCAGGTTGCCTAAAGAATTCTAAGAGCTTTCTCATTTTAAAAAAAGGCATTTTCCTTATAGGGCAGGTTAGAAATATTTTAATAATCAATCAGTTTCCAAGATCTTATGTCTGTGTCTTGAACAGGTGTACTTTCAAATAGTAAACTCCAGGGCAATAGTCTAACCTATTTTACTAAAATGCAGTGGGCTTAAATATATTTGCTCTTTCTGATTCATTCACACTTGACCTGGAGATTCTCTCCAACATGAATATTTCATTTTGAACACCATGAAAAGGCCATATCTGTTCCCTTAATCAGGACATTCGTACATGCTCATTTGGCTACACCAGCCATGGGCCAAATCCAGGTAGCTATTAGGCCCTTGATCCAGGGCTGAACTGTGTCTTTTTAGCAGTTTAAACTGAAACTAGCAGTTTAATCCAGACCATTTTAGCAAAATAGACTGTTTGGAACAATGGAAACTCCTCAAAATTGCATAGATAGTTACACACAGGTTTCTTGCAGACTGTGCCTCAAAACTCTCATCTGATGTCTCCCAGATTTATTATCTGAGTCATGTCCCAGGTATGGGGCTGAACTCATGAGGCAAAAGACAGGGTAGAAAGAAGATTGTTTCTCTCTCCTCTTCCACTGTGAGTTTAACAGCTTTTTGTATTGCTGTACTGAGTAAGCTGGGGCAATTTACCACATTTTTGGCCCTCATTTGACCATTGTAGAACCAGGAGTGTATTTTCCCAACAGAAAGTGACTCAGAAGTCAACCTCTGGGTCATTTCCTATTGGAACAATGGATTCTCCTGGGTTTACAATAGTTGTGTGTCTGTGTGTGTGTGCGTGCACATGTGCGTGTCTCTTAAAAAAAAGCCAAGCATGCTTCCCACGGATATCAAGTAGGTATATGGACGCGTCTTTTTTTGCAGGGGGAGAGGAACACCTTTTGGAAAACAAATATTAATAATAGGATTTTAAAAAATAGAAAAAATATTTTGAACAATTTGGGGCTGGGGAATGCCTCATGTGGCCTATAGTGACAAGCACATAATCTGGGACTACACTGTAAATACTCAAGGCAAGATCCAGATTTTTACTTTTGCAAGCAAAAAGTACAGGAATGTTACTTTTGTCGAAATTGCTGTATCCAAATACATTTGTATTTTGAGTTAGAAAGATTACTTACTGTCTATTGTTAGTGATTCACTATCCTATGATGAAGCTCTGAACCAATGGTTCCCAGTGCCATACCCTCCAACTGTCCACATTTGGAAGGGGCAGTGCCGATTAATCCTCAGCCATCCCACTTTTTCAACTTCTTTCAAACTGTCCTGGCTTCTCTCTTTTCCTCTAACTTTCCCCTTTTGTCATCAGCTTACTTCAGTTGCTGCAAACTGGGCTGAAAATGTGAAAGTAGTTCGCACTCAACTCAACAAAGGAGAGAATCGCTAAAGGTGTGGAATCTTGCCTTTCTCAGTCGGCTCAGGCCAAAGCAAACTGTTTCATCCTCTTCCAGGTAGTGTGTCCCTCCTTCTTAGTAATTTTTGCCATCTTGACCACCCTCTGATGTTTCTTGAACATACATGTCCAAGCATTCATTTGTGAAATGTTAGATGGTAGCCAACACTATCCTAGCAGCTTCTGACGGTCAACATCAAGAAAAATAAAATAAAATATCCCAATGCAAGAGTACTGTTGAGAAATGGAATATGCTTTCACAAGAGTCCAAATATACAAATGTCAAGTTCGGCTTGTGCCAGCTTTGCTGGAAGTTGTGTCTCAGGCTTTAAGCCAGATTTTGTGTTTAGGAAGGACAACAGAAATTGAGTTAATGCGACAGAATAAAACAATCCAAATTCTGTGCTTGGGATTTTGTTCTTTGATTTTAGTAGCCATAATCGGATTTGAAGTCAGATGCCAGGTGGCATACATCTAATAGAGGGAGATGGGATGTGGAAGCTATTTAAAGGGATTAATGTGAGACACTGTATCAGTGGAAATGGCAAGAGGCCTGGTTTCCAATTGCCTGCATTAGAATTTTTCACATCAATCTGAAAAGTTCCGAAACAGGCTAGAAACCTGGATTTTGCCACTCTGCTTTGTAGGCTGCTTCAAGATGATGAAGATTGAGCCTGCGACCTTCTGTACGCAAAACAAAACAAAACAAACAAACAACCACCTTATGTTCTACCAATGCACTGTGGCCTTTCTGCAATGGTGGGATTTTACCCTACCTGATGCCTCGTAAAGAACCAATTCAAAATAAATTGTGTTAGATGATCCAGTGTTTGGAGCACATATTCCCAGTTCTGTTCAATAAAATAGGCATTAGCCGGTAGATCATCATCACTAAAAGTCACACTTTGTCTGACTTATTTAGTTAGGATGGGTAGGGAACCAAGGAGAAATGGTAGATTTCATCCCTCCTCAGGCTGGGAAAGGAATCTATCACAACTTCTCCGCAACTTTGCTTGAGCAATATTTCCTAGGTATATCTGTCTCTCACTATGTACCAATAGTGACAGCCACATTAACATTGAGGAAAGTGATTTTATATTCACAGTGCAACATAAATTGGTCACAGTAGGCCTCTAAGTGTTCTATCTCTGGTTCTCTAGAATGACATGGGGATTGTGCAGCCCTCTAGAGGGTAGTCATACAACTATTTTGGTGGCCAGCAGTTCTAGTTTCATTGCTAGTACTAAGGAATACTGGGAGCTGCTACTCAACAATGTCTAGAACTCCACTCAATTCCCATCCTTGATTTGAAGCCACCATCAAAAAGGCTTCTCACCACCATAACCCACCAGTGTGATGCTGCAGCAAAGAAGGCAAATAATATTTTAGCCCATATTAATAGACACATGTTTCCTGAGACCAGGAAGGTAATGGTCCCACTATAGTCTGCACTGCTCACTGCACTGATCTGGAGTACTGCATTGAGTTCTGGGTGCCTCATTTTAAGAAGGATATAGACAAGTTGGAGCAGGTTCAGAGAAGGGCAACAAGGATGATATAGGGCACAGAGAACAAAATGTATGAGGAAAGATTGAGGGAGTTTGGCATATTCAGCCTGATGAAGAGAAGACTAGGGGATAATATGATTGCATTCCTTAAATATCTAAAGGTCCATCACATAAAGAAAGATGCAGGTTTGTTCTTTGCTATCCCACACAGTAGAACGAGGCCTAATGATGTAAAATTATAGGATATAGATTTCTTTTTTTTTAATTATTAATATAACAAACACATGTAGCATAAAACACATTACACAAATGCAGATTTCAAATAAACAGTAGAAGAAACTTCTTGATGGCAAATGGAATCAATTGTTGTCTCTCAACTTTTGTAAGGGTTTGGGGTGCACTACCCTCATGAAATTTAAAAAATAGTGAATAACTCCCCCTACCCTAGTGTTTTCCCTCCCATTCCCTTCCAGAGCTCTCCCTTCCCCATTTGCTTGAGTTTTGCCTGGGCATGCTGCATTCTTTCCAGGCACCTGGGCAAAAGGCAAGTGAATAGGAGGAGGCAGCCCCATGCCCAGAGAAGGCACATGTGTATCTTCTCCATGCATGGGTCTGCTCCTCCCATTCTCTTGATTTTTGCCTAGGTGTGCAGAAGGAAGGCACACACACCTGGGCAAAAAGCAGAGGAATGGGAGGAGGAGAACAGGGGAAGCATGTGGGTGCCTCTCAAATAACCACACTTACAAAGGTCAAACCTGTGAATGTGGAGGAAGGACTGTACCTATAGAGGTGATCAAACCTCTTTTGCTGGATATCTTCAGAAAGAGGCTGGGGCTGATGGGGATGCTCCAGCTGGAGTTCCTGCATTGAATAAGGGATTGGACTTAATGGTTTATGAAGATCTTTCCAACTCTATGATTTTATGGCCCTTTTTGCACCTTACCTGGTACCACTGGCATCGTGCAAAAAGCCTCCATGCAAAAAGCCTCTGCCAGGAGGGAATCACGTCCCCAGCGCTTCCCTCCGCACCAGCTCTGTGCAGGACGGAAGGAAGCATGATAGCTCTGCTCTTTCCTTCTGCAGTGCAGCCAGGTACTTTCAGGCTGTGCTGGGGGGGGGGAAGTGATGGCCATGCTTCCTGATGTTCTGCACACAAGATGAGTGCAGGAGGGACGCAGGAGGAATGCACAATCACACATCATTTTTTGCAAAGAGCCAAAAATGATCTACTGTGCAATTTCCACGGGATTGCTATGGGAGTGACATGCGATCATGAGGATGTCATGCAGAACCACCCTCATGATTCCATGTCACTCCCGTGGCCAATTTTGCTTTTAAAGTCATGTGCGAAAAGGGCTTATGAATCAAAAAAGTGTTGTGGGCTGACATGGTGTAGCTGCAGGACAGCGAGATAAGGACCCTTTTCGCAGCGCCGGAGCTCGCGTGACAGAGGAGGGCGGCTCGCTCAAGAAGCCTTCTCCGGAAGGCTGCCGCTTCCCCCTCCTTCCTTCCGCAGGCGAAGGAACGAGCGGGGAAGCGGCAGCCTCCCGGAGGCGGCGGCGGCTCGCACGTCCGTCCATTCCCCCCGCGCGCTCGAGAAAGGAGCCTGTCCCCTCCATCCCCCCCGCGTGCGAGAAAGGCGCTTGTCGCGTCCGCCCACTGCGTGCACGCGAAGCAGGAAGTGTCGCGTCCATCTCGCTAGCGCCCCACCCCGTCCCTTCCTTCCGCAGGGGCGGAGGGAAGGAAGCGCGACCCAGCCGGCTCCTGACGCTCCGCACAAAAGGTAAGTGCGTGTGGGCGCCTGGAGCGTTGCGCGAGCGCGGGTGATTTTCGCTTCGAAGCGAAAATCAAAAAACCCGCGCTTGCGCTGCTTCAGCCCCGTGAGCCCAGCGGAAGTGGGAGTGCGTCGTGCGGAGCGACGCTCCCACTCCCACGAGGCTGTCGCGCGAGAAAAGGCCCGTGCGAAAAGGGCCAAGGTTTCCAAATCAGAGTTCCTGGCCCTGATTCTTAAAACTTACCCCTTTTTCTCCAATCTTCAGGTTGAGGAGGAGGAATCTGAAAACAAGAACACTGCCTTGCAAAGGAAGTGCATGTGTGTGCACATGTGTGCCACGTATTCACCTTTTTAAAAGTTCCTTAAAAAAAAATGAATGACACATTTTTAGCAAGTGTGCTTTATGCTTAACCTACCATTCTTAATGCCATTACCAAGGGGAAGATTATGTGGCATATATAAGCAGGAGTTTCCCCTTCATCTTAGGTTTTGGCCCTGAAATCTCTTGGTCTGGGATTGCATTAACCTGGCAAACCTGAACAGTTCTTTCTTCATCACTGTCACTGCCACACTGTGGGCTCTAAACCTACCTTGTTAGAATTGCTTCACTGACTTTTAATCTATTTCCAGGGAGAACTGAAAGTGAAGATTAGGACCTATGAAATCCCATGAGACCTGGTTCCCAGATATCCAAAAGGGATAAGCTTCCTGATGCGAGTCTTTCCAGGCTCAGAGACCTTGGAGAGAACCTTTTCTGTAAGTCCTTAGTCTGGTAAACATGCAAGGCTTCCCAAGGCTGTGTTGTAGGTCACCAATAGATTTAATCAAGTTAGATACATGGCATGCTCAAGGTTGTGGCAGCCAAGATAGCCAAAGAATGTGAGCAGACTGGGTGGCTGTAATATATTGTGTGGGGGGAAACTTTCAGGTATAATTGAGTATCCCCTCTCTCTGTGAAGACTTATTTTACCTATAGCACCTAGCCGCAGGAAAATGGCATCTTTCTCCCTAATGCCTAGAGGATTCCTGGGACATTTTGTTGTCTTCTGGGCAACTACTGAAGCACAACCGTGTCTTGGTATCCTCTTGCCACAGGCCATTCCTGCACAGATTAAAAAAACGATGCAGTGCATCCTTCACGGAGGATGTCTGCACCTTGGAGTGGACTTGGGTTCGGACTACTTAGCGTAGATCCTCACCTCAGTCCGCTCCAGAGCAACCCCAAGTGGTCCTCCAGCGTGTTTTTGAAAAACTTGATTTTTCAGGCTTTTCAAAATGCCAGCGCACACCATTGCGTGCCTGCTCTCCAATGCAGATTCGCAGGCGATCTGTGGAGGGTGGGCTTTAGGTTGGCAAGCTTCAGTGATTGGTCGTGACCCATGACCAACCGGAAGCCGCCATTTTGGACACTGGAGCAGTGTGGATCTGCGATCACGCACTGCTCCTCCTCGTCCCCGACCAGACCGGACCCAAAGAAGATCCAGTGAGTAGCGGCAGGGAGTGATTCCCTCGCCGTGTGTAGAAATGGCCGCAGAATGCCCACAGAGCAGGAAACCCTAGCACCAGGTGAGGAAAAGTAAGGCCTCAAGGAGTCACACACATAGTGGGACTGAATTTTGTCATCTACACTGTACTTAAAAATACATATACAGAAACATGAGTTAGGCAAACACACACATTTGAGTATTCATCCTCACTGCTGTAATATATTGGAAGAAAAAAAAAATCCCCATGCTTCCCCCCCCCCCCAGCAAACCATTATGCAGCTAAGGGAAAGCAATATGTTCCAACTGTTAGTAGCTTAGTCTCACCCAAAGAGATACTGGAATTGTCACTGAGGTCACAAAATAAAAGATGTATGCATTAAACTCTGACCCTGATATTAGTCACAATGCTAACCCTGACCTTATTCTCCAGTGCATTGGCATTCTCATTCAAGTCATGAGATACCTCACAATAGATGCAATACAATTTTTTTTTAAAAAAAACTTGATGCATGATGTTTAAAGAAATGTCACCAGGAGGTAAGAATGAGAACAAGGGTTTGTCTGAAATAGGTAAAAACATAGTAGGAGCTTACCCTCATCAGCTGGGAAAACTGGAATGCATAGAGTTGGTTAGCACACGCCTGTTAAGTTCAAAGAAAAGTGAAGAGGAATTGAAATGACCCCATTCCTTTTTGTGTTTTCTGAACTAGTACTTGGCGAGGAGGGGGAAATCAGCAGAAGCATGAATGTCACGATTATTATCTGCCATAGGCCAGATTTTTAAAGATGTTCTAAACTCTGAGCTTCCTGTTATTCATGGCGCTATACAAACAATTACCTCAAGCAGCCAGCACTGATAACCATCTGGGTTTGAAGCAGCTAGGAACAGATGGGATACCCTGAGAAAAACATGGTCCAGATGGGAGGAGATGATAACAGCTCTTCGCAAGGAGCCATCCAAGGAGGTGGGAGTGACGACTTTGCAGTGGGCCAGCCTCTCGGAAGCAGTAATAGGTGGCCCTGGCACCTGTGTTTCATTTGGAAATAATCTGAAGGAAGAAAGGAGGGACTGAATGTACAGAGACAAAGAGAAGGAGGGAGGGAGACATGGTGAAATATATTTATTTTTAAATCAGTTCTAAACCAGAAAGGCCAGTACTCTCCTGTACCTCCCAATGATAATATATTGATTTACATAATCAAATCTTATGTGCTTATCATACCTAAAGTGATATTTTAAAGTGGAGATGACCACAGCAATGCTGTAGTGAATGAATCAACACCCAGAAGCCAGTGTGCTGCTAGAATTACAATAGACATAAATCTCGTGGTGTCCTGTATCTTTCAGTTTTTCACAAATGAAAGCAGGGACACACGTGGCCAAGCAACATCTGAGTGTAGTGAAGATGGGGGAAAGTTATTAATGAGGAAGGACACACAAGTTAGGAGAAGCTTCAGCAGTTTGCTTTTGCCTGATCCTACTGGGAAGGGTAGATTCCACCCTGCCTTACTTCTCCCTTGTCCCCAATAAGTGACTTGAATGCAAACTACTTTTGCACTTGGAACTCAGTTTCGGCAAAGGAAGAAAGCTGAGGACAAAGGAGGGAAGTAGAAATGGGAGGAAGAGGAACTGAGATACTGCAAAAGCAGCTAAAAATGTGAAACAACAAAGTATTAATTTGGACTGTCCCTGCTGAATCAGGAAAGTTGAAACCTATGACATACTTGGTGACAACTTTGGCTGTGTTACCAGGCTGTACACCCCCACTCCATGATATGATTTAATAGGCAAATATAGTTTAATGGCGTAAGATATAAATTATACACTGCTATGGCTGCAAAGTCATGCTGGTGAGAGAGGATGGGGAAACACAAAAGTAGGTCAGATGGGACCGCAGGGCATGACCAGTTCATAATCAGGGAAACTATGGCAATAATGGACTTGCAAATGTCCCTCAACAACTCAACCTTTAGAAACAACGGTGCTCAAGACTGCCTCCCCAGAGCAACTGATTGTCCTTGAACCTCTTCCTTTGTCTACCAAAACTCCCTTTTTGTCCTCTCGCTTGTCCCACTATTAGAGAGCTATCATAATTCCCACCAGTCCTTTCTTACCTAATGCTAAGGCCATTAGCTCATTCTGGACCTCATTGTCTATTTTGCCAGAGAGTCATTAACAGTCACTTCCTCAGGGCAGAAAAAGGGATGTATAAACCTCAGCCCCAAGCTAGGCAACTTTAGTAGTACCATGGCATCCCATCACTCTGTTGCCCATATTCTCTTCATATTATGACCCTTAGACTCTTAGGCTCTTTTTGCAGGACATTGTAGTCCTACCATAGGGGTGGAAGAATGATGGAATCGTGACAATGGTTATGCATGATGTCATTGTGGTTCAGTCCTTCTCCCACCACGGATTAAATTATTGGTTGATTTTCCCCATCAATGACTCATGATCGTGCTGCCATCCTGCACTTTCCTGGTGTGCGGAGGGTCTGGAAGTGCAATGATTGTGCTTCCTGCCCCAGCGCAGCCTGGCACAGTATCCAGCTGTGCTGCAACAGGAAAAGGTGGGGCCATCATGCTTCCTGAATCCTGGTGGAAGTTGGAGCAGAGGGGAGCACCTCTGTTGTGCTTCCCTCCCAGTAGAGCTGCTTCCAGGATCCCCATAGGATGCCACTGGGAACAGGTAAGGTGCAGAAAGGGTCTTAGTCTGAGCCACATCACTTCATCTCTTCTCTCTGGATACGTAAATATTACCAACTTCATTATCCAACCTTTCCTCCCCTTTCTTCAGTTAGCTTTGAATGGATGTGAGACTGCTTGATCATTGCATGTGATTGTGAATTTTTATTAAATCAAAATGTTTTGCTTCAACTCCCAACTCATGTCTCCCACTTAGTTATTGGTATAGACAGGTGTTACTCCACTGGAAAAACCCTATCCCAGGGTCTACAATTTTGATATTAAAATATGATTCAAAGTGCCTGAGAGGTCACCCAGATGGACACATAGGCAGCAATGGTCAAATGATTGAAAACCAGGTCAGGCCAGTAAAATCCCCAGTCACATAGCCCCAGGAGACCTCAAGCTGTGCAAACCCACAATAAACAAACGGTCCTCAGCTCCTGAAAAGCTGACTTGAGGGGATTAGCATGTTTGCTCCAAGTTGAGCAAATATCCCATCAGGCGAGGACCATTTACATGAAGTCACACCACCACCAAATGCAGCTGAAGATCCTGAGACTTTGGCAACACTTTGTAATCTCAACATGGAAAGGAAGTTACCATTGTGGAGCTCCTTTCTCGTTGCAACATTCATTGTTCTCCCTGGGAAAGGATTAGCCCTCCAGGTACCTTTTCCCCTTCAAATAGTCCCAGTTTTTGAGCAGTTCTTTGGATCACTCCAGGTCATCCCAGCTGACCGTTTCTCTGTCCATTGAGTAATCCCCTCAGCCCTCTCTGTGCTGAGCCCCATTTCTCCACTTTTTCCCCCCGGACCAAGGACTTTAGGAAAAGGTGTAGTATGACCCCAGCTGCAATTCCTTCAATATTCCCCCTATCCAGTTTCCTCTCTTTTGCTTCTTAATAGGTCTTGAGTGAGTGTGAGAGTGATTGCGTTGCTGCATGAGACTTTCATTCAATACAGTCATTTAGTGGACATTCTTGTTTGTTTTTTGGCTTGGCCTGACCCCATAAAAACTGGGTAAAAGACCCCACTAGGTTACCCTGCCTCTCGCATTGCTATTGTTTGTGCTCTGGCTAGTTTCCATTCCCCATCACATGAAGCACATTGAGGTGTCCCCCAAGGGACCTCAGAAATCAGGGTAACACAGGTACAAAAAATCCCCATCATAGGTCCCCCTATTGAACTTCTTTCATGAAAGCACTGGCATTGCGGATGAACCCCTGAGTCACCCACCTTTTGGGGTAACAGTTTTGACTCTGTGGATAGTGTGAATAGACCATATGTCTGACTTTTGAAATATTTTAGTGCATCTAGTATTATTTAACAGTAGTGGGAAGGAGGGTGTATCCTTCTATTTATGAAATTGTCCAGAATCCAAACAAATGTTCTTGGTTTTGGTAGGCAGAATTATGATTCCTTGAGGAGCCACATGACTTGGTTTTGGATATTTTAGGGTAGACGGAGGGACACAATGACTGGAGGGGAATTAGGGCATAGCCCCTCAAATAAGAATTCTGCTCTTCTCAGAAATTTTCCTTTTGTTGCTAATTTTCTAGCATTGCAAGAAATGAACCACTGGGAATCATATCTAGAATTTGTTTGTTTGCTTTGTAACTATGACTTCCCCATTGTTTTGGATGCCTAAACCATACTTCTAAATGCTCAAAGGCAGTTTTAAGTCACTACAATCCTAGAAATATGGGGACATGTTCCTTAACATGTGGAGGGTGACAGAATTTTTTATTTTATGAGGCAATACTGTCATTCCTCTCCATAGCTGTACCTCTGCATACTGCATTAAGCTGCATCCTAGTGGTTAATAAGGAACTGCAGTGGAGTCACTCTGCCAAACCTGTTGCCGTTTCTAAGCGTTTGCACAAGCCAGTGATGTAGACTCTAGTCGATAAACTCAGACTCAAGTTGGACTTAAATTACTTCAGTGACTCAACTAGGACTCAACTCAGCTATAAATGATATACTGACTCTACTCAAGACTTGTATATTTTTAATGACTGACTTGATGCCCTGGTTCAGTAACATAACGCCTTCATCCAGAAACCTTACAACTTTGAATAATGCCTCCATCTCTTTTTGCCCACTGGTCACATGACAATGTCTCTCAAGACCAAAGTGTGGGTGCATTTCTCAGAGGGGAACAACCAACAGGTTAGGCAATGGGCTTGAGACAGGCTTGAGGTCTGCTCAGCAGCCTGTTCCTACTGCATATCAGAGGAGCCTTCTAAAACGTTTCCTAAGAGCAAAAGACAAGACTCGCCCGCAGAGTACAGGGTGCATTTCTCAGAGGGGAACAGCAAATGTGTTAGGCAATGGGCTTGAGGAGGAAGGATTTTGAATCTTCAGTAATGGGGAGTAAGATAGGATCCTATTCACTACTTCCAAAATGGCATATGGCAAAACTGCAAATGTGGAGAACCGACTCTGCTTAAATTGTTAAAACTGAATTTATTTATTTCTATCCAATAATTCTGGAATTTTGGTTGAAGTATAAAGTTGGCTTCTAGACTTGAGACTTGACTTGAAAGTGTCTTCAACGACTTGAGACTTGAAGGTAGAGACTTGAGACTTGACTTGAGATTTGGAGTAAAAGACTTAAATACATCACTGGCACAAGCTAACTTGTATATTTACATGTATATTTATGCATGCATTATTGCTAAGGTCCTATACACTTTTAATTTGATGGATATATACAGTATATATATATATATATATATATATATATATATACACATACATACATACATATACACACACACACACCTGGGTAGTTATGACATACAGTCATCATGATATAGTAGTTTAAGCACTGGACTATGACCCTGGAGATCAGAGTTCAGTTCCCTGCTCAGCTATGGAAACCCATTCAGTGACCTTGGGTGTTTCACACTCTCAGCCCCAAAAAACCCTGTGGTTGGTTCACTTTAGTGTCAACTCAAGTTGGAAACAACTTGAAGGCACAAAACAACTGTTTTGATATACGTCACAGCTGCACAAATGAATGCAAATTCACTGCACAGTGCTAGATGACTTCCTATGTACCAAATCAAAAACAAAAGAGAAGACTGTGAATGTTTTTGTGAAAGCTTTGCACTAGAGATTGCTTTTATCACCATGCAGCCTCCCTGGTGTGGTGGAACTGATGTTTATAACATGCTCCCCTCTGCAACACACACACTTAAAAGAAAAATATGTTCAAATTGCATAGCTCATAAAAGGGAGATTGAGAGAGAAAGAGGAAGTGGAAGAATGCATTTGTTCCCAGGGTCTGCACTGAAACAGAGGTTGGCTTGCACACTGATCAACATAATGGGGAAAGAGACGCAATAAGTGTCTTTAGGAATTGTGACAAATCTTATCGTGCCAGAGGCATCTTCAGGCCAGCTGGGTGACTGAGAGGCTTAGCGCTGCCATCCCTGAAATATCCAAGAATTACAAATCAGGCCTTTCTTCAAAGCCATGGTATGTCAAGGCATAATAAACGCGGTAGCATATCCTTTTATTTGCCTTCTGTTTCCTGTAATTTTAGGGTTCACAGTTGTCACAGATAAACAGCAAATGTTGCCTGCTTTCCTTTGGCAAAGAAAGGGCTGGGGTGGGGAAAAAAATTAGACAAGGCAGATCCTTTTAACAGGGTTTGGTGCAATGGGATCCAGATATAGAATCTCTAACATCCTCCTTTCCCATCGAGGAGTGGCGTACAGAGCAGTTAATGTTTCCCAGTGCTGCTGAGATGAGATGTGGGATTTTTTTCTCCTCTAAAGTTCTCAATTGTCTTCCTGTTTGAAACAGAAAGATTTTTAAAATTTTACATGAAGGTGAAACCAAAATGAACAAGATTTGTTTATCAACATCCAGGTCTTCGTTCCTAAATTGCTAAAAGGATTATTTTTAAAGGGGTGCATTTTTAAATAAATAAATAAATACTGGATTTGAATGTCAGTGTATCCAACCATGCAAGTGCTGAATAAGTTTTGCTTGTTCCCCCACCCTCTACCAGAGAATCTTCGTCTGGAGCACCTTTTTGGTTCCCAAAATTATTTGAACGAATTGCCTTCTGTCCCCAATGATTAATTTTTCCCAAGTGCTTTAAGAGCCTTTTCTGTTTTGTTTTCTGGGATTGTGGGCTCATCTTCAGTTTCTTCCTTGGAGGAATCAGTCATTATTTTGTCTCTTATACAGATCCTCATTGTATTGCTTCCATTATGTCACGATCACGTAATGTATTCCTCCGCTGCTCAAAAAAAATATCCCTATTCTTGGTTTCCCTTTAAATTCCCAGCTCTAGAAGAATAGGTTTCTTGTTCATACTTTGTTGTCGTCTTCTAAGAATTTAGGCATAGCATGTATTTATGCCATTATCTATTTCTGGATCTTTGCTCTACCATATTTCTTTTCATATTGATTAGTCTGAATTTGTTCATGTTCCATTTTGCAGAAGGAAACTGTCTCTCTTTCCTTTATATTTGAAGAGCACATGCTGCATAGCCTTTCACCGTGGGATATTAAGACACCTTTAGTATTTGTAAGTAAACCTGCGTTATATGTTTCTTTTTTTTTTTTAACAGAAAAGACTAGGCCTGATTTATTTCATGGGTATATCCTGTGTGTAAGTGCTATGGGATTGATTCTTGTTCACTCTCTGCTTGCAAATTTGAATTGTTTCACTTGCTTGATATACTACTATCTCATAAATTCACCAACAAACCTGTACTCATGTAAATGTATATCTATATACTTCCCAATGAGAACCCACTGTTGTGCTCTTTCAGACTCCTGGCTAAATCCACTGGATACCTTTTCTAGCCTTCTCTTGTCTACTGCTACAGAATGCAGTCATGCAGTCACTCACTTGCTCATCCTTTAATGCACATGCATTGAGTCTTTCCTTTGACTATTGTTTGTATAAGACAATGTTTCTGAGCATGTACAGAGTACCCTCTCATCTTAGCCAAAAATCAAGTCTTAGAAAACCTAATCTCCCTTACACTATAGCTGACCTCTGGGCATTCATAGGGCCACCCAGAACAGGACAGAAAATTTTACTCCTGTCTGAAAAGAAAGAATTTCTCTGTATTTGTCCTTTCACATATATATCGACACACAGGTATGCATATGTACATGTCTGTGTGCACACACAGACACGTACTGTAGAGAGAAGAGTAAGCAGCTCTACCTTGATGGTATAAAGAAGTCCAGCCAGAAAGCAAACAAAGGCCAGAATCCTGTTACTGACATATGCAGGCATGTCAACTTGTGCTCCTGTATATCTGTTAGTAATCATTGCAGAAGGAGATATATGCTACCTCCTTTGTACAATGATCTCTTACCTATGGAGGCCATATTTTTCCTGCTGCCTTCCCATGATCATTTACCAGTTGGGTGAGGCAGGGCAGTCTGATAGTATCTAGCTGTATTGTTCCTATAGCCTTGTGTACAAAGATGACACCACCCTCCCAAACCTCCAGAGGAGGTTTCTTCAATGTGTGGCCATGGAGTGGGGAGAAATTCAGCAGGACACAAGTGTTTTCTGTGTATGAGGAAGGTAGAGAGAGTGAAGTTCTGTTTGGCAGAGTTTTACTGTCCTTCAGATCACTGCAGGATCTCATCCAAAGGTTAGTCGGTGCATGTCTCTGACCTAGGATATGGCTATGGGAGGGGGCAAATGATTATGTTGCCCCCAAAATAGGGGTTTTGCCACTTGCAAAATAATTTCTTTCAGGGAGAGAGAGGAGGTAACTCAGCCAACCAAGAAACATCCTGGTTCATCTGCAATTAACACCACTTGCAGAAACAAGGTCACTCTACTTGATGGAGGCCAATCTCATTTTTCTTGCTCCCTAGCTAAAGCAAGCAGCTTCTTGGTCACCTGAATCACTTCCCCATCCTTCCCCCTGCCAGGGAATGGCTGTGACAGCAGTCCTCTTGGAACCTGAGAGCAACCTGGTGGCACAGAGTGAGATAAAGAGAGGGAAAGCTGTAAAATGCTCTCATTCTCAATAAAACAGAATGTCTCTAGGCATCTTAACATGCTATGAGAACATTTTTTTGCATTGGGATGATTTCTTTCTATTTTTTTTTTTTGCAAAAAAAAGAGAGTTTATATGAAAAGATTGTATTCTGTGCAAATTAAAACAGTGTGGTGCAAAAGCAATTTGGTGACTAGAATTCTATGTGGGCTATTTAGTTAAGTTTGTGTAACTAAATAATGCCTCCCAACCCGACTTCTCTGAACCTACTTTATGGATATCAGCCACACTGACAGAAGGAAGTCAATTCTGATGGGATATGAGCAGATTATGGCCCTTTCCTCACAAGGTGAGTGACCCGCTCTATGCCATTACTCACTGGTTCTTCTTGGGTCGAAGCAACATGGACTCTCCCTTAAGCCCTTCTGCAGGGCTCCTCCTTTGGTCCAGGGTGAATCGGAGCACTGCAAGGTCTGTAGATACGCACTGCTCAGACTTACAAAATGGCAGCTTCCTGTTCTTCGTGGGTCCGGACCAACCGCTAACACTGGCCACACCCACAGCTCGCCCTCCACTGATCACAGACTCGCATTGGTGTGAGCCTGCACATCTGCACAAGTGAGGAGGAACGCAATGGCGCACTCCAGAGGATTGAAAGACCGGATTTTTCTGGTCTTCACTTAGCATGTTGGAGGACCATCGGGGGTGTCTTGGATCAGACTAAGGTGTGGAACTAAGGTAAATAGTCCAAACCTAACCCGATCCAGGCTGTGGATGACCTCTGTGACAGGATACCTTGGCCCATTTAAACTTTCTGGTGCAGAAAGTGTTACCCTGTTTACTGGGGGTCCTGTAAGGGACACCTAAATGCACTCACAATTAAACAAGTTGGAGAAATTAGTCAAAGAGCACAAGCTAGCAAAGTGAGAGGCAGGGCAATGCAGCAGAATCTTTTACTCAATGTCTACGGGGTCAGGCCAAGCCAAGAAGCAAACCGGAGTTTAAGAATAACTGTGACCTTTATTAAAATACAGACAAACAGTGTATGCAGCACATTCACACAGAAATCTATAGAAAATAAAGGTTGGAGTGGGATAGAGGGAATTTTCCAGAGGGATTGTTGGTTTGGGCAATACTACACCTGCCCTGAAGCCCGGGCAGTCTAAAGATTGAGTTCGTTGGTATGAAGTCTCAGTATGTGGAACTGAGGGGAAGGCTCGCCAAGCAAAGCGATGGCAAGGCGGGAGGAAAGTCGGGAGTGATCCAAAGAATCTCTCCAAGTCAGGGGTTTTTATAGAGAGGAATGGAGCTACAGGCTATTCTGTACTTGGGGGGAAACAATGAGTTTAGGGCTGGAGACAAAGCCTCTAAAAGGTCAGAATTTAGCATGATTAAGTTATATCCAAATTGACAATAGAGTAGTCAGTATGCAGATGTGCAGTGCTTGACATCTGAGTATCAAACTTGCCAAGTTGCCTGCTCGGGGCAGGGAGTTCTTTGTAAGCAGCGTGCATACATAATAGAGTACTTGCCTTTGAGGTCTCCTAAAGAGGTGAGATGGCTATTTCTGGCTTGCTTGTATTGTGTGGAATATTGCAGCAATTATGCGCCGAGCCTGACTGTGGGCTTGTCCAAGGGACCTCGCAAACACGTGGAGAGGGATGGTGGAAGAGAGCCAAATTATTGATATCAAAATGATATCTGAGGTCACCCCAAGTGCGGCTTAGGAACTGCAGTAACAAAAGGGCCTATATTTCCACCTCCATCCTGCTAGCAAGCAAGGCTGCAACAACAAATTGTGCCAGGGGTTCTCTTTCTGATTGTCACAACCTTAGTGACTGGCAGGACAAGAATTGTAAACATTATCTTCCCGCACCCTGATCACCAGCAGAACAGACTTCCTTCTATCGGTTTGTTGATACCCAGTAAACTAGGTTTGGGGGGCAGTTATGACTGTGGCAGCAGGACCACATTTGTGACTACCTTGAATTATGGATACGGATCAGTTAATGATGCATAACTCCAGCAGGTTATGCTTCTTCAAGTATGCCACTGAATTTCAGCCAATTTCTTTTATGCAAGTCCAATTTTCACCAAAAATTCCCAAAATGGGGGGGGGGATAATAGGAAAAACTTAGCTTGTGGGGTGGTGTGTTTTCTATTCTCTTTTTTCTTTTTGTCCTTGTGCATGAAAATAAAATAAGTAAAAGTTTACATTCCTAGAGGGGAGTAATGGGAACTGCCTAAGGAAACGCAATGGGTCTCCCCCATAGCACTATCATAGTCTTAAGGAACACAAGAAAGGAATTATTTCTTTAATGGACAGGCTACTTTTAATTCTGATTTGCCAAAGGCAGAAAAAGGAGGGAAGAGAGAAAGGGAGTAATTGGTCTGAAACCTGTGGACCTGAATCTATACATTTCATGACCGATCTCTTCCAAAATGGACTGAGGTAATTAGAAAGAAGGACAGTATCAATCATTCAGCTAATGGCTTCTCATTTTTCAAATCACCCATTACCCTGAATGTCTCAGACAAAAGGTCAGATGGACCCCACCTCCACAGAGCCATGATGCTGTCGCTCTTACTAATAGAATTTTATATCTTCCGCTAGAGAGAAGTTCCTGGAGAGCCAATTTGGCAACTGCCAATTAAGGGGAAGCTAATTCATGTAATCTCAGCAGAATTAGCAATGTATTTTAATAAAGGTGGTTAAAGCTTCCTTTTTCTGACTCAAAACCATTCTTCTGACATTTGCTGTGCAGCAGGTGAGGTTTTCACTTTGACTCTCAGTTATTATGACTGGTATGAAATAATATGCACAAAAACTCCACGCTATGGGGTTAAAAACCACCTCTTGGCTTTCTTTTTAGAACAGACTTAATTATACACCTTTCTTGCCCCCTTAATCTACCCATCCTGGAAATGGAAGATGTGATGCTGAAATGGACGTAGGTTTGTACCCATGGAAATTATTATGGCCAGTGGGGTGGCAAGTAAGTGCAACCGTCACCTGCTTGGCATTACTTATGTTGTATGAAGCCCCAATAAAAAGAACATAGAGAAATGTTCACAGTAGCTTCCCTCCGATGTGCTATTATTTTTAAGTTATTGCAAGTATGGCCAAGTTTCTACATCAAGATTGCTTGTGGAGTTGCATATAGATTGTTCTGTGTTATCCTTGTACTGAACATCAACGTTGCACAACTGAACCAAGGCAACACTGAATGCACAACCAAAAGTTCACATAAATGCATGGACTATGCACATCAATGTGCAATGGCACTGCATGCAGAACATCACTTCCATGACGATGAACTAAATGCAGACATTGCACATCATATGGCAGAGCAGAGACCTTGGTAAGGAATCAAGATAAGAGAAGGAGTTACTCAAGAATCACCTAGTTAAACTAAATGAGTTCAAATCTGCAGGGCCAAATGCATTTCAAAGTATTGAAGAAACATGCTGATATACTTGCAGAATCACTTCCCATCATTTTTGAGAAATCTTGGAGAATGGATGAGGTGCTGGAGGACTGGAGATGAGCAAACATTGTCTCTTTCTTCAAAAAAGACAAAAAAAGAAGATCCAGGAAACTAGAGACCAGGCAGCCTGACCACAATTCCAGGAAAAACATTAGAATAGATTATACAGAAGTCCCTCAATAAGTATCCAAATGACAAGGCAATGATTAGTAGGAACCAGCATAGGTTTGTCAAGAACAAATCCTGTCAAATTAACTTTTTATCTTTTTCTTGATCCAGTCCCTAGTTTAGCAGATAATGGGAGTGTTATGGATGCCACTTATCAGGATTTCAGTGAAGTGTTTGATAAGGTCTCCCATGATATTTTGATCAGCAAACTGATTAAATATGGTATAGATGGAAACACTATCAGATAGATCCATAATTGGTTGGGAAAAAATGGTATTAGAACAAACCTAACCTGACCTCTCCCAAGAAGTTAAGATGATTGAACTGAGGCAATTCACCTTTTAAATAAATTGATTTCCCTCAGTTTTTCCAATAGTATTGCCCACCACTTCTCCTCCTCGCCACTGCATGTATCATTTTGGCCAGTCCTTGATGCCCCAAAGAATTCCAGATACTCAGGTTCCCAAGTCAAATACAGGACAGGTTTCATTGTTAATGGCCATTTCCACCCTACACTGTTATAGTGCTATTATTCCACTTTCAGCATCCTATGGAATCCTGGGGTTTGCAGTTTGGGGAGGAACATTTAGAATTCTCAGCCGGAGAGCTTTTTGACCTCAGTAAACTACAAATCCCAGAATTCCACAGGATGTTGAAGGTGGAATAATAGCACTATAACAGTATAGTGCAGAAAGGCTCAATGTCATGTGCCTCCCAGTTGATTCTGGCCCATCATAGAGATTTCTTGGCAAGATTTTTCTCCTGAAAGGACTTGCCATTGCCTTCCTCTCAGGCTGAGAGACTGTGACTTGACCAAGGTCATGAAATGGGTTTCCATGACCAAATGGTGTTTCAAACCCTGGTCTTCTGGAATCTTAGTCCCACAGTCACACCATTACATCACATGGCTGCCTTCATGGGACTCCTGTTGCATTCATATTTAGCCAATTCTCAATCAAGAATACTTACCATAAAGTTCTGCCATTAGGAACTACAGCATCTCTCTTTCCCCATCCACCCAAACTCCACCTTTTAGCTAATGCACCTCTCCACACCGTTGCTATTTTCTTGCCAGTGATAAGGGTAGTATTGGCAGAGATTCATTCCCTCACCTCTTGTAGCCAGATGCACAGATATAACATCATCTTCTCAAGAGGTCCTGGTGGTTGCATGTTGTTGTGCTTCACTTGTAACAATTGGCCAGGATACTCTGCTGTCACTGCTGCCTTCATACTTTCTAGTGACCAGTAAATAGCTATGGTGGAGGGGATTCATCAGGTAAAAGATGGGCTTGGTGGGAGGTAAGGAAGGAGAGGTGCTATAACTCCTCCTGAAAATAATTTATGGTGAGGCTTCTTGATCAACCATCAGCTGAGTCTTAGTAGGCCACAAGCTGAATATGAGTCAGCAATGTGATGCAGCAGCCGCAAAAACCAACTCAATTCTTGGTTGCATCAATAAGAGTATGGTATCTAGATGGAGGAAAGTAATGGTACCACTCTATTCTGCTTTGGTCAGACCTCATCTGGAATATTGTGTCCAATTCTGGGCACCTCATTTCAAGAAGGATATTGACAAGCTAGAGCATGTCCAGAGGAGTGTGACCAAAATGGTGATGGGTATGGAAGCCATGCCCTATGAGGATAGACTTAGAGAGCTGGGTATGTTTAGTCTGCAGAAGAGAAGGTTAAGAGGGGACATGATAGCCATGTTTAAATATTTGAAAGTATATCATATCAATAAGGGATCAGGCTTGTTTTCCACTGCTCCAGAGACTAGAACAAGGACCAATGGATTCAAACTATAGGAAAAGACATTCCACTTGAACCTTAGGAAGAACTTCCTGACAGTCAGGGCTGTCCAGCAGTGGAATATGCTCCCTTAGAGTGCAGTGGAGTCTCCTTCTTTGGAGGTTTTTAAATAGAGGCTGGATGGCCATCTGTTGGGAGTGCTTTGATGTATGTTCCTGCATGGCAGGGGGTTGGACTGCATGACACCTGTGGTCTCTTCCAACTCTAATATTCTAAGATTCTATGAATATTAAAACAACAGGAGCACTATCCTTTGTTCAACCTGGCAACCTTACAAGGGCAGAAAATTGCCATCTGGATTGTCTGTAGCTGTCCACATCTTCCCTAAGTAGAGAACAAGAAATGCAACAGGTAGATCACCTAAAAGAAACATGAAATCTATCTGTGGTGAGATCTCAAGGGGAAAGAATGCTGAGATTTTGCCTTAATAGTTAGACAGACTGGTATGATAGGTCCGCACCAGTTGGCAAAGCATCAAGTGTATCTCTTCAAAACTCTAGTCTAAGGGAATAAGAGTCTCTTCCCAGATTTTGCAGAGCACTTTTAGCTAACAATAGGATTGGATTAGTACAGGTGAGCTGGAGGAGGAGACAGGAGATAATTCCTGCAGTATTTTCCAGGCCCAGCTGATACAAGTTGTTCACAGCAGCCAACGAAGCTTAAGAGGAGATATCCTGCTAAAAGAAGAAATAATTCCTTCAATGTGCTTTAGGCAGGAGAGAGAGATTTATCTATTTTACTCTGAACTGAACATTTCTGCTAGGGCCCAAACAGTTCCTGGTTTAAACAGAGTAACAAAACAAAAATAAAATAGCAACATTCTTTTTCTCCTCATTGCTTGTCATAGTCCTCTGCTTGTAGAAAACAATAGTGTGTCAATGGGAAGATAGTTGTTATCTTCTGGAGAAGTCATAGTTTGATACACGTAGAATAGGATGTCCAAAAATGGGCGGAAGAGTGTCAAGTTCTCAGAGCACATATTGAGAACATAAGTGTAGGTTTAGACCAAGTACCAGCTTGTAACAAGTCATACCCGACTTGGTGTCCTGCCTACGTTTTGAGCTACAGTGCCTATCATTGTTGAACTTGTGTACCTTCAGGTCATTGCTGACTTATGGAAAATCTATCATGGGATTTTCTGGGGCTGAGAGTGTGTGACACACCCAAGAACACTCAGTGGATGTCTATGGCTGATCAGGGAAAAGAACACTGGTCCCCAGGGTTGTTTTCCAATACACAAACCAATACACCATGCTGGCTCTAGTGACTATCGTAATAAGCCATTATCCCTGCTGCCTCAAGTTGAGAGTTGTAATATGATGGCTGTATTACTTGGCTATTTCCACACTAGAGTGCTATAACAGTCTAGTGTGGAGCCACAAAGGCTATACAACATAAAGGCTGGGCCACAAACAAAAGGAGCCATGAAAGTTGTGTACGTTGACAATTGAACAATTAAATGTCTGCATACTACGATGGCTGAACTACTAGACAGGATGTCTGCCAGTGGCTATGTGTTTCGATAGCAGATGACTCAGTTTTGACCAAAAGATAGTGATGTAAAATTACAAGACAGGAATCCTTCAGACTTTGGCCAGGTTAAGTGTGGCTCAAGGATTCCAGAATGTCTATATATAGCCAAAAATCATATTGTTTCACAAGAAAATACAATACTATTGGAGATCTCTGACCTGACTTTCATGACCATGAAAAAAGCCTTCTTGTGAGCCTGATAAAGTCCAGGGAGGGCCCCAGACATGGACAAATATCCCCTCTCCAGTCTCCAGGGGGCATAGAAGTATCCTTTTACTGAAAGAACATTTTTAAATGATAAAAAATGGGTTAACAGGGTGCATTGTTCTCCAGGGCCCCAGTGTAAACCTCCCCCCTCCACACCAAGCCAATACCTTGGGTCATAAACTTCTATGAGCTTCTTCAAAAGGATTAGATGGTGGAAAGTGGAGACAGAAGGGAAGCCGCGTTGGGTTTAGCAATACCATTTTGAAGTGAAAGATGAACTATAGGGATGTAATTCTTCACTAATTTTCTTCTTCAAGGAAGCAATGAATAACTTTAGCAGTTTTCTTCCCACTGTGAGAAAGATTTCAAAAACTGTTCAGGTCAAGACTTATTCTGCACAAAAATAAAAATAAAAATAGCAGATGTAGATTGCATATTCTGCCCAGAAATAGGCAACATTCAGCCATCCACCTGCCTGGATGGCTGATCCCTCAAACAAGGCAGAGGCTCCCTGGAGTCACCTTGTCTACCTGCAAGGTTCATGACTGGTATTCAAGAGGTGACATGGCTTTGCCAAAGTGGCAGTTTTCAGCCAAGCCCATCAGTCATATGTTTACTGAAAGCCACATTTGTTTGTTAATGCTGGGATTATGGAAATGATGGTTGGAAATCATGCAGCCCTCCAGATGCAGTTGAACTACAATTCCCAGCCTTTCTCAATATGTGTTTACTAATTATTTTATTTTCTTAGTTATTACCATATGTATGTATATATATGGTGTGTATATATATGTTTGTGTGTGTGTGTGTAAGTATATGTATATATTCATGTAGAAGAAAAAGGTGAACAGAAAGGATGAAAAAGGATACCTCCAGCCAGTGGTGCCTGTACAATTGAGGGAGGGTGCCTAACTCGGCTTGCTCCATGAACCTCTCACACCTCTGACTTACTATGCCTCTGTTTTTCATCAATATATGGAACTGAGACTGAATAGTGTAATGATTCCTCCCCCTGGTATTTTCATTCTGGTTGTCTCACTGCATATATTTTTTGATCCGAGGCTTTTCTTTTTGCCACCTGTTATTAGAATATCATCCCAGGATCGTGTGCAACATTTATGGATGCTTAGCTGGGTTTTCAGCTGTGATCTTAACATGAATTCAGTCTCATTTGTCCAACAGATGTCATTTTATGTCATCACCAGGCATGGTTTTCACACTTCCTACACATTAGAATGGTTTTTAGAGAGGTGTTTTTCCCCTCCCTGTTAACAGCTTCATTCCTGGATGCTAAATGTCAATGTACACAATCAACAGAACTATTAAGTTTTGCTTGTTGTCTAATACCTTCAGGGTGGGAATGGATGGTTGTTTTGTTTGAGTGATTTCCCATATATAACTAGAAGAAGAAAGCTCCCTTGTTACCACCTCCCAGAACAACAACTAAAAATAAAAATGGAGGAATGGTAGCATTTTTCTTTCAAACACGAATTTTGTCTTTAGAAAAGGTGTTATACAGAATTGGTGCTAATTGATGGCCATGAGGTCCAGTGTCTTAGATAGATCCATTAAAGTTTGGACTAAATCCCAGAATAGGCTGAGCACTCCACTGACTTGTGCGGCATCAGTAATGACTTATAAATAAACATCATTATAAACCAATTTAAAAACATGCAGCACCACAGTGGCTCAGACTGAGTTATGCTTCAGAAAGTCCATCTTCCTGGTTTTGTGATGCAAAGTTAATCTTTCCACTTCTTAAATCAACCTTTGATTTTCTAGCTGCTTTGTACTTCAGCTCTGAGTAGCCTCTGCTGGGTGCTGAAATCCAAAAAATTTGGAAGCCCAAAAAGAATTGACGGCCTTTCCCATCCTCTGCCCCTCTTTTCAATATAAGGATATTAGTACTTACCTGCCACTCAAAATGGTTGTAAAAACAGAGAACCTCTTCCCTTAGAGAGCTATTCAGTTTTTGAGGTTCTGTGACACACAACCCTTGCGATATGCTAGTGAACCAAGACACCAAATATGCAAAAATGTACAATTAAATGTGCATGTGCATCCATGTGCAAGATATAATGCACACTCATGCACAGTTTGCTCTGCATGTGCAATGGCACTCCACGCCCAGCACCACTTCCACAACCATGGACTGCATGCAGTCATTCAAAAGCAATAGGGAAAATTCACACATGCTTAAGATACTAGGAGGATTCAATCTCCAGTGAACTTTACAACTTTGTGGATTCTTGAGGCAAGCTGTATTTCTCCTCACAACTTGTTCTGGGAAGGTAAGACATCCCCAAGGTAAAGATTCAACTCAGACCTGATTTTTTTTTTTTTTAATTGGGTCTGACTGATGAAGAGACTGATAAGAAGTTGGGAAGAATCTTTCACTCCATGATCACAGCAATGAGATCTATTTCTATGCACAGAAATGGAAAGGTGTGGCTATTCCTTTGCATGAAGACTGGCTGTTGAAGACGCTGAATCTGGCAGAAATAGATAAATTAACTGTTTTAATTAAGGATGGATCTTTAGTTAAATTTAAAAATGATTGGGATAAATTGATTGTACATATAAGAAACTGTTGGAGGAAAAGCCAATTACTGGTTTTAAAGGTTAAGTTTATAGTTATTAAATACTAGGCAATAGTGTGATAATGACAGACACACTAGAAGAAATATGTCTTGTAGATTATTTTAGAACCAAGAGCTGTTGAATTAGAAGTCATTTATATGTATTTTGGTCCCTTTTTCGTTTAGTTGTAGTTTAGTTTAATTTAATTTAGCATTAAGTTAGATGTTAGAGTTTCTTGTCTGTTTACTTACCACTTGTCTTTATAATCCCCTATGTGTTGCTTTATATACTAATACATGTTAATAAAAATATTAAACAAACAAACAAACTAGTTCTGAGAGGGACCAAAAACAAAGTAAAATAAAATAGTGGTTTCACTGGAATTTTAAACTTCAGTTAAATTCTTCTCCATCCTTCCTTTTTTCCATATCCAAAAGGAGCAGTCTAAGAAAAGCCTCCACTGAGGACCTTAGAAGGTTTGCTGGGTAACTTGTTAATTTTTTCTTTACCCTCCTGTCTTCCTTTTTGTAAGAACTGAACTCATAAATAAGATACTTGGAAAAAAAAATGAGAAAAGGAGAGTGCAATTGTGGAGAGTGCAATGTCCTGATGCACTCTTGTTTTACGTGAGCCTTAACACCTTGCCTTCCTGCAAACACTTCTTGAGAAATAGGTTAAGACATGCAGCCTGCTATGAATATCTTTTGCAACATTTTTGTTAGCATTCATATCATAAGCAACTCCCCCCTTCCACACATACATACAATCAAGCACAATTCTTGAATCCCTGGCGGTTTCAGATTGCTCTGGGCGGATAACTGGCAAGTGTGTTGCTTGAGCAGATGGCCTTTATTTATTTATTTTGCCAGAAGAGTGTTGAAGACGGGTGAAAGGCGATGTAGTAAGTCATGTTGACTGACACAAATGCATAACCTAGAGTTATGCATTTGTATCTGCTACATATTCACAATCCCTATGTAGTCTGTAGATTAGGGGCTATATAGGGACCATGAAAGTTCTCCAAAGCCCACTTACAGGCAAATAGCTGCTGTGATCAACGGGGGTCTATGCTCCTGTCTGTCAGCTGCTTCTCAATTGATGGGAAAATGGGCTCCCATTCATCCCAGCAGTTGTTGATGTGTAAGTGGAGTTTCCAGTGGAGATCTGGCTGGAATCCACAACATAGCATCATAGTTATGGTGCTATCTAGTATATAACGGACATACGAGAGTGTGCTGGAAATCTCCAGATGAAGAAAAGGAAAGGAAAGGAAAGAAGATAAGGAGGAAGAGGAGGAGGAAAAGGTCATCATCATGACTGAATACTGTGGTCAACATCAGATGTGATCAGCTACCCAATACCAATAGAACCAGGAGTTTCCAGATGGTTTGCCATCCCCCTAGAACAAAAATTTTAACATGCAAAAGGCTTGCATTTGATAACAGATTCTGGGGGAATCATTGGACCCTAGCAGAAGAACAATTTGGGATTCTGGCCTCAGTTACTCCAGTAATTTTAATTGTCTAAATCAGTGGTTCTTCACCTTTTCTTCACCAGGAGCCGCCTATAAATATAATTTGCTGTTGGAGATCCACATGACTTAATGTGAGATGTAAATATTTAAATTCAGAGTTAAATATTCAAATATTTATTAAATACTAATGTATATACCTAGTGTAGCCTGGGGTTTTATTTTCTCATAGATAATACTAGTTAAAAAGATTTGAGATCCTGTGTCTCTAATTTGCCAAACTGTCTTGTTCAGTACCTGTAACTTTTCCCCCATATTCCCCAATGCAATGTTATTAACATACACAGATTGGTTTTCTGCGGGAATAAACTGTCCGCCCCTTGTTGCTAAGTCTCCACTCCATAGCGGCTGGTTAGGCACAAGAGCTCTCTGGCTGGGAATTCTAAAGGCCCCTCCCTAAACTGCAAACTCCAGGATTCCATAGAATCTTCTCAGGCAGCCAATCATATAAGGTCTTCATCTCACAAAGCCAATCATATGAGGTCAGGTCTTTGCCTGACACAGACAAACACACAAGCCTGGACAGTTGTGCCCACGCTTGGTCTGAGCTGGCAGCCAGGAGAAGCTGATAACACACAGGTTAAGAGGTTCAAGAAGCAAGGTAATTAGTCAGTTACTTTAGCAAAGAAATAGCTTTATAAATGAGAAGCAAATAAGGGTCCCAGCAATGTCCATAAATCAGAGGCAGGCAATATAAACACAAGTCAAAGGCAAGAACAACAGGCAAGGGAAGCAAATGGAAGCATGGAAGAAACAGTTATTTAATCACTGACAAAAGCTAGAGGGGAAAGGCTCAGTTCTTATAGGTTCCGAGATCAGCACAGCTGGTGCTTGATTAATTGGTGCTTGGCATAAATTCGCTGGGAGCGATGCAGAAGACCCTTCTGGTGTCTACGCTAGGTGAAGGTAGGTATGGATAGGTCATTCTCTGTGTCAAAATGAGCAGAGCTCCCTGCTGGGGCTGGCCCTTCTGTCTCTGGGGTGGGTGGTGGTACTGTCTGCTCTGCAGGTTCTGCTGTAACAATCTCTATGTCAAGGCTCAGAGCAGGTTCTGCTGTCTCAGACTCTGAGTCTATTGTCCTGGAAGCCCATGACAAGTTGTTAGAAATACCTTAGGAATTACCTTACCTTACCTTGGGAGTTAGATGCTGTTGAAATACACAGATTTGAGATCCTGTGTCTCTAATTCCCCAAACTGTGTTGTTCAGTACCTATAATTTTCTGCCGTATTCCCCAATTCAGTCTGTATTCAGAGCTGTTAACATACAGACGTTGGGCTCATGATGGGAGTTGTTGTTAGGCCTCGTCTCCATCGCAACTGGTCTATTTAGAGCTCTCTGGCTGAATATTCTAAAGGCCCCTCCCTGAACTGCCAACCCCAGGATTCCATAGAATCTTCACAGCCAGCCAATCATATGAGGTCTTCTCGCCTCACACAGCCAATCATATGAGATCTTTGCCTGCCTGACACAGACAAACAAAAAGATCACTCACAGATTGAAGTATGTATGTATGTATTTATTTATTTATGGCTTTCCAGCCTGAGGGAATGGCAAGCGCAAACCTCCTCCGAACAAATCTTGCCATAATCAATCAATCAATCAATCAATCAATCAATCAATCACTGTGATGGGTTTACCTTTCAGGTTGCCATAAGCCAGAGGCATCTTGAAGGCACACAGAACAAAGTACTGCTGACATAGGGAGGTTCTTTCTAGCCCTCACGTCTCTTCTCTTTGAAAACTGATTTATGCTGACCCTAAGGCAAACCTGTCAATGGCAGGAGGCGGTGTGCTCTTGGCAAGATTTATTTTCTTTACTTTTCTCTGAAGCTGAGAAAATATGACTTGGTTGTGGTCATTCAGTGAGTTTCTATGGATGGTGGGGAATTCAACCCAGTCTCCAAAGCCATAGTTTGGGCATGCACATGTGCTTGCCACTTTGTCCTTTTTGTCAGGGGTGTGGCAGTGGTCCCATGGTCTACATATCAGTAGCTTAAGTTGGGTGAGTTTAGCTGTAAAAAAATACAATAAATTGTCTCACTGGAAACTTGTTCTGTCATTTTCATGATACATTATATAAATGGTCTTCATATTTGAATAATGAACCCTTGACACTGGAATACTTATTTATTTACTTATTTACAGAGACCTCACCGACAGTTTAGATCCACAGTTCTGAAATGACTGTACACTAAGGCCATTTCCACTATACTATTATAGTGCCTATTTTCCATTTTCAACATCCTATGGAATTCTGAGGTTTGTAGTTTACTGAGGCCAAAGAGCTCTCTGGCAGAGAATTCTAAAGGCCCCTCCCTAAACTGAATATTCCCAGGATTCCCTAGGATGTTGAAAGTGGAATAATAGCACTGTAACAGCGTGATGCAGAAATGGCCTCAAATGTAAACCTATATTCAATGCACAAATTAATTCACTGTGCTTTGCTTTAAATACTTTATATTCACATGTGTCCTTTCTTTTGTGAAACGAGTATAAGAGACAATTCTTTACCCTCTTGCACCGCATACAAAACCACTCTTCCAGGCTGTTGTCACAGTCCTAGTCAGAGTGGATGAGAGACAACCAAGCAGCAGGAAGCACTTCTTGTCCTTCTGCAGTTTGTTGGAGGGAAAGGCAGAGGAATGATGACAGTTATCATTTCTAAATCTTGGAACACTTCTGACAGCTGATGAAATGGGGAAAAAATCACTGATTTGAACTGGAGTAATTCCAATGAGGAATGGCTGCAATAATGCTTTTTAAAAACGCCCATTTCATATGGACTATTAAGCCTAATCCAAATGTTATGTTAAAAACAGAACAGATTGCATTCTTGGTGTCAGTTATGGATGTGCCTAATGTGAGTTAGAAACTTGGCCTTGTTAAAAACAGAATGGGACTTGGGTTCCTGGTTATTCTACTCCATACATGTGTTGGGCCCAAGGTCCTCTGGGTAGGCCCTATGTTGCACACTCACCCATTTCAGGTCAGTCTGCTTTCGCACTAATGAACATATTTGGGGGGTTAGCTCATGCTGTTGCATTGCTAGGTCAGGCTGTCCTGTATGCTGCACTCCTATGACAATAGCCAAGGAATGTTAACAATGGGTGCTTTGCTCCCCATGCTGTCCGGTACAGTGAGGGGAGAGCAAAGCCTGATTAGAGGCCGTCCGCTGCCGTTTCGGGCAGGTAATGAGATTTGGCCACAAGCCTGTCATGCACCTGGCCCATGGGTGCCTCAGTAACTGGTGTCCGAGGTAGGATAGCCCCCCTCCTGCCCGTTTCGGCACAGTGGGTTGATGGATTGGCAGCCTGTTTTGCACTTGCATACGAAAAGCTTATATGATCTGTTGGAACAAGGAGAACCCTGCTCCGTCACCTGCTTTGCCTTTCTGATGGAGTGTATGCATGCTTGTGTGCCTTTCATTTTTCTTTTTGCTTCTTCGCTTAATAAACTGCGTCCTCAAAGACCAAAACTGGTTTGGTTCTTGCCTCCCAGCATCTCGTACTTCGAACCTTGCACAGCCATCCAATCCAGGGAGAGTTGTGTGCCCACTACACCATGACATTCTGTGTCAGAAGCAAAGTTTGAATCCTGATCATGAAGAGGCAGTAAACCCATCTACCTGGCAACGAGTCACTGCCTTAGCTTGTAACCTGGATGGTTTTCCTTCTTTGAGCTGTTTTCTATCCTCTCTCTGGCCCAGCAGTGCCTTCAGCCATTAAGAATTTTTCCTGGGTGAAAGATAAGATACAGTTGCTGAGATGAGGACTTTTTAACTGTTGGAATGAAGCATCTGCAGAGTGCTGCTCCCCCTTCCCCTCGTTCCTCTTGTCTTCTCAAAGGCAGCTCAGTTGGCAAGCTTCACACATGGCTGATGGCGGTTAACGATTTAGCACTTTATTTGGGGCTGTTATAGGAGCAGCTGGCTTGCTGGGCCTTTCCTTTAGGGTTGCCAAATCTCTTTCTCTCTTCCTCTCTGCCTTTGATTGTGAGGCCTTTCCTTAGCAATCAATTGACTGCATTACTTCTGATGTTCATTTTGTACGCCAATGCCTTCTGAATGAGGATTACAGTAAGAACAAGATGAAATGTATTAGACCTGATTTTTTTTTTTCAAGCTATGCCACTTAACCGAACATCCATCTGGGTCTGTGCTGTAATCTTAACATGTTGCCAGTTGCATTTGTGAGAAGCATTTACTTCCACGTTACTCAAAAAGAGAATGAGAACAATAAGGTGAAGTATAATCAGCTGTGTCAAATCCACCAAACCAACCTAGGAATATTACAAGCTGCTGGAATCATCAGTGTGATCAACTCTGACTGACAGGAGCTACCACATTTTCATGCAGGGTTCCATCCAGGGTTGCCAGATCTCCAGGGCTGGTCCTGAGTCACCAGTATTCATGGATCATCTCCAAATGGGAGATAAGGTGCAAATTCTCCAGTTTTGGTGAGCTCAGCTCTGGGCAAAAGGAAAGGATTGTGTGGGAATCTCCAACTCGGCTAGTAAAGCTATAATTTTACAAGGCTTAAATGGATTTGCTACTGCATAACACTTAATGACGTCAACAAGGGAAATCTCCGGGTCTCAGCTTTTGCTTTAAAAGCCTCAGGCCCTGGGATGATTCTGAATTGGCAACCCAAGTTCCATCCTTGCTTGATCCAGTTTTGAAGAGGCATGGCTGCTTGTCTCTTGAGATTTCTAGAAGAGACCATTTAATCTTTTTTTCTGGTAATCAAAAAAAGAGTGGTTCAGGGGAGTTGGGGGACTGGAGACACAAAAATATTCTGGGTGGGAGAACCTGTGGCCCTGGGTTACATTTTGATCCTTTCTCATTTTCAAGGCAAGAATTTATTAACATAATGATAAATCACTTTTCTGCCCACAAGTATAGGGCACACTTTTAGAAATAACACCAAGCAATTAAACAACCAAAGTGAAAGAGAGACAGAATGATAGCTAAGACTGAGCGTTATAATTGTATAGTATCCATCTCTCTATATGGAGTTACACACTGCAGGAAGCCCCCGCCTTTTGAAGCCCTGCTATCTGATGACTCGCTCTTTTGCAGCTTCCAAATTAAGGACAAGATCCTTTAATTTGATAGGTTTTCCACTCTTTCATCAGTTCTGGCCTATGGAGGCTCACTTAGAAACTCTTGCACACGTGCAGTACTTGCAAGGTGAGCTGAGGGGGTGGGAAGGTGCTAAGCTAGCTGACTTTGCAAACAGTGTATACATGGTTGGTCCTGAATGAACCTCCATAAGTCCTTCATACTCCCCACAGAACCATATCTGGCTTCTGCTTTTCAACCAGTACTGTTTTCTGACACTGCTTTGGATCCTAACGTGTCAGATAAGTGTGGGATGCCTGTAATTGCTCTATGCTACCTTGGGCTGAATTACACAAATGAACTAGGACACCAAGTGTGCAACTGAATGCACAACCAATTGAATCCATGAACAATGTGCAATGCACAATGGCACCACATACCTAGTACTGCATGTGCAATCTTGGACTGAATGTGAATGTTCTGCACTGAATAAAAATATTCAGTAATTTCCTTAGAGGAATGTATGCATGTATAAGACACCAACAGGATTCTAGCCCATATCTAATATATAAAAGTCAATGTTTGTCTGTCTGTGTGTGTCAGGCGAAGACCTCATATGATTGGCTGCCTAAGAAGATTCTATGGAATTCTGGGGTTTGCAGTTTAGGGAGAGTCCTTTAGAATTCTCAGCCAGAGAGCTCTTGGGCCGCAGGCTGGTTGCTATGGAGACAAGGCCTCACAGCAAGGAGGAGGGCAATGTATTCCCTTGGGAATCCAACCTCTGCATGTTAATAACTGAATACAGATTGGATTGGGGAATATGGGGCAAAGTTACAGACACTGTACAAGAGAGTTTGCTGAATTAGAGACACAGGATCTCAAATCTTTCTAACAAGTATCACCTATGAGAAAATAAAATCCTGGGCAACACCAGGTATATGTGCTAGTTATTTATAAAATCTATCCACAACTCAGCAGAGCAAAATAATTGTTGTAGCTCATCTAAAGTTAGGCAATGATAAGACCTTTGCTATCCATCATTTGGTCAAATCAATTGCTCAGCCCTAATGGGAAACAATTAGTTTTATAAATCCAGAATTAGGGATGGGCCAACCAAATCCTCGAATCCTCGAATCCTGGGTAAGGATTCGAGATTCACAAATCCGAAACCCTGTTCCAAAATAGGCAAACTGAATCTTTTGAATCTGCCAGCTAAATAGATTGTTGGAGACTGAGACGCCTGAAAACCAGGGACACTGGGATGCCTAAAAACCTGGGAGATTGGGATGCCTGAAAACCTGGGAGACCGGGACGCCTGAAAACCTGGGAGACTATACATGCAAGGGGAGGTGGTAAGTAGGTAAGGTTTTCCCTTGGAGTAATAATGACGTTTGCTAACAATTTCACAACTTACATCTGGGCTTGTATTCTAAAATATTTAAATTGAACATTTCCTATTGAAGTTCAGTACTTGACTGGAAGGTACAGGCTTGAGATTTCAAGGACAGCTGAAACATTCCTTTGCAGAGCTCTCTTGCAAACCTCTTTCAGACACAATTCTGGGGTTTGGAGTTTTACAAGGTGTCACAGTCTTCTCTGCCAATGTGTGCTAGTGCATGATCAAACTACAAACCCCACGATGCCAGAGGGAGCTATGCAAAGAAAAGCCAGTTTTGACCTGGATTATCTTTCTACTGTAGTATGTGGCCTTGTTTACACAGACAGGAAAATGTGGGATTAATCCACATTTTCCTGCCTGTGTAGAAAGGGCCTTCATGTCATTTTCAATCTGGGGAGATCCTGAGGCAAAACTAGGACAATTGTCCTGGCCAGATTTCTTCAGAGGGAGGTTTGCCTTTGCCTAGGCTTTTGCTAAGGCTGAGAGAGTGTGTCTTGCCCAAGATTATCCTTCTTTCCCTTGCTTTTAAAACTCTTTTCTAAAAAAAAGGATTAGAAAGATTTGAGATTCATGAGATTCATGGATTCCCAGAACCTTCCAGGGATTCGGATCCAGATTTGGATTTGGAAAATTCTGGATTCATCCCATCCCTATCCAGAATGAATTCAATGGACTGACTTTTTTTTTTTCCAAAGCACGTTGTTATCAGATGGGGAGTTTGTATTCCAAACCATTGGTTGTTAGATCCCATAAAAGTTCTGTGTACTTAAAAACTTTGCATGTCAAATTCCTGTTGTGCTTTCTGCAACCTGGCAGCTAATGAGGAAGGATGAACCACAGTGAAAGACATTTTATTTAGGAGAGGTAAATAAAGTAGAGAACACAAGCAGAAATGAAACAGTGGGTCAACTCCTTAAATTCACCTCACCAGAATAGAAATCACCTATCATTGCAGGAAAGTGACATTCACTCATCACATATAAGCAACCCTAATTGTTGCCAAGCCAAAGGAAAACACTGTAGATAAAGAGAATCTCAGATTGTCTAGTAACTAGAAATAAAATATTGGCTTCATTATCTGAACTGGCCTTTCCCTAAGATGGTGTCCTCCAAGTCTGTTAAGACTACATCCTCCAACATGACCAACCAGCACAGACAAGCCTGTTGAAGATGGTGGATCGTGTATTCCAATATATCCAGACAATATTGGGTTGAGGGAAGTTGTTTCAGAGCAATGAAGGAGAAATATGTCCTGTGGCTTGTATGCAGTCCCCAAAGCCAGTTTTGTACATGTTTGTACTGCCCTCCTCTGCATATAATCTGACCACATGTGACAAAGCATGACTTGAATTCTAGTATCTACACTGCATTCAAAACTATACTTCATTCGGTGGTAAGAGGACATACTCAGTTCAAAGCAGGCTTCAAAAGTGAGAACACCTCAGGTTCTGCTGCCGACATTTACCTTATGAAACACTTCAGAAAGATAATTGGTGTTTCAGTTAAATGGCCTATCATTGTTCTAAAACACTCATGCAAAAATTATCATTCTTTCTACATTTTATAATTGCTCTATTATATGTCTTCTGAAGCACCAAGCACTGGAGGTGAAGTGGGATCTATACAACATACGCTCAGTAACCTACACCCTCCTATTTTCTGATGTCAGTTATTCGCCTAGGAATAACTTTTTGTTTTAAAAAAAAGAAAAGGAGAAATTCATTAACCTGAATAACTGTTTCAATGTTACGAACTAAACTTCAACTGTCAAAAATGCCCTAATGCTTTCAAGTCTAGCTTGCTAAACCCTATCTCTACTATGCACTGCATCCCATTTCCACAAAGAAATACCATGGCTCTTTTCACATGTTACCCATTTGCGCGACTGGGAGTGCGTCTCGCGTGAAAAGCCTCATCTGGAAAGCTGCTGCTTCCCTGCTCCTTTGTCCCACAGGTCGCTTCCTGGTAGCGCGACCGTCGTGCTAGCGCCCTGCCCCTTCCTTTCGCAGCGCAGCCTGGGAGCTGTAGGCTGCACTGGGGGAGGAAGCACGACCGGGCTGGCTTGTTCGGCGCACCTCACGCAGGTAAGTGCATGAGGGCGCCACGAGCATTGTGCGACCGTGCAGTATTTTTGGCTTAGAGCTGAAAATAATAAAATGTGTGCACATCCTGCTTTAGGCTCCTGAGCGTCGCATGAATGGGAATGCGTCATACAGACCAACGCTCCCATTTATGCGATGCTCAAGGGGCCCTCGCGCAAAAAAAAAAACTGCATGTGAAAAGGGCCCATGTAGCGCTTGCCATACCTGGGACATCTCTGGGGTCAAAATAAGCAAAACTTGTGTTGATTTGGTTCAGCACAAGAGTTTTTGGGTAGTAACACTGTGACATGTCAAGCAGGACACATTTTTTTTTTAAAAAAAGAAAACAGCTGAGAATGATCTCCAGAGGAAACATATACCTTGACATCTTGTTTCACAATGCTCCTGACTTGTTTTTATAGTGTCTTTTTTTATGTGATGAAATCTCTAGTTTTATTACACTGGTCTATTACAGATGTTCAATAACCTGCTCAAGATTTCAAAAAATCCCCACAGACCTCCTAGAGGGGAAAAATATGCTAGAGGTTCTATATACTTGCAAGGACCAGTTCCTAGAGTATGCTGGTTTGTTTTAATTTCCTTTTCCTTCTCTTTTTTTCCTTCCTTTTTTTTTTTTTAATAGTATCAAACTTGTTAAATATATATTACAGAATCCATTGCAGGAATTTCCAGGAAAGGTTTGGAAAGGGATCTTAGAAAAGCTTCTTTAAAATACCAGTTTGAATTGCTGACTATTCAACCATGTTACAGGTGGCCTTCCACATTTGCTAGGGTTAGGGTCTCAGGATCTCTGCAAAAGTGATAAAACTGCAAATATCAAAATGTGTGTTTGTGTCTGTGGGAAGGAGGCTCAGAGGTGGTGGGGAGAGCAAGCACTCAGGGTCCAAACCACATTAAAGAAAGCAGAAGAAAAAGGGGTGAGTTGTCGTGGTAACACTATACTTTTTCTCTCCTGTCCATCTCCTTTCTTGGATGTGTGGAGGGCATCAGGAGAGGGTTTGTGGTGCTGAGAATTTGGGGTGCAACGTGTCCTTAGCTGGCCAGGCAGCAGCTGGTGGAGGAGGAATAGGAGCAGAGGCAGGTTTTTTTAAAAAAGTGCTGCCTTGCCTGATCAGAGCCACTGAGAGGGAAGGTTCCCCTAGAAAAGAGGTGCTCATGTTGTGTGTGTGGGCAGGGGCAAGGCTTGGAGAAATAATCAAATCAGTGAGTATTTAGCCTGCAAATGTGGAGACTTGAGTGCAGTGCAAATTGGGATTACCACTTTTTTTTCCCCTGAAAGGCTTGTCATCATTCATCTCTTTTGCTCTCTCTCTCTCTCTCTCTCTCTCACACACACACACACACGAGAAAGAGAAAGAGAGAAATTGAGAGAGCCAGCATGGAAGAGCCAGCAGGGTCCCATTTTCGGCACAGCAATGGAAACCCAATGGGTGACCCTAAGCAAGTCACACTCTCTCGCCCTAAGGGGAAGGCAATGGCAAATCTTCTCTGAACAAACCTTGCAATGAAAACTGCAAGATCATTTCACCTTAGGGTTGCCATTAGTCAGAAACAACTGGAAGGTACACATCAACAACAAAACCCAAGGACAGGGTTACCATAGGCACATATCAAGAAATGCAACTATAGCTAGGTAGAGTGTGTCTGTGTGAGCGTGCACACACATGCAGTCCTAGTTCTTCCAAGAAGAGTTGCATCCATAATGCAGCTAGTGTTACGGCCCCATACACTCACCACAATTGGCATAGTTTAATTGGCAATATTATTTAATAGGCACTATATTAATTGGCATTGATATAAATAAAACCTGAGGTGACTGGAAGGTCAAGCTGGAAAGAGACAGATAACTGATTGTAAGCACGAGATAGCAAGGCAAGTCAGCCACATCCTCTCCTCGGCAAACACTGAATTCATTGTCAGTATGGCCAATCTCAAGACAATAGGCTTATGCTAAAGAGCCAGACATTTCAGAGCAAAAAGCGAAAATCTCCACTAAATTATGATTATTTAACCCAGATCCCTTGCATCTGGACATTTCCCTGATTTGTCATCCCATCTTCACCATAATACTAAACTATTATGACAGTCATTACCCTTTTTTCACCTAAGCACTAAAATCATTAACTTTGTCCAGACTTCATTGTTTGTGTTGCAACTCCCATTGTCCATTTGGCTGGGAGAGCAATTCACATCCATACCTGCAGGATATTTTTTGGATATAAGAACTCCCTGTTTTCAGCAGTTCAGCACAGTCTCTCAACTTCCTGAATGCCACGCTGTCCATTTGATTCCCAAATGAAAACTGTCCTTAGGTGCCTACTAAGCCACATTGCTGTTTCCTCACTGCTGTCTGGACCAGTAGATATCACCTCAACTCTGAAAGTCTTCTATCCACATTTTCCTCCCTTTACCCTCATCTAGTCCTTGTGTACGTGTGTGAATTTCTTTCAATAAAAACACATTTTATTTTATTTTTGGAATCTTTGGAACGGTTTTTTTCTGCAAGTACTCTGTAAACATAGGTGGTAGATCTCATTAAGTTACCCCCCCTTTTGCAGGCCTCTTATTTTTGAGCTAATTAACTCCGCATTGTCATATGGAGGTATTGGCATCATGGGTGGACCCCGAGTCACTCATGTTTTGGGGTAACACTAGAGGGAATTTTTGTTTTGTTTTTGAAGAATTTAATCAAATGTGCACAATTCTTCTTATACTGGATAGAAAAAAATTAAAGTTTTTTTATTTCAAAAGCAACAAAGCAAAAAAGATAGATGTTCTCACCCAAAATTCCAGATGATAATAGTTGCCAAAAAGTCTAGGCTATTCATCTGACAGCTTCAGCAAGCAAATTGCACCAAAGCCTTCATATCAGGCACTTTTTGTCTCTGTAAGAAGTACGCTGGTATGTACATCCACCAGATCAGTCAGAGCAATAAGATGTAAGCTTCACTTCCCATGCGTGCAATCATGTCTGTTTGGAAGTACAAGGGCAATTCTTGCTAATGACTGAAATATTCTGAAGGCTTATACTGAGGTTCTATGGCTGAAAATATACAGAAATAGCCTTACAAATTGCATGGATGAGAGATTAAAGAGGAGACATATGTCAATTTGCTCTGAGTGTATTGGAGAAAAGTGTGATTAATAAATAAGAAAACAAGCTAGCAAATGTGACTATGAAAATATTCACCTCAATCTTTATGGTTTCCTTTGCATCTTTCGTCCACCTACTTTTCACTCCTTATACTGTTTTCCATTTCCCACTTTCACAGTTTGCCTTTATGCTAAAAATAGGTGTCATAACTGTGAACATAATTGCATCTATTCCACAACACTGCAACTTCAATGTGTGGCTCCTCCATTTTCTTCTCTCTTTCTCTTTTTTTTTCTTCCAAATTGCTCACTTTTTATTGATAGCTTCCCATAACAGTTTGCCTCCAAAACACCCATTTCTCCTCTATAAGGCAATGATTCCTGACAATCGTTCCTTCTTCCCATCTTGATGCCAAGTGTTGCTTTCCTAGAACTGGGGATTGGCTTGCATTGACAAAGGACACTCAAAGAAGGCTTGGTTAAGCCCATGAGGCAAAATGACTGTGGGGCTTTCTGTCGGAAGAATTCCACCATTCTCTCTTCCCCTTCTTCTAGTTTATAGTGCAAATGGGCATAGATAGCACAGGGCTTCTTTTCTCTTTTGCATACCAAAGCTTCACCATTTGCCTTTGTGTCATTTAAATGCGTGATCATAAAAATTTCTGGTGTTCAGGGGATCGGATTATGTGACCCAGGATTGTTGCTTGGGTCATCAGTCTTATAAAAGAAAGAGCCCCCTTGTCAGATCTCTCTCTTCTCTTCCATTTTTGCTTCCTCTTTCTCATCTCCAACCATGTTTTGCATCTCCATCAGAAGATGATGATTTAAGAATGAAACTATTACTGATCTATTCATTAGCTAATTAGGAAGTAGGTTCCCCAAAGCATATGTAAATATAATAGCCATTAGTAAAATTTCTAAGTTTGTAACCTGAAACTGCCTGTGTTGTTTTTGTTTTCTTATTCAGTTCCAAATCAGAAAAGCCACACAGAAACATGGGTATGCTTTCTTTGCTACTCTGCTAAAAGAAGGCTGAATCCTTACAATTTTAGCTTTCATAGAATTTCCTAATAGGGCTATAATCCCATCACTTTCAACCTGCAATAGAGGTATCTAGACCTTTTGAAATATTCCAAGTGAAGTCTAACCAGAGCAGAATAGAGTGTTCCCTTGATCTTGACACTATACTCCTATTGATGCAGCCTAGAATCATATTGGCTTTTTTACCTTATATCCTTATATCCCCTTCGCAAGCCAGTTAAAAGTCTTCCAAGTAGTTATTCTTTGCTGTCCCCACTGTTACTTGGCTATATTCAGCTCAGCAGAGGACAAATCAGTCAACAACTATATAAATAAAATGACGTTGAGTCTGTCATTGACAAGAAATTCTTGAAGAATAGGTGGGAGGATTTTGAGGATCGAACAAGCCAGCTAGAAATCTCTACATTTCCTTCTGTTTTTTTAGGTTGTGTCCCTAAAAGACGGCAGGTAAAGAAAGAAATCCCAAAATATAAACTGAAAGAAAAACATCTCAAATAGACACCAAGCATTTGCTCTGTCTCCCACACAATCTCTTTCTCTCTCCCTCTCTCTTTCTTTCTCTCTCTCTCCTCTTAGAATTCAGTCCAGCCTGTAGAAGAATACCGGAGCTTGAAAAGTTTCTTTCTTGCTTGTTTTGTAGCATTTACCTCCCGCCCTACCTCTGGAAATCTCAGGGATAGGCTTACATAGCAAAAAGCCATACCAACAACAGCAACTGTCCCTGCTCACAAGATTAAAATCCAAAAAGTTTAAATGGATGGGGACGACAAAGGAAAACCAGAAAACTCAGCTGTAAGCTCTTCATATTAGAAGATTCCTTGGCTTGGGGAAATGGCTTCTGGATAATGCTGAGGACTAGCAAACATGGATGGACTTGACTTCTACAAAGAACAGATGGTTGCCCAGGTTTTGTTTGAGGCTGGCTTGTATGAACTCCTGAAGTTTGTCTTCAGAGGGCATTGCAGGAGATTCTGATCATAATGTGACTATGGGAACAAGTACAAACATTTTTAGGGACTATACATTCAAGAGTACTCTTCCACGTGTCTGCTCCAGCTAATAAAACAGAAGGAGGGAATATATATATATATATATAATTTGAATTCAGTGGTTTTACCTCCACCCCCTTAGACACACACATACACACACACCTAAACACACACACACACACCATATTATACCTTCTATCTTAGGAGTACAGGGACTGGATTTGGCACACAAAATCTACGTAATTCTCTGCCAACATACTTATTAACAAGGTATTTTATTTAACACAGTTCAAACAGGCACACAACTAGTTAGTAAGTACATTATAATTACAGATTACAGACTAATTGGTGTGTTATTTATGCCTCAAGATTATGTAGTAATTATGCATGGTGCTATTATGAAAAGGGGGGAAATCTGGCAAGTGCTATAGAAAGCAATTACTATAATGCTTAGAAGTAGGTGCCATTTGATTTTATGACTTTTTCCTGCTGCATGAAATAAGATGCCAAAAGGGGAAAAAAAAAATCTGGCCAGGACTTACTTTGTGACTTTTAAATAAGAGGCGTATTAAGAATTGTTGTCCACTTAGCAGTGAGACACCATGTCATAATCACACAAAGTTTCATTGGAAAAGAGAACTTAGTAGGAATCAGAAACACTATGAAGTCTAATATAAATAATGCAATTAATACCACACACCTGTCCCCAGTTATCTAGGGGTAAGTCCCATTGAAGTCAGTCTGATTTCTTCCTGAGTAGACATACATTCTGCTGCAAGTGAAGAGTATCTTTTAGCCTCCACAAATTGTCTTCCTTTCACTAGACCAGTGATCTTCAACCTTTCGACATGTGAGATCAATTTAGTCCTAGTATCCATTTTATAGAGACCCAACATGATGTAGCAATTTGAATGTTGGACTACAACTCTGGAGACTTGGGCCATTTCTGCCCAGAGCTATTATTCCACTTTCAACTTCCCATAGAATCCTGGGATTTGCAGTTTAGGGAGGGGCATTTAGAATTCTCAGCCAGAGACCTCTTTGACCTCAGTAAACTCCAAGCCCCAGAATTCCACAGGAGGTTGAAAATGGTATAACAGCACTATAACAGTGTAGGGCAGACATGGTCTAGGGTTCAACTCCATATTTGGCCATGGGAAATCCACTGAATGGCCTTGGGCATGTCACACATACTCTTAGCCTGACAAAACCCTGTGAAAGGTTTGCCTTGGGGCTGCCATAATTCAGAAACATCTTGAAGGTACACAACAGCAACAACAATCTATTCTAGGGACTCATCTTTTAATATTTATCTATATTTGTATGTAGACAATGCTCTGGTTGAGAAATATAATAAGTAAGTCTCCAAGCCCATAGTTTAAGTAAGAAGAACATGCAGCCCTTCATGTATCATGTTCCAGTTCCCATCAGATAAAATCACTTTGAACAATTTTCGGAGCCTCTGGGAACAGTAGCTCAAGTTTTATGAAGGACTATTAATAGAGTGGTTCAGTTACCAGGTGAAAGCTAATTGTTATTCTTGCTCTATGCCTTCAAGTTGACTCCAGTCTATGGCAAGGGTTTTCTTGGCAAGATTTATTCAGAGGAGATTTGCCGTTGTCATCCTCAGAGAATGAGATTTGCCCATGGCCACCCACTGGGTTCCCATGACTGAGTAGAGGTTGAAGGCCTGGTTTCCCAGAGTCCTAGGAAAACATTCAAACTGCAACATCATACCAGCTCTGGAGACTATAGTACATTGAAGACCAATGCAGTATGCAATTGCAAGTCTCCTTACACCTCAGTTTGGTTCATAGCTTGATTAAAGTATTAAGAGTATAACCCAATTCCATTCAGACTGAGGGCCTTTCCGCCCTACACTATTATAGTGCTTTTATTCCATTTTCAACATCCTGTGGAATTCTGGGGCTTGGAGTTTACTGAGGCCAAAGAGCTCTCTGGCTGAGAATTCTAAACGTCCCTCCCAATACTGCAAACCCCAGGATTCCATAGGATGTTGAAAGTAGAATAATAGCACTATAACAATGTAGTATGGAAAGGCCCTGATTTGGATCCAATCTGACTGGATTTGTGTTACAAATAACAACAGAGATTCAGAAATCTGCAACTGAAAGAAATTCTGTACTCTGGCTTCTGAAAGTGCTGCATCCCTTTTAATAGTGGGAACTCTGTGTGCTGTGTTGAGATGCATGCATGTATCCATGTGTGCATGCTGATTTGTGTGCAAGAAGATGTGTTTGTGGCCTTCAGTCTACCAATATACACCCCATGGGGCTCTTGGAATTGAAGAAATTGTGTTCTGATCCTCTGTACCAGAGTTGGCAACTACATGCATCTGGGAAGTCCTCTCTTGTTGTTCCTCATCACAGGGCCATGTCAAACACCAGCCACAAAATCTGTTTCGTCCCCATTTGAAGGCATCAAACCAGATATCCATCACAGAATTCCCGATTTCTACATAAGGTTGTAAAAGCTAAACAGCGAATAGAGTGAACAGGAAGGATATCAACATGCTTGAAACGTGCTGCTAGAAAAGATTTCTACCGATACCATGGACTGTCAAAAAGACAAATAAATGTGTCCTAGAAGAAATTAAGTCTGAACAGTCATGAGTGGCTAAAATGACTCAAACAAGTCTGTTATATTTTGGTCACATCATGAGATGATGTGAGTCACTGGAAAAGAAAAAACTAATTGGTAAAGTGGATGACACAGTCAAGGAAGAGGAAAGGAAAGTCACATTGCAAGTGGATAGATATAGTCAAGGAAGCCACAGCCCTGAGCAGGGCTATTGATGACTAGGTGTCTTGGAGGTTTCATTATAAGTCAAAGTTGGCTTGATGACAAATAATAACATCAAAACCAGCTGTCATCACCTTCTTGTGAAGATGAAATCCATAAATAAATGATGTGGGAATAAATATTTCTATCTTGAATCTTCTGAAAATCTCCCAGACCTAATACTCTGTCATGTCCCAATCATAGATATGTGTTTACTTAATCTTTTTTTTTAATGCAAATAGGCTCCCATTTGTCTTTATTTTTAAGGTTGGGGGGAGAATTATGTGGTCCATGAACCACATCTGGGTCTTTGGGGAATCAAGCCTTTGATACCGATAGTGATATCCCTCAGTAGACATAATGGCTGGAATCCTGTTAGTGACACACTACAACCCATGCTGTTATTGAAGTCATCAGTAAGAGTTGGGTGTAAATGGAGTACACCATAAAATCATTATCCTTATGCTCCCAACAGTGGACCCCTTCCCTCCTCTGGTCAGTTACAGCAAACAGAATGTGATTTGTAGATGGTTTTCCCTGAGAAGGTGTGTCAGCAGAGACTTAAGGGCTGCTCCTGAGATAAATAGAACTGACTTGTTCTTAAAAGTTGTAGCCACTCAAGAAGACAATAAAAAATACCAACACTGTGGGAAAAGCTGTGAGATTCCTCTCAAGGATTCATTCTTTGGATTTTACTGCATTTATGGTAAAACATAAATTACTATTTATGCTAAAACATAAATTACATTGTATTGTTCTGTGCAGCCACTGGATTGCTGAAGAAGTTGTGATTCTTTTGTATAATTTAACTGAAACACACAAAGGAAATCGTTAATTGTTAGGGATTATTTGTGGTTGTTGCACTTGTATAAAGGGAGAATGCTAATGTAGCTATGGATGGGAAGTCTACTTCTCTCTTCTGAATGAATCCTGAATGAATGAACTAATTTGAATGTAACCTACAATTAGTGATTAGCGGGTTACATAGTGTGTGACCTACATGTACGTTTCTTTTTGGATGGAGTGCAAAGTGCTCTTTTGTCACCCTTTGTGCAACATCCAAAATTCACTCACCCCACAATTTTCAAGCCTCAGAAGGACCTGCTGCTGCTTAGCAGTGGGGAAAGAGGAGAGTGGGGAGACAATTATTTCAATGTAACTCTGAGGGGAAGGGACAGGAGGGTGCACTCTCATTTCCTCCCATCCCCTTGGAAAAAAAAAAAAAGATGAACTGGTTCTTTTTCATTTTGCTTGCCTCCTTCCTCTCTCCCAGTTGGTAAGCAGTAGCAGTGTTGGTGTCATAGAATCATAGAATCCTAGAGTTGGAAGAGACCCCAGGGGCCATCGAGTCTTACTCCCTGCCATGCAGAAACACCCATCAAAGCACTCCCAACAGATGGCCATCCAGCCTCTGCTTGAAAACTTCCAAAGAAGGAGACTCCACCACACTCCGAGGTAGCATATGCCACTGCCAAACTTCTCTGACCATCAGGAAGTTCTTCCTGAGATTCAGGTAGAATCTCTTTTCCTGTAGCTTGAATGCGTTGCTCCTTGTCCTAGTTTTTAGAGCAGCAGAAAACAAGCCTGTTCCCTCTTTGATATGACATCCTTTCAAATATTTGAACATGTCCTCTCTTAACCTTCTTTTCTGCCGACTAAACATACCCAGCTCCCTAAGCCACTCCTCATAGGGCATGGCTTCCAGACCCTCCTGGACAGCTGAGAAGAGGAAACTTTGGATGGGGTACAGAGGTCTATAGGATAGCCCTTTGCACACCACCCAAAAAGATAGACATGCAAGAGAAGAGATAGAATCATGTGGGTGGAGTGTTATGTTCCACTTGTTTGTTGCAAGACCTCCATCAGTATCTTCTGCTTCCATTCAGTTTAACTAGTGAAGCAATATATTGAGAATAATGTCATCAAAAGCCATCAAGAGATCCAGGAAGATCAAGAGTGTAGCACCTCTCTTTTAATCTAAACTAGGTAATCAATAAGAGCAACAAAGGATACCATACCCTGGCCTGAGACCAAAACTGAAATGGCTCCACACAACCTGTTTCCCTCCAGAGCATTGAGATGACATTGTTAAGTTTTCTGCAAAAAGTTTGGTTTGCATTTCCCTTTGGGAATATCCATTTGTGTTTCATGAAATTACCAGTAAAATGGAGTTCCATGTATTTCCATGCACAGATACAAATAAAACTTCCAGCGTCTTTTGGAGACAGACCAACGTGCTCGGAACTATACATGAATGTGAAAAAAATGTGTATATGTACAAGCGTACAGCTTTGAAAAAAATGCTCAAGGACACACTTCAGTCAGTGGAGAAAATCCATACAAAATGTGTGCTTCCAAAACTGCTTACAAACATGGATATAGTTTTGACCAAATGCAACGGAAAAAAAAAAATATGCACAAATTTCTATTTGGGAAATGGGGGAAGCCACACACAACGTGATATAGAACCAGGGTCCATTCACAGTACATAATTATAGCTACATGGTTCCACTTTAACTGCTGTGATACTATTCTACAGAATCCTGGAATTTATAGTTTGGTGAGGCAGTAACATCCCTGTAAATTCCAGGATTCCATCGACTGACATAGCCTCCAACTGTCCCAATTTGGCAATGATAGTCCCAATTAATCTTTTGTCATCCCTCTTTTCAGCTGCAAACTGAAATTCAAAAACAATTTGCATTCAAAGAACTCAGCAGAGTGAAGAGGAGAGGAGGGAGTGAAACTTTGGCCTTCCCAGCAGGCTCAGGCAAAAGCCTACTGCTGCAGTCCCTCCTGGCTTGTGCATTCTTCTTAGTTAATAACTATAGCCATATTGTCCATCCTCTGACATCATTTGACCATGAGCACCACAGTTTTCATCCACGAAATGTTAGAGGTACATAAATGTGGGTTTTCAAAGTTTGATCTCAGACTTTAAACGTTGATAGTTTGCCTCTTGAGTAGTCTCTCAGAGCCTAGAAAAAGTGTCAGCAGTCATCTGAAGTTATTCTTTCTTACTAAGTTACTTACTATCTGACCCTCTGACCTCACACCCAGGGCCAAGGCAGAGACGGTGTCTTTCCTTCATCAGTGACAATTTTGTTTTCTTTGCAGAAGTCTATGAAACATGACGCCTGCTCTTCCTACTCTTTGTTATCACATCCATGAGGAGCTGTGTAGGCTTTCTGGCAACTTGAAAAAGAACTTTCTAACATTTCACCATACTTGGCACATTGGGTCACAGTATGTCTTAAGCTCTCCCACGTCGTACTTGTCTATACTCACTTAGCAATAACAGTTCTGAAATTTAAAAAAAAGTAATTCAAAAGAAGACAGGAAAGAGAAACAGCTAAACTGGGATATATCCATAAATTCCAATTCATTGGCCAAGGTATGAAGAAAGAAAATGGTTTCTTGGTACACTGCATATACTAATGTATACACTTTCAAGACTACAAATTAATTAAAGAATTCTTCTCAGAGAAGGGATGTGGCTGTGAGGGCTGGACAAAATGGGGACATTGACCCTTCCAAAAAAGAATTTGGTCTCCCCACGAAATGTCCCCAAATGTCTAGCATTGCAAAGAGTGAGATACTGAAAAGCATTCACACTTAGAATTTTTATACCTGCTGTGTTTCCATTTTCTTTGTAACTGTGACAGCCCCCTGACTTTTTTTCAGGTGCCTAACAGTAGTTTTGAAAGTTCAACTGAAATTTTAAGTCACTGCCATGCTAGAAGTTTTGAGGAGTGATGGAAAATTTCCTGGGGATGGGCAGAATTCGTATGGAGAGAAATGGCCTCATTTTATTGTCCCTCCATGGTTGCACCCCTGTCTCAGAGGGGTCTCTGCCTTCAAGGAAACTGCTTTTTGGTAAGCAGAGTAATTGCTTTTATAGCTCTAACCTACAGATTGGATACATCAAACAGCTGTATCATCCCCGCTACTCTTTGAAGCCAGGGTTCATAATTTACCCGTATCGTTGCATCCTAAGTCTTTCCCACAACTAGGTAACTGTATGTATGTACCTGGCCTGTAATACTGCATTGCATCACATACTTTGCACTATGTCACAGATGCAAACTGGGACACATGTGGTCAAGCAACATCAGATGCCCTTTCTGCAGGATGTTGCTGTCCTGCATTGTGAATGGGAGATGGATGAGACCCAGATGATGCTAATGTATGATGTCCAGGTCCCATCCTTCTCCCTTCCCCAGGTAGTCCTATCATGCAATAAATCATTGATGGACTTTCCTTGTCAATGACTGGCAATCACACCACCATCCTGCAGCCCACCCATGCTTGGTATGTTGAGGTCTTGGAAGCGCAATGGCTGTACTTCCTGCCCCAGCACAGCCTGAGATAGTACCTGGCAGGTTTGTAGCAGGAAGGGGCATGACCATCATGTTTTCTGGATCCTAGAGGCAGCTGGTGCAAAGGGCAGTGCTCCTGTTACACTGTCTCCCAGCAGAGGCAATTCTGGGACCCGCACCGGATGTCACCAGAACAAGGTAGGCTGCTGGAAGGGCCAGAGTGTGATCAACATGGAAAACATTATTAGTGAGGAAGCACAAATAAGAGATGAGAAGCTGGTGAATTCTGGCCAAAAAGCAAGCAGTGGAGGAACCTGGGTGTTTGAGTGGGGAGGCAAACCACCACTTTTGTGTAAAGTTTGAGTTGATTTGACAGGGCGCACTGACTGGGATGACCCTTGTGGTGTTTCCATCTCTGTGATTCTATGTATGATTCCCACTTCCCTTCTAGGAACTGTGGAAAGCAATGTCCTATATTTTTATAGCCTTCCACCCTACAACTCATTTTAAGCTGGGGGTGGCATCTTGACATCTAGGGCTGGCATCCTGTTCATGAATTGTAATGGTACAGATCTGACTGACATCATCACAATTCATTTTTATGGCCATTGAACAAGTCAGAAGTCTCTTCCAAGCACATAACAGGCAAAAGTCTCTCCATTCCCCCCCAAATATGCCTTTTAAGCAATGCAATCCCCTCCCCCAACAGTGGTATTTCCAAAGTTGCAGGACAATGGGAGAAGAATAAATGAGTCTTTGTGTGTGGCAAGGGGGCAGGAGAATAAGTGGAGACACATTCAACTGCGTAGGTCCTTGGCCATCCTGCCGGCCAGCAACACAGAAATGCCCATGTTGTAGGTGGGAATATTGCTTAAAATGTAGATTTGGGGGAGTAGCACTGGGGGGGGGCAGCATTAGGAGCCATAGCTATTGAGACACAGCTGTATTTCCTGATGCAGGATCTAGGGTATGAGGGGAAAAAAATCTCTTCCATCCCAAGGCCTTAAATAGCTAACAGGGCTAAAGTCTAACGAAATTGCCTGTCACATTCCCTGGAGTACAAGTGGGCATCTGAAAATGGGTCAAGATCCACTTCCCCTCCTGATACCTCCCCCCGCCCCACTTGGCATGCCTGACATGTCTGGAAGTGACATAATGGTGTTTCTCATTTTAATTTTGACTGGTTTTCTGCCTTTTGTGGGGAGTTGTGGATAGGAGGCAAACTACTGCATTTTGCAGTGTTTTGAGACATTCTTGTGGTATAAGACTTCAAGGGCTTCAAGAGCTACATTTTTCAACCCCAAGGCCTGCATGAGGCCTGCGGGATTCACTTTGCTCACTTCTGTCCTAGACAATGATGATGATGATGATGATGATGATGATGATGATGATGATGATGATAGATGGGGCCCTGGAGGGCCACATGAAGTTCTCAGGCCAAACCTTATCCACCTCGGTTATACCACTTATGATGGTGGGAGTTGGATATTGAGAAGTTCCTGATGGTCATGGTACTCCAAGAAGGGGTCTGTGAAGGCCTTTGTGTTAGCTATTCAAATGAGGCAAGGGTATGCCTAGAGTAGCTAACACAAAAGCCACCACGGACTCCTTCTTGGGGAGAAGAAGCTGAATTTTTCTCCTTATGTCTTGGTCTCTTTCAAGGAAGAGATACTTTATAGCTCATTAGGAAAAACAACAGAACCATAGAGTTGGAACAGATTCCAAGGTCCATTTAGACCAACCCCTTGCTGAGCAGGAATATACAGCCAAAATGTCCCAAGAGGTGGCCATTCAAATTCTATTTAAAGACCTCCAGTGAAAGCCACTCCACCAATCAAAGTGAAATTATGTTACTACATCATCTGGCTCATGCTTTGCTCATTATGTACATATAGAGTATCTGTTATGCTCAAAGCATTGGTCTGTCTAGTCATGACTGCCTCATTAGGCTTCGGAGTTAAATCAGTGAAATTCTCTGTGGGGTCTTTTTATCTGGAACTGTCAGGGATTGTGCTTGGAATCTTCTTCCTGCAATGTGTGTGTTCTACCACAAAACTATGGCTTCTAGGGAGAAATTATAGCAGTAATACAGGACTGGGAAAAGTGAGGTCTCCAAGCCAGCTCTTGACAGCATTTTTCAATGCCTAAACTTTCTTGCCAGTTCCTCAAAACTTTAATTTCTTTTTTAAAAAGGAACAATTTTGGGATGATTTTTTTTCTGCTTGAAAAATCATAGAATCATAAAGTTGGAAGAGACCACAAAGGTCATCAAGTCCAACCCCATTCTGCCATGCAGGAATACACCACCAAAGCACTCCTGCCAAATGGTCATCAAACCTCTATTTAAAAACCACAAAAAAAGAAGACTCCACCACACTCCCAGGAAGTATATTTCACTGATGAGCTCTCTTGCTGTCAGGAAGTTCTTCATAATTTTTAGATGGAATCTCTTTTCCTGTAGTTTGAAGCCATTGCTCCATGTCCTAGTCACTGGAGCAGCAGAAAACAAGCTTGACCCGTCTTCCACACAACATCCCCTCAGCTATTCAAACATGGTTATGGTGTTACTCCTTAACCTCCTCTTTCCAGGTTAAACATACTCAGCTCCCTAAGTCACTCCTCCTACAGATTGTAAGGAGCTTGGGGCCAATGATTGATCCCCCCAGCCCATTACATCACATGAAAAAAATTGATCCCCAAATATTTTTGACCAAGAAAAAAATCCTAAAAGCTATACATAGCTGAAAATCAGTTGGCTTGAACTTCCAGGTAACGAAGCATGCCTATTCCTGTCCTGGAAGGTATGAAGGACATTCCACCTATCTCCCCCAAAAAGTAAGAAGAAGGAAAAGAAAGTATGAAAAGGAATCTGGATAGAGGTGAGGTGCATACCACTGAAGTCCAGCAGGCTATGTGAAGCCCTCAGGAGGATTCCCACTTCTCCTGTATCATATATGCTACTCTTTGATTTTTCAGCTTCTCTTAGGCCCTTTCCTCACCTTACCTTTTTTCGGCACTGGGGTTTGAGGATCATGTGAGCAGCCTCCAGCGAGAGGCTCTTGTGTCCCTGCTGCTTCAGCTCTGCATGAGCTGCCTGCTCCCGAGCAGGCAGTGCGAGAAACCCATCTCTTCCTTCCACAGTGCAGCCTGGGAGTTTCCCAGGCTGCACTGGGGCAGGAAGCATGACTGCCGTGGCTCCAGAGGTTCCACATGCACAGCAAGTGCACACGGGGCCCTGGAGCAATGCGCGATCATGCACCATTTTTGGCTGAAAGCCAAAAATGAAAAAGTGTGTGAGGGCACCTACCCTACCCTGGAGTGTTGCGCGATTGTGAGTGCATTGTGTAGATCGCTCCTCACAATCGCTTGACTCTCCAGGTGCCCTTTTGCATGGCAAATGCTGTGCGAAAAGTTTTATGACTACTAATAATGACCAGGAAGTAGGCACTTTGTGCATGGGAAATATGCATTTGAGCACTTAAGTAGTAATTGTCTCTAATCTATACCCTAGATTTTGATGAAATCCAGATCCAAAATCATAGGTCATTTCCATACTACACTGCTATAGCATTATTATTCCTATGGAATCCTGGGGTTTATAGTTTAGGAAGAGGCATTCAGAATTCTCAGGCCAGAGAGCTCTTTGGCCTCAGTAAACTACAAACCCCAGAATTCCACAGGAGGTTGAAAGTGGAGTAATGGCACTATAACAATGTAGTGCAGAAATGGCCATAGTGTGGAAAAGATCCTTTTTTTTTTCTGTTTTTTTTTTTTTTTTTGTGGGGGGGTAGGGAAGTATGACTTTCTTAATTCCCTGTCATAATTTCATGGTTCAATTTTCAGAGCATGTGCATGGTACATTTGTTTGTGTATTCACTCACACACTTGGTGCGAGGTCCGTTGTAAAATATTGGTATTCAAAACGAATTTTTCACAGTCAATGCATAACTCCACCTGAGAAAATGTATACTACGTGTCTCTGGAGTAGGAACTCGGCCAGTGTGTCTGATTTGTAGTAATTATATTTTTTTTGGGGGGGGGGGTCAAAGTTGTGCATTCATATTAACAAAACACATTTTTTCCTCTTGCTCTGCTTTAGCAGCCCTCTTGTTTGAAGCTGATTTATTCCTGGAAAAAATTCACAGGTTCTAATGGAACTCTGTTCTGTTTCTTATTTGACTCATTTTGGGGAGGAACAAATGAGGCTTCAGGTTTCACAATCCAGACCAATAAAAATGCCCTGTAAGAGCAGTAAAATTTTGATTTGTGCTTGCTACCCAGAGAAGGTGGGAAAAAAGTAATTATGCATGTTCAGGACATAATAATAACCCACAGTAAATCTTTTGTCAGGTTGCGTGAATTATAAAAATGATTTGCAACATCTCTTCTGTTACTCACTGTAATAATAAGGGGAAGATGCCAAGAACATACTCTACATTCTGATTCTTTCATTGTGAATGGCTGACAAAAATTCACTAATTCACTATCATTCTATGCATAAAGATGTTTGGGTGCTACTTACTCATTCATTCACAAGGATGTGTGAAACATGATGTACCTCCCCAGGACTCTGACAGCTGATATTTAAAACTCATGTACTCTGGTACTACAATCTGAATAATAGATATTGTTCATTGTCCGCTGCCCTGGCTGTGCACCTTTCAAAATGTACCCCCAAATAATTTAAGGTAATTCTTTAGTATTAAGAAGTTTGATATTGAGTAAGGATGGGATAAATCCAGAAATTTCTGAATCCGAATGCAGATCCGAATCCCTGGAAGGTTCTGGGAATCCACAAATCTCACGAATCTCAAATCTTTTTCGAATCCTTTTTTAGAAAAGAGCTTTAAAAACAAGGGAAAGAAGAGTAATCTTGGGCAACCCACTCTCTCAGCCTTAGCAAAAGGCAAAGGCAAACCTCCCTCTGAAGAAATCTGGCCAGGACAATTGTCATAGTTTGTTCTCAGGATCTCCCCAGATTGAAAATGACATGAAGGCGCTTTCTATATAGGCAGGAAAATGTGGATTAATCCTATATTTTCCTGTCTGTGTAAACAGGGCCACATACTACAGTAGAGAGATAATCCAGATCAAAACTGGCTTTTCTTTGGATAGCTCCTTATGCAATGCTGGGGTTTGTAGTTTGATGATGCACCAGCACACATTGGCAGAGAAGGCTGTGACACCTTGTAAAACTCCAAACCCCAGAATTGTGTCTGAAAGAGGTTTTCAAGGAAGCTCTGCAAAGGAATGTTTCAGCTGTCCTTGAAATCTCAAGCCTGTACCTTCCAGTCAAGTACTGAACTTCAGTACGAAAAGTACGAAATGTTCAATTCAAATATTTTAGAATACAAGCCCAGATGTAATTTGTGAAATTGTCAGCAATTATTACTCCAAGGGAAAACCTCACCCCTTACTACCTCCCCTTGTATGTATGGTCTCCCTGGTTTTCAGGTGTCCCAGTCTCCCTGGTTTTCAGGCATCCTGGTCTCCAACGATCTATTTAGTTTGCAGATTCGAAAGATTCGGTTTGTCTATTTTGGCACAGGGATTTGCGTTGGGGAATCTCGAACCCTTACCCAGGATTTGAGGATTCAGGGATTCGTTTGGCCCATCACTAATATTGAGTAGGTATATAGGTCCAAGCCAGAGATGTATTTCATCTTTCATGTGAGTACAAGGAACTGCAGCATGAGAGGCAATCTAGTATAGCGATTTGAGCACTGAACTATGCCTGTGGAGATCAGGGTTCAATTCACTGCACAGACATGGAAATCCATTGGGTGACCTTGGGGGCATCACACATATTCAGCCCCAGACAAGCCTGTGACAGGTTCACTTTCGGGTTGCCATAAGTCAGAAATTACTTGAAGGCATACAGTAACAAGGAACTGCTACATATTTCTCTTTGACTATAAGACAGAGAAATACTGGCTGGAATCCTTTTAATTCTGGAGACATTCTCGTGTTCCATTATGCATGTGGTTGTACTCTTTTTAGCCATGACCATGAACCCATATTCAGTTCAAAGTTGCATAAGCACAATTCTGCAAGTATAGCTATTGCAGTGTCTTCAATGTACCCCTTGATTCAATAAGTTTGTGAAAACCACCACAGAGCATACTCTGTTGCATAATGAAACAATAAGCAAGGACAGCGGCAGATAACAAAACGGGTTGCATAGTTTCAGCAATCAAGAGAAAGGTAGTATAGCACAACCATAATGTAACTTTACAAGGGTAGATTTGCGCTTTACAAACGTAATGTAGAAACTTAGCTGTTTTAGAGGGCTATCAGCAAGAGTTCTTACAATGCCAAGATCAATATTTGCCCTTTTTTTTCCCTGTGTGTGTGGGTACCTTTAACAATTAGAAGCATCAAGTGATTTGTCTGTGTTTCTTGAACAACTGGTGTTTGCTATATGTATGTTTGTCAAAGAGAAAGGACAATAGTTTTGAACGGTCATTTTGTGAAAATTGCATAACTGTGGCAAAAGAAAAGGAACTCCTTGATGTGCTCTTGTGCTGAAGGTGACAACTTTTGCTGGGTCTCTTACTGTTATCTTAGGAAAGCCCAAACTGTCAAGAACAAGGAATTCAGTGATTATGGTTCACATCTCTAGCCCAAACTGTTGTGCAGAGTAATGCCTAGAATCCTGTTAGTTCCCAGCTAGAATAGACCTCACTGAGCCAAGTGTGGAATGAGAAGTCAACAGGTTGGTAATATCATTATTTTCTCTAGTGAAATGAGCAACATTTACTTGTTACTCCCAAAATCTTGGTTTTTTTGGGGGGGGGGAGGGCATTTGGGTGATTTTGGTATTTTTAACATCTTTTTAATTAAAATGCATCTAAAAGTAACAGATGAGTGATGGAATATTAATGGGTCAATCAAGAAATATTAAAGTTTTTTTAAAAACAAACAAATGGGTAATGACTTTTTAAAAAACCACTTAATAAATATATATGTTAAGCTGTACCATTTAGTTAACAGGAAGAGGCTGAGCCATGCTGTTAACAAGAATGAAACAATTTTCTTTTTGGTGTTTGCAGCAATGCAGTGGAACATTCTGGACTTGCCCAAACTATATTTTCCTTTCAAACATGCAGTCTTTGATATTCTAGAAATTATCCTCTTAAAATAGGAGATAATTACACATGGTTATGACATTGCAAGGATGATGAAAAGGGTCATGAATTATTTCATCTATCTTCCAATTTCTCAGGGCTCTTGGACTTTCAGTGTGAAGAAATGGGATTTGTGTCAGCAGGAACAAGGAGCCATTCATTCTGTCTCTGACACATGTGTACACACATTCTTTATTAGCTGCAGTAGATCCCCTCTCCCCGCAAATTTTAATCAAAAGTTTTTGTGATGGTACTTTGTAAGGCTAGTGTCAATTTAGGCAATGGTTTTTATGTCTGTCCAAGAGATCTGCACATTAAGCTAATGCACAACACATGAGATTTCACCTTGCTCTTAATGACTTTTGGATGAAAAACAGATCTTATGAGACATGGCTTGTGGTCTCCTCCTCTTTCTTCTTTGAATGACGTATTTCCATAACCAAAGCCCAAGTGAATAGAGTGGTTTTACCTACGGCTTAATTAGAGTGGGCTTTCCTTGAGGATGCAGCCCCATTCATGATTTTTGGCTGCACTAAAAAAGAGGAGTTTCTTACAGAACTTGGAGAAGTTCCTTTGTCGGACTGCAATTCTACAAATGCTGCAGCCAGTATGACCACTGGCACACAGCAGCAGCAGCACCAAAGTCTAAAAAAGGAATTTTCTGAGCTCTGGACATGTACAAGGCTATGAAATGTGGTGGTAAAAAGAATGAATATTCTGAGCAAGAAAATCCTAGTTCAGTTTTCTTGCCAGCTCTGTGGTGCCTGCAGGCAAGTTGCTATCTAAGGTGGCTGGAGGCAAACTACAATTTCTCACTGGAAGGTGATGTGAAATAAGTATTTATATGGGGGAAGTGTGGTCCACAGACAACATGTGGCTCCTAGTCCCTTTTTGCTGTCTTCTACTCCTTGCAAGTCTCCCTTTACCCACAACCAGAAATGCCCACTGTTTTTCCTTTCGTTCATGTAATTATATTGGTAGAGATTGACTCTATGCCTCAATTTTTTTAAAAAAAATCTCAGACAAAATCCAGCATCCTATTGGTTACTCTCAATCAGGGTAAGCTATCTGACTCAGTTGTTGAACAATGAGTCAACAGGTAGGTAAATCCAATCGGTTTGTTCTGGTTGTTGTGTACCTTCAAGTTATTTTGACTTGTGGTGACCCTGAGGCAAAGCTATCACAGTTTTCTTGGCTCGTGTGTTCAAGTCAGGTCTCCAAGTAAGTTCCTCTTTTGAGCGGACTTCTCAAGATGCAGTATTTGTATTGCAATGGTAGTTATTCAAAAATACTCCCCATATTCAGTCTTAACAACGACTCTTGAGGGAAGGAAGATATTCACATTTGCTATATTGCAGAGGGGAAGTTAAAAGTGGAATAAAAAACTGAATTGCCCAAGGCATTCCTGAATAACAGAGTGAGGTTTGTATTGGGGATCTCTCTCATTCACTCCTCTGCTGTGTTGCCACTTGCTGTTCCAGCTGCATTAACAATGGAAGTGAATCCACATTAAATTCCTGTAAGAACATGATTCTCAGTAAGCCTTCACAGAGACTGTCCTCATCATGGCTCTCAACTGTCAACAGTTTTCCCTAGAATCTTCCAGCATCCCTTCCCTGATTGGTTCTCTTAAGGGCAATAGAGTTCTGAGTGCTTTATTCCAAAAGAACATAGAGCTTAGCTGATTGTTCCCCTGTTCAGCAGTAACAGAAAGGGACTGTAAGTTTTTGTGCTCTTTGTATTCATTCCCAAGCATCTGCAGAGGAAGTACTCTGAACAGGATGGTGTGGATTTGTTATTAATTAGCATCAATTCAGCTTTGACTTATGATGATCCTATGAATGGGAAACCTTCAAGACACTCAGGCCTCAACTGATTTGCTCATATCCTGCAAATTCAGGGTTTTTGGCTTCCTTGATTTTGTCTATCTATCTGTAACACAGCCTTCCTCCTTTTCTACTGTCTCCCACTTTACCAAGCATTATTATCTTTTCTAATGAGTCCTGTTGTCTCATGATATGGGCAAAAAATGATAGTTTGGTTTCCAGGGAGGATTCAAGCCTGATTTGTTTGAGGACCAGTTATTTGTCTTTTTGGCAGTACATGGTATCTGTAGAACTCTCCTCCAGCACCACATTTCAAATGAGTTGTCTCTCTTCTCATCTGTTTTCTTCACTGCCCAGCTTTTGGAACCATACGTAAATACTGGAAATGTGTCAGTACTTGTAACAACCTTCCATGGCTCCCCAGTTTTCAGTGGTTATCCAGTCATTTCTCCCAGGGATAAGTATATTCCTACTGGCTTCAATGAAGTTAGAAACTGGAAATGTTGAAGAGATCCAGGGCAGCCCCTTCCTGTGATCTCTCCACTATGAAAAGATGTAGCGATGGGTTTTATTTCTCAAGGAACAGAGCACCCCACGATCCATGATCTTTAGGCATATGGACTCAATGGGAGAACCTTCCAGTCTGAGCACTCTACTTCATTTGATTGTGCATGGTGAGCAATGGCAGACAATGGCAAAAGCCTCTTTCTTTCATGTTCTTTTTCTGAGCTTCCTGGAGACATCTAGCTCACTGCTGCCATCGGTGGAAAAGCATTGTTGACCTGATCCTGCATGAATATTGTTATCTTAACAAAGGCAAAAGAGTCAATACTTTTCTATTACAATTGACCTCTTATTCCTCTGCAGGTGAACCTCATTTCTGTTCATTATGCAGAGCAGTGTACATGCAACAGTGGGGATTGCAAGCAGGAAAGCGGTGAGCTTGGAATGAATAACTTTCTGAATGACTCAGTTCATAAACACTGAAAAATGAAGTTGATTCTCACTTTTACTTCCTTGTTGCAGATAGGGTTGGTTCAAACCTTATATTGCAAAGTAATTAGTTATTAATTAGTATCTCCATTGTACCACACATCATATTGTATAAAATAATGTTTGCTACATTTAAGTAATATCATTTCTAGGGTGGTTTATGCAGTTAAGAACATCATAGAAGCTGAAAAGCTTCTTGGCCTATGGAGTACATTAATTGTATTACACAAACCTTGTGCTGAATGGTAACATTGCACATCCAAAGGTTCAAGCAAATGTAGAAAAAAATGTTTATCTCTATGCACATCTGTTTAATCAGTTGTAGAGTTTGGAAATGTTACTTCTGTTGGACCATTTTTCCCCAAAAATCCTTCAGCCAGCAAAGTCAGAGTCCATGGTCACTTGGGGATTCTGGGTGTTGTAGCCCCAAAAGTTCCTTTTCCAAGCTTTGATCAATAATTGCTAAATACAATGGCTGCATTAAGTTCACTCATCTGTTCTTCTTCCTCACAGGATCTGACAAAAACACTTGTTATGGTTTCAGTGGGTTCCTGTTTCCTATCTATGCAATATGGCTACAACATCTGGATATCTTACTCTCCTACTGTGGTAAGATGGTCCTGTAGTGTCATTAACTTCTTAGACTCATAGAATCATAGAGCTGGAAGATACCACAAAGGTCAACTAGTCCTACCCCTGCTATACAGGAATATACAACTAGTCCTACCCCTGCTATACAGGAATACACAACCTTTCTGCACTATTGTAGTGCTATTATTCCACTTTCAACAGCCTGTGGAATTCTAAGGTTTGTAATTTACTGAGGCCAAATAGCTCTTTGGCTGAGAATTCTAAATGCCCCTCCCTAAACAGCAAACCCCAGGATTCCATGGGACTTTGAAAGTGGAATAATAGCACTACAACAATGTAGTACAGAAAGGCATTTCTGAAAGATGCCATCCAAGCTGTGATTAACTAGGACTAAAGATGGAAAGTCCACTCCTCTCCGAGGAAATATTTCTCATTTCCAAACAGCTGTTGCAGTACAGGTGTTCTTGCTAATGTGTCGGTGGAATCTCTTTTCTTGCAATTTGAACCCCTTCTAGTGTTTGGAGTGGCAAAAAACAAGCTTGCTCCATCTTCTACATGACACCCCTTAAGATATTTAAACATGATTATGATGGCACCTCTCAGGCCATTTCTGCACTACACTCTTATAGCGCGATTATTCCACTTTCAACCTTCTGTGAAATTCTGGGGCTTGTAGTTTACTGAGGCCAAAGAGCTCTCTGGCTGAGAATTCTAAATACTCCTTCCTAAACTGCAAACCCCAGGATTCCATAGGATGTTGAAAGTGGAATAATCACACTATGAGTGTGGAGATGGCCTCAGATCAGAATTTAGGAAAAATCCTAACACAACCCTTGTGTGCTTTTCTCCTAGCTCCTGCATGATTTTTATAACATCACATCATATGAACAGATGGCAGACCCAGAATCCCAGATGTTCTTGATGGCAGTCACCGTTGCTTTATTCCCACTTGGAGGAATATTTGGAGCAATTGCGGGTTCCTATTTGGTGGACAAAATTGGCAGGTATGGAGATAATATTAAGTAGTGTGAAAAGAGCTGGCCTTAGTATGAGGCAGAGTGAAATGCTCATCTGAAGTGGCAGATGTTAGAACATGGCAGCAAGAGATTGGAGCACATATGGCCTGCTCTGTGCTCCTTATGCTAGCCTGTTGCCTTCAGGTACATGGAGGAAAATGACCCATCACCAGAATTCAGCACCCAGTCCAGTTGCTTTTGTACATGAAATAGAAGAGGGGAACTTTTCAGGCAGAAAAGTGTTTTGAGGTGATGGTAAACTGTACACCATTGGGTAAACTTTTAAGAGTATTGGGTAAGATAGATTAAATATGTGGTTGCTGATTCTCTAAATCTCCCCATTTGTTGTTATAGGCCTTCACATTCTTTCAGATGAATGGGTCCCTTGTCATAGGGGATCTTTTGGCAAGATTTATTCCTAGATTTATCATTGCCTTTCTCGTAGGGTGAGACAATATGGGTGCCCAATGGGTTTTTGTGGCTGAGTGGCAATTCAAACCCTGGCCTCTCAGAGTCCTAGTCCAACACTCAGGCTACTATATCACAACATCTGATCTCCCTATAGAAACATCTAATAAAAGATGCAGTGATATTGCCTTCTATGACTCCCTTCACCTTCTTCTAAAGGGATTGATGGAAATCACAAACATCATTGTTTTTAGGTTTACTAGATATTAATAGTGGGAGTGTGTTCTGAGAACAGACTGAGGCCCTTTCTGTATCCTAACTTTTCTCGGCCCTGGGGTGCAATGATCACACGAGCAGCCTTTTGTGAAAGGCTCTCGCTTCCCTGCTTCTTCAGCTCCGCATGAGCTTCCTGCTCACATGAGAGCCCTGCCTCTGTCTTTCGCAGTGCAGCCTGGGACATTCCCAGGCTGCACTGAGAACGGAAGTGCGACCGGCCCAGCTCCTGAGGCTCCGCACGCCAGGTAAGTGTGCATGGGGCCAGGAACAATGCATGATTGCACAGCATTTTTGACTGAAAGCCGAAAATGCAAAGGTGTGCAATTGTTGCCTGCCAGCCCCTGGAGCTTTGCCCGATTGCAAGGGCGTCATGCAGATTGCTCCTCACAATCGCACGAGGCTCAAGGCCCTCTTTCATATGGCAGATGGCGTGCAAAAAGGGCCTCAGAAACTACATATCTTTTAAGATTCAGTTAAACTCCTAGAATCCTGTTGCTTGAAGATGATGGCCTTCAACAAGCTAGCAAAAGTTGGGAACATGGTCTCCAAATGTTGCATCACTTGACTTAATTTGTCTTCTGCTTATTTTGAAACTTTAGCTCCCTATGTATTTCAATATCTCAGATCAACTGAAATTGAAACCAGAAGTGATGTTGCATCACTTCCAGTCACATGGGGGAAAGCAGTGTGACTCATGGGGAGTGGGGGCATGGAGAGGCAAAAATGGTCCCACTTTCTGCACAGTTGGTCACCCTTGTTTTGAAGGAACTGTTGACATGCCTAGTCTTCATGAGGATGTAATGAATAATGCCTTTTTAAGTCTTAGAAGCCAAACCAAAACCTGATTAGAGTTTACACTGCATGGGAAGCTTTAGTGCTTCATGTAATTCCATGTCTCTCCCCTGAACAAGCAGAAGGGAAAGAAATTATTCATAAAAAGAAAAAGATCCAGTTGCAGTTCTGTAGCTCCTCCTCCTCATTCATATATATGTATATGTATATGCAAATTAATTGGCATCTCCTCACCCCACCCCCATGCCTGTCTTTTCAGGAGAAACACCTTGGTGGTTGCTAATTTTGTCTGCACTGTCTCTGCTGTCTTCATGGCTTTCTCCAATGTGATAGATGCCTATGAATATACTATGTTTTCACGCTTGTTCACAGGAATATGCACGGGTGAGAGCTAGCATTCTACTTTTATCCTTATTTTTATAAGAGGATGCAATCCTTGCAATCCATCTGGAATTTGTCTTGTATGATCAGGTTGGGGGTAGGATCATTAAAGACATGGATCTATAGCCCATAGATAAGACATCCAGGACAGCAGCTTTGAAATTTGGGCTGTAGATCACAATCTTGAAAAGACAGGCCATCTTTTCCAACTAAAGAGTAGCTTGGCTCTCAGGGAGTGGGGAATCTCACAACAGAATACCAGGAGAAACTTTGTTAATGCATCTTAGCTTCATGTACATGCATGCTGCACCAATTGACTGCATGGCCAGGTTCCTGAGTTTTGGTTAAATTCCTATGGATCTTCCAGGGTAGGTGTGGGGTTTCAATTGAAGCTGATATTGTAATTTTGTACCTGGAATTCCAAGGACACTCAAGGTAAGGATATAGTAAATTTTCTACCTTCCCTTTGGCCAGCACTACATTTGTTTTTCATCTTAAAAATCTAATGCACCTTTTGGCAGACATACCAGCTTTCCGTAGCCTTGATGAGTCTCAAAGAGAAGGAAATGTCAAATATGAGAAATAGCCACTAGAAGCTGAAAGTGACACTACATTATGTGTGCACAGGAAAAAAAAAAGTAGAAAAAAATGCCACCATGCTGGTTTGCACTTGAATACTAAAAACTCTGACATTAATTATATTTGTGCTGAAAAAGGGATGCTTCTTACACTTATGCTAATTCTAACTTTAAATTTATTTACATTATTACACTGGACTGGAAAGAAGGTGAAAAATCCTACCCATGACTTTGTTTCTTGCCTATCCCCTTGTCCCTGCTTTGAACTTGGGAAAGAAGAAAACAGCTGCATGAATTTTGGGTAGCTTTCTTTCTTGCCCACTGAGTAAAGGGGAATGTGTGGAGTTAAAAACAAATATGAATATAGAGGAAGAATTCAGGAAATAAATAAACAAAAACCTGTATCTATGAGTATAAACTAAAAACCAGTTCTACCACCCTCCCACCACCAGTATTCTTCAATAAATATCATAATCTCACACGTATGAATCATACTTACCATGTTTAAGGCCCTTTTCGCACGGCATTTTCCATGAGAAAGGGCTCCTCGAGCGTTGTGCACATGTGAGGAGTGGTCCACATGATGCACTCACATTTGCCTGGCACTCCAGGGCCTGGCAGGGACTGCTCATGCACTTTTTCATTTTCGGCTTTAAGCTGAAAATGGTGCTCAGTCACACATTGCTCCAGGGCATCGTGCACACTTACCTTGCGTGTGGAGCCTTGGGAGCTGGGCGGTTGCACTTCCTGTCTCAGTGTAGCCTGGGAAGGTCCCAGGCTGCACTGCGAAAGGAAGAGGCAGGGCTCTCACACGAGCAGGAAGCTTGTGCACAGCTGAAGAAACCCGGACACGAGGACCTCTCACAAGAGGCTGCTTGTGCGAGCACCGCACTCCAGCGCCGAGAAAAGGTGAGTTGCAGAAAGGGCCTAAGAAACAACAACTAAAGGTTCATTATCCTATTTTCATTCAGAAATATATTGGAGAAATGAATAGTTCAGCAGTTATACTATCACAGAATACTAGAATCATAGAGTTGGAAGAGACAACAAGGGCCATTGAGTCCAAACCCCTGCCATACAGGAAGACACCATCAAAGCATTCCTGACAGATGGCGAACCAGCCTCTGTTTAAAAAACTCCAAAGAAGGAGACTTCACCACACTCTGTGGTGGTGTATTCCACTGTCAAACCGTTTTTACCATTAGGAAGTTCTTCTTCATGTTTAGATGGAATCTCTTTTCCTGTAGTTTGAAGCCGTTGCTCTATGTCCTGTTCTCTGGAGCAGTGGAATACAGGCTTGCTCCAACCTCCATATAACCACTACTATTGTTCACCTTATATCCTCTGACCCTTTCTTCCTCTGGTTTTCATTGACCTCCCTTGAAACATTGTTCATTATCTACTGCTTCCTTTGGCTTCCAGCACTACTAGTGATTTCCTTCTATTTTTCAAGATGTAAAATGTAGGAAATCCTAAGAAACACACTTTACCTAAAAATCAAATATTTGCTCCCTTCGCTGTGCTCCCTTCTCACCTCTTTAAAAGTCTTATTCTTCTCTTTTATTGTCAGCAGTGTCCAATATGTCATTACTATCTATCTCTGGCATCATTTCTTCCATCTTCTCTCTTCCATTTAATAGCTCTGCACACTGTTGGCATCTCCTCTCTGAACTGCTATGTTCCATCTTTCAACCCTCTTTTTCAACCTTTCTCTTTCTCTCTCCCTCTGCTTCTCCAGCATATTCCTTCCTCCAGTCCTTCCATCAACTCTTTCTCTTCACTCTTCTCTACCAACATCTCTCCACCCACTCCCTTCTCCCTCTCCCTCTTTTGTTCCCTCTGCTTCTTCCTTCCACATCTGCATGCTACAGCATGAGACAGTGTACTCTAGGCTTTTGCTTCTTCCATTTCCTTCTCTCTCACTTGCTTGATCTTTCCTGTCCCTTGCACCTCCCACTGTTCACCATTGCCACCTACCATAGAGTGAAAAACTTGGCAAGGATGATAACAGAGGCAATGTATGCTCTCTCTCTCTCTCTCTCTCTCCCTCTGTCTCTGTCTCTCCGTGACTAATATAAAGGAAAAAACATTATATCAGTTTCTTTTAAGTATCAGGAACATAATTAACAACAGTGCATTGGTTCCAAACTCTTGTGAGTCCTGACTTGATGTAGACAAAAAGATTGACAGCTTCTCCCTGCCTATGGAATCAAGTAGCATGTCTCCGCATAATTTCAACCAGCAGCTTCTCATGCAGTATCATGGAAAAGACAAAATGCCATTTTTCAGAATTCTGAGGGAACATCTCAGAAGAATGATCAATTGCTATTGGGGTCTCCTAGACCCCAAGAAAGATCTGTTTCTTTGCTTCATTTTAAACACTTACTTGCATCATGTTCTTTGCAACATGTTAAATGCATACTATATTTTCTCACTTCATTTGTCTTCTAACTAGGCATAGTGTCCTGTGCTGTTCCTATCTACATTGGTGAGATCTCCCCAAGAAGCCTGAGGGGTGGCATTGTCATGATGCCCCATCTCTTCCTAACCCTTGGGGTTCTCTTGGCTCAGACACTTGCTCTCCATGAAGCCCTAGGAACATCAGAAGGTAATATAGAAAGCTACAGAGCTGACTTGTAGCAAATCAGGTGTTATTACTGAAGTTCTTCATTGTTGCTTTCACATCACTGTATTTCCTAGGATGGCCTATATTGATGGGCCTGGCTGGAGTCATGCCAATGTCCCAACTTGGCCTGCTGCCTTTCTTCCCTGAAAGTCCAGGATATCTACTGATTCAGAAGAAGAAGGAAGAGGAGGCAAAAGAAGGTAGAAAGTAAACGGTACTGAGAGCTCTATGTGTGGGAACATTTATCCCTGATAATAATTGATAAGTATGAGAAGAAACAACAACAACAACAATTTATTTCATTTATTTGCAGCCTTTCTCTTGGAGTGGGACCCAAGGTGGTTCACAAAAAAATAATAATCTAATATCTGGCAATAAAAGACAATTAAAAACAATCACAATTAAAGATAATTAGAAAACAGTATAAAATCATTAAAAGACATACAAGACAGTTAAAAATAAAGCATACTCCCATAAGAAGCCTCCCTGCAAGCAACTACACATTAAAAACCAACTTAAAGGAAAAGAAGAAAGGAGGGATCCAACCTAGCTTCCTATCGAAGGGAATCCCAGAGAGTAGGAGCAGGCACTGGGAAAGCTGTGTCCTGTCAGCCTGTGATGGGGGCAGCACTGAGAGAAAGCCCTCCTTAGTGGATCTTAGGACTCTGGCAGGTTTGTATAGGAAACTATGGTCTTCCAGATAGTCCACACCTAAGCCATATAGGGCTTTATAGGTCATGACCAGGACTTTGAATTGAGCCTAGAAACAAATTGGTACCCAGTGAAGTTGCTTTAGCAAGGGATCCCTATAACTGGCCCTTTTCAGCATTCTGGCTACAGCATTTTGGACTGCTGAAGGTTTTGAACAGTTTCCAAAGGCAGCCCCCCCCACAAAAGCTATTTCTGCACTACACTGTTATAGTGCTGTTATTCCACCTTCAACATCCTGTGGAATTCTGGGGTTTGTAGTTTACTGAGGCCAAAGAGCTCTCTGGCTGAGAATTCTAAATGTCCCTCCCTAAACTGCAAACCTCAGGATTCCATAGGATGTTGAAAGTGGAATAATAACACTATAACAGTGTAGTGCAGAAATGGCCAAAGTGTGGGAGTAGTCCAAATATGTTGCAATCAGGGCATGTGCTGCTGTAGCCAGATCTGGCTTTTCAAGGAACAAGCACAGCTGACGCATTAGTCTTAATTGTGTAAATGCAGGCTTGGTTGCTGCTGAAACTGGGCATCCAGGCTCAAAGTTAAGTCCAGGAGAACACTCAAGCTGTGAGCCTGAGATTCCTGGGGGAATGTAACCCCATGAAGCACAGGGAGAAACCTTATTCCCTGATCTGCCTTCTGACTGACCAGGAGCATCTCTGTCTGGTCTGAATTAAGTTTCAATTTCTTTGCTGTCATCCAGTCCATTACGTATGGTAGTCTTTGGTTCCGTACTGAAACAGTTTCCGTGACAAGGTTGCTTTGGGAATCAGCTATTTGGAATGCAAATGCAACTTGATGGTGGGTTGCTAGGCAAGAGGAATAGTGCCTTAAGAATGAAACCCAGCACAGTAGTGTATGTGGGAGGGGCTTATGGATGAGAGGAATTATATATAAGGCAGATTTTAGTTTGAAAGAGAAGCTTTAGTGAGATCTTGGCCAGAGAGGGTGGCTGAGTTGTGTTTAAGCAGCTGAGAAAAGACACAAAGAACAGATATCTAAGGCTGAGAGTTGTTGGCATAGATTGTCAGAAGTGGAAACTTGTTCATGTAACAACACTGTACTTTATATGAACCTTAACAAGATACTTTATTTTTTGAAATATTTTTACAACCAAAGATACAGTTTGTTTTACAACTACTGGATCAACCGGAGTCACTGGTAACAAAGAAGAACATGACACTATAAATAAACTATTCAGTTTTGAGGGAACACTTCAGACCCTGGCCCTTTTACACAAAGATGGTGTTTAAAGGATGGAGTAAGGACTAAATAAAAGTGTCAAGGTGCCTTATTAGGTTGGAACTGTAAAACCAATCTGAGAAGAAATGTCCCTGTCACAGCTTCCTTAGAATCACATGAAAAGGAGAGCTAGAGCTAGGGTTCATGAAGATATTCATGATACTGAACCCCAAAGTTCTGGACAAACTGGTATTCTGATATTAACATAAATTGTTAAGCCCCTAGTTGTTATGATTACAGGACCATTAATGCACATGTAGTGTCAATGCAAAGTTACACATAGGCATACAAAATAAACATTTATTTAGGGTCATGCATGCCCCAGGGTCTCAAAAATCCTGGGCACTGATAATATGTGGGTTCTACTTGCAGTAACATGATTTTAGACTGTCAATACGCTCTCCCCTCCCCATGTGTTCTAGATGATTATGTACATTTCAGGGGTGTTCTGAAGGGCAAAGCACTGACTTTCCCTTGACACTTTTGTTGTGCCCTCCCCACCCCATCCCTTTATTGTACACCTGGAGAAAGGCAGCATTGAGAGAGAGAGACAGAGACAGAGAGAGAGAAATCTCAGAAGTGTATTCCTGACTGAATTAAACCTCTTTCAAAAGAGGAAGAAGGATTTTTTTTGCGCGAGGGGGGGTATGTCCTGTCTTAGACATCACTCCATCATTTAGATATTGCTCCATCATTTTAAAACCATTTCTTAAATGATACTTGGAGATGGAGGCCCACACAATCCACAGGAGGCTCCATGCAACCTGTAGAGTGCAAGTTGTCCACTTCTGCTATGCCTGTTTGGTGGTGAGCCTTTTGGGGGTTAGCCATTTCCCCTGAGGCCTCTACCATGCTTGATGGCACTTCTGCTCTTTTTACTGAGCTGGGGTGGGAACAGCTTGAACCTCTGCCCGAGGTTTTGCCTTGCTAGTATTACTGTGTGCGGTACCTGAATGTCTCACCTGGTTCCTAATTCAAAGACTTTCTGCCTCTGCTCCCATTCAGCCTTGAAGATGCTGAGACAGAGAGGTGATGTCAGTGAGGAGATTGAGGAACTCTATCAGGAGGACATTGCTGAAAAGCGAGAAAAACACATGAATGCGCTCAAACTGATAGGAAGACGAAGCATGTGGTGGCACGTCCTCACTATTGTGGTCCTGATGTTTGGCCATCAGTTCATTGGTACTAATGCGGTAAGGAAAGCAAAACTGTCCCAAACAGGAAGATGAAGCAGGAAGAATTATGAGATTCTCAGCATATAGACCATAGGTGCCTTTGGCCTTAATTGTCTGAATTGTATTGGTAGATCCAACTCAAGGAGTCCCATTGAATCAATGGGACTATACTGTACCAGACAAAGAGATTGATTTATCACTTACTGGTTTTGATTATTAATAGACGAGAAATTAGTAAAGGAAGCAGTGCTTTTTGGAGTATACTGATATAATAGAAGATTTTATGATAGCTTTGATTCATAATCTGTATATTGGGTGAGTTGGAAACTAAGGTCATTTCCGCATGGGGAGAGGGAATCGCCCCGTGACGCTACTCAATGAACTTTTGGGCTCCCTGGTCTGGTCCATGCTTCTCTGGAGCAGTCCATGGCTGCCGCTCCGCACTGCTCCGGGGACAAAAATGGCAGCTTCTGGTTGGTTGAGGGTCTCGACCAATCCCTGAAGCTTGCCAGCCTAAAGCCCACCCCTGGCAGATCACAGGCTCTCACCAATGCAAGCCTGCAAATCTGCATATGGGAGCAGGCTCGCAGTGGCGTGCTCCATGCTTTTCAAAGACCTGTTTTTAGCAGTCTTTCAAAAGCACGCTGGACGACCACTTGAAGTCATTTGGGAGCGGGCTGGACTGCAGATCTACATTCAGTAGGTCCGACCCAGTCCGGTCCCAGGTGCAGACGTCCTCCCTGGAGGACGTTCTGCCCTGTTTAAAAAACCCCATGTGGAAATGGCCTAAATTTAAGTGTGAAGGGGTATGTTGATGTTTTAGATTAAAGAGGAATGGGTGATAGGATAGGTGTGATAGAGTGTAGTGTTTTGTTGTGCTGTGTTATGTTATGCTGTGTTAAATGGAGTTATAAATAAATTTTTAGAAAAGGCCGAAAAACCAAAAATCAACGGGATTAATATAGGTATTGATTCACTCTTCACCAAACTAAGACAACCAAACTAGAAACTTCCATGTGGGGTGCTTCAGTCCACCAAAACTCTGGCTCATGAATACAGTGTGCCCCCAATATATGTGGGACTTTTGTTTCAGGAGCCCCCATGCAAAACAAAAAACATGATGTGTTGCATCCTATTATAGTCAATGGAAGTAATTTGTGTTTGCCTTTGGTACAACAGGCAGGAGCCTGCCACATCCATTGTTGAGCGTAAAAAGTTTTCTAAGCATTTAGTGCTTTGTTTCTGATTTCCTAAGTGATTCTAAACAAGCCGTTCTGTCTTCTTGAAAGAACTGTGTCAAAAGTCAATAAGTTAATACGCTGAGAACATGTGTTTCTTTACATAAAACTATTAGAATGATCTGTTCTCTGTTCCTCTCTTTTGTTTATGATAACCAAATTATATGCATTTTCTCTTTCTTTGGAAGCTCTCAAAAAATCCCAGTGTTTCATTAAAACTTTGTCCATCTAATCTGTTGCAGCCAAGCTGACAGCAGAGGCTGCGAAGATGTTCCTTCTTGGCCCAGAGTAGTTGTATCTGTATGTGTGACTCCTTCCCAACCTGATTCAGGACCTAGTCTCAGCTCCATGTTTATATATATGGGAAACAAGGGTGGACTGATATTTCAGTCACTTCTAACACTGTTGACTATAATATGATGAGATGCTTTGTGCAACCTTGCCTTTGTGTATGTGGAGGTCATGGTAAGGGGGACCCCACTGTATCTTTTTCCATTCTGAAAAAGACTTTTGACTTTTCTGGTTTAATTTCAGGCGTACTTTTATACAGAGAGAACCTACCTGACTACGAATGTGGGAGAGTACAATGTCCACTATGTCAGTATAGGATCAACAGTTTTCCTTTGCTGCTCAAACTTGTTAGGGGTAAGCTTCTTTCACCTTGTCCCTCTTCTGCCCTAAATCAGGGGTGAGTAACTGGGAGGGGCTAGAAGGCCATGTTAGGACCCATGGGAACTTTGGAAGCCATACACATCCCAATTGCCCCTCCTAGGAAAAAAAAAATCTGCCCCCCACCACTATGCTCGCAGCATGCTCTTTAATGAGTGTGGGCATATTTGCATATTTTAGGATTTTGATATTTTGGTGTGAATACCCCCACACCCTCTAAAGGCTATTTGAAGCCATTGTGGGTCATTTCTTTGACTCCTGGAAGGGGCTGTAAGGGCCAAAAAAAATCATAGGGGCTACATGCAGCCTGTGAGCCACACTTTGTTCACCTGTCCTCTAAAACCAAGGACTCATCCCTTCCTGAACAGGCAATTTTAACAGCATACTTCTATTGTGAGGTTGTGACAATATACTTGTCATAGATTTTCTTAAGGTCATCGTAGTTCTCTGTATATTGTTTATAAGTAATCTTTGGAGAGCTCCCTTCTCAGCCTGAGTCCTTCCAGACGTGGTCAACTACAACTCTGATTGTTCTTGTCCATTTGTGCTTTACTTACGTATGTACTTATCTATTTATTATATGGCATCTTTCAACAACAAATTAAAACATCAGAACATTTCTCTCAAAGATTGAAAGGGAAATCGGATGATGAAATTCAGAAAGAATGGCAAATTGTAGGTGATTGCTAGGTGACCTTTGATAGAAGTCTATAATTCATGGTAATATGTGGAAAAAACTCATTGTGATGATTACAGTAGATATCATGAAGCAAGTATATGGAAAATGAAAATGCTATGTACTAATGTGTAAAATAGCTGAAAAATGCAGTACAAAGATATAACAATGTTAGGAGATAATTGAAATGAAATCTAGATCAGCTTGGAAGATTCAAGAAATAATTCATGTGAAATAGCAATAATAAATGTTTGTTTTAATTGTGAAACTTCAACAAAATGATATTAAAAAAAACAATTGAAAACATTAAAAATGTACAAAATCATTTAAAAAAATTCAATTAAAACAAGTTTCTGTAATAAATAAAGCTCCCCCCGGCTTACATAGAAGCCTGTTTAAAAAGAAAAGTTTTCACCTGCCAGCAAAAGGAGAGCAGAGGGGGAGCCTGCCTCGCCTCCTATGGAAGAGCATTCCACAGGATGAGAGCAGCCACCAAGAATATTCTCTCCTTCTTAAAAAAAATCTTACTGTATTTGTGCCTGCCATGAAAAAAATATGTTCTTTCTAGGATTCTCTAGATCTTCCAGCACGGTTCTTAGGAGTCATGTTGGAGGATCTAGAGGGTCCTGAGAAAACACTTCTCTAGGCATTAGTAGGTCCTCCAGGGTGACTTTATGGGCCATTTCTATAATAAAATAGAAACTGAGTAAGACTGGAGGACTTAGATATTGTTAGAGGAGCCTTCTCAGGTAAAATATGGCATTCACAATTTTTATTTTCATTCACAGCTTTTCCATTTTTCTCAAGAGTTTTGCATCCCTACCCAAAAGTGGTGGGCTGACTGTATTGTCATCTCCAAAACTGGAACTCAGAGTGGCTCACAATTTAAAAGAACAATACAACTTAAAACATACAAAATGGAATAGTAATACAGTATTAAACTGTTTACAGTATGGAAAAGATTACACCTCAGTAAAATAACAAAATGCTATTTAAAAAAGATCAAAAGATAAAAAGCTCTTAAAAGCAACAACTAAGTAAAGGAGTTCCAAAGTCTAGGGCAGTCACTGGCCATTTCCGCACTAGCCTGTTATAGCGCGATGATTCCACTTTCAACATCCTCTGGAATCCTGGAGTTTGCAGTTTCAGGAGGGGCCTGCCGGCCCCTCCCGAAATTGCAAACCCCAGGATTCCAGAGGATGTTGAAAGTGGAATCATCGCGCTATAACAGGCTAGTGCGGAAATGGCCACTGAGAAAGCCCTCTCTCATTCTCAATGAACCGTACTTGCAGTGGTGGTGACACTGAGAGGAGGGTCTCTCCTGATGATCTCAGAGCCCCGGCTGGGTCTTACAGGGAGATAACCAACAAGTCTGGAGAGACCCAGGTTGAGAAGGCTCCCACAGAGGTATGTACATTATCTGGTTTTTACCTTGCTGTGAAAGCCAGATTTTTAAAAAACAATATATTTTACAAGAAATGTTTCCTGAATTACAAAAAAATATGTCCTGTTTTCTTCTTCTGTTCTGTGGATGGAGAACATAGTGCTGCCCAATTACAGGCACATTAAAGCATATTTGATACCAGATGTGGATCATTTTTTAACATCTCCCTCTTGTCTGCAATTTTTTTTCAGTAATAATTTTTAAATATTTTTATTAACATACTAATATATACTTATCCATAATGAAAAGTAATACAATAACTTTAATAATTTAATAATAATTAATAATAAATTATTATTTATTAATAAATAGTATTAACATTGTTAATTATTAAATATCAACAAATATTATAATAAAATAATAAATAATTTAAGTAATGATTTTGAAATAAAACAATTGACAGTAACGGCTTGAAAAGAAATTCAGAGAGTGGAAGAAAAAAAGAGAAAGTGAGAGAGAGAGAGAGAGAGAGAAGAAGTGCTGAGAACTGACTAAACTAATGGTACCACCATATTTTTTAACAAGCAAAACCTGTATCTCTCAATCAATCTTTCTGTCTTTCAAACACACACACATATGCATAAGTACATACACATACATTGTGCAATAAAGTCACAACTGCTCACCAGGTCAGCTTAGTTTACAAGGCTACCAAGAAGCATTTTCCAACTTTTTGCACAAACACAAACTCTGACCTTTTCCTCAATCTCCTAAAGTGTGTTTGTGGGAAGGGTGGAAGAAGGATTCTTGGTCTCAAGGAGGGCATCAAGATTGTGATGCAGTAACAAGATACAGCTTACTTCTTGGATAGCCTGCCATGTCCTCAGTGCTGCCATCTCCCAGCAGATGAAAATCTCCATCTCTCACTTGGCCAGAGAGCAGCCTGCCTTTCTGCCCCCCTTTTCCCACCCACCATGCACAGCAAACTCACACAAGCTGCTTAGCTTGATGTCACTTGGAGCTTTCACTTGGAGCTTTTTTCTTTTTTTTAAGGCAGTATTATTATTGCTCCCCATCTTCCCCTCTCTTTCCATGGAGGATAGGTATGTAATAATAATAATGATGATAATAATGATAATAATGATAATAATAATGATAATAGTAAGCAATTTCAGTTCTGGAGCATGGGTATTTCTATGCTTCCCTGTTGGTGGTGCCAGTGGTGGCCAGGCTTGGACCGTTGGAGACTGTGAAAGACCTCTGGCCATGAGAGAAGCCAATGCTGCTACTGCCACCTTCTAAGAGCTGGAGGGCAACAAGAAGGTCCAAAGTGGATGAGGGCTAAGCAGTGCTGTGGGTGTGGGAAGATATAGGCCTCTAGCAATAAAATGGACAGATAAAATGGGCAGATAAAAACAGAGAGGGGAGGGGTACCTGTCTCCATTCTTTTCTCTCCCCCAATAGAAGAAGCACAGTCACCTGGCCAACCTCACCAAGCTTTGCTTCGCTTCCCTGTGGTAACCAAGGCTTCCCTATACCAGGAGGCAAAGCCAAGAGTAAATCATCCAAGAAAGGCCAAGCACCAAGGTCTACCACCTTCTTTCATGGATGCCCCAGAGGCAGAAAAGGAGGAAAGAGCAAGCCATATACTCCCTCATAGTGGGAGGATCCTGAGATGGATCGCACCTTTCCCCGCCCCCCACTCAATATGCTACTGCATTAAAGTATCAGAGTCTTCCATAATTCTGCAGTATGGGAAGGCCTCCCTTTTCCCCCAAAGGATAGGAAAGAAAGGTCATGAAATACCTTGTCTCTAGAGAACTGAATTGCAAGTTTAGGCCAGTTCTATGGCTTTAAGCTTGCTACCATGGAAATCAGTTGCCAAGGAAATATGCTACTAAATCATTAATATACGCAATGCAAGTATGCCCCCTTGTCTCTGACCCTGATGAAGGGCAACGATTGTATACCTTCGTATGTTTCTATCTGTGCTACATGAGGATTAATTTAGTGAAATATATCCACCTTTATTAATTTTAATAAATCCTTTCAAGGTTATTATTGAAGACCGCTATTATCAACATCGTTGTTGTTTCAGGGTGTTTTAACCAATGAAGGGTTAAAATTTTGTTTTGAATACTTCTGATTTTGTGTGTGAATGCTTTGCATTCTTGCTCAGGGAAATAGATGAGACAGAGAGTTTAAAAACAAACATGTAATATGAGCTAGTGTGATAGAATGTTCTGAGTACTAGACTAGGGCCATTTCCGCACTAGACGGTTATAGCACTATGATTCCACTTTCAACATCCTATGGAATCCTGGGCTTTGCAGTTTCAGGAGGGGCCAACTGTAGTGCTATAGTGCTATAACAGTCTAGTGCAGAAATGGCTTAGGACTCCAGGAGACCAGGGTTCAAATCTCCTCTCAATCACAGAAACCCACCAGGTGATCATGGGCAAGTCACAAACTCTGGCCCAGGAAGTCTCATGATAGGTCCATCTTATGGTCACCATAAGTCACCATAAGTCAGAAGCAACTTGAAGGCACACAATAGCATGTCATCTTAGCATCATCATCATCATCACCATCATCATCATCATCATATTTTTACACAGCACCATCCTTGTACATGGTACTTTACAAGCAAAAGAATAGCAAAACAGTTCCCTGCCTGCAGGCTTGCAATCTAATTAAGACATGACACAAAAGGCCTTTCATCTGCTATTGGTCCTAGGCACAATGAAACTGTGCTTGCTTCTTCTCTCCCTCTGGGAACAGAGCAGTGACATTTGGGATGGATTTCTTCTCTTTCCAGGCTTAGAGACGATGGAGCTGTGCCTCTTCTCTCCCTCCGAGGCCAAGGCAGTGGCAGCCGGAATGGAGGAGAGTCCTTCCATTTCTCTTTGGGCCTAGGCATGATGTAGCTGTCTCTGCCTCTTCTTTTCACCTTTTCTTCCCTTTCCTTCCCTTTCTTCTAAGGAGTTGAGGGTAATAGACAAGGCTTCCCCTCCTTCAAATTTCATATCCACAAGAACCATGTCATATGAGGGTTTGTGATTTAAGTAGGACCCGGAGTAAATTTTTGGTTCCTGGAAACCTCCAGACCAGGAGCCACAGGGACTGCCAAAAATGAAAGCATCAGTCTGGTGACTGGGTAAGCCTGCCAGAAGAGATATGTCTTTAGTACTTTTTAAAATTCAGACAGTGTTTTGCTGTTGAATCTCTTCCAGCAATCCATTCCACAATCTGGAGGAAGTCAATGGAAAGGTCCTCTGGGTGACAGTCTAGTCTTGGCTGGTTTAAGCAAATGGCCCCCAGAGGACCTGAATGTACAGGGCAGATTGTATGGGAGGAGGCAGTCCTGTCGGGTAACTTGGACCCAAACCACGTAGAGCTTTAAAGGTAATAACTAACATTTTGTGCTTTGTACTTTCTAGAAGAGAGGCTTCACTTTACTGCTATTGAAAAAGACAGCTTGAGGGATTTGAGTGGGGGAGCGGGCTCACAGAAACAGCTTGAGGAATGTATATAAGTCCCAGTGGTGCCCTTTGCTCACCTCTGTTATAGAATACGCTAATCTGAGAGAGAACGATGTTAATGTTAAGCAATGAAATATGGCCCAGTTCAATGATCTGAGCAAAGGTCTGAGTGCGTCCACTAAATTTTATGACTGCTTCTGTCTCTCTGTTCTGCTTCTTTTCCCTACATGTCTTAGATATACCTGGTGGATATTGTGGGACGGAGAGTTCTGCTTCTTATTGGCTTTTTAGTCTGCGGCATGCTCTTAGTTCTGATCACGGTGGCCCTCCAACTTCAGGTCTGTAACTGAGAACATCAATTGTAATTGAGAAATATACATTTAGGTGCAAGGCATTGCAGCAATATCCAGTTCAAGGATGTGGAAATGGAGTTCCATGTAGTGCCACTGTTCTAAGGAGGTTGCATCATGCAACCACTGTGCAATTCTTTTTCTGTACATTTATGAAAAATCTCAGTCAATGCTCCCTCGGCATTTTTGGTGCAAAGGAATGCAGGGGTGGGCAAGTAGGAATATCAGTGCCCACTTTCGTATCTTTTCCAGGAAAGTGACATGAATTTTTTTGATTCCCACTCCTAAAGATTTTACATGGATCATTTCTTGAAATGAGACACATATGGGTCCATTATGTCATGGAATAAGAAATGCTATTGGCAAAGAAGAAAATCCCTTCTGTTAAAACCTACCTGGCAAGGTTATTAGTATATGACTGAATTCAATATCCATAATCCATCTATAATCAGTCAAAAATTTATTATAAATATCGAACAGCCATTATACAAATACATTGGGTCCTCCAATCTTGCAAACCTCTGCATACATGAACAAAAGGTTGTGAGAAGCATTGTGCCCTATTATACTCCATGCATGCAATGGTTGTGTACCCACACTGCCACAGGGGTGCAGACTTTGCATCGATTGACTATAATGGGACACAGTGTTTGGCATTTTTTGTTTTACATGTGAGTTTCTCAAATAGAACCTCTGCATATACAGAGGGCGGCACTATATATACACATATGCATATGAACACACACACACACACATATATATATGTATCACTTTTTGACTTTGCATGCAAGCATTTGAAAAGTTTACATATTTATTAAAACCACTTTTCAAGATGTGATCACTCTGTCATCTGAATCAGCAACAGGGAGATATCTCTTTCCCTAATGTCAGAATAATTAATACATTCTAAAATAAAATGAGTAAATTTTCATATATAAAAAATTAAGGAATTACAACGCAGATTCTAGTTCCCTTAGAGATAACTTGAATGTGCCCTGCCAGATCTACCAGGGGAAGGAAATTTAGCCTTTCCCACATAAAAGCCAATCTCATTTTAGTGGAGGGTAGATCAATCAGACATTTTGAAAGGTTAAATGAGAAGGGGGCAAAATGCACATGCAGTCTGTTCGATAAGCGGCTTGCTATATCAGACATTTGGGACTTCATTTCAATATCTTTAAGGTGTTGCAGCAAGGTTAACTTTGCTCTATCATAGCCCAAAGTCAGCAAATGTTTGAAAACCCTATATTTTCAATGGTAAAAAAGAATCTTCCATTTCCAGGAGGTAGGACCTCTTACCTCAAAAACTGGAGAACCTTGGGGTCTACCTACAATGCCAACATTTCTATAGAAATAGGGGAAATTATAGCTCAAATGAGGCCTGTGAAAGGAGGATAATGGCAGGATGTTTTCACCTGTGTGTATCAGTACTAACTGTAGAGAGGACTTCAGTTGAAAGGTTAAACAGACTATTTTATTGGGAATTAATAAGCATACAGGAAATCAGAAACTGTCAAGAACTATACAAGGCGGTCAGAAAGTGAGGCAGGAAAGGTTGGATAGAGAGACTGGGTACAAAGGGTGATAGTTACCAGTCCTGAAGCAGAAGGTCAAAGTGGAATGGTTCTGACAGCTTGTCTGAGAGTAGCATGGAGGAACAGGAATCTGGGGTTCCACATGTAGCATGACACCCAATGTACTACTACGTACTATGTCCAAAGTACTACAGGTTACTGGGGCTGGAGCTGGGGTTTGAATACCCTATTTGCTGCCCTGTAGTGGTGGTGGTGGTGGTGGTGGGGTTCATGGACAAAGTGGTAATGGCTTTCCCATGGGGTTGACAAGGGAGTCTGGAATGGGCTGATTGTCTTAACTTTAGGTGACAGAACACTGATGTGAGTCCTGACAATCTCTTAATGTTTTGATCATGTAGTGTGAATAAGGAAGGTCTCTGGAGGATATGCTCACAGTAGGGGTCCCTGGTTGCTTCACTTGGGCAGTTTTGCCTGCTATTGTTTTTGGAAGTGCTCACAACTTACAGTTTTTAGAAAAGATTATTCCAAGCCCTCAGCATCAAGCTTTCCTGGCTAATCCTCTTTAAACTTATGACCTGATCATGTCTGATGTCAGCCTGACCTAACATATGTGTACAGCCTACACACTTTCAAATATGTGTTTCAGCCATGGAAATTATGAAAATAGCACATCCCACAGAGTGGGGTGTATGGTAGTGGTAACAGGCCTACTTCTTCCACTATAGACAATATAAATTCTGATATCTGCTTAAATACCACCTGTAACCAATAGAACAGAGCAAGCTTAAGAGCTTTAGTTTCCACCAACATTCATCCCAGCTCAGCATGAATTGTGGAAACTGGGACAGAAGGAAGTCTACACAGTATATATGCATATATGTGTGTGTATGTGTATGTATGCATATCTATCTATCTATCTATCTATCTATCTATCTATCTACATACACACACACATCTCTTAGTAGGGTCCCATATAATGATTCTGATCGCACTCTAATATGGCGTAAAGCCAATTGCACAGGACTGTCCCCTTTAGTATGATGAAAAAAGTAAATCATTGAGAATGTCAGCTAGAAAATATTAGTGCATACTTGGAAAGGCAAAACCCCTTTCTGTTGGAATGTAACTCTAAGATACTAAAAGGAAAGAACCCATTCTAAATGATTTCCATCCATATTCCAGTTGTAAACTGTAGCTAGATTTACTAAATATCTGTACCTTGGTTTTGCTGTAATTTACAGAGAGATGTTCATTTTGGCAGTAATTACTAAATTACCTTAACAACCTACATAATCCTGCCTGAGCATGAGCTATAAGAATAGTGTCATCAGAGTAAAGGAGGACAGAGATCTTATTTTGTCCCACTTTGGGAAATAAGTCACCCTGAAGAAGCCTACAATGTGATTTAAACAAAGATAGAAAAGAAATGGAGCAAGTAAGCAGCTTTCCCAGACTCATTTTACATAACTGAAATATGATCAACCTTCTCCAACAGCAAATCATCCCAGTGATGTCATATGTCAGTGCAGTTTTGGTTGATTCGTTCCTCTTTGGATATTGCTTTGGGCCAGGTGAGTTCTCAGACCACGGGTGATATGATTAAGAGACAGTTAATGAACAAACAAATTATAAATATGGCATGCTGTGCTCTGAACCTTTTCCCTTCACGCAGGTCCAATTCCACATCTAATTGTAACAGAGCTGTTTCTTCAATCATCACGGGCCTCTGCCTTTATGATTGCAGGATTTGTGCAATGGGTTCTCAACTTTGTTACAGGAGCGACATTCCTTCATATAGAGGTGAGTGATAGTGAAGCTCAGGTTAGTGGAAAGTATGCTGTTTGTGTGGGTAGAAGATTCCCAAGCCTGCCGACCACCTTTATTCCTCAAGAACCTCACCAATGAATCTACTTCCCTGAGATGATCAATCTGTCATCCTTCCTTGCTAGGTTTCCCAGGTGAAATACTAGACAGTTTTCAGCAGGTGTTGCTTGTATGAAAACCAAAGCTTCCTGAAATTCCTTTTCCTACCCAACTGTGGCACCAGTGTGGACTTCCAGGGGAAGGCAATGGCAAACACACTTCGAACAAATGTTGCCAAGAATCTTCATTTTAGGCTCACTTTGGGTTGTCATAAGCCAGAAATGACTTGACAGTACACTCCATCAATAACACCACAATTATTAAAAGTACAGGAGTTCTGATCCCTATTTCACCTACCTACCTACCTACCTACTTATTTATTTATTTATTTGAAGCTGATTGCTAATACACATCAAAGATTTATACCTTTTTTGTCACATATCTGAGTGAGAGATTTGGGGTTGAAAGACCCAATGGGTTGCTGGACCTTGGACCAATTGCTCTGTCTCTCACACTACAACTCACTGGTGGAACATCTATATATGTTCCTAAGTTCAGTCCAAGGCATCTTCAGTTAGGCTGCTGAAAGCCTGTGTCTCAGACCTTTGACAACCTGTCGATAAAAGAGTAGATAAGATTGAGCTAGATGAGAGGATAAATTTTGCTAAGACAGCTTCATGTATTCCTATATGAAATCTGTTTATGTGATATCTGACAGTCTGGCACCTGAAGCAGGAATGACAGTAGCCCAATGCATGTAGCAATTGTATAGTGGACTACATATTCTCCGGTTACAGAGCTCTTATAAGACATGGAAAGGAATTAATAGGAGGTAATATAAGCTCCTGAGACCAGCAGTTATGATCAAGACTTTGAATTGGTTGAGCCCAGTGGAAATGAGAGGAACAAGGTCTCTTCTTTCATGTAGTTCCCTAATGCAGCAAAGCAATGCTCTATCTTTCACACAGAAGATGGAGTGAGCTAGTTTTCTGCTGTTCCACACAAACCAATGGATTCAAATAACAAGAAAAGGAGATTCTACCTAGATATTCAGAAGATTCTAGTAAAGAATATACTGCCTTGGATAGTAATGGAATGACCTTGGAGGTCTTTGAACAGAGGTTGGATGGCTATCTTTGAGGAATGCTGTAACCATGTATTTCAGCATGGTAGGTGGTTGGACCAAATGGCCCTTCCAGCATTCTGCCATCTAAAATGTTTACATCCAGCAACTGAATGTGTTGCAGACTGCAAACTCTAGCTTGACCCTCATAACCAACCCTCTGGGGCATTAGTAGGAATGAAAATAAGATGATCTGACCTTCTGCTTCTTGGTGGAGAGTGATAGGCCCAAAGTGACTTCCTTTTTGTATCCGTGATTGTCCTTTTCTCTCCCTATCCTAGAAATATCTGGGTACCTTCAGCTTCCTGATGTTCTTACCTGGGTGTATAGTCATTTTTGCTTATATCTTCAAAGTCCTACCTGAGACCAAGAACAGAACCTTTGTGGATATCAAGAGATTCATGGCAATACGGACAGCCAGGAAAATCCAAGTCAAGGAAATAGAAAGTAGTAGATAAGATTTCCAGGAGTGCCCTATAGTGTTTTATTAGTTTTGAAATTAAAATTCTTTTTTTTTAAAAAAAGTAGCGAAGCAAGAAAGCCTTTCTTGTTATCTTTCAGCTGCATTCACTCTGTTGATACAGAGATACTTACTGAAATCCTGTTGTTGTCATACATATGTATAAAGTGTACAATTGTACTTTTTTGGCCCTTGTCTGACAAATGTATTGAGTTCAGGTCTGCATAAATGGAATTCCACTAGTGCAACCATTTCACCATATCCCTATAGTTAGTCCTGAGAAGAGCACAACCACAGAATCAGTTGGATTTACTTATGTGCTGATAATTGATTCTCTAGTCTAATTGTAACTTATCAACAGGATTCTGATCATGTAGTTGCATGTTCTTGGATTGTGTGTAACTAGACACATACTTCAGTTAACAAAACCTCTGATGAAGAAGCTCTTGTTTATAAGTCTTTTAATGGCCATCCTGACCCCCTTTTCCTCCTCATCCCCTGTCCAGCTGGATTTTTTTTGTAGCCACATCAGCATTGAAAGGATTCCAAGAAGGGATGGAGATACACAGACTTGTGGTGTTAATTTGCACCAGCATGTCTACATTAAACAATGCAATGAAATCTGAGCTAGGAAAGAGTAGGATGCAATTTTAGCAGATGCTGGTGTGGCTGTGTGTACCGGCTGACAACAGGCAAGGTAAACAGCAACTGACTCCAAAATCCCTTACTGAGTATGTATGAACAACAAAACAAAGAGGAAACAGGAAAACAGATAAGCCTGCAGTACCATTTCCCTAGCATGTTACAAAAAGCAAAGATCTATAAGTCTAGCCACCACAATTAAAATCTTGGGAAAAATTGGAGTTTGGTGAAATCAAAAATCATCCCTGGGTGCCTTTTGCAAGAAAACTTCATGTAGTCTCTAGAACAGGGCTTTCCAAATGGTGTGCGACGACACATTAGTGTGTCTCTTGAAATATGTAGGTGTGTTGCCTACAATCTTGGAAACATGTGTTATTTATAAATCATATATTTTTAAAAATATTTGAAAGGTTTTCAAGAGATATGTTTTGTCCCCATACATTTTGTTATTAATATTTATGTCTGTATGTCTTACAAGGGGTTTGCTAGTAAAACTGAATTACCATGTTGCGAAATGTTGCATTTCTGAAAAGTGTGTCACCAACATGAAAAGTTTGGAAAGCTCTGCTCTAGAAGGTTCAAAATGTTTTTCTTTACCTATGCAAAGTTTATCTGAGCTGATTGGTCCATTTCATGAGTGGGTAGTGTTAGTTTTGAATGAAACATTTGAGGAAGCACATTGGACTGCTCTTCTTGGTATGTAGGAACCTATGCCTATTATTTCCATATTATTTCTGCCTCTGTGCCTGGTAGCACATCAACCCTATTAAATGAAGTATATCTGTATCTCTCAGCACCTTCCCTTGTTCACTAGGACTGTAGAAAACAGCTACTTTGCATTTTCCATTGTACAATGGGACAATAAGCTGTTACACCAGCAGATATACCACTGATTGCCTGATGTCAGTATTCAGACGAAGGGGCAACTTAACTGTACAAGCATAAATTGATAGCACACAAGTATGTCGTAGGATCTCACCCAGAGGCAGCTTTCTTAGTGGTCCAAAGAAAGAGCTATCAATCATTTTCAAGTCATTCTACTCTCTTGTTGTGAGAATATTTCAAGAAAGCAAAGACCTGAATTTTAGTAGGTATCTCTCTCTGAGGTTTTGGTAGCAGTATGTGATCATCACATGATCAGTGTTTTGACTGAGCCAAACTATATGCAGCTTGGGGTTGGGTGCTAGCTTCATGGGGGAACATGGGCTTTGTACAGAAACAGGCCTACCTTGCTTAGGTACTCCTGAACTAAATGGACCAGGATGCCATCTGAAGCAAAGAAACTTACTATGTTCCTGCACGTACAAGAAAATTGTGCTGTAGTGTCTGACCCCTCAGATTCCAGGGCTAAAATCTGAGACAAGGGGACCTTATTATGACATAGCGACCTTGTTATGACACAGGGGAGAGGCAGGCAAGGGTTGTTTTATTGGGGGGGGGAGTGATTGCTTTTGAACGGTTGATTCTGAAAATTAACACAAGGGGAATTCAGATAAGATCCAGAAAAGTGGGGGGAATTGTTGTGCCATGGAAGTGGCAAGATATACCCAGCAGGCATAATAGACTGGCTTCTCTATTATGTCTACTTGTTTGTGCACATGTGTGTGTGTTTTGGGAGAGGGAGAATGTTGTGTTGTTTACATTAGTTTAACCATGATTTACTCAATGCAACATTAATAGGAAGAGGAGAAACACAGGTTATGCAAGACTCTTCTCCCCTCCAACTGATTTTGTTGCACCACTAAGTATGAATGTGTCTACAATACACTGCACCACACCAAAATGGATCTAGTCCCGCTTAGCTGCCATGGCTCCATCCCAGGGAATCTTGGGATTTGTAGTTTGGTGAGAAGCACAGAGAGTTCTCTGCTGCATTAGAAAGAAATATGATTCCTCTATGATGACACCAAAAAAACAAAAACAAAAAAAACCCGTCTAGCACAGAATTCCAAGTACTTCATCAAAACTACAAATCTCAGAATTCCTGGGATGGAGTCATGGTAGTTTAAAGTAGAATTTGACTCTTATAGCCATGCAATATCGATTCATTCTGAGTCAAAACAAATTCATTTTACCCAAACTGAGACTGTCCTAGAATATCTGGCCAAATATGCTGAAGCAGAAGGTATGCTTGATAGTTCAGCAGAATGTGGTGTTATGAATTTGGATATAAATGTAGGAGATCTGTATCTCAAGAACTAAGATACAGGTGAGAAAGTAGCTATCCATTCAATTTTGCACTCTCCAAATGTGATGTAGCGGTCTTCTCAAAAAACACATCACAATGCATGTTAAGAACATGCATGCAAAATGCATTCAGATATGCATCAATGGAAATATTCAGATGAACCCACAAATGATATGGAACAAATGTATAAATAAACATGGATGAACGTGACATGGACTTGACAATGTTATGTGTTTCAGCTGTGCTTGCCTTAGTGTATAATGAGGTATTATAGAGAAGTTGTCTTCTTCCCTGGCAGGTATTGCCCTCAATTTAAGGTTATTGCCCCCATGTCATCATAATTATGACACCATGCAACCTTGGCCATGCTTCTTGAAAACCTGTCGGTCTAAATCCAAATCTGTCTGGCTCCATCTAGAGGAGCCTCATTAAATCAACTGTAAATCAATTATACAACATTAAATCAATTATACAACAGTTATGAAAATCCCATTGATCCTATGGGTCTTCTCCTATAGGGACTAACAATGGAATTTAGCTTATGGTGTCCATTCCACCAAGATGAGCATCCACATCTACTTGGAAGTGCTGATGGAATCTGATGGCACCCAACTGATGGCCAACGAGAGTCTTTGAACCCTCCATTCCTTTGTCTTTCCTCATCAGCACAAATTCTTCCACCATGACTGCCCTGATATCTTTTTTTTTTTTTTCCCCTTTCATACCAACTGAAGGAAGGGATTTGGAGGTATAAATCCTGCACCCACAATCAGATTCTTTCAGTGCTCTTTTCATGCAAATGATATAATAGCACAAAAAGGAGTTTTACACCTAATTTTATCTGGTGAAGGAACTAGAAAATTAATTCCAAAGAAGATAAGGGGGACTGTATTATAATAAGTGGACACTGTAGAAGACATGAATGATTGAAAATGTAATATGAATCAGAGCTGTTATTAACTAGAACTCTTAATATTTATATGATTCATTTAACAGAGCTCCAATTTATTTTGGGACACATTGATTTAATAAGTAACTGAATCGACAATCCCCTCCGCAAGGTGACCATATTCCAAAGGATCCACTATGTATATGCATATGGAATGAGTAGGATTGAATCCATGCAGAGGTGTGTGTGTGTGTTTCCCTAAAGTGTAACTCATAAAAAAAGGTTTTCTTTATTAAAAAGAGCAGCAATAATTATTAAGCAGACAAGGGATAATGTTTGTTTGCCTTGGTTAACTTGGAAATTATCTGAATTCCCTGCCTTCATATTTGAAGAGCTCCATTTGTTGTTTCTAAGTGAACCCAACACTGGGTAAACTGGTTTTCCTGAACATGTCTACCAGCCCTCCCAGGAATGGCACATAAGAGAATACCCTCCAACAGTCAAAGATGAAAACCTGGAAATATGAGTACAAGTAACATCTGGATGTAGTCAAGATGGGAGAAAAACTATTAATGATGAACAGCACACTAACTAGGAGAGCTTGCAGCAGTTTGCTTTTTCCAGAGCTTCATGAAAAGGCAGGATTGTGCCTCTCCTTCTCTCCTACCTGCTGAGTTAATTAAAGGTAAGATACTGTTCCATGTTGAACTCAGATTACACCAATTGACTTAAGCCAAGGACAAAGTGGGAAAGCAGAAGAAGGAGAAAGAAACTGGAACGTTTTGGAAGCTGCAGAAATAATGAGACAAAAGAGGACTAATTGTGCCTCTTGGAAAATATGCATGGAGAGAAGCATATAGTTTCAGATTGCCTATTAAAATGGTCACATTAACCACCTGGAAGCATGTTTACTAATTTTATCCAAGTCACAGATCCCACCACTACATCATGGTAAGAAAATTTAATTCTCTGGTCAAGCCTTAAAACCCGTCATTGCAAATAACTAAAAACTTAAAATGTGCCATTAAAAATAAAAGAAAAAATTGAAAAAGCCAAACCCTGCAATTCTATTTCTCTGAAATATGTGAAATTTCATCCTCTCAGACACAGCAAAGTTATCTGATGCTGCCAAAAATTTAAGTGAAAAGGATCTAGGGGTCTTAGTAGATCTAAAAAATCAATGCAATTCTAGGCTATAACAACAGGGGCCCTTTCCGCACCAGGCAATGGGGCAGTGCGTCCTCTCACGGAGGTTGTCTTCACCTTGGAGCGGACTAGGAGCTGACTACTTACTGGAGATCCACACCTCAGTCTGCTCCAAAACGACCCCAAGTGGTCCTCCAGTGTGTTTTCTAAAGACCACAAAAACCAGGTCTTTATTTTCTTGGAACGCGCCATTGCGTTCCTGCTCTCTTGTGCAGATTTGCAGGCTCGCAGCAATGCAAGCCTGCGATCTGCAGAGGGCGGGCTTTAGGCGTGGTGAGCTTCAGTGGTTGGTCGGGACCCACGACCAACTGGAAACTACCATTTTGGAAGCTGGAAGCCACCATTTTGGAAGCCAGAGCAGTGCGGATCTACAGACCTTGCACTGCTCCGATTCACCCTGGACCAAGGAGGAGCCCTGTGGAAGGGCTTCAGGCACAGTCCGCGTTGCTTTGGACCCCAGAAGAAGCGGTAGGTAATGGCACAGAGTGATTCCCTCGCTTCATGCAGAAAGGGCCAGGAATATAGTGTCTAGATCAAAGGAAGTGCTAGCATTATTTCATTCCATTTTGGTCTGACCTCACCTATATTATCATGTTCGGTGTTGAGCACCACAGATCTGGAAACCAAACCCTGTGAGGAATGGATCAGGGAGCTGGCTATGTTTAGCTTGGAGAAGTAAAAGGGCTGAGAGGTAATGTGACAACAATCTTTAAGTATCCAAATAGATGTCACATAGAAGTTGGAGTACACTTGCTTTCTGCTATTTCAGAGAAGCCAATGGCTTCAAATTACAAGAAAACATTATGAAGAACTTATTTATTGTAAGAGTCCTTTAAGAGTGGAATAGTCTGGGTCAAAAGGTGGTGGACTTCTTCTTCTCTGGAGACAAACAGAGGTTGGATAGCCATTTCCCAGGAGTGCTTTAGATGTATTTTTCTGCATGGCAGGGGTTGCCATGATTGGTCCTTGGCATGCTTTCCAGATCTATGAATATATGTCTGTGGGAAAAAAATCCCCCCATCCCCTAGGAAGCATGGGGTAATTTCGCTACATTTTTAACCAGCTTACTTCCTGGTTAGAAAAAGGCATCTCTTCACCATGGTGTATGTGTAGGATAAAATTTCCCCACCATTCTCCCTAGGGAGCAAGTGAACCATTTTCAGCAAAAGAAATAAATCAGTGAAGGTTGGGGAGCACAAGGGTCCCATGGGGTCAATGTGCCTCTCAACCTTTTGCAGTTGTCCAACCCTGCCCTAAAAGCTGTGACCTCCAAGGGAATCATCCTTTGCTGTGTTCCCTTCATTTCTAATTGACAGGTCCATTGGTTCAAAAATCTTTTCCCCACACTGACTCCTTTGTAGTATAATGGTATCAGGGATCAGGGGGTCAAAGCAATAGAACTTTTTTCATTACCAGGAGTAGTGATGAGGTTCTCAATTCACTCCCCTGGTTTCAATTCCCTCTGAGTTTCACTGTGATCAACACAGTATTTTGGGGGAACTGATTTTGCTGTTGTAACTATTGCTATTGTAATGTGTCATATCTGGAGATAGTTTGGTTTTGAAGGATCCATTAAAAGCTGTCCCTGTTGGAGATGAAATATGCTAGAACTGGATTGTTGGTATGGAACAAGACAGTTTTGCATTCTTGTGAGGGGATAGCTATGAGATAGACAAGCTGAGCACCTGCATTTCAACAGTTACCTCTGGATGACTGTCAAAAACTGTCCCAAACTTGTCATTCATCGAGATCACATGAACTCCTCCCTACCATTGTTTTAGAAACATCTGTTTGGATCCCATCCCAGAAGAAAAGCAGGATATTTAATAAATAAATACATAAATAAATAAATTTTATTACTTGTCCAGAGTAGAGATTTGTGTCATCCTTGAATTGCTGCCATAACCTTCCACCATTCCCAGTTCTCTGGTGAATATTTCTCCAATAAAAAAATCCAAATTAAACATTTAGAGATGAGACTAATCCAGAATTTTCCAAATCCGAATCCAGATCCAAATCCTTGGAAGGTTCTGGGAATCCATGAATCTCACAAATCTCAAATCTTTTGAATCCTTTTTTTAAAAAAGGGTTTAAAAAGCAAAGGAAAGAAGGATAATCTTCGGCAAGACACACTGTCTCAACCTTAGTGAAAGCTTAGGCAGAGGCAAACCTTCCTCTGAAGAAATCTGGCCAGGACAATTGTCATAGTTTGGCCTCAGGATCTTCCCAGATTGAAAATGACATGAAGGCCCTTTCTAAACAGGCAGGAAAATGTGGATTAATCCTATATTTTCCTGCCAGTTTAAATAGCTCCACATGCCACAGTACAGAAATAATCCAGGTCAAAACTGGCTTTTCTTTGCATAGCTCCTTCTGGCATCCTGGGGTTTGTAGTTTGATGATGCACCAGCACACTTTGGCAGAGAAGGCTGTGACACCTTGTAAAACTACAAATGTATGAAAGAGGTTTGCAAGGGAGCTATGCAAAGGAATCGTTCAGCTGTCCTTGAAATCTCAGGAAGACTGTACTTTCCAGTCAAGTCTCAAGTCCTGAAACAAGGCACTTTAAAAAAAAACACCAGCCTCTAGTCCAGCCTCTGTTTTGCACCCTGCAGTCTCAAGTCAAGTCTCAAGTCCTGCAAAAAGGCACTTAAAAAACAAACAACAACAACAACAACAACAACAACAACAACAACAACAAAACAGCCTCTAGTCCAGTCTTAATTCTTTACCCTCAAGGCGAGTCTCAAGTTCTGCAAGCAATTTTCAAGTCAAGTTTCTACTCCAATCCCAATTAATTCCTTATCTCTACCTTCTAGTCTGAAGTCAAGAGAATAGAGAATAATTATATTACCTTGCAGAGGGAGACAGCGGCAGGCACAGGCAGGCAGCCCTAGCAGACACAGGCATGCAGCCCAGTGGACACAGGTAGCTGAGCGGGCACAGGCAGCATGAGCGGATGCAGGCACACAGCTGAGAGGGCACAGGCAGCATGAGCAAGTGTGCACAAGCAGCAGCCCTGGGCACAAGCAGACTCCAGCATGTGCGTAGCTTTATTCTGTGATTTTCATGTGCCCCGGGGCCCACCGGTGAATCAGGCTTTTGGCAAGCCCCAGAGGCACCAGTTTTTAAAAACAATGTTTCCTTTCTGCTATATCATAGAAATCATAGAATCATAGAAATGTAGAGTAGGAAGAGACCCAGGGGCCATCCAGTCCAACCCCCTGCCATGCAGGAACATCCTCAAAGCACTCCCGACAGATGGCCATCAAGCCTCTTCTTAAAAACCTCCAAGGAAGGAGACTCCACTACACTCTGAGGCAGCATATTCCACTGCCGGACAGCCCTGACTGTCAGGAAGTTCTTCCTGAGGTTCAGGTGGAATCTCCTTTCCTGCAGCTGGAATCCATTGCTCCTTGTTCTGGTCTCTGGGGCAGCAGAAAACAAGCCCACTCACTCCTCTACATGGCACCCCTTCAAATATTTAAACATGGCTATCATGTCCCCTCTTAACCTTCTCTTCTGCAGACTAAACATACCCAGCTCTCTAAGTCTATCCTCGTAGGGCATGACTTCCAGGCCTCTCACCATTTTGGTCGCCCTTCTCTGGACTTGCTCCAGCTTGACCATGTCCTTCTTGAATTGGAGTGCCCAGAACTGGACACAGTATTCAAGATGAGGTCTAACCAAAGCAGAGTAGAGTGGTACCAGTATCTTCCTCGATTTAGACACCATACTCCTATTGATACAACCAAGAATTGTATTGTATTGGCTTCCCTGGCTGCCACATCACACTCATGTTCAGCTTGTGGTCTATTAAGACTCCTAGATCCCTTTCACACGTACTGCTATCCAGCCATGTGTCCTCCATCCTATATTTCTGTATTCCCTTTTTTCCACCTAAATGTAGGACTTTACACTTCTCTCTGTTGAATTTCATTTTGTTAGTCTTGGCCCAGCTCTCCAATCTGTCCAGGTCATTTTGAATTTTGATCCTGTCCTCTGGCATATTAGCAACCCCTCCTGATTTGGTCTCATCTGCAGATTTGATTAGCACACCCTCTATTCCTTCATCCAAGTCATTGATAAAGATATTGAACAGCACTGGGCCCAGGACAGAACCCTGTGGCACCCTGCTAGTTACTCCTATCCAGGATGAAAAGCAGCCATTGGTGAGCACACTTTGGGAACGGTCAGTCAACCAGTTACAGATCCACCTGACAGTAGCCCTGTCCATCCCATGTTTTATTAGCTTCTTTGCCAGAATGTCATGGGGAACTTTGTCAAAGGCCTTACTGAAATCAAGATAGGCTACATCCACAGCATTCCCTTCATCTATCAAGCTAGTAACTCTATCATAAAAAAAGATAAGATTAGTTTGGCCTGACTTATTTTTGAGAAATCCATGTTGACTTCTTGTGATTACCGCATTGCTTTCTAAGTGATTAGAAACTGACTGCTTAATGATCTGCTCCAGGATCTTTCTGGGTACTAATGTCTGGCTGACTGGGCGATAATTATTTGGTTCCTCTTTTTCTCCCTTTTTGAAGATGGGAACAACATTTGCCCTCCTTCAGTCTGCTGGAACTTCTCCTGTCCTCCAAGATTTCTCATAGATTATAGCAAGTGGTTCCGAAATGACCTCTGCCAGTTCTTTTAATATCCTAGGATGCAATTCATCTGGCCCTGGAGACTTGAATTCATCCAATGTGGCCAGGTATTCCTGTACCACCTCTCTACCTATTATGTGCCTCATTTCCTCTGCTTCCTCTCCTGCTCCCCAACCACCAGGTTGAGTGCTTGTATCTTTCTGGGAAAAAACTGAGGCAAAGAAGGTGTTAAGTAGTTCTGCCTTTTCTCTTCCCCCTGTTAGTAATTCACCATCTTCTCTGTACAGCAACCCTATCATCTCCTTTTTTTTCCCTTTTGCTGTGGACATATTTATATGTGGTTTGCCATGTGGCTCATGAGAAACCATGACAGACATTTCACTTCTCATCTTATTCTAGCTATAGGTTTACAACCAGGCACCGGTCTTGTGGAACGAGGTACACTGGCCTACATGCGGCAATCACTGGATGAGATTGTGTGACCTTGCCCTCTGCCCTACTACTGATAAGCATCAGACCCACTGACTCCATCATTTATACATGCCATTGATTTCCAGCACAGAAAATGATGCTGAACTTAAATATTAAATGTTCTATTTAAATATATTAGAATACAACCCCAGATTTAATTTCTGAAATTGTTAGGAAAGGCCATTATTACTCCACAGGAAAAACTCACCTACTTGCTATCTCACCTTGTGCAGCCCAGTCTCCCAGGTTTTCAGGCATCCTGGTCTCCAACAAACTATTTGGTTGGTGTACTCGAAAGATTCAGTTTGCCTATTTTGGCACAAGGATTTGGATTCATGAATCTCAAATCCTTCCCAAGGATTGGAGGATTTGGTTGGCCCATCCCTATACAAATTTGTCAAACAACTCAACTGAACAGTGGATCATTTTTCTGAAGTCATCATCACCTTTGTTGTCATTGTCGCCACCATCACTGTCATCTTAGCCTTGCAGAATAGAAATCCTGTCTCTTCTCTGTCCCCATTTCATTCCATTAGTGCAACTTTGTAGCAACTTTGAAAGAACAAGAAAGGTGAGATAACTCAGAGCTGATCATGAGTTAGACTATGCATTATCTGTTTTGTACATTTGCATCAAACTTCATGTTTTCATAACAGAGTGTGAAAGAGAGTGGGTGGGCATTTGGCATTATTACATAACTCTCTTTCTCTCTCTAAAACAGAAAGAAAAAGACTGGGTTGATACTCCTTCTATGTCAGCATCAATTACAAAAAAGGAACAACGGCTGTCTTACTTCGGTTTTCAACTTTCAACTTGTTTTTATGTGCCTTCAAATCCACTCCAACTTATGATGACCCTCTCATAGTGTCTTCCGCACATGGTTTATTTAGAAAAGGTTTGTCTTCCTCTAAGGCTGAAGAGAGTATAAGTTGTCCAAGGTCACCCAGTGGGACTTGCCAGGCTGAGCAGGGATTTGAACTCTGGTCTCCCAAGGTCCTTATCTAATTCTTAATCCACCACAACAGAATGGCTCAGTGAGTGCATATGAATAAGACTGAGTGAATGGGGATGAGTGAACTGGCTAAGCATCCACTCCATGTGTCCGTCACATCATCAGTGAACGTTAACAATGGAGAATATGTATCACAGCTCCGGTTCCCCCTTATGACACCATCTTTGTGTAAAAGGGTAAGAGTTTTTAATGTTTATTTAGAACTACTTAATAATTTTATGGTAGCATATTTTATGTGTTATTTATAGACTATACAACTCAAGCAGAATCAATGTTTACAAACATAAGAACAAAAATAATCTGTAACATATATTAAGGTAATAATAAGCATCAAGTAGTGAGTTTCACTTCAAATGAAAGTCAAGGTTGATACTTTTCCTCAGTTTACTTTTTAGATAATATAACAGGTTACTCTCTGCTCAGAAACAGTGAAATTATATCTTTAGCCTTCCATATAAGGCACGAGAATCATACAACAGCCCCTCGGCTATGCTTCCACTCACACGCCCTTTTCGCATGCAGTTTCTGTAGCGTGAGGGCCCCTTGAGTGTCATGTAAATGGAAGCATCGGTCCGTACGACGCTCTCCCATTCATGCGACGCTCACGAGCCTAAAGTGGGACGTGCACGCATTTTCTTATTTTGGACTCTAAGCCAAAAATACTGCGTGGTCGCACAGTGCTCCCAGGGCCCTCGCACACTTACCTGCGTGCGGTGTGTCGAACAAGCTGGGCCGGTCGCGCTTCTTCCCCCAGCGCAGCCTACAGCTCCCAGACTGCACTGTGGAAGGAAGGGGTGGGGCGCTAGCGTGACGGTCGCGCTACCAGGAAGCGACTTGCAGGACGAAGGAGTGGGGAAGCAGCAGCATTCCGGATGAGGCTTTTCGCGTGAGATGCCCTCCCCAGTCATGCAAATGGGTAACGTGCAAAAAGCCTCACACTCTCTATCCAGCTTCCAGTCACACTCTCTATCCAGATCCTCCTAGGGCTTAATTACTCTTCTGTCTCATACTAGACTTCCGCTGAGAACTAAAGTTCCCAATACAGCTGTAGTCTCTGACTTAGAGACTCTGCTCCCTAGCTCTTTGCCATGCTCTCATTCAAGGAACCCAATACCCACAGACACTTGGTTTTATATAGCAACCTGCTTTTGATAAGATTTTAGGACTTTTTGATGAAACCTTTTCAAAGGTTTCTTTTTTTATGCACAAAATATGACTATACAAAAAATAGGCCAGAGATCCTAAATCAGAATTGCATTGATTGTGTCACAAAACCCTTGTGTTGAATAGCAACACTGTGCAACCGAAGCAAGACACCAATTCTACAACCAAACACATAACTGAATGTAGATATGCATCCGTGCACCATATACAACACATATCAATACACAATAGCACTACATTCACTACTCCCCTTCAGTTTCCCACTCAAAACTTCCAACCACTTCTGTAGAGAAATTTACTCATGTATCAGAAATTAATTCAGATCTAGACATTGTATTTTTTCCCCTCCAAAAACAGTGATTTTTTTTTTGATTTTTTTTGGAGAGGGGAGGATTTGTACAAGAGAAACGAGGACAAAACAATTAAAATGTGCTGGGCTTTTTGCTGTCATACAACAAAAATGTTACAGCAATTGATAAGTGTTTTGATGATGAGAAGATGTGCAAATACACATACACATATACACACATTTCTACATCCTTACTAATGAGTTAGTGGGAAATGGCATTCAATTCCTTGAATTTTTTCTCTCAATCAAGGTCCAATTGCACGTGTTCTTAAAATATATCTATTCCTTCAGTCATCCTGGGCCTCTGCTTACGCAGTTGCAGGACTTGTGTAATAGCTTTCCATATTTCTTATAGAAGTGACATTCCTTCACATAGAGGTGAGTGATTCTGAAGCTCAGTTTAAGAAAAAAAAGTGTTTAATTTGCAGAAGTTAGGGAAGCCCAGCCTCACATACTAACTTTACTCCCTTTGAAATCCACACATGAAGCTGAAACCTTGAGGTGATTACTTTCTCTTTACTCTTTGGTCCTGAAAATTCAGGTCAATTTTGCTTTATTACAGTAGAATGTTAAGGCATCTCAAAGAATCTCTCCCCTTCACCCAAAAAAAGAAGAAAAGGAAAGGAAAGGAAAGGAAAGGAAAGGAAAGGAAAGGAAAGGAAAGGAAAGGAAAGGAAAGGAAAGGAAAGGAAAGAAGTAGGGTTGAGTTGATCTCCATGGGATCAATTCCCAGGGATGTTATGTCAGGGCAATCAGAATGTGAGTGTGGTGTGTCCAGGAAGGTTGTTCTGGTGGATGGAAAGATGAGCTGCAAGGTCTGTTACGGCTAGCCTGCTTTGCAAGGTCTTGTCTCACAAGTGAGCATCTAGCATGAGGAGAATGTGTGAATGCATTAGATCACCCGATGTGTACAAAGGTGTGGCAAGGAAGGTGAGCAAGAGAATCAGGTCAAGGAGAAGGGGACCTAAGGATACTTCTAGAAGTATCCTGCATGGTGCCGTACATTTTTTCCCCAACTTTTTAAAAAGAAGCCCCTGTTATTGTCCTTCAGCTGCCTTCATTTCATTAGTAGAGTGATAATGATTGTTCTCTTACTTGGATAAAGAAAAAAAAATCCTTTTTTGTATTTATAAATTGCAATCGTTGTGAAAAGAGAAATAGAATGTGTGGATGCTCCCATTTCAGGATGTTTGTGAACACTGTGAACACTGTCAGATCAGTGGTTTGGATGACCCAAATTAGATGAGACTTAGGACTGGACTGCAGCTCCATGGGAGTGCACAAACTTTGCATTCAGCAGATTCATGGTCTAAGATGAAGACTTCAAGTATGTTTCTATCTGAATCTATAGATTTGTCCCAACTAGAGGAGACCTATGGAATCAAATGCTGAATGGTGATCCAACATGTAAATAAATTTCAATGGTTCCATTCTATATTATGGGTCCACCCTATATTATACTTGAAGTAAGATTTAGGCTTTTGTATCAGGCTACAATCTCATGCTGTACTTGAATAGTGTAAATCCACAGTCACATGGTTTTCAATATTCTTCTTGTTTCTGCTGCTGCTTTTCTTAGCTGTGGCCCTTTCCACATGTGGGTGGGGGAAACGGGCAAAAACGCCGGAAATGGAGCTTACCAGCAGCCGGGCGAGTCCGTCACCATGCGGAGCAGCACGAGCTTGCTGCTCCACAGTCTTCCGGCATCCCAAATGGCGGCTTCCGGTTGGTGGAAGCTCTCCACCAACCAGAGAAGCTCACCAGATGGAAGCCCGCCCCCGACAGATCTGCAGGCACGCACTTGCGTGTGCCTGCAAATCTGCTTCTGAGCCGGGCAATGGAGCGGCACAGGGTTGCGCGCTCCCTGGTTTTTAAAAACCTCTGAAAAGAGGTTTTTAAAAACCATGCTGCGTGACCAGCTCCAGTTGCTCCTGTGTGGATTGAGGTGTAGAACTACAAAAAGTAGTCCACACCAGTCCACGCTATGGTGCAGAAGACCTCCATTGGAGGCTCTCTGCACCATTTTAAAATGCTAATGTGGAAATGGCCTGTTTTTATCCCCGTCTTTTATCCCAGGAGTCAAGGTGGCTTATGCTATGCTGGCCTTCTGAATACTAACACTGTGAAGACAATTGTATATTTACCATTGTGCCTATTTATTGCCTCATAATGCAATCAGGAAAAAACAGCAGATTTTCCTGCAGTCTCAGTGGTGAAAATGATACACTGGCCATTTCCACACTCTACTGTTATAGTGCTATTATTCTACTTTCAATATCCTGTGGAATTCTGGGGTTTAGTAATTTACTGAGGCCAAAGAGCTCCCTGGCTGAGAATTCTAAATGCCTCTCCTTAAACTGAAAACCCCAGGATTCCATAGGATGTTGAAATTGGAATAAAAGCACTATAACAGTGTATTGCAGAAATGGCCAGTGAAGGCACTGATGACTACCTATGCACCATCCAGGTATGCACAACTGCATGACTAGAATCCTGTTGGTCAGACCAAGCTAGAGTAGACCCATGGAATCAGAAATGGTGACTCAACATCTTGGTTGACCCAGCTGATTCATTTCATCTTCTCCAGTTGGGGTTAACTGTAGGAATTAGGTCTCTGTGAAATGGTTATATTTGTGGAACTACATCTATGCAACTGTGAACTGAATATGTGTGCTATTCAACAATTAAAAAATAAAACACAGCTACATGTGTAAAGGAAATTACAAAGGTGTATTGTACCAATGGGGAGAAAGGCAGGAAGCAAATAGTTCCTTGTATCTCCTTGTAAGGTTGGATAAGACTCCTTTATGGAAAGCCACTGTCACCCAGGGCAGGCAATTCTGAAATAAATGGACCAGAGATATGATTAAAGGTAAGGCAGCTTTCACTACACAGAAAATGCTGATTTTTTTTTTTCAAGCCATGTGAAGCTTGCACAGAATAAGCCCTGAATTGTGAATAGGCTTCAAAGACAGCATGGTTAACCAGCAATCTTTGATTAGGAGACCAGATTTTAACTCCTCTTTCTGTCTCTTCCCTGGAGTGCCATCTATCTGGGTTTACTAACCATCTCTACGATTTCCCAAACTACTTTTGTTCTGTTCTGGGGAACTGATTATTGCTGCCATAGCAAACAATATAGGAATGATCAAGATAAATTAAAGACAGAATTTTTACGGGTATTTCAGTTCTTACTTCCATGACACAATTTTCCATGATGCAACATTCATTCATGCAATTTTCACTCTGGAATCTTTCAGTTGATGATAGTATCATCAAAGGAGTGCTCATGCATCTAAAAAACAATGTCCATTTTGAAGAAAATAATAGAATGGATTCACTTTCCTACTGACATCAGAGCTACCAACTACGACTAGCCAAATGTATTCTTGAATACAAAGTTGACACTTCTGAGAAGTCCATTGATTCAATTAGGCTACAGCAGTTGGGGCTATCAGCAGGATTGGATCCAATAAAAATCCATCAAGAATATGCATGCAGAGTTTGGGTTGCTAGAAAAGCATAACAGAGACAAAGTTTGTAGAAGACTTTAGCTGAACAGCCCCATGACCATTTGGTATCTTCTTAGCTTGAGGGGTAGGCAGAGGATTCACCCCAAACAACAGCCATTGTATTATTGATGAAACTTCTTCCATAAGGTGATGCTGTATACCTCCATAAGCAGCATCACAAAAAGCTGATCTACTACCTTTGCTCATAGTCATAAAGCCACAAGAGACTTCCACCCTAATGGTGCATTGTGTCATACATATGATGCCTTTCCAAAGTTACTTACATTAATTCAGAATGTGTCCATCCTTTTAGATCAGTGTCAGAGCCTTGCGTTACTATGTTAAGGTTCTTCAACTTTGTTCACCTCAACATGGAGGGAAAGGGTATCATGCAACCAAGTTTAATCTCCTCCTGTTGGCACTTGTCCTCCAGTTATAACTGTGGTCCAACAGGAATCTTTCTTGCCCCCTAAAATACCTCTCCCAAAAGGTAAAATATGTGTTCTGTTTCCCCAAAATGAGGCTTCATCCTCCATTCCTGAAGGAATGCTTCTAGCTTTGGTGATGCTACTTTTCCTCCCACTATTTCCCAGCCAGTGAGAGTCAATGACCCATCTATTCTGTGGGCTTTATTAACTAGTTCAAACTAGTTTCCACACCTTATATTGATTCCTTTTCTTCCTATCATAATAACTGGGGTAAAGGATTTAAAGGTATAAAACTTACATCTACAATGAGGCACTTCCACTGTTCTTTTCGTGCAAAGGATTTTTTAAAAATCTAATTTTATCTAGTAAAGGAACTAGAAAATTAATTAAAAAGAAGATAAGTATGGCTATATTATAATAAATGGACACCAGAGGAGACATAAATGATTGAAAATGTAATATGAGTCAGATCAGTTAGGGAACTTTTAATATTTATATGAATCCCTTAATAGAGCTCCAATTTATTTTGGGCACATCTTTTTTCACAAGTAACCGGACACCTTGATCCCCAGTGAACTCACCATACACTAAAAAGTTTAATTGTATACCTCATAATGCATCAGGTAGCACATTGCCCACGCAATGTATGTGTGTATGTGTGCATACTTCCCTCACTCTGTACTTCATAAAGTCTTGTATTGGTATCCTAAATAAACTGCTTAGTTATGGAGGTGTAACAAAGTGATGTCTTCTTGCCTGACCCCATCCCAGCCTACCTTAAGGACCATCCACCAGATTGAGCAAAGGAGTTGTTCAGCTTCTGATTAGGGCTTAAAGAAAAGAGGACAACATTTTTACTCTACCATCACAACTAGTGAGTGAGGCCACAACAAAGATTCACAACAGGGATCTGCTTTTGATTGTTACAGTCTTGTTCACCGGTGGGAGTGAAGTGAACATATCATCTGCCTTGTATCCCAACCAGAAGCTGAAGGGACCTCCTTCACCCAGTCTAGTGTCTGGCTGTTAAGTTGGACTGGCTTGGCTTTTATAGAGGTTTCCAGTAAAACTTTCTAGTCTTATTGAATACAGACCAGTGATGGATCTGTAATGGGAATACAGAATACTGCCTTTCCTTTCCTTTCCTTTCCTTTCCTTTCCTTTCCTCTGCTTTGCTTTGATTTTTAAAAAACTCAGCAATAACAATTCTCAAACAAAGATAGATGAGTTCTCAGAAATTCACAATGGTTAATATGGAAGTGATCTGAATTCCTTTCCTCAAACCTAAGGTAGCTCAAATCATTTTACCAAATCAAATGAGGCTCAAAAAAAAAGTCTTCCTGCCACATCTCTCAGCTGAATATCCTCTACAGAAAGGACAGACAGCTTGGAGGAGAGGATGACAATTACTTATTTCCCCCACCCCCTTTTCCTCTTCATTTTATGTGCTTCCCTTCACTAGATGTTGGACTTTGTTGCACACAAGTGTTCCCTGTAGGCAAAAAGAAGAAGGAAGACAACAACTCCTCTGACCCAGATGAGGTACCACTGTAGGCACCACATCTGTCATTTGTCAGGAAAGGAAATGGAAGGGGAGATGAAGCACCAAAGCAGTGGATATGGTGTGAACAGGGATAAGCAGTGAGGGCTTAGAAGAACAGAAGTGGTGGCAAGGACAATGAAGAGAGTGAAACCAGAAATTGCCCTGACACTTAGATTTTGATCCCAACCAGGCAAGAACTTCGGGTACTTAAAAATCTCACTTCATATCTGAGGTGATTTTTACATAGCTCTGAAGTTTTTATTTGAAGTTGGCTTAAGGAAACCTTGTTCAGAATCTTCTCGATGACTTAAGATTGTGTAGCTATGAGTGCGTGCCCTTTGTCAGTGGCAATACTACAAATGTTATCACAGTTATGATATGTCTGGTGAGAGCACTAGATATCCTTTTGATATCAAATAATTTGGCCTTTGCTTGACCTTTCTCTGCCACCCTACTCCACGTGTTTGCAGAGGTCCTCCAGACAAGCACGTCTGGGGCACGGCTGTTAATGGTTGTACATTCCAAACCTCATTCAGGCAGGCAACTTAAGCCTCTCTGTTGCTTTAGGGAAAAACCTCCCTGCAAACTGGCTTTGCTCTGCGCGTATCCACACAAAGCCACATGGCCGAGAGCCGAGCCATTCCTTTGTATCGGGCTATTAACGAACTGGCCACGCTATTGTCATTAAGAGCTAAACCAATCATGCAAAACCTGACCTTTTCCAACTCCTTTGTCCTGCTCCCAATTTCCTTTGTTCTCACCGAGCATAATATAGCCTGTAGGTAAACTCCACCCTATAAATGGTCCCCACTTTTGGGACATCTTTGGACTACTTTGGACTTCCATTCCGCCTTGCTGCCAGTTTGTCTAAGGAGCAACCCTCAGCCAGCCACGCTGAGCTTTCTCTCCCGGAACCCCATCTTTCTCTCCAGGACTATGAGACCAGGTGTCGTATTACCCATTCCCTAAGCTCTCTATTTCTGTTTCCAAGTTAGCTAGTGTGTGTGTTGTCTTATTTGCTGTTTATCTTTCAATAAAACTGTTATTTCTGTTACTTTTAAACTTGTCTGGCTACGCTCTCTGACCTGAAGCCATAGACATAGGGTTAAAGATCCTTGCTAAAGTTACCCTGCCTCTTGTTTAGCTGAGAGACTGCTCGAGTTAAATTCCCCCAACTTGTGTTTTTATTTGGTTATTTGGGTGCCCCTCCCGGGACCCCCAACATACAGAGTAACACAAAATATCCAATGAAAGTATCTTTCTCACCTGTGGAATGGTTGTGGAATGCTACAGGTGTACAGCTCCAACCCTGATGCAAATAGTCACTGATTGACCACAGGGGCAATGGTAGAACTCTCTCAGAGCATCACCAGTTTATTCACTACCACCTTTCCACAATGTTAAATACGCTGTCACTAATACAGCCTACATGCACATATCAGTATAACTATGTTGGCAGAGAGAGAGAGAAAAAAAACTACAGTAAAAAAGTATTACAAACAGTGATTGAAGAATGCTAAGGATATACATTCACATTAGCTAGGTGTTAAGAAAATGAGGACCGTGGTTGTATTGGAGTCCAAGTCCCTATACCAACCTCTTCAGAAAAAAAATACCTGAAAAAGATCAATCACTGTTTCTGGGTTTACTTTAGCTGCCCTACCCCTTTCAATTCTGCGAAGAATTATGTAGAAAAATGATAGATATCTCCCTGATTATTTTCTATACCTTGATTCAGCCATCACTCAAGTGGAGACAGTAATCAGAAAATCAGAAGAAGACTAAGACTTGAAGGGACACCTATGATGGAACTAGACAAGATCCTCAAGATATACCATTGAAAACCAAAGGCAGGATATTCCATGTCATAGTATTTCCAATTTCTGTTTATGGATGGGAAAGCTTGACATTGAAGAAATCTGTCAGGAAGAGAATTACTTCTTCTGAAATTTAGTACCAGAGGAAAGTTTTACAGATACTGTCACCTCAAAATGTAGGTGCCACAGTATCTCTAGGCAAAAGTGGGGAATGAATTACCTGAAAGAGGAGACATGTGAGAGGGGGGTAACTTAACAAGACCTTCCTACCAATCTATACAGGATCACGTAGGCAAAGAAACAAACAAAGATTCAAAAAGTAAGCTAAAAATGTGTTTTTATTGGGGGGAATTCACTCATGCACACATATAAGATACACACAATCACACATTCACACAAGAGCTAACTGAAAGAAAAGGAGGAAATAATCATTTATAGACAGGCTGAGGGTTGGGGTTTATAATTACCAGTCCAGAAGAGTAGTGAAGAGCTGAGATACTTCTAGCTTAGGTAGATCCTAAGGACAGTTCTCATTCAGGAGCCAGATGGACAGCATGACAGGTAGACCGTTAAGAGACTGCACTGGCCATCCTGAAATCAGAGGCATTTGTACCCCAAAAATAGGCTGTGGCAGTGGAGGATATGTGCAGTTCCAGGTGTGGAACAAGAGGAGTTGCAACACAGACAATGGACTATCAACCCACTAATGTTCGCAGTGTTTGGATGACAAAGGCATGATGACTGTTGTAATAGCTCTGTATTGTGGGTGCTATGAGGCAAGAGGAAGGAGTCCAGGTGCACTGGAGATGGGCATCTGTCAGTCAGTGCCCTGAAAAGCTTCTCACAATGGCATTCTATGAGAAATTCCAGCTTCTACTTAAGCCTATTGTCCACAGGAACAGCAATCATTTGCCTGCCAAATGGAGGGTGTTTCAGGTTGACCTGCCTTCTATAGTCAGAATTTCCCCCCTGGTGGTTTGACCTCTCTGTCACCTCTCAGGTTTGATCTTGATATCAAAGCCAATTAACACAGTTGCCAATCCATATGGTGCCAATTAGGTAAGGTGCCCTTCCAGAGCATACTGATATTGGGGACAATACTGTGAAGTGCCAAAAAGTCAAATAAGTGAGTGAGAGATCATTTCATGCCTGTACTCTCCCTAGAAGCCAAGTTGACTAACTGAGGCTATTTTACTTTGGGCGTATCATAAGATAACATGACTCATTCAAAAACAAAAGATAAAAAACCCAAAAAACCTATAGCCTAAGTTCTGTTATTCATCCTGACTAGAGGAGGCCCATTGATTCTACATGTTCACTGACTTTTCAAGTGAGTGAGCATGTAGACTGAGAGTAACCGAGTTGACAGTAAGATGCCAGGCAATGTTTGGTAAAGTTGAAGGCAGTAGGAAAAGACAGAGACCACATTACATATGGGTAGACTCAATCAAGGATGTCACAGCTCTGGGTTTGCAAAACCTGAGCAGGACTATTGATGACAGGGTGCCTTGAAGGTCTCTCTGTTCAAAGGGCTGCTATGAGTTGAAGCCAGCCTAACAACTAACAACTACAACAACCCCCTCCTCTCTCAAGAACCCCTCTAAATGTGTCTGGCACAGGACTCTTGTACCTATTTCTCTGAAATCTGTTAGACTTCGTCATGCTCAGAAATAGTTTCTCTGCAAGTCAATACCACTCAGTTGGGTCAAAAAGTCAAAATGCTCTTTCAGTTTGCTGACACAAATCAATGGGCAGACATAGAATGTCTAGCATATTCTCAAATGAGGCTTGGGGTTAGCCCAGTGAGGCAGCTCAAGTTGAATCAGTCCTCTGTCCAAAGCACTAAAATGGGGCTGATTTGAATCTTTTTCTTCTGAATGCATCCCTGGTTGAAATCATCCTTGTTCAGACCAGAGGATTTCATGCAATTATTTGTCAGAAACAAATTACTGAGGAGGTGGGGGGAAAAGGAAGCCTGAAGTTCAGTGATGTGATTGAAAAACTGAAGCTTTGTTTGAGTCCCAAATATGCCTGCTTCCTTTCATCTCTAAAATTATCACAGACTCTTAACCTTTCAGGTCACTTCTCAACTGCTATCTTCTCAACAGAAGAGAACCACCCACAGCAATATCACAGCAAATCGCAACCTGTTACATAAACTCATTCTCACTTTCGCTTGCTGTGCAATCATTTTATTTATAGAGACTTTTGGTTCATTATTCTCTTTTCTCCCCTTGCCCAGATACCTCAGTGTTAGTTGTGGGGTGGGCACAAGAGGATGGGTGATGTACACACCAGACACACCAAGTGGGCTGAGACCTATACACTTTCTCCCATACGTTCTAGCATGTGGGGATGGAAAAGTTTAAACTTTCTCTCTCACACATGTTAAGATTTCATTACTCTTTTCTCTTCCTCTCTGAATAACCCTGGATTAGTTTTACCAAATTACTAAATCAGAGGGGGAATCCAAATTACCTGGGCAGGGGAGTAGGAAAGGAATATGAGGTCTAAATGAGACAGAAGGCATCTAAGAATATCATTTTCCATGTTCTGATCTTTCCTTTTAAGTGACTGGGAGGCTGTGCAGAACACTGATGTTGTGGTCAGTTTTTTTGAAGTACATCCTTCAGTGGGATCATTTGTACAGGTAGAGTTGATCCAAAACAATTTCTAGCATTTGCCAACTGCCCTGTCAATGTTTCCGATTACAGTAGAGATCACTCATGACAATACATTGTTGCTGGAAAAATCCTTTCCCCCTGCAGTTATTGTTGGGTTTGCAACTTAACTTTGAGGGAACAGGGGACTCTGAGAAGGGATGCAACCAGATGATGTCATAATCCCTACTGATCAAAAAGTTCAGATGCTCAACCCTAGGAGTGCTAGTTCCACGCCATCACTGTTGTGGAACGATGTGGATGGTGCCACACGAGAAGGATTATCCTTATGTGCCTACCTCTGTATCATAAATGCACTCCAACCAAAGATATTTGGAAGGAGGTGACGGTGGCAGCCTTGAAAACCTAAATGGAAGTTGTGTGTGTGGAGATATGTAGTTCTCAAGCCATAGGTTCCCCAACCATGTTGTAGATATTCTCTCAAGAATTCACATATCATCTCCATCATGTTTCTAAAACAAAGAAATGTGTCTTTGCTCCCCACAGCTTTAAATTTTGCATTATTTTTGCAATAAAGTGGCTGTGATCATGCTTATGTCATATAAGTCTGCAACCAGCTAGTTAAGTGTTGCTGCCCCACCATTCTGCTGACACTGTGCAACCAATTGCATGTCTGCCAATATATATATAAAAGTACACATGTATGCAAGATCAAACACGTAAGAAGAACATAGAATTGTGAGGCATAATTTTTTATATGCGAGTAGATATCTAGAAAATGAAAACTAGATCAGAGTGGAAGAACAAAAACATTACATGTAAAAGTACAATTTCAGATGATTTTTTTTATTTGTGAAACTTAATAAAATTATTTAAAAAAAAAAGTGCACATGTAAAGTATGTATGGCCTTTCAGTGTGATGGCAGGATGTTTGTTCTATGGCTTTGTGTGTAGCATACCAATTTAATCCCACTGGTAAATGAAACATTTTGGTAACGTTGACAAAATCTCTTTTTGACCCCCAATAGAAAGGCACTGGGTTTGGTCAGATTTACTTAAGCTCAGGAGCAACTTATTGAATTCAGTAAGATAAGTTAATCATGAGGGGCTTAATTCCCATAGACTTAGCAATCAAGCACAACTGCTTAGATTTCATATTACTCAAAGCATGATCAGTTCAGCCAGGCTCCTTTTGATTTCTAATTTGGCACTCCACTGTCTGGACAATGGATGAAATTTTACACAAGGATTGTGGAACATAAATGTCTGCTTGTGGGCTTACATGTTATTTCTGCTCTGCAACCTCTGTGTTGAATAGCAATGTTGTGCAACTGAACCAAGACACCAAAGATACAATGGAATGCATAGCTAAATGTACATGTGTATCCTTGCCCAATGGCACCACATATATATGCCAGTTTCTGCAACCTTGCACTGAATGAAGCCATTCCACTGCTCCCATAGGTGACTCATGTGTGTAAGACACCACCAGGATTCTATCAGTGATCATATTTGTGAACTAAACCCCAGTATTATAGTGATGCTAAGACTCCCAAAATTAAAGCACCAGTACTTTTGATTCATAGGTGTGATTATATCATCCAATACCAACACCACCAAGCTCAGACTTCTCTGTTTCCTCTGAGCTTCACAGTTACCTAGAAGAAGGGTGATTTTCCTTTTTTAAAAAAATTGGTGCTCATGCCCCATGACAGTTCCTTTCCCTAAATCCTTTTTTTCCCCATATGTCCCCAAAACTTTGTTTCAGTGTCAATAAAGATAGAACAACATAACAGAACTGATCATCAGTTAGTTGATGTATGCTTGTGTTATCTGTCGAGCTTTATGTTCATATAACAGAGTGTGAAAGAGGGTGGGTGGGAAATTGATGCTGTTACATAACTCGCCCCCTCTCCTAAAACAGCAAGAGAAGCTGTTGATACTTTCTTCCATGTTGATATTTCATGAAGTCAGCTCAGAAATAGAAATAACCATAGCCTTACTTGCCCGTTCTAATCCCCCATGAAATTGGAATGTCACGAGAGTGAGCTGGGATGGGTGTGCTAGAACTGTCTACCCTCAGGACCTCCTAATAATAGTGACATGGCACTGAGGAAGTGTAATACATATCTCAATAACTGAGTATGAGAAAGAAGAAGCTCTGAGATGGAATGGTCAAGAATTCTACAAATCTAACTGTTAGGAGTTGCCTTGAGAACTGCAATCCTGTTACTGGTAGGTGAGCTTCCTATCTGGCAGGATGGAGGGATGTGAGTGAAAATGAGGCAAGGAAAGAGAGAGAAGATGAGCAGGAGCTGCAGTGGAGTGAATCAATGGGAGTGATGGGATCTGTCTTGCCTTTTCTGGGACCAATAGGGAAAGGGAGTTGGTACAAATTATCAGGGCCCAGTGGTCTAGAAGGGGGTCCAGGATAGAACTATGATGCACATTTCTTTCTTTTTCTCTCTCCTGTTTTTACCCCTGCTTCCCACAAGTACACCCCTGGGATTGTAGGTCTCATGTCAGTCGGGCAGTGATTCCTCTTGGGCTTTAGTCAGAACTTTACATGAGTTATCCAAGGTGGTGATCTTGGGTTCCAAGGTGGTGATCCTGGGTTCATCACCTTGAATAATTCCATTAATATTTTGATTAAAACCAAGAAGGGAGCCACCAGATGTAAGCCATGGGCCATCCCTGCTAGAAGGTGAGCATGTTGACTGCTGTAGCCAGAGATGTATGTGGACTTTTTTAAACTTACAGCCAGGCACTTAAGAAGCAGACCAACAACAGAAGAAGCATTTTAGCAGTCTTCTGTAGTCCTACTGAAAAATAGGCAGCAATCCAATTCCATTCTAGCTGCCAAATACAATGGTATGCAAAGAGGGGGGAAAGGCTGATATGATCATTAAGTATTCAGTGCAAATATCTACAGCATCTTCTGTCCCTGGAATGATGCCACAATGAAGTAATCTCCCTGTTTGGTTTGGTTGGCAGTGTTTTTGTTCAGAAGGGGGTGAAGAAGAAGAAACTGTACCAAAGGAAGCCACCCACAAAGGACAGACATTACAAAAAAATAACCTACAGACATCTGGGGTGGGGGGAACCAAACCCAAAATCCACACATTATGTAAGGAATCTAATCTGAAGGGTACTAAAGTAACTTCCTTCAACACTTCTTTATGACTTGATCTTTCCAACATTAACTCTTGTGACAATGAGAGCTTGTCTAGTGAGCAGTTTTCAGGCATTCACAGACATTATTTGACAAAATGACTCCTTTCTTCAGGTGCATCCAGACTGCACAGTTGTAGTTATTTGAGAGCACTTTTAACTGGCATGGCTCCATCCTTTGGAAACTGAGGTTTTGTGATTTGGTAAGGGACTTAGAATTCTCTGCTAGAAGATCTATAGTCTATATTCCCATTAACTACAACTTGCTGGCTTATATTAAGCCATACCTCTGATGAACTTTCTAGTGTTTCAGGCAGGATTCTTTCTTAGACCTACTTGGACAATGTTCCTTGGTGGCACTGCCTCTGAAGAGTGTTCAGAAACCCCAACTGGACCAAACTATTCTAGCCCAATTGCTCACCGGGGATATTTGCAGAGAATGCACAATTTCCTTGTTGCAACAGCTCCACTGGCTGCCAGTCTGCCTCTAGGCTCAATTCCAAGTGCTGGCTTTGAAAAATAAAGCCCCATAGTACTCAGGACCAGGCTGTCTGACTGGTGGCCATTTCCGCACTACACTCTTATAGTGTGATTATTCCACTTTCAACATCCTATGGAAACCTGGTGTTTGCAGTTTAGGATGTTCAAAACTGAATAATCGTGCTGTAAGAGTGTACTGCGGAAATAGCAGTATCTTCCCATATGAGCCTGATTGAGCTTTAAGGCACATGCCTCTCTATTCCATTATCTTCACAGTCATGGCTGGTGGGAATGTGGTAGAAGGCCTTCTCTGTGGCCACTCCCACACCTTGGAAATCCCTCCATAGGAAAGTTAGGATGGCTCCTTCTTTGTTTTCCGTTCATTGACAGGTTAAGGCGTTTATTTTCCAGCAAACCTTTGGAAGCTGATTTTAACCAAAAAATAAAAAAATAAAAATAAACAAGGGGGTTATGTTTCTGTACATCCTAAACACCCTAAAGGCACCAGATCTCATCTGATCTTGGAAACAAAGCAGAGTCAACACTGGTTAGTACCTCGATGGGAGACCACCAATGAATACTGGGTGCTGTTGGCTGTGTTTCAGAGGAAGGAACTGGCAAAACTACCTCTGAGTATTCCTTGCACAAATACTGTTTTTAGTCTGTTTTAAAATAAGATTTTAATTGTTTTTAATCCTGTGGTTATTTAATATTGTTTTAAACTTATTTTTGTATGTGTTTACATATGTTTAATTATATTCTCTGGCTCCTCTGCCTTCTCCTCCTCCTTCCTCCTCCTCTTCCTTCTTCTTCTTCGTCCTCTCCTACTTCTTCTAATTTCTCCTCCTCCTCCTCTTCCTTCTCCTCCTTCTTCTTTGTAAGCCACCTTGTTTTGTAACCCACCTTACTCCCACCCTGGGAGTAAGACAGAATACAAATAAAAGGAAGGAGGCATGATGATCTTCCATCTCCGTACTAACAAAGCTGAAATCCTTTAAAGTTTAATATCAGACAAGAGCTGGTATGCTCAGGGCAGCATGTGTCATATTAATTATTTCTTGCTAGGGATGTAAAGACTAGTTAATTTTTCCCCGTCATCTTTTATGAGAAAGGATATCTCAATACTTTTAATCAACCCATCAAGAAAATGCTCCACATTTCTGATTTTTTTTTCCAGTTTGTGACGTCTTTGTGGGGAAAAAATTGGTCTAAAAATCTTTGCACAAAACCCCCATGATATTTGTGCATTCACCAAAACATCTTGCACAAGAAAGAGTGGCTAGAATCCTGCTGTTGTCATACACTCATGTGTTACCCTGTTCTCTGGGGGTCCCGGGAGGAGCGCCCAAACAACCAAGCAAAAACACAAGATGGGGAAATTAACTGGAGCACTCTCTTAGGCTAGTGAGAGGCAGGGTAACGTAGCAGGGATCTTGTAACCCAATGTCTACGGGGTCAGGTCAGAAAAGACACCACAAATGCACAGCTAACTAAGAAATTAGAGATAAGGATTTTCGGGGGAAGTGGGTGATACGACACCTTTTCTCATAGTCCTGAAGAGATTGGAAGTTGCAGGGAAGAAAGCTCAGCGTGGAGGCCAAGGGGAGCTCTCTGGACAAAACGACAGCAAGGCTGGATGGAACTCAGGAGCGATCCGAGGGGAGAGTGATCCGAGGGGGTCTCGGAATCGGGGAGATTTTATAGGGTGGATTTTATAGGGAGGCCATGCCATACTTAGTGAGAACAATGCAAGTTTGGAGTGGGACAAAGCTTTGGGAAAGGTCAAGTTCTTCATGATCGGCTTAGCGCAGGTTTAACAATAGTGTAGCCAGTATTTTAATGGCTTGGCATTGTAAGGGTGTCGGCTCGAGGCTGAGTGTCTTTGTGTAGAATCACGCTCAAGCAAAGTGTGCCTGCAAGAGAGGTCCCTGAAGCAACGGAGTGGTGTTAATCTGCCTGCCTAAGTGAGATTTGGAATGCCCAGCACTTACTGGCCGCACCTCTGTACGTGCCTGTCCAGTGGCCTCGGAAACACGTGGAGTGAGGTGGCAGAGAAAGGTCAAAGGAAGGCCGAATGATTTGATATCAAAAAGAGATATCTAGTGCTATCACTGGGTAGGCCTGAACCATAGTAACACATGTAAGTTCTGTTATATATGTATTTTTTTTTCCATTGCTCAACATCCACAATCAATTTACCATTGAATAAATGGTACTCTGTTAAGTGTCAGCACTGCATGCGCTGCTGCACATTCTCAGATGGTGCACAAATTTTAATCACCTTCAGTTCACCATTTGATTCACTAGGACTGTAGTGACAGCCACTGGTCATTCCCCATTGCACACTAGGGCAATAAGTGGGCACATATTACCAACATGAAATAAAAGTGCAACATAGGGATTCAGAAGAAAGCACAGCCACCACTTATCTACTTGCATGTAAATTTACACTACACAAGCACAATGTAGAATCTGGAGCCTTTTACATTATGCATTTGTTTCTTTGCAAACATTTGTTTGTTGAGAAAAATAACCATTGTTGCGGAGATGGATTTTTTTTTCCCACTAAAAAGCCACGGAGTATGAAAAATCACAAAAAATATATACAAAAACTTAAAGATTTTGTGCAACAGGAAGATTTTTTTTTTTAATTACTTATTCTTTCAGACATTTTTGCAGGCAGGAATGAAATAAGCAAAAGGTTTACCCTCCTACTCTTGGCTTGAAAAGGGTGATTCATGTATTCTGAGCACCAGCTCAGCAGATGCTCAAAGTTTTCTTCCCAAGGGATCTTCAGTGATCTAAAGACCTATCTGCTGTGTCTCTGAGATCTATAAAAGATAGGTCTCATGCACCCCTCCCCGAATCTCACTATTGTTTATTTTTTTAAAAAATAACTTTTCCCACAATTCCCCCAAACACTATAGCTATTAAGTGATTCTTAGAGATGTAGCCTAGCAGCAACTTTTACAAGTTGTTGTTGTTGTCTATTGCCATCAATTGAGCTTTGACTTATGACAACACTATAAAGGAGAGACTTCCAAATCGTCCTGTTATTAACAGCCCTGCTAGGGTTCCTTACAGACTCAGGACTGTAGCAGAGTTGATCTGCTCTGCAATGAAAGCCTTTCTTCCTATCACCTTCTGCCTTATCAAGCATTATCCTATTTTCTAATTAGTCATGTCATCTCAAGAGCTAGTGTAGTGCAGTGGCTTGAGAACTAGACTAAAACCCTACCGACCAGGGTTCAAATTCTTACTTGGCCATAGAAACCCACCAAGTAACCTTGGGTAAGTCACATTTTCTCAGCCTCAGAAGGCAAAAGCAACTCCCTTCTAAACAAATCTCGTCAGGAAAGTCCAGTGATAGTTTCATTTGTAGGCTTACTTTAAGGCCCTTTTTCACACAGTTTTTTTTTTTTTTTGCACAAAGGCCTCTTGAGCGTCTCGTAAATTCACGCGACGCTCAGGAGCCTAAAGTGAGATGCATGTGCATTTTCTTATTTTCGGCTCTAAGCCAAAAATACTGCATGGTCGTGCAATGCTCGCGAGGCCCTCGCACACTTACCTGCATGCGGTGCACCGAACAAGCCAGCTCAGTCGCGCTTCCTCCCCCTAGCGCAGCCTACAGCTCCCAGATTGCACTGCGGAAGGAAGGGGCAGGGCGCTAGCACGACGGTCGCCCTACCAGGAAGTGACCTGTGGGACGAAGGAGTGGGGAAGTGGCAGCGTTCTGGATGAGGCTTTTCACGCGAGACGCCCCCCCCCCAGCCGCGCAAACGGGTAACGTGTGAAAAGGACCTAAGTTAGAAACAACTTGAAGACACACAACAACAGCATGTCATATCCCGATATGTTCAAAACTATGATAGTTTTAGTTTGGTCATTTTGTCTTCCATGATCTATGATCTTCTCTTACTCCCATTTACTTGTCTTTTTGGTCATTCATGATATCCGTAGGACTCTCCCCCAGCATCGTATTTCAAATGATGCACCACTCTTTCTGTGAGGTTCCTTTGTTGTCCAGCTTTTGCTGCTTCCAATGAAAGCCTTCTGATATAGCCACACATTCAGAAATCCAACATGTTCTCTCAGTCTCTGACGGCACATGGCTCAGTTGGCAGGACATTCACCTTACCACTGAGGTGACAATTCAAAAGAAACAGATTTGATAGCAATCATATTTCCTTGGGAAAAATAACTTACTTTCTGGCACCTTTAGAGCTATGCTGTAACTTTTTTCATGTCAACTATATTTCTTTCTTTTCACAGCTTAATGAAATCATTTGGGACAGAGCTCAGCCATGTGAATCCATTCAGATTTTGGCCAAACTTCCATGTCTGTTGGCAGTAATATTGAACTTGGAAAGGTAGAATGTGACCTCTCCTGTTATTTCTGAAGATTAGTAGCATGGAACAAGAGGGGCATGATATTGGCTCTCCTTGAACTTTGTCACCAGCTGCAAATGTTGCAGAAAAAACAACCTATGCGTGACTGAAGTAATCTTGGCTACCATGATGTTAGGCTTTCTGACTCAATCAACTGCCAAAGGAATAATACACAGACAAAGGCTCTACTGCTGCAGTGTGAGGCCAGAAAACTATAGATACACAGGCCCAGGGGCAGCCTCTGGCCTCTACGTATTATTATATTTTTATAGCACTTATGTTTTGTCCCAGTGGCTGCACAGCATTTTAATCAAATTATGGTTGAACAATATCAGCTGGAATCTTGTTGGATTTTTATGCACACATTCACCCGTAAAATTGGTAGGATGTTTTGGTTTGATGTGGAACAGCCACACTCAGTTCATGTTCTTGGAACTGGAATCTCACATGCAGTAGATGTGCACTGAACATTGGCACACACATCCGTTTGATTGTATCTCTGATATCTTGGTTCAATTGTACAATGTTTCAATTCAGCACAAGGTTGCATGGCACAATTAATGCACAACTCTGTGTTATCCTAGGCAACCCTGATGTAGTTGCTCAGCCACTGACTACAGCTTCTCTTGAAGAGAAAAGAGAAAATATTTCATGGCTGGATCTCAATAATTATGGAGCGTTAGGCCATTTCTGCACTAGACTGTTACAGAGCTGTTATTCCACTTTCAACATCCTATGGAATCCTCAAAGCCCCCTCCCTAAACTGCAAACCCCAGGATTCCAGAGGATGTTGAAAGTGGAATAATAGCATTATAACTGTCTAGTGCAGAAATGGCCTTAGGGAAGCCCCCTTATTTAAAGAAGGACCAGTCTCCTTAATGGAAAGATTGGAAACAGATGGCATTCCGGATGTTGATGGACTGCAAGTCCCAGAAATCCTTGCCAGCACATCCAGTGGTGAGGAGTGGTGAGATTCATACTCTGACACATCTATAGGGTCATATGATTCTCACCCATGCTTTTAGTAAGGCCTGAGCCATAGTAGAAGTAGGGGTGAAGTGTATAAAACCCTAGGGATGGTCAGCAATGGAGAATGTGTGCCCTCCCCGGTGCTGCTGGACAACAGCTCACATAAACTCTTATCTGTAGCTATGCTTACTGCAGCAGATAAGAACCATAATCTCGCAATATGTGAAAAGCAACGTTTCCTCATTCCTGTCTTAGGAAATGCACTCTGAGAGATGACTATACCTTCTGACCTAGTGATGACAAGCTTGACCAAGCATAGATGGGCAGCTCAGCTCCTTAAAGGATCCCTGAGATACATCATTCAGCTATGACTTTCCTTTATATTTTCCTCCACACTCTACAGCATGATAATGCAAGGAGTGGAACCAGCTCTCTTTTCTTTGCCTGGTCAGTCTTGCAGAGATGTAGGAGAGAGATCCAGAAGAATCAATCTTTCCTGAAGCATTGTGTCTGTGCTTGTCAACTTCCAGGGGACTAAACTCATCCAAGAACAGAATGGGTATCTTCTTTGATGGATGGATAGCTTAGGTTACATTTCTATCCATTCTCTTCTGAGAGGAAGTCGCACTGAGTTCAGAGGGGCTTTCTTATGAATAGATACACATGGAATTGCATTGTGAGGATCAATGTGAGGCTGCATGGTGAGCTTTGCTTGGATTAATTACAGAAGTGCCATGCCAGGGACCACCTAAATTCCACACACAGAAAGTAGTGTATAAAATAAATTAGAATGGGAAATTGGGAGGGAACAGGGCCAACCTTACCCCCCCCACACACACACACACTGAGACCTTGGATAACTTCACCCCCATGTCCCTCCACACCCCACAAAAATAATTTCACCACAAAATGTCCCCAAATACCATTTTGTTTGTTTGTCCTCACTGGGCCATTTGAGGCTCAGGAGAGCTTTCATTTTCATTTATTTTTTAAGAAAAATAAAACCTTCCTGATCACTTTTTTTGGGGGCTAACATAGCCTAGTGGGTATTTGAGGGATTTTTTTTTTACTCCTAGGAAGCACCGAGGGGTGCAGAAATGGGTTGAAAAGCTAAAACATTCCATCACAAGCGAACTTTCCAAATCTGATATAAAACTAGATAGTTATGCCTAAGAAAATAAGTAGAGTGACCAATCAGAGCATCTCCAAAAGTGAATTAAGTCTGTTTAAGTCAAAAGTTTAAGTTAGCCTCTTCCAGATTTCCAAATTTAGTGGAAATCTGCCCAGCCCTCCCCACTTCATTTTTTTTTTTTTTTTCTTTATGTGGTAACAAACACCTAGAAGCTTAGTTATGTGTATATAAGTGGCCCAGAAGTTATCAATATATCAATGGTTCCCAAACTCTGGACCTCCTGGTGTTTTGCGCTTTGCTTCTCAGAACCCTTGAATGTTGGCCAAACTGGCTGTGTCTTCTGGGAGTTGAAGTCCAAAACACCTGGAGGATCAAGATTTGACAACCATGTCTTTATATATTATAGTAGTGTTCTAGGCAATGGTGGTTGGTGGCTTCCTTGTCCATGGGATGGTGAATAATCTAGTCCAGGCTTTAGCCTGAACTTCAAACGAACAATCCAAAATGCTAAACTGTATGCTCAAAATAAGTTTAGTGCCTTAGATAGCTCCTTTAATGTGAAGACTAAAACCTGGGCCGTTTCCACATGAGGTTGATATATCGTAGTAGTGTCAAATTCTTACCATCCCGTCTGCACGTTGTAGCATTTTAGCATCATAGTTTTCCTCATGGTTCTGCACATTTTCAGCTCCTAGCACGGTTCCCTGGGATGAGAAACCACTGTATGTAAAAACTGGAAAAACTCCTATGTAAATCTCCCAAACTGGTTCTATTTTGTTTTTTGCCTACATACAGAAGTGTATAATTGATTCACATTGTAGAAGTGGCTGGCTATGGGCATTTCCAGGCTGTCCCTTCCATCATTTCCATCCTTATCTCTCTCAACCCATCAAAGGACAGGCTGCTGTCATTATTGTCTTTATGTGTTAAAGGGACATCGGGAAGAGAGTGGATCTGGTAATGGACTGTTAGGATGCAGTTTTTTCCATTTATCAATGAACATACATACCTATGCACAAATGTAGCAACACAGAAATGTGTTTAAAATGTGTTTTTTTAAAAAACAAAACAAAACCAAAACCAAAAAACAGACCAATCAGTGATGGCAAGGGCAATGAGGGAGGGGAATGGGAGTAGCCAGGAACTTGCTGTTGCAGATGCAGCAACCTCTATTCTCTGCCTTAATACAGTGTAAATTGGAGGGGATGCAGACAGCACAGTTTCTGAATCAGAGTACAAAACACCAGTCTTGACACTTGGTGAACCACTTCTCCCCATTCATGTGGAAATGGCCTTGGAGTGGATTACCCACCTTACTGACATTGGTACAACAGCTGCCACAGGTACTGGGTCTTTCACAGGCAGGTCCAGGCTAACCGTGAGACAAGCTGTGGTTGCCAGCTCAGCCAGGGTATGGTAGCATTGCAAATAAGCAATTGGGATATGATCATATGCATGGCTTCATTGATATTCTGTGTGTGCAATGTTTTCCTGATATCCTTGCATACTTTAATTTACTGATTTAAAAAAAACTGTAAAAATGCAAATATTTTGCCTATAGTTGCAGCAAAAATTGTTTATGTAAGATTTCACTTATTTATATGACAGATTTTTTAATGTTGCCTTTCAGAGCAAACAAATCCAAAATGATTTCCCTACAGTGGCTGAGAGACAGGAAAAAAACCTTTCAACAGGGCAATCTGGAATGGCATCTTGAACAGTTGTGACATTGGAGATGCTGAGCTATCCAAAGTCCTGCTAGCAGGAACCTGGCAGGGTGGAAGAGAGGAAGGAAGAAATGGTGACTTTTCATTCCTTTGTTTGTTTCAACTGTTTCCTTTCTGTTGCAATCAGTGATCGGGAAATTATTGGTACCAGATCCAGTTGTTGATGTGGTTATTTGCCATCAAATCAACTTTGATATATAGCAACCCTAGGAGTGAGAGATCTCAAAGACGATTTATCATCAACTGTCCTACTTAGGTTTTGCAATCTCAAGGAAATTGTCACATCCTTCATTGAATCAATCCACAAGTAGTGCAGTCTCCCTTTTTTTCCTATTGGCTTCCATAGAGCATTATCATCTTTTCCAAGGGGTCTCATACTCTCATGACATAACCAAAGTACAACAGCTTCAGTTTAATCATATTGGATTACTAGGGAGAGTTCAGGCCCATGCCATTCCTTTGTCTTTTTGGAGGTCATTGATATCCACAGAACCACCTTCAGACTTGGCATACATTTCTTCAGGTGTTGGAGGTATATCCAGGAAGTGGGAAGATACTTTAAATTAGGGGTAGGAAACAATCTGAGATCTGAGGGACTTCATACTTCTCTCTGTGGATCATCTGCAAACATTACCATGCTTCCCACATCCACACTTTTTTTTAAAAAAAATACATATAGACCTGAAATCAAACTGTGTAGAATCAATGTTGGCCAAGACCCTGCATCAGTGGGATGAAGTATAACTTTATGTCCACATAGTTATGTAGCAGTTGTAGAACACTTTATTAATTGTCACGTTGTACAATCAAGCAGTCATCAGTATGTGAGCTGGAGCAATAGGACGACATGCATAACTGTGCTTTTAAAACCTTGAACTGAACTGGGGCTTGAATTGAAGGCACACTTTCTTCTTTCGATCTGGAGTGTTCCCATTACCTTCTAGTGAAGCATTATGCACTGGCATGTGTAATGCTTCAGACCCCCACCTCTTGCCTGATCGAGTGCAAAGCTGCTCTCTGTATTTACAAGAATTGTGCCTCTTTCCGAGATTTTGCCAACTGAGATGTGGTGATGAGCATCAGGTGCTGCTCTGAATGCAGAAAATGATTCTGTTGGAAATCACATTTAATAGCAACATCCGCTTCCAGATGAGAGCTGCAACATCCTTGTTTCAATCCTGAGCAGATGGGGAGTTTGACAGACAGGCACTTACTGCTTCTCTTTACAGCCACTTTCTCACTGACTCAGATGTTTGCACCCAGGATGTCTCCCCTTCCATGTCCCCAGTCCCCCTCTCTTTTTAAATCTATATCTTCCTTTTGATTAAGCTAAACATTATTAGGCCAGGACAGAGGAAGGAAAGGTCCTCTAGGGAATAAGGTAAAGCTGACTCAGGATACTGAAACATAAAAGAAATCTGTTTATTTCTTTCCTTCCAGCTTGCAACCTGATTCAATGAAAGGCTGAAAACCGCATTGGCTTTCTGCTTCATTCATTCTCTGCCTCTCTCTCTTTTTCTCTCACTCTCTCTGTTCTGAGTCTACAGACTTTAAAACAAGGTGAGAAGAATGCAGCAGCCTGGACCTCATTTTTGTGGGTCTCAAAGCTCCCAAGACAACCACAAAGTGACCCAAAGTAAAAAGAGGGGTTGCTTTTGGCTTCCAGATTACTCCAAACCACACAAAGCTGTTGTAGAACATAGTGATTGTATTTCCTTTCCCTGGCCTCTCTCAAGACCCAAAGCTGGTCTAAAATCGCATGAAATCTGAACTAGAAGTGATGTCTTATCACCTTCATTTGCAGGAAAATACACTGAGGAGGAAAAAAAAGTTACCTTCTCTGGCACAGTTGCATATCCCTGCTTTAAAGAAATTCTTCTAAAATGCCCATAAAAAGTGGAAGAAGTGAAAATTTTCTTAATATAAATTGTTGTTGAGAAAGCAAGTGTGATACTGAACTTTTACAAAGTTCTTTAGAAAGAAACAATATTTCTGTCTCTTTTGCAGGAATGGGAGAACTAAAGTGAAATATTTTAGGGCATGGGGTTGGTTAATTAATTTTTCAGTGCAGCTGAAGGGGTTGGGCGTACTACTATCAGTTTTTGTCTTTCTAGAAATCTAAAACAAAGGCTTGGCAGCTTTCCTGGCTGGTGACTTCTTGGAACGCCCATGGGAGAACACTACTAACAGGACTCCAGTGTGCCAACCAAGGAGATTACTGCACCTAGAATGCTGCTGGAAGTAAAGGGAGTTTAAACTAGAGCTGAAGTAAAATTTGAATTTCCCTTAAAAACAAAACAAATCATGTTTTGTACCTCTCCAAATTGGAAACTGGATGAAGTTTTTCTTGTCCACACATGCCATACATTTCCCAGGCTTGTGATACATTTCAGCAAAGAAAAAAAAATACACACTATCCAATGTATACCTTTGAAATCTTTACAGAATACTGTCAGATATCACACTCGTGAAAGCCAGAGATTGGACAGTTGCTTTTAAGAAGAATTACTGCAGTGATATGCTAAAGCCATCCAAAACAGAGTCAGTAGGATTATATTATTGATGGCTTCATTATGTCATATTTTGTTCATCTTAACAGGAAATTTTCAAGCTTCATCTGGATGTCCTGACAGAGTTCTTAGATGCATATTTTGGGAGAAAACATATTTGAAAATGCATAACAACCAGAGAACTTGGAGGGTGTGGAGGATGTATGTGTGTCATGCCCTGCTTCCAAAGCATGGACTCTGACTCAGAGTCTGAAGCAGAGGGCATGCCAGAGGCTGAAACAGGGGCCATGCCAGGGCCTGCTGTACAAAGAAAGGTTACAGTGCTGGAAACAGAAAAGGGGACAGTGCCAGCTCCAACAGAGCATCCTGTCTCTTCAGATATAAAGGAATGCTTACCTAGACCCAGCTTCACACAGCACAGGCAGCAAAGAGAGACTCAACATCACTCTCTCAGAATTTATAACTGGCAGCAATCAATCAAGGCACAGCTGCACTAGGCTTTGGCTCTGTTTAGCTGGCATCCTTCACCCCCAGGGGTTGTCAGAGCTTATCTGCTACCTTGCTGGATGCCTTGACAAATGCTCAGATTGACCTTCAACACTCCTTTGCTGTGAAACCCTGCTGGACTTTGTTTATGCTGGACTTTATGACTCTTTGCTTATTGCCTGGAAGTAAGTAACAAGCTGGGAGCTATTCAGTTTGTTTGTTTGATTTATCAGCTGTGCAGGACTGAGATAGGACAGCAGAGATACAGCACAGGGTCATTGCCACAGTGCAAAGGGGTGTGGCCACAGTGCATGGGGGTGTCACCATGGTGCTTGGGAGCATAGCTGTGGTGTGCAGAGGCATGGATACAAGCCAGGACGACCCAAAAAATAGCCGCTGGGGGCGAACCGCCCTCATTGTCCCCCTGTCACTATGTGACTGATGCAGATTTAAAAGCAAATGTTGGAACTTTTTTTAAATTTTTTATAAAAAAATCTCATTTAATGTGGAGATAGGAGAGAACTAGTTCATAGGTAAATACATGTGAAAGTGACTCAGAATGGAAATGCACTGGTTTTTGCATTTCTAAACTAATGCTTTAATCACATGTGTGGCAGAGATGAACATAATTATCCATCCTCCTTGGAGGCCAAAGGGAAAGAGCCTGGACAAAAACAATACAGTTTTCAAAGACACATCAAGCCTACCCTTCTGTGGGTGGTAACTTGGGGAATCACGTCATATTTTCATCTCTTTCTTGCAAACAGCATGCTAGCAGATTTTCCATAGCATGCCAGCATGTGACCCTATGTATGATCTGGATCTAAGGACAGATCATCAAGTGCCATCCAATACCAAAAGTGGGAGTTATTATAATGTGCTATTTATACCCCTTTCCTCTCTGTTTCTTCTGTCCTCTTGCTGTTATGGTTGCAGCTCAAAAAAATTCTACTCTTTTACCTACACATTGTAATTGTATTTTACCTACACATTGATTCATGTTGATTCTCCATTCAAGAATTAATGGGTCTACTCTAATTGACACTAACTGGGAGGATTTTTTAAAAAAATATTTTTATTAGAAAGACTTCTTTGTTAACTGTCAGCTGGAGCAGTGAATACTATCTGGATTTTTCACAGGAGCTATCTAAGCATGCATCTGTACTGTACAGTTAAAGGCATTTAATCCTGCTTTAAATGTCATAGCTCAAACATAGGGAATCCTATGATTTGTTGTTTGGAGGGGGACTTAAAATTCTCTATTGCACTCCCCTAAATTACACACTGGAGGCCTCTAGGAAGAAGGGAAACCCTCAAAAGCTACAAATCCCAGAATTCCATAAGCTAGAACCATGCCTGTTAAAGTTGATTTAAACTGCTATGACTGCATATACCCTATGGTTTCAGATCCTATCCGCAGAAGAGGTTCATTGTCTTTAGTAGCTTTAAATTAAAATCTAGAATAGATTCAATGACTCAGTACTGGAATAGCATACCCTCCATCATTTCACAGATGATAACTAGGGCAAATGTGACCATAGTATGGCCCAGCTGGCAATTTGATGAAGGAGGAGAAAGAGAAGAAGTTGTTGTTGTTGTTGTTGTTAATAATAACACACAAGCTAGGAAAGGCTGTTGCAGTTTGCTTTTGTCTGAGAGTATTGGGAAGATTCTTCTCCATTCTCACCTCTGCCCCCACTGAGCTAATTGAGTGCAAACTCCTTTTGCATTCTGGGTTCAATTAAATCAGTTGAAGCAATCTGAGGATGAAGGGGGGAGTGAGAGTATGAGAGAGAAACTTAGACGTTTTAAAAGCAGCTGAGAAAGTGTGAAGACAAATTATTAATCAAGACTGTATCGAACAAATCAATTCAGCTGGAAGACATAGTACGGCCCCTTCATGCTTTTTATTATTTGTCTTCCAAAATGTCATAGAACAATACAATTGCTGCTGGAATGCTGTTAAAAAAAATTGGATTTCCATGGCACATTCCATGAATACCTTCCCCAAGTATATGCCAAGTGAATTAGCAACCATGGCAATTTTGAGTCTTGCATTTGTTTTACTTGCTTGCTTTTGAGTTTTTGCTTTTGTTTGTTTGTTTGCATGGTGTCGGTTAACAGTTGTTTTGAAATTACTCATCAGACATCAGCAGTAGTCAGAAACATTGGCCTGAATCCTACTAATAGTACTAACTATCTTGCTCTGACTTTAAATGCACTTCTAGCCTGTGCAGACTCCAGCAGGTCAGAGCCAAGGATGATTGAGCAGAGGTCTAGTAAAGCCAAGTCTGTTCTCAAGAGGTTAAAATATAAAACAAAACAAAAACTGTAAGGGATGGCATGGTGAATGTATGACAAGAATACTCCAAGGTTAAGAGCCAGGATGGATATTCATGTCAGAAGATCCAAAGCATTCAGCTGCAATCATAATTGTAAATGGACTGGATCATAACCTGCAGTCAGAATTTTAACAACAGAGAGCCAAGTCTGGTGTTTTCGATGCTGATCAGAGCAACTATGCATGTTATAATGCTGGTACCTCCTTGCCTCACCCAGTTTTCCAGGTGTAATCAGTTAAGGTGTTCTATGATGTGCCACTCCCAAGCAGTCCTTGGCTATAGTTGCATATTGTATATGAAGGAGGCGAGCTTGATCTAGTCACTTTTGCCTATGGCCAGTTCTGCCTTACAACGTTATAGTGCTATTATTCTACTTTCAACATCCTAGGAAATCCTGGGATTTGCAGATTAGGGAGGTGCATTTTGAATTCTCAGCCAGAGAGCTCTTTGGCCTCAATAAATTACAAACCCCAGAATTCCACAATATATTGAAAGTGGAATAATAGCCCTATAACAGTGTAGTGTGGAAATGCCCTTATATCCCTGCAGCAAGATAAGGGTTGTTCCTCTTCAAATGATGAGTTATGTAAATATAATTGATTCTTTGAGTGTACTGCAGTTGAAACTATCCATTGGATTCAGGCTATTGCTTCCTCGTGCCTCAGAATATGGTACAGTCTCCTTCTTTGGAGGTTTTTAAGCGGAGGTTGGATAGCCATCTGTTGGAAATGCTTTGATGGGTGTTCCTGCATGGCAGGGGGTTGGACTGGATGGCCCCTGGGATCTCTTCCAACTCTATGATCCTATGATTCTATGATTCCCTTTTGCTTTGGATACATTTTTATCTAATTGCAAGGTATTTGAGAGAGGATATGATGGCTCACTTGGGCACTGACTGTGCCACTTGAAGCAGTAAGGAAGCATTATGTGGAAGCTATTATTTTATTTTTTAAAAATGATATCTAGCCTGTAATTTTCTTCATCTCTGAAAACATCTCTTACTTTTTAAATGGTGCTTTAACTTAGTTTTCTTCTCCAACATTTGGCCAACTCCCAACCCACTCCCCCATATGACTAGTAAAGCTCCCACTAAAAGCCATAGCTTGGCAAAATTGCTTTTTTAAAATACAGCTCTTAGCCCTTCCCCCATTCAGCATGTCTATGTTATATTGGGGCTTCTGGGCATTGCATTAAAAAAGAAAAATTTGGTAGTGTCCTATTCAATGCTTATTAGATCATAAGCTGGACTGATGATCTGATAACTTTTTGGATTTACACTTATGCTCATTAACGACAAAATATACCCCCCCAAAAAAAAAATTCCCATACCTTTTAAGCCAGGAAGTGCTCCAACCAAAGAGTTTCCAAGGTTCTGCAGCTCAAAGCAGTGGGCAATGATGACTGAAGTGCTCTCCATGTTATAGGCCTCATAGAGATGTCCATGCAATACCATTGGGCATAGATGTCCATTGTGGATGCCCGTTGCACACCATTGCTATTCACGAACAAGGCAGCATTGCACAACTGTTCCACAACTCCATGAGTGTAAAGGGATCTTAGTCCGCAGACCATAAAACAGACTGTAGTTGCTTGATTAATTTTTTAATAATTAATTTTGTTTTAATATTTAATTTATTAAATCTTGTAGGTTCTGCTACTAACCTATCCCCTTAACCAATTTAAGCACAAGGCATTCATTTTACTATACTTAAAAGATAACTTTTGCCTGAGGTTCTCAGTGGAAACTCAGCAGCGATTGCTATTACAGTGTAGTCAACACAGGTTGAGGAAGAGAGTGATAATCTCACAGTGACCTTCAAACTTGGAACAAACATTCTGATAAAAGCATGCTAATCCACTCTCCACCATGCTTCCACTCACTGACTACTGACAAGCTAAAGCTAATAATGAGTTTGTGTGTTTTAATGCTTCTGACAAGCTTTCTGGAACTCTTCCAGGACTTTTCTGCTGGCATCCTGAGTACCCTAAGCTAGACGGTCTTAAAAGAATGCCTGTTGAGTCATTCATTATCCCTTTAATCATGGCCAATTGGCACTGAAGTTTGATCATCCACCAGTGGGACAGATTATGCCTTGAAGCATTTTGATGAACTAACAATGTCTTAAAATGGTAACCTCCCTCCTTTGGTTAAAGTTGCATGGCTCCAGAATTAGTCAGTCTGTCCTTATCCATCCTAGCTGGACTGTGTCTTTTGAATCTTACTGTTGCTGTTATTATTTGCTGTCAAGTTAGATTTGACCTATGGTAATGCTATAAATGAAGACCTCCAAGGGCTTTGGTTTTCAACATCCCTGCTCAGGTCTTTGAGACACAGAGCTATGGCTTCCTTGATCAAATCAGTCCAACTATAATGTAGTCTTCTTATTTTCCTATTGCCCTCAGTTTTTTCAGCATTATTATTCTGTCCTCACACCAAGAAGTCACATCATCACATGATATCTCCAAAGTACAACAGCCTCAGTTTAGTCATCTTGACTTCTAGTGAGAATTCAAGCTTGATTTACTCTTGCATCTATCTGTTTGTTATCCCAAAACATGCGTGACTCAGGGGTCTGCCTGCAATGCTAGTGCCTTCATGAAACAGTGGGGAATGTTAACTCAGGAGGAGTCCTGTGAGGTGGGAGTAACCTTATGAGATCTTCTATACCTGTGTGTACTGGTACTAGTGCAGGGAAAAACTAGCCTGAGAGTCAAAAGGTTTGTTTGCTTTATTGAGGGAATTAATAATCACACACATACACAAGATCCAGGCAGTCTCATAATCACACAAGGCTAACTGAAAGAAAAGGGAGGAAAAGTTTGGATATTGAGAATTTAGGGTGTCATAGAGGATATTTATCAATCCAGCAGAGAAGAAACAAAGCAATGTGGCTTAGACTGGAAGTCCAAGGACAGTTCACAGTTGGAAATCATAGCAGCAAAGTGACAACCAGGAACCAGTGTACTGTGAGTTGGCTAGTCCAGAGTCAAGGTTTAGATGCCCTATTACTGCCTGGAGAGTGAAGGTGTTAGGGACTCTCTGATAGAGTAAACAATGGAGTCTGAAGAGTGGACAAGGGGGTCCAAAATGAGCTAGCAGCCTTTGCATTAGGTGACAAAGGACATATGAGATTAATGCTAGCTTCTTAATTGTTGGGCAGGAAAGGGAATAAAAGAAGACTCTGCCAGGGAGTGGGGACAGGACTGAAGATTGTTAGTTTAGTTTTATGTTCCCTTGCCTCTGGAGGTTGAGTCATTGAAGAACATTTGCAAGTCCATTGTCATTACAGTTCCCTGATGATTTCCTAACTATGATCTGGCCATGCCTTAAAGTCCTACCTGACTTAGTATTCAAACATGTTTAGACAGTCCATCCTTTTAGCCAGCATGGCCATGCAGCCATAGCAATGTATAATTTATATTTATGCCAATTACTATTTGCCAATTAAAACATATGAAAATGTGTGTGGGGGGGTGTACAGCCTGGTAACATGTTGGCCTTTTGGGTGGTCCATGGTATTCACAGAACTCTTCTCCAGAACCAAATTTCAAGTAAGGTGATTCTCTTCCTGTCCACTTTTTTCACTGTCCAACTTTCATAACCATATATCGAAATTAAAAATAGTATGGCATACATGATTCTGACTTTGGTATTTAATTATGTGACTTTTCACTGTATCCTCCTTTAAACATTCATTCTCATTCTCACACAGTCCAGCTGCTTCTTGTTTCCATGCATATACTTCATCCTTCTTTCTCTGTTTCTTGATAATCCTAATCCATCTTCTTATAAGGAAATTGGAATCACATGATCCCTGCAGATATTGTTGGACTACAAGTGCCAGTGGCCATGACCACCATATTCAGTCATGAGCAATGCTGGGGGTTGTGATCCAATTAACGTCTAGAAAGCTGTGTAATTCCCGCTTCGGCTCTGATAGGTAGACATCACCTACTTTTACTCACTAGTTTCTTGGAATGAAAGAAGGAGCAGTATCTGACTGTTTTACCTTCTCTGAAACCCACAGTTTGATATTGTTCTGATTTGGGACTGGGATTTTGTTGATCACTTATGCCAATGCAAGAGCCTCTTATACTCATATAAGGGCACATATAATGCTCATATAGAGATACATCTAGACTGATTGAAAAGTCCCAGATTTGTTCCTATTATTTCCAGTTTTATGATGGATTAAAATAAACTGACTTGAGGACCTAGTATAAAAAGTCTCTGATCTATGACTAGGAATTGACAGAAAATAATTTGGGATAAACAAAATCTTTATGGATCTGCGAAATACCATAGAAAGGAACAGCGATACAATCTGGGGCTTTCTGGTCTTTTCAATCAGTCTGGATGGGCCATAGTTCTTTTCTTTCCCATGCACTGCACAGCAATGAAAGCGATTGTTATCAGAAAATAAAGTTCCTTTGACCTACCCTCCACCAGGAAATAATGTTTTGTAAGGCAGCTTTAACTCCTGTCAGAGATGTCCTTCATTAGTGTCATTCCCATGGTTGAAATGCCTGAAGCCTCTTTTCCTCTGGGGCCATGCCTCTGCTTTGGCTGCTGCCCTCCCTTCTGCCAGCATCCTTGTACAGCCAGTTGATCTTGGGTTTGGTCTACAACTCCTGGAATCTCCTAGTCTCAATAGCACAGGAATGTTCAGAGTTGTAGTCCAAAAAAGGAATTTTCCCAGGCTTTGACTGCTAAGAGAGTGAGCCCTGTACCAAATATAGGTCTCTAAAAACCAATGGATATTCTCTGACCCACTTTTTTCACTTCCTGTCTTTAACCTCCATGCCTATAAATGTGTTGAAACAAATTTCCCTGGAGATGTTTGACAGAGTTCTACTCTGAGGAATGAAAACATGAACACCAAGGCCTTTTCCACACCCTACCTTTTCCTGTAGTCTTCCAGTTGTGATCCTAGCAGTACCTCTGCCAGGAAGGGACTGCGACGGGAATGCTCCTCTCCACACTGGACTGGGTCCTTGCAGAAGGGAGCATGGTGGACACACTTCTTCCTTCCACAGAGCAGCTGGGCTGTTTCCCATGCTACGCTGGGGCAGGAAGCACCACCATTACACTTCCTGGCCTTCTGTAGGGTAAGTGCAGGACTGTTGCATGATTGAGAGTCATTGATGGGGAAATCCCATGAATGATTTCCTCCATGATCATGCTGACTGGTGACAAGAGGAAGATGGGACCACAATGACTTCTTGTGGAAGCATTGCTGTAGTCCCACTCCACTTGGGTTCCCATGCAGGCCTTCTGCGGAAGAGGCCCAAGAAAAATCCACCCTATAACTTACTACAATAAATGTGATTGACTGTCAGGAGGCTCCCATGGCTGAAACCAGCCATATTTTTCTCTTGGTAAGGTTTCCTCAATGTTGCCCTCTAAGCATTTTCCTGGGAATGATGCTTGAGGAATTTGTTTTTTAAATTACAGTATGAACTGATGTGATCTACAGCACCCAGATTAATGTGTGGATTGCAGCTAAGAACAACTCATTAGTCTTTACATTTGTCCGAAGTGTCTGAGTCAGTTCTCAGCTAAAGATAATAATAAAAATGTAAAGAGCAGGAATTCAAAGGAGGAGAAAGTAATGGATGCATGTAAAAGATGTGTTTTGAAACATAATGCATTAAGAAAAATGCAGTTTGAGGAGAACTAAGTTGTGTATGTTTTTTAATATGACTTTTCATGCTTTTTAAAAATTGCAGGTTACTGTGGAAATGGGCTAGAATGAGGCCCTTCCACATCACACTACTATAGTGCTGTGATACCATGCCATGGTTCCATCCTATGAGATCTTCAGATCTGCAGTTTAGCAAGAGGCATTTAGAAATCTCAACTATAGACTTCTAGTGGCTTACCAAACTATGAAGCCTGGGATTCCATAGGATGTAGCTAAGGCAGTTAAAGTGGATAGTGCTATAACTATAGTCTGGAAGTTCCCCAAATATATGAGAAAGATATGTCCAAGTGACATAGACTATGATCTAAATGATTTGTGCACCCCCTCTTCCTGGAGGTGTCACAAGGAGCAATGGCTTTAAACTTCAAGAAAAAAGATTCCATCAAAACATTAGGAAGAACTTTCTGACGGTAACAGCAGTTCAACAGTGGAACAGTGCTTCAGAGAGTGGCAGAGTCTCCTTCTTTGGAGGCTTTTAAGCAGAGGTTAGGTGGCCATCTGTTAGGAGTGTTTTGATTTGTATTTTCCTGCATGCCAAGGAGTTGGACTGGATGGACCTTGTGGTCTCTTCTAACTCTATGATTCTATGAAATTTGATAAAATCAGTTTGCCTCCAAAGATTTTAATAAAAAGCCATGTTTTGGCTTGGTATCAGAATGACACCCGGCCTCCAAAGGGAGTGTATTCCACAACTGAGTTGCCACCACAGAGAAAGCCTTCCTACCACAATTTACTGTGCCCACCAGTGGGACAGAGAGGAGGGATCTTCCAACAGAGATCAATTCCCAGTCGGACATATGTGGTGAGAGGTGCTCCCACATTTATCTGGGGAGCATAAATCTCCTGTGATACAAGTTGTCCTACACCTTGGTTTCCTCCAAAATGGCCATCAAAAACATTGGTTCTCTGCTAAAAGGAATGAATATGTCCCACCAGAATATTGGATGGATGGGAAATGGATGTGGTCCCCAACATTCCACAGTTATCTGTCCTTGGTGAAGAATAAGGAAATGGGGGGAAAGTGGCAGTTATTAGTGTAGAGATAGAAATAATAATTGAAAAAAATGTTTCTTGGGTGTCAGAAAACCCTGACAAAGAGAATCATAGATCTTCGCAGTTCTGGACTTATTCTGAAAAACAAAACAAAAACAAAGCAGATGTGGGGTTTTTGCACAGAAAATGGCATTTTCTGGGCAGAATATAATATTTCTGTTAAGAAAAAAAACAAAATTCCTATCCAGAAAAAAAACATTTGCATGAAAATATTCTGGAGGAAAGTTCTTTTCTACACAGACATGTCACCTGTGCAGAAAATTCCATTTTGTGTACAACCTCCCACACATTTTTTTCATAGAATAAGTCCCAAATTCCAAGTAGTATTTAAAAAAATACACACTTTTCAATGACTGTCTTGTTGTGAAGAAGAAAAATAATAAAATCATTCATTCTTTTCAGTAAGAGACCAATTTATGAATATTCTTATCCTTTGTATTTGCTTTTTTCTCTGTGATTTTCAGTATGACTAGTAAAAGTCTCAGGAGTCATCTATCCTTGGCTAGCAATGCCTGAGAATTTTGACATTCTCAATATGTCAACATGATTTTACTGATGATATTGTTTTTTGAGATCTCTGGCTTGAATGGATATTTCGTCTGTTCAGCATGCCTACACATGCTATTTCTGTTCTCAGTCTTTGTACTAATTGCAACTGATATCTATTTATTTTGTCTGTAGCAGAAGTTTGTGTGTGTGTTATTTTAAAGTCTTATTTGGTGTAGTGCACTTGTTTATATATTTGTTTTATGTGTTTACATGTTTCATAAAAAAAAAGAATTTCAATTTTCATTGTTTAGCTATAGGAGTTGGGGGAAACTTGCATGCTCCCAGGAAGAAGCAGGCATAGCGGGTGAGATTTCTGCCATACTACAGTGGCATCAAAGGGGCAAAGTATGAGGTCTTATAAACTTCTGCTGTCTGTTTTGCTCCTCATGACTGAAATACTGACTTGCCCTAGGGAACAGTTCAAGATTAGGCTGGTTTTGTGTGACTGAGCAAGAATTTTGACCATTGAGGACCTCGTTGGGCACATTATAAAATGGTGGCAAAGGAGTTTTTGCTTCCCCACACCGTGTTCAGGAAATTGACTTGGCTGCTGTCTATAACTCAGTTTGGTCACATTGCTGGGATAGTGCAGAAAACTGGGAAGCTTTAAGTTAATTGGAGGCACCCTCGTGGCACCTTTGGGGTGAAATGGAGTTGATTAATTAGCACTCTGAGTGCTAATTAATCAACTCAGGTGTGGAGAGAGAAGTGGCCTGTGGGCTCAGCCTTGACCTAGCCTTCCCCCAGATTTTAAGTTGTGGAGCTCTAGGACAGGATGGGCTTGGAAAGATCCATCTGGTCAAACTGAGAGACCAGCTGATGTTGGACTCTTGACTCATAGGAGGGCATTTGGGCCTGTGTGCATGCTCATTTACAATTGAGGAGGTAAACGGGAAGGGTCCTTGGTCTCAGCTGATTTCCATGCTGACTAGACCTCACTGCAGAAGTTGGGTGCTGAGTTTAACAAATGTGGCCCTTAATTTACCCTATAATCTATGTTGACCTCTTTATTTCCCAATGGGTGCACAATGCTTCCATTTCCCAGACCATAGTTAACCTTGGCATAAGGCAAATCTATACATTTTCTGATTTGTTTCTCATCCTGAAATGTATTGCATGTATTGTTACCAACAGTTTCTGTACATCTGAATCCAAATGTGTATGTGCATGTGTGTGTGAGAGAGAGAGAGGGAGAGAGAGAGAGAGAGAGAGAGAGAGAGAGGGAGGGAGGGAGGAAGGCAGGCAGGGAGGGGAGGGAGGGAGGGAGAGATTACTTAGCTCTAAAAGTACACAGAGAGAAATATAAGTAACAGCACTTAGCTAAACAGGACTTTTAGCTTTTATATCAGGTGTGGAAACAAAACTCTGAGAAGGGAGATGGGCAATGCCATTTTTAGGACCACTGAAGTGATGGCAAAGTGGTGCATAAGAGGCCTTTTATGTACCTCTTTGTAACACTTCAGCGTTCCTAATAAAAAGGTATTACCCATCCTCTCCTATTTTTATTTTTACTTGCAGACTACATAGCTGCCTAGTTGTTTATTTGCCACAGGATGCGAAAGTTGGAGATAACCTTCTAGGTTCCACTTAGTTGCTAAGCAACACCCCTCCTTGTCATCCCATGTATGCGCCCTGTGCTGTGGATGAGCTTTTCTCTTAGGGCCACCTCAGAGAGTATCGGAGGTAATTGCTACAAAACTCAGAGAGCTAAATGAACCCTGAGGGGCAAGTTTTCTGGTGGAATCTGTTTTCAATCTCTGTCCCATCATCCATTAGAAGGAACTGAATCCCAGCACACACATTTTACAGAAGAGCGCATGGAAAAATATTCATGTTAAAGAAAGTTTTATTTATTTATTTATTTATTTTAGAAGGAAACAGCTTTAGGAAAAAGAAAGTAAGTTGGATTAGCAGTTTTTATCTTTATTCAGCACAGGCAATGTTAATGTCTCCCACTGCCCATAAAAGCATCTGGGATGATTGTGGGGACGCAGAGTACATCACATGGTACACATACCTCTGCCCTACAACAGAGATCAATGGGTGGGAGACATGATAAATGACCAGGTGCTTCAACTGCTGCCCACAGAATCTCATACCCTCCCACCAACCTGAATTGCAGAGGCAGTCCTGCAGGGGCAGTCCTGATCACTCTTCTGTCATTCCACTTTTTCAAGTTGCTTGTCAAATGTCCCGTGCCATTTCCTCATGATGGGGCTGTCCCACTATGCAAATGGGATGGCAGAAGTCCATGAGTTGGGCTTTCTCATGACATTGTCACGGTCCTGCTGCCATCCTGTCCCCACCTGTCACAGTTACAGGATATTTGCTGATGATCATGCAATGCTCTCACCCTTCCTGGACATGTAGAAGAGCAGGAAGCATGATGGAGGTGCTTCCTTCCCCAGCACAGCACGGGAAAGAGCCCCACTGGGATTCTGTGGGAGGCAGGCAGATCTGCAGGGGAGCATTCCTGTTGAGCTCCCTTCCTGGCGAAGGTGCTGCGGGGATTGCGATGGGAGCACAATGGGATCAAGTAAGGTGGGGAAATGTCCCCAATTTCTTTCCTCTTCCTCTCACGTTTTCCTTTTGTCCCCAGCTTACTTCAGCTGCCTCAAACTGAGTTCAAAGTACAAAAATAGTTTGTATTCAATTAATTCAGCAAAGAGGAGTAGATAGGAGGGGCAGAATTTCCACTGCTCCAGAGACTAGGACAAGGAGCAATGGATTCAAGTTTCAGAAAAGAAGATTCCACCTGAACCTCAGGAAGAACTTCCTGATGGTCAGAGCTGTCTGGCAGTGGAATATGATCCCTCAGTTGAGTGTGGTGGAGTCTCCTTCTTTGGAGATTTTTAAACAGAGGCTGGATGGCCATCTGTTAGGAATGCTTTGACGTGTGTTCCTACATAGCAGGGGGTTGGACTGCATGGCCCCTGGGGTGTCTTCCAACTCTATGATTCTCTGATTCTATGAATCTTGTCCTTCCCAATAGAGTCATTCAAGAGTATCTCCTGGCTGAAGCATCTCCTTGGTTGTATATGCTGCTGCCTCAAAAAACTTTGCCATTTTGACCAGACTCTGATGTTGGCTGGACATACGTGTCCCTGGTTTCATCTGTGATATGTTTAGAGTATATGGAGTCTCCCACCTGAGATAGTTCACACATTCTTCACAGAAAAATGGGCCATGATCCCACCCCAGGGTTGTATAGCATAACTCTCAGTGCACAGAATTACACTTTAGTTCTGCTATGCAATTGTAATATTGAATGGTAATATTGCATAACTGAAGTATCAAATGTGAAACTGAGTGCACAACCAAACAAATAAGTGCATACATGTGCATTGGCATTGCTTGCACAACATTGCTTCCAACATTGAACTGGATATGACTGTTCCATATTGGACAAAAATATCCAATTGCTTCTGTAGGGGAACTTGCATGTGCAAAAACAACAACAGCACATCTGTTATAGCATCGTTGTGTTTCATTATCAAAAGTAAACATTGCAATCAGAGGCCAGGATCCACTGAGTTTTGCTGACCCTCACTGGACCTCAGTGGCATTGACCTTGACTGACAGATAAATGTGTTCTGATGATGGAAAGTTGCTGGTTACATCTTGTATGTTCAAAGGAGAAGGGAAATTTGTTTGTCAGAAAACATCTTATAGCACCTTTGCAGTTCTCTTGTAATTTTCTCATGACCAGGGCCGGGCATGAGGAATGCAATGGTTGCTGACACCCCCCCACCCCCATCCCCCCACCCTATTATTTCTTTGAGGGACCATTTGATGAACTTACTTTCATTGATATGACTGGGTGAAGCTGGTGTGGTTAACTTTCCCCAGATTTGTCCATCTGGATTCCCTATAGCAGAAGACAGGGTCTGGGGCAGGGAAGCAGACTTGCAGAGGTCTATGAGAATTCCACCTCCCTCACTAGGTGCTCTGTCTCAAAGTCTACTGGGTAAGGTGGTGTTTATATGTTGGGTGAAAGGGACAGATTATTGATTTTTCTAGTGCACTGCTCAGCCTGCTTCTCGACAGTCTAATTCTGACTGGATCAGTTGAGCTCAGTCATAGTGATGGAGTCCTACAACCTTGTTGTGCTGAAGGACTCCAACATCCATTCAGAAACCACTTTTTTGGGACTGATTCAAGACTTCATACCCTCCTTGATAATCATGGATGTGTTCCAAATAATATCTCATGCCACTTATGTTCCTGATTACACACTAGACTTGTGTGTGTGTCTGTGTGTGTCTGTGTGCTGGGTGGAATGAATGAAGGTAATATGAATGTAGAGGAACTTTTCATTGTTCTGTTGTCTTGGGAAGATCACTACCTGTGGTGAGTCTTATGGATCTGGAAGGATTCCAGATCACTCTTCAGGATTTTCCAGATATCACAGCAAGTGATTCTGTTGAAGCTCTGGCTGTTTTCTGGAAAGGAGTCTAGGGCAGTGGTCATGATAGCCACTGAGCATCCTTTCTCATGGTGTGTAGTCAAGCAAGACCCCTGGTTTATTAGTGAGCTACCAGTGATAAAATGAGTGTGACAGGAACTAGATCAATGATTGCATCTTTACAGTGTCATCCATGATGGTCAAGGACCTTCTATACATTACTCAACAAGGACAGCATATAGATAATTTGGCAGGACAGTGTGAATAATTTGCCTCATCCTGTGCAGACAATATCACTAAGATCTGCTCTGACTTAAATGCTGTAGATGTCACAGGTCCAGTGGATGTAAACTTAACTCCTGCTTGTTCTGTGTTATCTGATACATTTCAGTGTATCCAGCCATAGGATGTGGACAGGATACTTGGAGAGATAAGAGCCACCACATATCATTGGACCCATGCTCTTCCTGGGTCTTAAGGAGGAGGAGGAGGAGGAAGACTGTCCAAGTGGGTAAACTGAGTGATAAATACCTCACTGAAGTAGGTTTTTGACCTACATAAAAGAGGTTGTGTGTATGCCAAAATTCTCCTTGAACCCCACCATACTGGAGAATTGCCAGCCAGTTTCCAATATCCCCTTCTTGGGCAAGGCTCTAGAGGATGTGATGGCCTTCCAGCTCCTGGGGTTCCTGGATGAAATGGAGTATCTAGATCCATTTCAATCTGGCTTCAGGCCTGGCTATGAAATTGAGACTGCTGTAGTTGACCTCATAGAGGACATATAATGGGAACTAGACAGAGGGAAGGAGTTGTTTCTGCCGTATCTCTCAGCAGTTTTCAGTACCATGAACCATGATATCCTTCTAGGTCGCTTCTCTGGGATGGGAGTTGTGGGGTACCACTCTACTCTGACTCCTAAATTGGTGAGGATGTTTGTACTTTGGGACTTTTTTGCACATAGTTGCTTTGCCCAGAAAAGTGTGTTTTTGCTGTTTAACATATTCTGCATGGGAAAGGCCTTTTATTTCTGTGCAGAAAAAGCTGTAATTGGGGAACTTATTCTGTGCAAACTTGTCATGGTTGATTTGCAGAGAAAACAGCACTTTCTGTGTAGGCAACAGCTTACATTATTATTTTCTGCAAATAAAGTGCTGTTTCCTGTGTAGAAAATGCTGTTTTCTGTGCAAAACAACCACATGCAAATTTGGCAGAGAACAAGTTCTGTATTTTGAACTAACTTTAGATAATGTGTTGTTTTCAAAGACTTTCTCAAAATGTGAACTAAAATGCTAAGATTGATTCAAGAAGAATCTTCAAGAAGAAATTATTGAAAAATTACATCTCTACAGTAGACTGAAGTGGTATAGTCTGAATCAGGGACAACTGGTTCCTAAACTCTCACATCATCTGTCTTATCTGACACAGAAGGTCTGCTCAGCAGCACTGGTTCTGGGGACAGAGCCAACCTGCTTAGGGTGTTTTCAAGATACAATGTGCTCTTCCTCCAGCTTTGTCACAAATGCTTTACTCATCTTGGGGGAAAAGGGTGACTTGATCAACTTTGGCAGTGCTTTGTTTGTTTAGTTCCTGAAATGCCAGGAAGATGATAAAGACATCTCTTCATTTAGACATCAGTCCTCATCCAAGCTGTGCTTGGTTGCGATTTCCTCAGAGGGTTTCACCATCACCTTCGATGGGGTTAATCAGTAGGAAGTTGTCTCTCTCGATTTCACAAGGGAGCTTGTGTGTGTGTGTGTGTACATATGTATTTAGTGTGAAGAAGAGATTGCAGATTTTTCGATGCCTGGGTGAAGACCTTTCTCTCTCTTAAATGATGTGGTATTTCAGATATTTTTGGAGTTCACCTCCCAGAATTCCTTTTGGCTATGCTGGCTAAGTTTGGCTGGGAGCTTTAGTTCAACAACAACTGAAAGGTTAATGCCATTACCATACTCAAGATTTATTTATTTATTTATATCTATATCTATCTATCTATCTATCTATCTATCTATCTATCTATCTATCTATCTATAATCTTGAGTATATATAAATTAATAATTCACAGGAACTAACACGTTCTTCTACTGAGAAGATAAAAAGGAGCCAGGACATGGTCTTGAATTATATTAGTTAGTCCCAAATAGAGAAGACCCATTAGTTTTATTGCTGAATGATGAAAAAACATGTTGGTAAATCCTACTGGTTCAAGGGTTCTATTTATAAGGTCAACATTAAAGATACTTCACTGGTCACCAATTAGTTTCTGGGAAAAGTACAATGTGTCATAGAATCATAGAATCATAGAAATTCAGAGTTGGAAGAGACCACACAGGCCATCCAGTCCAACCCCCTGCCATGCAGGAACAACCTCAAATCAATCCCGACAGATGGCCATCAAGCCTCTGCTTAAAAACCTCCAAGGAAGGAGACTCCACTACACTCCGAGGCAGCAGATTCCACTGCCGGACAGCCCTGACTGTCAGGAAGTTCTTCCTGAGGTTCAGGTGGAATCTCCTTTCCTGCAGCTTGAATCCATTGCTCCTTGTCCTGGTCTCTGGAGCAGCAGAAAACAAGTCCCCTCCTTCCTCTACGTGGCATCCCTTCAAATATTTAAACATGGCTATCATGTCCCCTCTTAACCTCCTCTTCTGCAGACTAAACATACCCAGCTCTCTAAGTCTATCCTCATAGGGCATGGCTTCCAGGCCTCTCACCATTTTGGTCGCCCTCCTCTGGACTTTCTCCAGCTTGTCAATATCCTTCTTGAATTGGGGTGCCCAGAACTGGACACAGTATTCAAGATGGGGTCTAACCAAAGCAGAGTAGAGTGGTACCAGTACCTCCCTCGATCTAGACACCATACTCCTATTGATGCAGCCGAGAATTGCATTGGCTTTCTTGGCTGCCGCATCACACTGCTGACTCATGTTCAGCTTGTGGTCTATGAAGACTCCTAGATCCCTTTCACACGTACTGCTATCCAGCCACGTGTCCCCCATCCTATATTTGTGGATTCCATTATTTCTGCCTAAGTGTAGGACCTTACATTTCTCTCTGTTGAATTTCATTTTGTTCGCCCTGGCCCAGCTCTCCAATCTATCCAGGTCATTTTGAATTTTGATCCTGTCCTCTGGCGTATTAGCAACCCCTCCCAATTTGGTGTCATCTGCAAATTTGATGAGCATGCCCTCTATTCCTTCATCCAAGTCATTGATAAAAATATTGAACAGCACTGGGCCTAGGACAGAACCCTGTGGCACCCCGCTAGTCACTTCTCTCCAGGACGAAAAGCAGCCATTGGTGAACACCCTTTGGGTTCGGCCGGTTAACCAATTACAAATCCAACTAACGGTAGCCCTGTCCAGCCCACATTTTACTAGCTTCGATGCAAGAATGTCATGGGGAACTTTGTCAAAGGCCTTACTGAAATCGAGATATGCTACATCCACAGCACTCCCTTCATCTATCAAGCTAGTAACTCTATCATAAAAAGAGATAAGATTAGTCTGGCATGACTTATTTTTGAGAAATCCATGTTGACTTCTCGTGATTACCGCGTTGCTTTCTAAATGATTAGAAACTGACTGCTTAATGATCTGCTCCAGGATCTTTCCGGGTACTGACGTCAGGCTGACTGGGCGATAATTATTTGGGTCCTCTTTTTTTCCCTTCTTGAAGATTGGGATAACATTTGCTCTCCTCCAATCTGCTGGAACTTCTCCTGTCCTCCAAGATTTCTCAAAAATTATAGCAAGCGGTTCCGAAATGACCTCTGCCAGCTCTTTTAATATCCTAGGATGCAATTCATCTGGCCCTGGAGACTTGAATGTGTTGGTTATTAAAGTCCTACATGGTTTGAATCAAAGGCCTTTTCCACACGTGGTCGCGAAATCGCGTAGGGACGGTTCTGGCCGGTTTTATTTGTATCCGTGCAATTGCGGATTATATTCTGTAACGTTCCACACGGCTCTAGCGTTTTCCGCACTAGCGTGTGTCTGCAGATCCACACTGTAATCGGATTTCATCTCCCGCTCGTTTCCTAACCACGCCCACTTCGTCCGTGATTGGGGGGTTTTTTTTTAAAAAAAATGGGCCCGACGTCACTGCACACGTGCGCGAGTGCGAATGACATATGCACGCACGCACGCAACAGCCCTTCGGTCCTCCCAAGAGTTTCCCGCCTCCTTCTTCGTCGCCATATCTAGGCCAGAAGAGGTGTTTTTGTGCTCATGAGCGTGATTCCTGGTATTTGGTGTGCCGGTTTCCGCAGAGAGTTTGACCATGGGGGTGAGGTGATGGAGAGTGTGTTAAGTACTTTTGCGCCCCTCGTGACTGTCCTGGGCATAGTGGTGGACACCATGCAGGGGCAGTGGGCCCGTGACAGAGCAAGGAGGGAGAGGTCTACCTGGACGACGAGGGCGATTTGGGGGTTTATTTGGCCCTGATGAGAGGTCCCTCGCGCCGAGTCCCACGTCCCAGGAGATGGTGGGTCAGGGAGAGGATAGCCGGCCCTGGTGGTCCGAAGAGGTTCTGGTGAAGTGGGACGAGGATCAGTGGTTGTACCACTTCCGCATGACAAAGGCCACCCTCTTTGAGATCGCAGACCATCTGCGTCCACACCTGCAGAGGAGCAGCACGGAGATGCGCCAACCCATCTCCGTGGAGGAGAGAGGGGCCGCACGGATGGTGGTTGACATCCCCCCGCTATACCGTAAGACGGCCAACACGTTCGGTCTCGGGATCTCCACAGTGGCGGCCGTGGTGATTAGGTTTGCCTAGCCATGGAGCAGGTTTTCTGCCATCCATTGTGTGCCTGGGAGACTATTGGAGGGTGAGTTTTTAAATCCAACCCCCCTCTCCCACACTGCACCACTGCACGCTCTCAAGGCCTCCTGGTTGCACTCTCTTGACCATTAAACAAGAAGTACCTTGGCCAGCACTCAGCACTCCCCCTTTTTGGCAGGAGTGTACCAACGCGACAGAGAACCCACCCCATACCTCCTGGAAGCATTGGGCATTGGACCTCAAGTCCTTTATGCCCTGAGATCTCCCCCTTTTCTTCCGCTTGCGTTTGCGTCCTTTGAAAATTTGAAGCTTTTTATATTTTTTTTCTCTTTCAGATCATGGATGGTTTCCACCAGATGGGGTTTCCGCAGTGCATTGGGGCGGTGGATGGGACGCACATTCTGGTGGGCCCCCAAAGGGTAGAGGAGAGGAATTCATAAACGGGAAAAAGTGCTTTCTCCATACTGCTCCAGGGCACAGTGGATCTTTCCCGGGGAGATTTGTGGCATCGCCTGGGGTACACGGGGAGAACGCATGACGCGTTTGTCTTCTGCCACTCTTCCCTTTGGCATGCCATGGAGGCTGGAAGATTTGTCCCTGGGAACCCAACCATCACCATTGGTGGTGTCGAGGTTGGCCCGCTGATCTTAGGGCGCGGATACCCCCTTTGTCGTTGGCTTAGGGCCCTTACGGTGGACAGCTTGACCCGCAGAAGACTGCATACAACAGAGTTTTCAATAGGTGCAGGAATGTGGTGGAGGGGCTTTCGGAAGGCTGAAGGCGCGTTGGGGTTGCTTGTCAGCTCCACTGACTGTGAAAGAGCCAAACTACCTTCCGGTCATCGCAGTGTGCGTTGTTCTGCAAAACCGCGAGTCCAAGGGTCACCTGCTACACCCTAAAATACCCCCACCACCGAACCCTTCCCCCTTTGCATAGGATTGTCCCCAGGCGTCCGCAAGGCGGATAAAAGAAGGGGAAAGGGTGAAGCGAAATTGCCAGCCTCATAGCCGGAAACGCGAATAGCTACTTCTTCATTTTGCGGGCAGCCACAATATGCTTTGGGTGGTTGTCCATGGTCTTCCTAGTTCTGTTTTGCTGTATCGCCAATTTCATTATTTACCAGGTTTCCAATGGTGCCATACCATGGCGAGCCACGTTCAAACATTTCTGCCATGTTGATTTTACCAATAAATCGTTGGACCATAACATTGTGTTAACATATTTATTGCGGTTTTAAAACTGTGCAACACGAATATCAACAATGTAAAACAAACCTTGCTGGACAAGCCTTGCTGGAAGGGAAGGTAGTGTTTGAGATGCGCAGAACCAGGGACATTAAAATGTCTTTTGAGCCTAACATAGCAAGTGCTCACCCGTCTGGTGTCTCACGAGAAATCGTTCTAAAAGAAGGGGAAAGGTGTCAACGTTGCTGGGCAAAAAAAACATTCAGTCTCTGAAAAACTTTTCCTTTGCTTCAAATTCATTGCCCCTTTGGGATTTGCCCCCCATTTTGTGCGCATCAGCACCTTTGGGGGGGAGGTCTTGGTTTCATATATTCAGCTCATAGTGAGCATGGCATTTTGATAACGGATATGAGTCACTGTAGAAACCATGTACCAGAATAGTGATGGAAATAGAAGGTTTAGAAGGGTTATTTGTACAACGAGAAAAATATACATAATTAAATTTCAGTTTGGGCCAGTAACATTGGGGATCGCGTCATGAAACATTTTAAGGTGAAAACTACTTTCACATGTTCCTTCTTGGTACTCTTCCCCGTGTGCTGTGCCATGAGTAAGCGCTTTGTCTTTACATTCCCCTTTCTGCTTATGGCTCAACAGTAAAAAAAAAGAAAACCAAAACACATGTGACGGTTTCTGACTGGAACACTGTCAATGTAAAACACACAATCTTGTAAACTGTGTGCATTTTTTTGAAAGGGCCAGATGTGCAACAATAGACCCAAATTTGCCTCAAATGACTGTTGAGCTGCGCCACCGCCAAATTGTGGAGATTGTGCCGCGCGCCCAGATTTCCTCCTCAAAATCAAGGCATTTTTTGACCAATGAAAAAAGCTCCATTCCCTTGCCAGCATAGCATGTTTCTGGTCAGGAAAACCAGTTTAATCAATGCAATCAGTTTAAAATCAATGTCAAACTAGAACTTTTGGGAACCGTGGGGCCAGAAAAGGGCCCGGCAAAATGGTCAAAAAAACCCCCAAAATTTGAGCACCAACCAGACGAGCCATGGGATCACTGTATCTTATTTTTTATGGGCTGTCCGGGTCGCGGGTTTCTTGCGGGTAAGCTTCCGCGTTGGGTTTGTTGGCCTGATGATGTTGGGGTGGCTGTCAGGGCGACGCCCTGACTTCCCTCGGGCAATGGGGGCCCCGGCATTTCCAGAGGCCCCACAAGACACGCGCCCCCCCACGCCTTTCGGCCACAGCCGCAATCCGCTGCATCGCATCAGCGCAGACGTTCAGGGCGAAAATCTGCTGTCGCTCTTGCGCGGCTGTGCTGGCATCCCTCGACAACCTCCTATGCTGCTCCCTGTTCAGCCGTTGCTGGTCCCCGATGAAGTCCATTGTAGCCACCGCTGGGGAAAGGTTTCCTGCGGCTGGCGCTTCGGCCCTGAATCGCGACATCCTGAGCCGCGACCTTGGAGACATCACAGCAGCCGAAGTGTGCGCAGGAGCGGCAGTGGTTCCATTCCCCGCGTCCTCCGAGGGGCTGGAAATGATCAGAAAGTAATATGTGAGCAATTGGGGGATGTTCATTCCGGGAGGCTGTCCCTGTCAATTGCATTTGGTGGAAAAAGGGGGGATCCCTTGTGTCCCTTTTCCTTTTCAGCGGCGTGCACCTGCGGGTGGCGTGGGGGAATGAATTTTTGGGGAAATTTCAGTGGCAGTTTGGATGGCGGCATGGGAAAAAAGTTTGTTGGGTCCGTGACAATGCCCCCAAATCATCCGGCATTGCTGCTGGGGCGGCAAATGCGAGGGTGGTCGATCGGATGCTCCCATTGTTTAACAGCCCACCTTATTCCTGGTCAGATTTTTTCCCCATCGGCCTCAACTTCCCGCCCCAGAGTTGTGCATGTATCTGGTTGGAAAGGTAGGTGTGCGCACCTCACAGAGTTGGCAGGTTACATGCATTGTGCCGTGATGGTGTGTGTTTACCTGGGGATGATCCGGAAGGATGCGGGCCCCCCCCCCGGGGCCCGTGGAGCGCGGGGCGCCTCGCTTGGGGCGATTCTCCGGCGGGGTGGAAGGTTTTCCTCGGCCCCTGGAAGGTGAAGAGTGGGGCAAAAAAAGTTTACTTCTTAAAATTGAACAGTCACTGGGTGGGATTTCCAATCAGGATTCGCGGACTGTGGCTCACTCCTTCAAGCAAAAACAATGAAAATATATGCCAGATAGAACCTTCCATGCCTTTCAGGCAGCAGAAGGCTCTGGTGGTTATGGTGCATGAAAGCCCGGTGGACAATGTTTATAAATCACCCACTCTTCCAGTCTCTGTTTGGATTTGGAGCCATGAAGTGAGCCACAGCCCAAAATCGGTTGGTGGGGCTGCAAGATAGGGCCTTCTTGATGGCTGCCCCTCGATGTTGGAAGGGCCCCCTTTGGGGAAAAGGGCCAGAAAATGATCCCCTCCTTCAGTGGTGTGGCAAACAAGACGTTCCGCTCTATTTGTTCACTGGATCTTTTTGGACTTGCTGCCACCCATCCCTCTGGATCCAATTTATAAAAAAGGCCCCCCCCCCCTTTTTAATCATCTGGTCATGATAAAGCGATTAAAACCGGGCACTTTGCAGTGGGATCCCTTTGGAAAAAAAGTGGGGGGATTGCAACTGTGGGGGGGCAAATTCCTGGCGTGAGGATTCATGGACCGGCCACAGATCCTGCAACCCCAGCGGGCGTTTACACTGCCCGGGCATTGCCGCCATGGCAGCCAAGGCTTAGCCCCCACATGTTGGACTATCTCCCCCAGCACTCCTCGCCAAAAAATGTTGCGCCATTGCACTGTGACAATGGCCACGGGGATTGACCGTAGAAGAGGATTAAAAAAAAAATGGCTTCTTGGCCCTTCCCATTTGCCCCCAACCTACCATGGCGATCCTTCCCGAGGAGTTACCCAATCCCCCGAGCAGGTCCTCGCTCGACTCCACTTCATCCCCTGGAAAGATAAAGCAAGGCACGGGTTTGTGGTGGCTTTAACTTGGGGGAAAGGAAAAACGATAGTGAAAACCTGCGCACCTTCGGATGCCGGGGTTCGTGCCGCGGGGGGCCCTTTCCCCATTGACCCGAAGGCTGGACACAAGCCTGGGGGTTTTACCCGCATCCCCACCCAAAATTCTACAGCTCATTGAAGTGGGGGCAGGTGACCCTCGAACTGCCGCTGCGTTTGTTCGCAGCCACGGCGGTGCGGTACTGCAATCGCATCCTCTTTGTTTTTTTCCTGCACTCCTCCGTGGTCCTTCTATGGCCCCTCTTCGCCAGTTTTCCGGCTATGTCCTCAAGATCTCAATGTTCCTGTAGCTGTCCTGCAGGTCAGCCTGGAACCTCTGCTCCCCCCAGATATCCAATAAGTCCCTCACCTCCGAGGGACGCCAGGCCACGCCCCCCCCACGGCCTTTCCTCCTCCTAAATTCACAATCAGACTCCAGGCACCCCGGAGTCCCCGGGCTGGACCCAAGGCTTTCCATGTTTTTTTTTTTGGGAAAAAGACGCGCTAGAAGGCAACCGGCGCCCGACTACAGCTTTTTCCACGCTAAAATGGCCGCCCCTTGCATCACTGCGTGGCTCCGTGTGATCGCGCGATCGCGCGTGTGCAGTAGCGCTGGGAGACCCCCATTGGAGGACAGGGGAAAGAGCCATTTGGGGTTTAGAGTGAGTGGAGAGGAGGGTGTTTGGTTTGGAGCTTTGGAGAGTGTTTGTTTGTCTTTGGCTTTCTTCTAAAAACTTTTCTAAATTTTTTTTTCAGTCCCCCCTCCCCCCCCCCCCCTCTACTCCTTTCACCACCTTTGTCTCCCCTCTTACCCCTCCCCCTCTCCTGACCCTTTAATTCCCCCTTTGCCCCTCTTGAGCTTTCAGGTGTGCTGGTTGTTTTTGCTGCTGGTGTGTTTGGGTTGCTTGTGCTGTGTGGTTTTCCCTGTGAGCTTGGGTGTGCTGTGTGTGTCCTGTGAGTGTGCTGGAGTTGAGTGTGTTGGAGCTTGGGGTGCTGGGTGTGGCTTGCTGGTGTGTCTGCGTGCTGAGTGCTGGGCGTGTCCTTCAGGTGTGTGAAGGCGTTGTTTGTGCGGGGTGCGTGCTGCAGGTGTGTTGTGTTGTGGTGTGGTGTGGTGTGCTGTGCGCGTTGTGTGGGCGGGCATAAGGGATGGAGAAGGAGGGAGCCCTGTGGAGCGATTTCGAGACAAGGGAAATGCTGTCCCTTGTCCGGTGGTGTGGTGGCCTCAATGTGCTCATGCGCACACCAATGCCCCCAACAGGGAGTATTATGAGGCCATTGCAAGGAGGCTGACCAGGGGCGGCTACGAGAGGACAGCTGCCCAGGTCAACTCGAAGTTTAAAGTGACAAGGGGATTCTATGACGCCATGAGGAGCTTTAACGGCCACCCTCCACGTGCCCGGAGCCCCCCCTCTTTTGGGGCCAAAGTTCCCCTGGGATTCACCGGGGCGGCCCTCCTGGTGTGACAGGATTCAAGGCACCGTGAAAATTTTTTTCCCCCCCATCCCTTTCGGGGACCTCGATCGCGGTTGTGCTGTTGCAGTCCCCCCGTAGCTGAGGGGCAAGTGTGTGATGCTCCTCTGGGGGGGACTCTGCAAGAGTTATGTTCTGCTCCAACAGGACGGAGAAGGCGTGGGGCAAGGGGACACCACCAGGAGGATGTGGCGGAAACAACATCATCTGAAAAGGGGAAAGGGAAGAATACAACGCACTCGGGAGAAGTTTGCCAAAAAATTTTATTTGGGTTCTCATCACTCAACAACCATAGTTGCGCCAATAAGTGCAAAGCCGGGAAGGCTGTGGCAGGGTGTCAAGGAAGAGGCCCGCGCCACCACCGTGGACATAGACTCCCCCCCCCCCAAAAAGGGCTTTTTTTCTCCCCTTGTCAGAACCCCAGGCACGGCAGGGCAGTCCACCAGGTATGGAGCTCCAGCCCTGAAAGAGAGCAAGGGGCGGAGCAGCGGGACCCCCCCTCATCCAGCCAGGAACGCCTAGACGTTGTTGGGGAGGAAGTTGAGGTGGTGGCGGAGGAAGGTGAGCCAAATCTCGCAGTCCCACATCCCTCATGCTTTGCCAGTAGAGGTCCGAGCACTCAGCATCATCCCTTCCTTCCAGTCGCAGCTGATGTCATGGAAGGCGGTGGCGTCCGGGAAGAGGGGGCCCGTGGCGGAGATCCCGGGTATCCCAGGCAGGTAAGAAACCACACAATTCATGTTTGGTGTCATCTGCAAATCAAAAGCAAGGTTGTGAACCACACCTGCAAGGTCTGATTTCTCCTTCTCGGAAATCTCAACAGGGCCTCAACACCATCGGCACCCATCGCCGGCACGGGTCGGCAAACAGATCCGGGAGCTGGAGAAATTTCCCCAAGGAAATTCTGTGCGTATATTTGCGACCGGGTAGGGGGTGGCAGGAGCATCACAGTGCGTGGAGGGTCAAGGAATATCGCTTTACATTTCTTTCCCTGCAGATGAATCAACGCAAAGATCACTATTGGAGCTGTCGCAGGCCCTGGAGGGGCACACGCAGAAGTGAAGCGCTCCCTAGGTCGCTCCGCGCCAAGCTGCATCGCAGGGCCCGGCCACCGTGAGGGGGATTTTTTGGAGGGAAACCCACCTTGGGGGTTTTGTATGTTGATGTAAATAGTTTTTTGGTTGCTGTACAGTTTTAATTAATGTTATAAAAGTTTTTACATTTTCAATTTTACGCTGAGTTTTTTCTTTTTTTCACCCCCCGGCCCCCCATCCAACTACCTGGGAGAGGACCCCTCCCCCTCCCCACCCTTCAGCAGGCGCCTTGGAGACCTTGGTGCCGGTTGCAGCCCCTTCTGGGCCACCTGCAGGGACGCGGTTACGGTCCTTTTCCCCCAGCTTTCTGGCCAGGTGTGCAGCTGGTGTCCACGCAGCGCCTGCAAAGAGAGGGCCCCTTTAGGCGCTGCTGTTCCCATGGGCCCCCTCCCCACCCTTCAGCAGGCGCCTTGGAGACCTTGGTGCCGGTTGCAGCCCCTTCTGGGCCACCTGCAGGGACGCGGTCACGGTCCTTTTCCCCCAGCTTTCTGGCCAGGTGTGCAGCTGGTGTCCACGCAGCGCCTGCAAAGAGATGGTCCCCTTTAGGCACCGCTGTTCCCATGCAGCTGGTGTCCATGCGGCGGCCGCACATGGAGCCTGGCAAGAGGGGGCAGCATTTAGATGTGTTCCTGCTCCACCCGTCCTCGCAGCTTTCTCGCCAGAGCACGTGGCGAGCTCCCTTTTAAAAACTGGGCCAGCACTACCCCCCACCCCCATCTGCACACATTTTGGCCCCTGCTGCGCACCTGCCCCAGTTACCTCCATGCTCAAGTCACACCAGGGCGACTGGCATGAGAGGCCCAGAGCGCTATTCCATAGCCAGGCGCCCCAGATTTTTTTTAAACGTAGCAATTGAAAAAAAAACATAATGGGATACTTACCATGGGACCCCTGGACAGCCCCCACACTGCCCATGCTTTAATCTCACTTCAATTCTGGCCCCCCCTCTCCCCTGGCGTGGCCACCCCGGCTTCCACAGCTGGAGACAGCTCCCAGGCTTTGCAGGCCCGAATTCCTCAGGAGAAAAGGAGATTTGGCATTATATACCCCAAGGCGGCCCCCCCAGAAGGCATGAGCGCCCCAAACCCATATCCGCGGGCCCCCGACCCGCCAAGAGGGCCATGCGCGCGTCCCTCCAAATGAATTAAACTGAAAAATACATACTAATAAGTGGAATAACCCACGTACCTAAATCCTCCCTCTTTTTTCCTGTTCTTCACCGCTTGCCGAGTAAAACAAGATGGCGCCATCCGGCTCTTTGTGGGGCGGGGCCAACCGCTGAGGCTGGCCACGCCCACGTCCCGCCCTCCGTGGCTCCCATGGGCGGGTAAGTGCGTATCTGCGCTTCCACACATGTTCGCAAGTGCGCAAAAACGCGAATCGGCGGAAAAAAACCACATTTCTCAAGGTTTTCAAAAAGTGCGCACAAACGCTAGTTCGGACCGTGCCTATGCGGATTGACATGTGGAAACGGAAAAATAAATGCGATCAAACGCACCACAAGGTGTGGAAGACCTCCATTAGAGGTCGCATTGCTCCGTTTTATATACACGTTTTATATACACGTGTGGAAAGTTACCTACGGGATTGTCTCCTCTCATATCATCCCCCCACACATACACACTCAAGTCCTCTGGGGGACGTTTACTTCAACTGATCAGGACTAGACTGACAATGGTCACCCAGAGGACATTTTCTTCAGCCACCCCTAGATTGTGTAATGACCTGCTGGAAGAGATTTGGCAGCTGAATATGCTGCCTGAATGAAAAGCCAGTCTCTTCCAGAAAGCCTATCCAGATTATTTTAAATTGTGAATTCTAAATATGCAATGACTCTTTTAATAGGTATTTGCATTTGTATTATTTGGTTTTTTTAAATCGGCATCATACATTTTAAGTGTTCTGTTTCCAAATGATGTTGTGTTTTAATCTGTTGTTAAACCTGTTAATATGCTTCAATCCATGGGGAGAAGCGGGTAAGAAATAATACTAATACCAAATTAACAATGTGTAAATGTCATGCTGAATAAGTGTCCAATTGCAGCACTTTATTCACAGCAACCACATTTCCTATACAGAGAATAATAGGTATACAAAAAATATTTTCTGTGCAGAAAATGTTGCTTCCTGTACAAAATGGCTGCTTTGTGCTCAAAGTGACCTCATATGAGTTTTGCAGAGAATAAGTCCTGAATTGTGAAGTTTCTTTTAATCCACAGTACTTCTCATGAGGGTTTCTGGATACTACAAACATGTTTTTAACCATTTTTGAATATTTAGAACTATCCCTTCCGTCCCTAATGTGCAAATAACTACTGTCTGATTTTTATATGCAGTGTCTTCAGCAAAATGGGTTGTTGTGTGAAGTCAGGAAAAAGACATAGCTTTTGCTGTCACTAATAGAGCTGAAGTGTTATTGCTTTTCTTTTGTTGCCCTTTGTCTCTGGTCCCCACATGATCAAGAAGGGGAATGGCCTCTTCCTACATTGATATTCCTTTAGACCATCTTAACTAACAAAAGAAATAATATCTGAGACAAAGACCATTTCTGCCCTATACTGTTATAGTGCAATTATCCCACTTTCAACATCCTGTGGAATTCTGGAATTTGTAATTTACTAAGGCCAAAGAGCTCTCTGGCTGAGAATTCTAAATGCCCTTCTCTAAACTGCAAACCCTAGAATTCCATAGGATCGTGAAAGTAGAATAATAGCACTATAATGTTACCCTGACTTCTGGGGGTCCCTTGGGGGACACCATGATTCGCTCCAAAAATGCAAAGATTGGGGAAATTAGTGGAATACTGGCTGTAGCCAAATGAGGGGCAGGGTAACCCAGCAGGATCTTTTACCCAATTTTTACGGGGTCAAACCAAGCGAAAAGCCAGACAAATGTACCAATAACTGGATTTTATTAATAAATGTGTTATCACGCACCAATGTACTCACTCACTCATGCACACAAGGCCTATTGAAAAGGGAAAGAGGTAAAAATTGATAGAGGATTCAGCGTAGAGGGTGTAAAGGCGGTGACACTGCACCTATCCTGAAGTCTTCAGTCCGGGAAGCAGAGCTCAGAAAAGACAGGCGGCTGAGGGGATCACTCTACTAACAGAGTGCTGGTCTGCTAGCATGGTGGGGAGTTCTCCGAAGAAACTTTCAACAACTAGGACTACTTATAGGGCAGAACGTACCTTAAGGGCGGACCCTTGCCTGGGAAGAACAATGGCCGAAACAAAGGGAGAAATGCCACACAATAGCAACTTGGTAGTTTGCATGATTGGCTTATGCAGTGCAGGGTTTACTAATGTCGGAGTTTTTCAACCTGGGGAAAACCCAATAATCCACTCAGGTTGGCTGATAACCTTTTACTTGTGTGCACGTGTTTAGACTGAGGTCCCCTAGGGGAACATGACTGGGGATTTTCCTGGCCAGACCTATTTTTGGTTGTTTGACCTCCTTGTCTATGTACCCATTCAGGCAACCTCTCTGGCATGGCGGGCATATTTGATATCAAATTTACAGTCCCCGGGATAGGGTGTGCAAGTGGGGTAACAATAATAGTGTACTGTGGAAATGGTCAGAATGTAGGCCTCTGACTCTAACATCACCACTTTTCTTCTCCTGTATGACTTTTAACATCTTTTTCTGATGAAGAAGCCAGTGAAGCCTTGAAAGATTGCGTGATATATTTTCTGCATTTTGGTTGACCAATAAAGGTATCACTCTTTTGTGGATTTTAGATGTCATTGTATTCATAGATTACATTTTTTGCATGCGGGAAGAATCCCTGCCCCCATTTTTCTACTCACTGCAAGAAATGTATTGAAAACTGTGCAGCTTGTTTGGACTATTAACAGATAGCAAGTTGCCTGCATAGACAAATAGGACATTCTGTTTTCTGTGCATTAACTTATTTTCTGTGTGGAAACCCCTGACCTCACAGAAAATAAGTCCTGAACTACAAGGATTCTTGAAGTTGTAGAATTCTTTTCATAAGGCTTTCCCAAAACTAGAGAAACCAATTTTTTCATTTTTTAAAAATATTTTTAATATAATTTTCATCCCCAATGGAGAGTTAACAAATAGGAATTCCCATTGATTTAATATGTCTAACAATAGTTTGGATTAACAATAGTGAGTCAATGAGATTTTACAAAAATAGGAAAATCCCACTGATTTAATGGGTCTATTGTAGCAGTAATAATAATAATTCTGTTAGTACTGTAGACTAGCAATAGTACTCAGGCCATAGACTTCAGCTGTTTATCCCAGTAACAGGATACATATAAGATTTTAACCAACTATTCTTCCACTGACAATCATCCCAGCCCAGAGCAATGGTAAAAGTAGAACAAAACACAGCATAAGATGCCATATCCATATTGGCTAAATAATGTATCTGTTGAATGTGCAGGCCGTTACAGCTGCAATTACCTGGCATTCTGGAAATCAAGGAAAGCCACATATTCTATACAATGTACAACAATGAATGGCTTTTGTTAACCAAATTACATTATCTTTCTAAAGACAGGCATTTCAGATCCCTATGCATCTCTCTCTTGCTTGCTTTCTTGAGGAAATAACATTGGATTTGCAGTTCCTAGCAACTTCATTGCATTACACAGCCTTCATGCTCAGGTATTCCTTCCTGTCTGGCTTCCAGGCACTTGGCCCTGGATGCTTAAGACCATGTCCCCATTAAGTCTGGCATTTCCCTGCCGCTTCAATCAGATTGAATAAAGAATCTCTTTGCCACTGCTTGAACTTCTGATATTTGCATCCCCCTGTGTTCAAAGCAACCTCAGTGCTGTGCAGTTTCAGCAGCGTCCTGTTTAGCGGCAGCCCTGTGGGAAAGTACAAAGGACGGAATCAAATGTTCTATTTATAGAGCATGCCTGGCTTTTGTGTGTGTGTGTAATCTTTGCTTTCTTGAGTGTGCAGACTTAGAAGCACAAAGCATTCCAAAAGACACATGCCTTACACAAAAGCAAGGTACTTATTGTGGCTAAATAGCATGTAGAGGGAGTTCTGCCCACCATTGTTGGTCAGGTTGCTGGACAAACAAAAACCCCTAGAATTATCAAATCATACTATTTTAAGCTGCGTGAAACATGAAGGCATAATCCATCAGTCACTCTCTGAGCCAGGAAGGTGCAATTTTACTTACATAGATCTGTGCTGGCACTATAAGTCAGGACGTAGAATCAGCTTCCACAAAACAAAACACTGATGAAGTGACTCCAGCACCACCCGAAGACAGTCAACTCAGACTCAGAAACACCCACCATCACGTGAAAGACCTTTCCTGTTCCAGTTCAACCAGTCTGCCATTCTTCTGTCTTAACAGAATCTGCCCACTGTATTTTTTTGCCACTTAGATCTTAATTCCTTCCCTGCACACCTGAAAATGGTGCCCGTGTGTTTGTCTTCTCAAAACATGTACTTTCCCGAGGAATAGGCATCTAGCCACAAAATTGTATAGATTACTGTTAAAATGGGAAACAGAACAAGAAGCAGTAAAAAATAACATGATTAAATGGGCACAAAATAGTGGCCACCCAATACAATTGCAAAACTGGGAAAAGACCTGGAAAAACCTAACATTTAGAAAATCTCAAGGGTTCAAAGAAAATTTTTATGAAATGTTTTATATGTGGCATTTAACTTCAGCAAAACTGGCTAAGATATATAAAGGAGAAAATGATAAATGCTGGAAGTGCAAAATTGAAAACGGAACATTTTTTCATTGCTAGTGGCAAGGCAAAACTCTTAGAAAAATATCTATTTGGAAATTACAAAAATTTTGAAAGTAAATTTCCCCATGCGACCAGAATGTTATTTGTTAAATATGGTTGAACTGATAGAGGACTATATCAGGAAACAAAATAAAAAAAATCTTCTTGTACTTGATAACCAAAGCATAACTAATATAAGCCAAAGAATGGAAAAAAGAAGGGGTACCAACAATTAATGACTGGATTTTGGGAATCTATGACCTAAAGCAGATTGATAAGTTATCAATATTGTTAAAAGACAAATCTATGAAAAGGTTTAAGGAAGATTGGGAATATGTATATAATTATTTGGAGAACATTTGGAGTCTTTCCTCAATTATCATATGGAAGGACTAGCAATTTCTGATAGTCACTCAACCATTCAGTTTTTTTAAAGAAGATAAAATGATATGAATCTGTATGTAAGTATGTATATTAGATAAGTGTACTTATAAGCGTACTCATAATGTATATTGTATTATGTATATTATATAACAATACTAATACTAATACTAATACTAATAATAATAAAGCACACAAAAAAACCCTCCAGATGTACTAAAACTTCCAGAAACCAATAAACAGCATAACTGATTTCTAAAAAGAACAACTTGTACTTCTCTAGAAAACTTTGACTTAATCCCTTAGGCCAGTGTGGTGGACTGGCAATTCCTCCCCCCTCTGTGTGCCTGGAATTGGTATTTTTGTCATAATATGCAACAGGGTTCTGTCCTAAGCCCAATGCTATTCAACATCTTTATCAATGACTTGGATGAAGGAATAGAGGGCATGCTGATCAAATCTACAGATGATATCAAATTGGGAGGGGTTGCTAATACCCAGAGGACAGGATCAAAATTCAAAATGAGCTTAACAGATTGGAGAGCTGGGCCAAGGTTAATAAAATGAATTTCAACAGAGAGAAATGTAAGGTCCTACACTTGGGCAGAAAGAATGAAATGCACACATATAGCATGGGAGACAACAGGCTGGACAACAATACATGTGGAAGGGATCTAGGAACCTTGCTGGACCACAAACTGAACATAAGTCAGCAGTGTAATGTGGCAGCCAAGAAAGCCAACACAATATTTGGTTGCATCATTAGGAGTACGGTGTTTAGATCGAGGAAAGTAATAGTACCACTTTATTCTGCTTTGGTCAGATCTCACCTGGAATACTGTGTCCATTTCTGGGCACCACAATTCAAAAAGGATATTGATAAACTGGAATATGACCAGTGGAGGCCAACCAAAATGGTGAAGGGTCTGAAAGCCATGCCCTGTGAGGAATGGCTTAGGAAGCTGGGTACATTTAGTCTGCAGAAGAGAAGGTTAAGAGAGGACATGATAGTCATGTTTTAATATTTGACGGGATGTCTTGTTGAGGAGGGAGCAGACTTATTTTCTGCTGCTCCAGAGACTAGGACAAGGAGAAATGGATTCAAGCTGTAGGAAAAGAGATTCCACTTAAATCTCAGGAAGAACTTTCTGATGGTCACAGTTATTTGGTGGTGGAATATGGTGCCTCAGAGTGTGGTGGAGTCTCCTTCCTTGGGGATTTTTAAGCAGAGGCTGGATGGCCACCTGTTGAGAGTGCTATAATGTGGGTTCCTGAATGGAAAAATGAGGTTGGACTGGATGGCCATTGTGGTCTCTTGCTACTCTATGATTTTATTATCATAGTTACATAATTCCCTGAAAAGTGACTACGAACTAGCAGTCAATGGCTTGTGGATCAGCACATGATGATTTGTGGACTCCCATTTTGAGTAGTACTACTTTACACTTCATCCTCAGTGAAAGGAAAGCCTAGGTGTATATCTATGGCCCTTTTCACACGCGCGGAGCCAAAACGGGGCGGCGCACACAGGGGCGGAGATTACCTGCGTGCGGTTTTCTCCGCCCCTGCTCCGTCCCTGCGGGGAGCGTGGCTCCGCCGCTCCACACGCCGCCGAATTTCGGCGGCATTCAGCGGCGCCCAAAATGGCGGCTGGCGGCTTCCGGCGGCGCTCCGCCAATCAGGGCAGCGCGCCAGCCGGAAGCCCGCCCCCGGGCAGATCTGCAGAGATGCACTAATGCGTCTCTGCAGATTCACACCGGGAGCAACTGCGGATTAGTGCGGGCTCGTTTCATAAAAACCACCTGGGAAGGTGGTTTTTAAAAACTCGCAGCGCCACCCTTGCGGCAGCACTCGAGTGGTACTAGAGCGGTTGGAGGTGTGGAGCCTCACCTTTTCCAACCGCACTAGATCACCCGGCGGTGTGAACGACCTCCGTCTCCCATCGTCTGGAGGCGGAGTTTTACCCCCGTGTGGAAATGGCCTATGTTTGTTTATATCCATTCCTTGTTATTTTAATTCTTTTAAGGAATTAAGGAATTTAGGACACCAAAAATTGAATCTCCAAGATATCTCATATCATTATTAATTATTGCCTTACCTTTTCCTATACACCCTCCTGCCTCCTCCAATGAGAGATTCTTTTATGTAAGCCACAATATACATCCCTTTCTCACTTTTATCATCTTTTTCATGTGCTAGAACCCCATTGGTCTCTTATTTATATTAAAGCTACAGAGGTGGTTGGATAATTTTGCACAGTATAGAGAAGCCACATTCAGTTCAAGGTTGTGGAAGGAAGCAGTGACAATGCATGGGTGCCCATGTAAATTGCATATGGTTGTACGTGCACACACATTGTGCATGAATGCATGTAAGCATTTTGGTGCCTTGGCTCAATTGCACAGCACTGTCATTCAGTACAAAAATTGCATTGCCCAGTTAATGCATGACTCCTTGTGCAGAGATTTATGCTATGCAATACCAATATAGGATGTTGGCTTTTGCGTTTTTGTCTCCTGTCATTTCTCCCTTGTTTTATTCTTTTCTGTCTTTCTATTTCTCTACAAGTAAGACTGCAACACAACTTCAGAAGAAATTGTATCCTTAGGAAGGGATAAAATTCACTTGTGAGTCAAGATCTACTAACTGAGAATTAACACCACAAACCTGGGATTAAAAGAAGGCAAAAATTGGCAATCATTGATATGGATCAGAAAATGCTAACAATCTGTCCTTGTCTCTAGTTATATGGAAATCTTATGGTATGCATCATCCTGTCATTGGATCTGTAAATGTGGACATTCTTTTTTAAATCTACTCATCTGTTATAAATCTGAACCTATTCATGTATTATAAAACTGTACCAAAATAACAAACACTCACACACAGCGTGAGCCTTCTGTATCTGCTGCGGCTTGATTCTGGGATCCACCATGGATACCAAAATCCATGGATGGTCAAGTCCTTTTATATACAATGGCATGGTAAAATGGTGTCCCTTACATAAAATGTTGAATGACTCAAATTAATGCCAGAGAGAACCCTAAGATCTGTGAAATCATAGAAGGCTACAGCAGGTATGCCTACACATCAGCATAGTGATTAGCACATGGCAAAATCAAGATTTGTTTTTTTATTTTTTAAAAAAATATTTTTTTGGCATGATTGGTTGAATCCATGCATGCAGAACTCATGGATATGGAAGGCTGGCTGTACCAGTGATTCAAGGTTTGATCAGATCAATTGCAAAGCCCTAAAATATATATGCAATACAGTCATGTGAATCATTCTTTTCATTCTCTATAATTCAATGTTATTGCATCAATTATCTGTAATATAGTCTTTCTCTATTTGTACTACTTCTACTTTCCTAAACATTATCATATTTTCGAATGTGCAGTGTTGTCTCTTGGGCCATTTCCGCACTACAGTGTTAAACTGCTGCTATTCCACTTTCAATACCCTGTGGAATTCTGGGGTTTGTAGTTTACTGAGACTGAAGAGCTCTTTGGCTGAGAATTAGAAGTGCCCTTCCCTAAACTACAAACCCCAGAATGCCATAGGAGGTTGATAGTGGAATAGCAACACTTTAAAACTGTAGTGCGGAAATGCTATTGGTCTGTCCACAGTGCCATAGTCTCAGTTTAACCATTGTCCTCTGACAACAAGCAATAAGTGTTCAAGGAGAAGCACCTGCAGGTAAGTCAATTGAGTACGGATCATGAACAGGTAATCTAGGAAGTTTGTGGGAGATGAACTGAGGCACAGGGCATTGTCTCAGTTGGTCCAGAAGCTGTTACATGAAGCTAGTAATCCAGATAACTGAATCTGTAAAGAATAAAACAAGGCATTAAATGTTGTCAATCCAGGGTTCAACCATCCCATGGAACACATGTCACTTGAGACCAACTGAGTTTGCACAGCTGTGATCAATAAGGGCCCCCAGCAGCTGTTGGGAGATTTATAGGTGGTTGAATCTGGATGTCAGGTGCTTGATTAGTTAGCATTTCCTATTGAACAGATGCTAACTCCTATGAAGCTGTTCCTTTTCTCCTTATCAGACTTCATAGGATGGTGGTACTTCATCACGGTCTATTATGCTTTGTTGGATAGTGAAATGCCCAGCTGCTTCAGCCACCAGCTTCACAGATTTGGGGAGAGATCTGGAGCCCAAATCTCCTCATAATCCAGCACCTGTGCATCAGATTCTTCAGATTCCAAAAAGTAAGACATTTTGGCTTCTAGTGAGTGTTAGGCTTAATTTGCTCACAGAACCCTATATTTGTTTGTATACACAAGTAAAACAGAAGATTAATCAGGACCATCACCACCAAATGGAGACAATTGGAAGATATTTATTTGGGCCTCTTTTTGAGGCTTCTAATGTCAGAGACATAACACTTCCAAGGAAGACATGCAAAAAAAACAGGAATTAAACTTTGACAGGAATCCTGTTGGTTAGTCACAGCTAAAAGAGATCCATTGCATCTATTGTTGAATGCTGAGCTAACACATAAGTAAATTCAATTGATTTAATGGGTCTACTGTAGTCAGGACTAGTAATAAGATTTAGGCCTTTGATTCACAAACAGATCTGTCCTTCTTGAATGGTTGAGGAGTCTACGATTTCTCATTTATTACATTTTCACTGCAGTCAAAAGATTAAAAGATGTGCAGTGTTCAAAGTGTAGTGTGCAAATGAAAGGTTTTTTATTATTATTATTACTTGCAACCTGGATCAGGCTGATTATGCAAGGGCATAGGCTGTGAGCTGGCCCTGGGTCCAGGAACAGACATTGGATTTGATCCTGCTTCCTAAAAGTAAATTTTATTTTGTAATGTATTGTTACAATGTACATATTACTAGCTACTATAGCATGGTGTAGTTTATGTGTGTTGAATTGGGATTCCTGGAGCTTAGGATTCAAATTCGAGCTCATCCATGGGAACCCACTAGATGGCCTTGGGCAAACCAGACTCTTTCAGCCTTACAGAAAGATAATGGACAACCTCTTCTCAATAAATATTGCCAAGAAAACCCTGTGATGGGTTCACCTCAGGATGTCCTTAAGTCAAAAAATGACTTGAAGGCACACAACAACAAATTGTTACATTGCATTGAGTTTCCAGGACCAGTGCATGGTTATTGATGGCTGCAACTCACTGAGGTCTCTTATGCATAGGGTCACTATAAATGAAAGTTGGCTTGAAGGCAAACAACAATTTTTTTTTTAATTGTCAAAGTCCTTAGGTCTAGGGATTTTTTCCTCCATGTCCTCCTCAACTGTACCCAAACTATATATAAGCACCACCATGAAAGTATCTTGTCTCATTTCAGAAGCTAAGGAGGGATAAACCTTGTTAACACTTGGATGGAACACTACCAATATGTATCTGAAATCCTCTGATAGGAATAGGGAAAAATGCTGAACCTCAGGATTCCACCTGAACCTCAGGAAGAACTTCCTGATGGTCACAGCTGTCCAGCAGTGGAATATGCTGCCTCAGAATGTGATGGAGTCACCTTCTTTAGAGGTTTTTAAGCAGAGGCCGGATGGCCATCTGTTGGGACTGCTTTGATGTGTGTTCCTGCATAGCAGGGGGTTGGACTGGATGGCCCCTGTGGTCTCTTCCAACTCTAAGATTCTATGATTCTAAAGTCCTGCCTGAAACCCTGGGTTGTTGATAATACCGGGCTAGATGGACAATAGTGTGGCTCAATATAATGTAGCTTCCTATGTATCTACATATACAATGCCCTCTCTTTCTTCTCTCCACCATGTGTATACATTGGCTAAAATGGTGGGGGGAGGGTTGGATTCAATTTGTGCCAATGGATTTTGGTTTCTTCCTGCCTAATTCTGCTCCCTTCCTCCTCTGTGCTTACCAAGTGATGAATAAGGATAACTTACCCAGAATTCCATCACTGACATTGGAAAAGTCCTCATTAAGCACGTAGCCTACAGAGTCAGAACCATCCCTCCCTCTCTCACAAATAGCTAAGATCTCCTTTAAAACTCAAAAGGCTTCTAAATTCTTAAAGAGCTTTTGTAAAGTAATTAACTGAGCTGTACCTGTAATGGAAATCACATCCTGGTGTCTCTTTTCCCTTCCTATAAAGGACACAAAACATTCTCCCAAGCATTCTCTTTGGCTTAGAGTACCAAACGTTCTTATGTTCAGAGAGCTTAAGAAGATTAAGCCAATAATTAAATTAATGCCAGTAAGGCTGAAATCAAAGGAGCATTTATATGACTACTGCCAGTGTGCTCACATAGGGTGATGATAAGAGCAATGTGAAATGGACAGAAAATTAGATATTTTGTGTGCGTACACACACAGCTCAGTAGAAGTGCGATGAACACCATTTCTTCTCCAAATTACACAGCAAAGATATTTCTGTTCCTCCAACATGTGATTGTAACCTGGAGCAACCAATTCCACAAAGCAAAGCTTGGAAATATTATTATTTTTGGTCACTTGCTAAATGATTCTGGGAGATGAAGTCCAACTTCTATGGTGCTTACTTTCTGACTTAGGCCCTGTGGCCTGAACCATCAGCACAAAGGAAGCAATATGCCATGTGAAGGAATGCATATAAGAAACCCTCCCAGCATTTCTTCTAGCTCTATCAATTTAGTAAAATGCCTAAAAATGCAGAACCAGCAGACTTCAGGTATTGGACTCCACCATTTAACTTATCTTCTGGAGCTGGAAGATTCAGACACATTTCTAGGATTTTATGACTCCTGATGATGAGTCCAAGGAAGAATAATAATAATAATAATAATAATAATAATAATAATAATAATAATAATAATAATAATAAAAATGTATTTATATCCCACCTCTCCCCATGGATTGAGGCGGCACTATAACAATACATTAAAAGCATTAAAACATAACCAATCCTCCCCACCCATAGGGAATAATGTTATTAATGCAACTGAATGTAACTGCATTATAAAAGTAACTGGAGGAGATATACACTACAAAAATAAATGCACATAACTCCATTACAGGTTTAAATGCAAGTAACCACATTACAAATGCAAATGTAGATAACTACATTATAAAAGTAACTTTCCATGATAATAAGACTAAAGTAAGTGCAGGTAACTACATTGTAAAAGTAAATGGAGGGTTTAACATTACAAAAATATATGAATGTAACCACATTACAAATGTCTCTGAAGGTAACTACATCACAAAAGTAACTACAGGGAATACTGTTATTAATGCAACTGAATATAACTGCATTACAAAAGTAACTGGAGGGATTTCCTCTACAAAAATAAATGCACATAACTACATTACAGGTTTAAATGCAAGTAGCCACATTACAGAAGTAACTTTAGGTAACGAGACTAGAAAAATAAATGCAAATGTAACTCTGTTGCAAACATAAATTGCAGAAGTGAGGCTATTTGGAGTGCTGTAATTAATTAATTGACTGATTGGAGGATTGTCAAAAAGGCGTGGGAACAGCTTCTTTAAAAATGTTCCAGTTTTTCTTTCCTCCTGTCACTTTCCCCTTTGGTTGTCAGCTTATTTCAGCTGTGGCAAATTGAGCTCAAATGGCAAAAGTGGTTTGTACTCAGTTGCCTCAGTGGGGAGAGAAGAAAGGAGGGGATAGAATCTTCCCCTTCCCAGTAAACTCAGCCAAAGGTAAAGAGTTACAGCCTCTCTTAACTTGTAGATTCTTTCTCATTAACATCTCTTGTCATCTTGACCACACTCTGACATTGCTTGGCCATGTTTGTCCTGGTATCTATCTGTGAAATGCTAGAGGGTATCCAAGTAATAACTAGGCACTAAACTAAAAATCAGTTTCAAAATGCATCACATCCTGTTTATAACAGAAACATCTAAGTCAGCTAAATTTCTCCCAGAACCAAAGCATCTCAAGGAATGCAACAGTTAGTTATTTTTTTTTAAATGTAAGGGGCACTTATCCATGGGCTGTAATGAAACAGAAACAAGAAGAAAAACAACTGGAGGCATACAAGAATATTTTCAAATGAACAAAGATGTTTGTGCTCAGTGAAACCATTTATTAAACCATAGCTGCCAGCACTTCATTTGGTTGTGTTTATTTGTCTTTTTTCTCTGCCTTTTTATTCATCCATTCATTTATTTGCTTTCACTCTTTGCACTTTGCATTACATGTGGTATGCACACAGGCGTACACAGATCAGCACCTGTGTGTTACAGTCCTTAATATTTTGATGCACCTCTTACAATTCTTATTGCCATTTTAAGATTTCCTATTGATTATCCTGAGATTAAGGAGATGTATTCAATTTGTGCTTGGCTTTAAAATGATGCTGAGTGGGATGGAGAAAGGAATGCACACCTTTATGTTCAGCTTGAAGGGGCAACTCAAGCATTTCAGGTCCTTAGTCAGGGGTGAGGAACTTCTGACTGTCCATTTCTTTTGGTCTACAACCCTCATCCATTCCTTACTATCTAGTATTTCACAGATGAAAACTGGGACATGTGGCCACTAGGGTTACCAGTTTAGTATTGTCCAAGGTCCTGAAGTTTCTGTTTTCCTGTTTGGAAATTAAAACAGAGATCTTAGTTAAAGGGCTTCTCCCAAATCAAGAACACATGAGAGGAAATTATTCATTCTCCTTTATTTAGGAAGATGGGGCAAGGAGCATTTAATCGATCTTATTTGTTTCTAGCCAGAAAGTGGACGCAGATCTGCTGTTCTACTAGGTGAGCTAGAAATCTGTGCACTTCCATTTCCTTTTCTGAAGAACTGAGTCTTCCTCCCCCCCCCCAAAAAAAAAAAATGGGATAACATGAATCCTCATCTTCCACCTGGAGATGACCCATGAGAACTGGAGACTCAGGGCCATGCTCTGAGACCTGACAACTCTAGTGTCCAGGAAACACCTGAATGCTGCCAAGGTGCCAAAAGTTATTAAGGAAGAAATGAAAACCCAGGAGAAGCTGGAGAAGTTTGATTTTGCCTGAGTCTAGTGCAATGAGCAAGATTATGCCCCCTCCTGTCCTCTGCCTTCACTCACTGTCAGGTAGCCCTCCATATTTCAGTTATGAGACATGTAGTAGGAGTTAATTAACTGCTTGCTTGTAACAAGGTATGGGAACCAGAGATCGTTAGGTAAACAAAGCTAGGAATGTAGTGATAAGCACTGCCAAGCTGAAGCCAGCACTTCAAGATCTCTTGCGGGAGGAATGAGAAACTATTTGCTTCTAATGTTTGGATTTCGCCAATTGCCTTCAGTTCGCTCACTGAAGTCCTGTACTATGCATCACACTCTTAAAAAATAGTTTATTAGCACTGTTACATTTGTGTGCATGAATTCGGTTCCTGACAGATTTAATCACCAAATGCCCACCCAAATAAAAAAGGTCTTTACCTGCAAGTGGAAGGAAAAACAGGGAGGGGTTCAGCTGAGTTTCCTATGACACAAAATTCTACAGCTTGGGAGCAGCACTGAGAAGGCACTCTGCTGTATCCTTAATATGCCTGTGTTGGTGATGGGACAAAGAGGAAGACCTCATGAAACTTAGTTCAGCTTCTCATAGTCACTGATGAGGAGGATGATAATATTATTGTTCTTGTAAATATCATTTAATAATATATGTTTTGATATTTCTTATTCTTCTCCAATAATGGACCTGAAGGATTTTTTTTTCCAGGTGAAAAATTTCATAATGAAGGTTTCAGAAGAATCTGTAGGATACTTGTGAAGCAGATACTTAGAAACTTCCAGTTGACCAGGCTCTGCTTTCATGTATTTTAGGCCTGGAAGGGATATAAAATGAAAGCAGTTGGTTGTTTTGAATCCAATGCGCAGATAATATTGTCCATACTTGCATTGAAATTGTATCTGTGAGTAAATTCAACACTTATTCAGGGGCCCACAGTTCCCCTCAGAAGTAGCAGCAGCACTGGTTCCTACTGTCTTTTGCTTTGATTCACTTTTCCCAGCAGGTATCCCCCCTCCTCCTATTCTTGTTCTTGAAATGACAGACTATGCCAAGTGGAGAAAAACAAATGTCTCTGTTCCCCAGTCTCACACAGTCCTAGTTTAACTGGATAAACATATTATCCTTGTTTTAGAGAAGGGTATTAAAGATGGGGCAAGGCCAGCTGGCCCAGGAGAATGCTCTCTGATATTGCTCCACTTCTGATTATCTCCAGAGAATTGCACAATTTTTTATAATATAAGCATAGATAAAATGAAATCAATGTCCATTATTTACAATTTATCCGCATTATCCTTACCACAATGGGGAATGAGGATTGCAGCCTTTGCCATCACACTGTGGATTTAAGCCCCTCCATGGGAATTCCAGGACCCAGTAAAGGATATTCTTCTCAACTCCCTGTGTATAAATTGATTATCAATTTCAAATCCATGTTTAGGACCCTATTTTCAAGCCTCCTTTGAAAATGGGAGTTGTATATATTTAGCTTGGAGAAGAGAAGACTGATATGTGTTATGATAACCATCTCTAAATATTTGAAGGGATGTCATGTAGAAGATGGAAGAGGCAAATACTGGAGAGCACCTCAAGTGCTCAGTGGATGGTATATTTTTATTTTATTTTAGAACAACTCCAACTCATTTTGGCCTATGTATATATTTTAACAGCATTCTCAGGGGCAATATGCCATCTATTAGCAGAAACTTCTGGAGATGAAAATCTCATTCCATCTGCTGGACTGACAATATTGTGTGATGTGTTTGTTCTAAAACACACACACACACACACACACCATCCACTGAGCACCTGGAGATATATCTTCCCTTTTTTCCTTAGATGAAGAGGATGGAGAAAGATTATTTTCTGTTTTCCAGAGCCAGTGGAGCTTCAAAAACTTGCATGATGGCTTTTGTGCTTCTTTAGTTCATCCAATAAAGGTACCCCTGTTTTGTGGATTTTACATTTCACTGCATTTGGTCACATGGCCAGCAGAGCTACCCGAATACATTTTCTTAAAAGGATAGTTTTTCACTGAGACTAAGTGGTTAAAAAGTGTGTACCAATAACAGCTACCAACTTCACTCGCCTAGCCTGATGAATGCAACCGTGAAGACTCAGCAGAAAGCCATTACAAAATTGGCCAATATATACTGATGCCATATGTAATGAAAAGGAATAATGTAAGTCTGTTCAAAAGGATCATTAATTTGAATGGGAAAAATCTGGGATTTTTTTTTTTTTTTTGGAGGGGGGGAATATTCAAAAATTCATACAAATTAGATCTTTCTAAACTTCACAAAAGACTTCCTCAGGGTTTAGGTGTTCACTGGTTTGTTGATATGGACCTATTATAAGTCCCAACCAGAGGAGAGTCAGTTAATGACTTGGATTTACCTACATGTTGACTAACCCTTTGACTACTGATTAAGTGGGTCTAGATGAGCCTAATAAAAAGGATGCCAGCCATGAACTGACAGAGCTATCGTGATCCTGAGATTATCCTTGGAAACACGGCCATGGCAACTATGACGATGAGCCCCTGTACTTCCACATTCACCACTAAGAGATAAATAGGATTGATAGGGCTATGACTGTGTGGTTGGGGCCAGTGAGCTTCTCCCCAACCTTCTCATTGTGTGAAAGTAACTGTGGGAGAGGAGAGTGCTATATTGTACCACAGGGCATTTCAAAATCAGCTTGTGTAGACATAACTTTGATCATCCACTAGATAGGCTACTGAAGAGATGACTTGTATGCTCATCTGTGCCTTTCTTCATCCTCCTGTATCCTAGAGCTTGTGCAGATGAGACATTTCTGGGTAAATAGAGCTCCGGGAGAGTTCACTTGACTTTTTATAGTTTAATTTATTAGAATGTGATCCCAGCATAATTTGGACAAGAGAGGTCATTTCTCCACCTTGTATCCATTAGCGAAGTACTACAGAACTCGAGAGGCACATAATTATGCAGTTCTGTGAGAGGTTTATGAAATTTCATTAGGGAGGTATTTTACTAACCTTGACGGCTTTGGCTGTTTTTTTAAATATTTATTTAAAAATGTGCTGATCACCTCTTTAAGATACCAAAGGAAGTGTTGAGGTGGGGGGTGAGCAAAAAAGTACCCTTTGGTCCAGATGCAACCTAATGACAAATTGAAAATGACAGGAGCATTTTAGAAATAACTTATCAGGTAGGCTAGGTGAGATGAAATATGCAAATATTTTAAGAGCTGCAAAATGTATAATGCAAATGAGAATCAAACTTGCCCAAGAGCCCAAGCAAACGGAGCATGCAAATGATTTATTATGTTTTCTGCACTGCTGCTTTTTTTGGAGGGGGGGCGGAATCTGGCCATTGGAAATATGGTGATTGGATTTCAGCTGCTGCTGCTGTTGCTGCATACCACACAGACACACACAGACACACACATATACACACTATGAAGATGATGCTAGCAAAATTGAAGAAAATGTAGTGCCAAGAAATATGACACCATGTCCTTTCAGTTGATGAATGGCTCCAAATCCTATTTCCCACCAACAACATGGGGGCCTTTTCCTCTTTTTCCCATAGGATGGTATCCCTTTTACACAAGGACTTTATGCAGCACAAGGTGTGGAAAAATGAGACCCAGAGCCGTTTTCATTCCTGCTTCCTCTCAGGACACTTAATCTGGAGTTTACCCAGGAAAACTGAACCATAAGTAATTCAGGTGGGAGAAAAGGATACACTTCACCCAGTTCATAGGTAAACTAAGGCCCTTTTCACATGGCATTTGCAGTGTGAAAGGGCCTCTGGAGCATCACGCAATTGCAAGGAGCATTTCAGATGATGTCCTCACAATCGCATGATGCTGCCAGGGCTGGCAGGTGCTGATCATGCACTATTTCATTTTCAGCTTGTAGCCAAAAATGGTGCATGATCACACATTGCTTTGGGGCCCCAGCAAACTTACCTTCTGCGTGGATCTCCAGAGACACGGCGCTCATGCTTCTTCCCCAAGTGAAAATACCCAACTGGGAAAATACCTGGTTGTGCTGCGGAAAGAAGAAGTGGAGCACTCATACTGCCTGCCAGCCGTGTATCCTGCTGAGCCGAAGCAGCGGGGATGTGAGAGCCTCTCGCAAGAGACTGCTCGCATGATCCCCGCACCAGGAAGAGGTAGGATGCAGAAAGGGCCTATGGAATAACCTTGCACAAAATGGAGGGGTGGTCACCATCTTCAATGAATTTAAAGGAGGTTGAGACAAATACGTAGGACAGAAATTCTTAAACTTTTCTTTACCAGGGCACCCTGTAACTATAAGTTGTTGCCTGAGGACCCACAAGACTTAACTCAAGATTTAACTATTTAAATTTAGTTTTAGGGAATAGGATTCAAATTCCTGTTCAGACACTGGCTGACCTTGGGCAAGTCACATTCTCTAAGCCTCAGAAGAAGGCAAAAGCAATCCTTCTCTGAGCAAATCTTGACAGATTTGAAACGATTTGAAGGCGGACAGCCATCAAGTGCCGCTGACAGCGGGAGGTTCTTTCTAGCCATTATGTCTCTCTCCTTTGAAAATTGACTTATGGTGACTCTAAGGTAAACCTATCATGGGTGTTTCTTGGCAAGATTTGTTGCCTCTGCCTTTCTCTCAGGCTGAGGGAATGTGACTTGCCTGAGGTTACCCAGTGGGTTTCCATGGCCAAGTGGGGATTCAAACTCTGGTCTCCAGACTCACATGCACTTGCCATCATGTCCCTTTCATCAAGGATGTGGCAGCAAGGGGAATATGGGCGCCTGAACCTGCTGTCTTGTTTGCAAATGAGGGAACAGTCTGGGTGTGCACACATGCCTGCTGCCATGTCTTTTTCATCAAGGGCTGCAGACAAGAGAGCAGTTGGAGTGCACACACACACACACCTGCAAATGTGTCTGTCAGTGCCCAGACCCCATGCTGTGGTATCCCTGATGAAAGGCAACAACACACATTCTTGCTGCCATGTTCCTGTTGGTTCCACTGCTGTTGATGTCCAGCACCAGGACTTTGTGGATCTCCTGTGAGGGCTCCACAGACCCCCAGGGGTCCCTGGGCCCCAGGTTAAGAACCACTGTTATAGGGGATAAGGCTGTCAACATGGCTACTGGCCTTAATGGCTACTAGCTACTGTCAGCAGCGGTATGTCTCTCCACATCAGTTGCTGCAAAACAAATGAAACAGTGCTACTGTCCTTATGTCCTGGATGAACACTTCCTACAGATATCTGACAGTCAGAACTTGGAAGAAATACTTTTGGGGAATGTAGAAAGCCACCGTGGTGTAGCAGTTTGGGTTTGAGGCTATGACTCTAGAAAGAAGGTTTCAAATCCCTGCTCTATTAGCATACACATTACACACAGTATGTCTTGTTTCAAGGAAGAACAGCCTTTCTTCCCGTGTAGCCACAGCACACACCTCCCCATCTTTGAGCACTTTGCCCTGTTTTCCACAGAACTCAACCTTAAACCCAGATTCTGTCAGCTGCCCCACAGATAACAGACAGAAATCAAGAGAGGGCACATACAAAACATTTTTCAAACACATATCAAATTGGTGTTCCCTGATTGAGAGGCAGTTTGGTTGAAGAGAGCAACCAAACTGCCTCTCAATCAGGGAACACCAATTCTTGAGGACTTGACATGCTCAACTGTGGAAACCCAGTGGGTGACCTTGGCCAAGCCACACTCTCTCAGCTTCAGCAGAAGGCAATGCAACCCCAAATTTTGCCAAGAAAGCCCCATGATAGGTTTGCCTTAGGGTCACCACAAGTAAGAAATGACTTGAAGGCACACAATCAACAACAAGATACCAGAATCCATTGCTCATGCTCTGTGAGTTACGGTCTAAAAGGCAACCTTTTCCAGCCTTGGTTCAGGGGCGGGGGGAGGTTAGCATTGGGGAAGCTACACCAGTCTGTGATTAAGCCACTGAGGTATATCATACTATGAGAAACAAGTTATGTGATGAAGTACAAGTCTAAGATATGGGATAGTGCTATAGGTGCGTACAAAAAACCCTAGATTTTGCTTCTTAGAGAAATGTAGTTCAGACGGAATAGTTTGTCCATTCAGATTCTAAGCAGTGAACATTGGCTATCTGCTCCCATCCTGTGGAAGCTCTTTCACTGCCAATGCTAGGATAAAACAGGAGAATTTTAAGTCACGTGCATTCTGATTCTAGTAAATTAATTCATTCTCTTTAACTTTGAATTTAGAAACTTAGTGCATTAGCCATCCATGTCACATAACATTTTGTTTACTTTTATTCACAGCAAAATAAAAAGGCAACTACCCACATCTGAAGGTCAAACTAGATATGGGGGGGGGCGGAGAGAATTCTACTATTAGCTTATTCTCTCCCTGCCTCCCCAACAGGATTTCCTCAGAGATACATGCTTAAGCAATCAGACTTGCAAATAAAATTCTCTGTATTTACCTTCGCATGACTAATCATAGAATGAAATGCACTAAACAGGGGATACATAGTTGTATACGCAAACTTCTATATAGTGAGGTGATGAAAATCACATGCTATGACAAACAGACATCTTTCACTACCTGGATGAGCAGTTATGCCAAAAAAAGTTGTTCAAAATCTACTACCTAGTTTGGCTGTCAGCCCCTCTATTTTCCAAGTGACTTCAACCTTACATCCCCCCTCAGCACGTATAGTCAGAAGGGGATCAGTATAGGAAAAGATACCACTCCACTGGTTAGACATCACATACACCATGGAGAACTCAATATTTCTGTGGATGTGGGAAGAAGCATTGATAGTGGTATTCCTGCTTGCATTTAAGGGCCTAACCAGGGGATTTGCCAGATGTAGCTTTGGGTCTCCTTTCCCTTAGAAGGCTTACAACTTGGGCCCTTAAGATCTGGCCTAAAAACAAAATAGTTTCCCTCTAATTACTTTCAATGGAATGGAAAATTAAAAAGAAGGGGGAAAAACCCTGAGTAGATAACTGAACTAAAGCCTCCACATGCAACTCCTACTGTGGCTGGTTAATGCTGGAAGGGTTTTGGATGTAGCAGCTATTCTGCCATTGATTTCCCCATCCCACTTCTCATAGGTCGATGTTTAGGATTGCTCTGCTCAATATGAAAAAAAAAATGAATTAATTACATTAGAAGTGTTTAGGCGGATGTTCATTACTGAGCACAAACCTTCCCAGAAATAGTCTTGTTTACAAAACTGCAGTGAAAAAAAGATAAAAGAAATATTTTGGAAATTCAGTTCAAAGTAGTTAATTGCAAAACTAACTCAGAAACAGTAATGATCAAAAGAATGGAAAGTAAACAGAAACTGGGAATATAGCCTGTTTCACACCTTGGGAAGATTTTAAAGTGTTTTATTCTTTAAAAAATCATGTTTAAAGATTTCTTTCAAGTTAATCAAAGTTCAAGGAATAACAGCATATAGTGTAAGAATACAAATCAGAATGGAATCAAGAGCTCATCAAAGTTTGACTTCTTTCTATAACACTTTATGCTATGAGTTTTCCTTAAACTGTGCTCTTACAAATTTTGAAGGTTATTTTTCAAGTCTTTGAATTAATTTGTCACTCAAATAAAATATAGTTATGTGTGCACCCAGTAAAGGAGCCCTGGTGGCACAGTGGTTAAAGGCCAGGACTGCAGCCACGAGGTGGTAAGTTCGATCCTGCTTGTCTTCAGGTTGACTCAGCCTTCCATCCTTCCGCAGCTCGATAAAATGAGTACCCATCTTGCTGGGGGCAATTAGCTAACACATTGTAAACTCCTTAGAGAGCACTTAGCTGATAAGTGGTATTGAAATACACATGCTATTGCTAGTAGATGTTATAAGGGCAGGATCTCTCGGGAGGGGATGAAAGAATGGAATATTGGAGTGAGTGGGGACTGATAGAATGTCTAAGGGGATCTTGAAAAGGCTGGTGTAGGACAGTTCATTGGGAATGACCGTGGACTCTTTCAGAGTGAGGTTTACAGATTAGTAGGATTTAGTTTGAGTGGTTAGGAGAGCAGTTCAGGGTCAGAGATAGAACAGAGTTAAAGGGTTAGAGCTAACTAGGGCCATTTCCGCACTAGACTGTTATAGTGCTCTTATTCCACTTTCAAAATCCTGTGGAATTCTGGGGTTTGTAGTTTCCTGAAGCCAAAAGACCTCTCTGGCTGAGAATTCTAGATACCCCTCCCTAAACTGCAAGCCCCAGGTTTCCATAGGATGTTGAAAGTGGAATAGTAGCACCATAACAGTCTAGTGTGGAAATGGTCTGGGATATGAGTGAATGACATGTGTTAGAGTTCACATTAGTCAAGATTTGCATGTATTCAGTAATCTGTGATGTTATGCTCAATATCTGTTTAATGAATTGTTATTTTTATATTTTATGCTTGTGCTTCTGAGAATGCTACATATTGGAAAGCTTGAGTTGAGACACGGTGTTTGTGGTGGCAGCAGTTCATACAGGTTGGTAGTGTCCAGTAGGGAGATAAGATTAATAAAGTCTCACACAGGAACCATGAGGGCATCTGAAAAGTCCCCACATTTGATGTCATAGTAGTGGGGTGGGAGGAGATCCTCACATTGGTGGCAGAAGGGAAGGTAAGTAGAAGCTTTCACAGAAAGGGACATGGTCATCTGAAGAAAACTGGTGGGTCATATTGAGACACCAGGAGACCTAGGGTTTCCTTTAAAAGATACATACCATTTGCAGCTTCCCATGGCCTTGTGGGCTGGGGCACTTCCTTTAAGCTGGTGTGGGCCATTTGCATGAGTAGGCAACAGATTCTTCTGCTTTGGTATTTTTTACCTCTTGGCAAAGCCATATCAGGCCAGATGTTGCTGGAAATGTGAGACAGCACCTTTAGCATGCCTGCACTCAGTAGTTGCTAGTTTGCATGTCTCTCTAAGAGTTTAGACATAGTATTTCCTATTTCTTGGTCTTAGCCACAGACTCTCTCTTTCTGCAACAATTAGTCTGCTGTTATTCTCAATTTGTTTCCCTTTTCATATCTGCAGTGTTCTCTCTCTCCTTCATGTACAAAAATCTCATATCACAGAGACTCTCATCATGAATAAGTTATGAAATCTTTAGAATTTACAGATGAATCAGCCCCATTTTTTTCCATCAAAGAAGACTAAGCCTGCTTTATTTCTCTTGTGTGGTGGCTGTCATATGGGACTAGTTGTTGCTCATTTTCTGCCTGCAAATACTAGTTACTTATTTTCTTGCAGAATATACTACAACCTCTCACATATCCGAACAAAAAAAGCCAAAGTCACAAGCAAATATAAAGTAATTAGATATCTACTTCCAGTTTAGGATTTTTAAAAAGATTATTATTGTAGGAAGGCATTCATTCCATTCTTTTTCAAAAGCAATGCTTCTGGATGGTGACCATAAGGGGGCTTTGGAGGTCTAGGAGCCTGCATGTAAGCCATGAACCACCGTTTACCCACCCCTCTTTGAGCAGACTGTGCAAATCACTGTAAGCATGTAGTCCTTGGAAGCTTCAGAAGGGATGAATTAACACATTCCAGAAGGCAAAGCAGAAGAGAGCAAAGGTAGTTGTTCTCTTCTGACTGAGCAAGAAGTTCCAACCATTGTATATGCTAGAGTAATTACTGTTGGGTTTCTTTGAGTGTACTTATTTGAGTGTCTATGACAGGTGACAAATTTCTTGTGGGCCCTTAGCAGTAACTGAATCTCAAGTTGGGGAACATGGGTGTTTAAAAGATGCTTCTTCTCTCTATAAAAATAAATCTTTTTTCAGTTTACCATAAATGACATCCATGGTAATCTTTTTCCCTTGGACAAGAGTGCTGGCCTCCCACTAGTAAGATAACAATTCATGGCTCTTCTGTGATCTTGAAGAACTGATGTGACAACAGAAGTCCAACAACCTCTCTATCATGATTCCACTTACATTCTTTCACTGTGCTTTGTTTTTATCAAGTTGGAAGAAGTGGGCTTAAATTCTATTCTTTATATCAATTAACAGACCATTAAATAAATGGATTTTACCTATGTATTGACTCATTATTCATCATTTGACCGAGGTGGGGGGGAGAGTGTCTACTCTAGCTGGAGCTAAACCAACAGGATTCTTTTCTTTTCTTTCAGCATGAAAATTTGTGGATGACTCCACAATTCATATAAAACAAGTTTAATCCATTAAGGTTAAACAATTCTTTAGTTCCTTGGCTGCTATTACATTGAATAATTATAGTGCTATGATTCCACTTTAACTGCCAACCCATGGAATCTTGTGGTTTGTAGCCTGGTGAGGTACTAGCACTCTGTGACAGAGAGTTATAGCACCGTTCCCTAAACTGCAGACTCCAGGATTCTGTAGTATGTACCATGGCAATTAAAATGGAATCACTGTTTTAAAATCATGATGTGAGTTAAGTGGAATACCCTAAAGGCTCTCATCTGATCTTGGACGCTAAACAGGGTCAGCCTTGGTCAGTATTTCGATGGGATACTGCCAACAAATCCCAGGGACTGTAAGCTATATTTCAGAGGAGGAACTGGCAAAACCACCTCTGAGTATTCATTGCCTGAGAGAACCCTATATAATTCATGGGGTGCCATGTCTTGGATAACTTGAGCTTCACAAACTTCACTCAGAGTTAAACAGCAGTGTTTATTCGTAGCAGAGCAAGCAACACAGCAATCTTCTTGTGAAGTGGGTGAGACTACAGAATACACGATGGTTACAAGTTTTACACCTTGTCATACATATTCAGGCTCACAAAGCTGTGATTGCAGAAGAGCATAAATCTGACATCATCCCACCAGTTTAGACATTTTCCTAGATTCTGAATTGTTTATACATCTTTCAACGTCTTGAGGCAGGAACAAGTTCCCATCTTCTTATCTTTGAGCTTTGCCAGTTCCCATAACACCTTTCCAATACTTTTGTTTTCTCCCCTCTGATCTTCTCCCTCTTGCCCTGGATACATTATAGCAGCAAATAATAGAGAAATTAACCATTTGTTGTTCAGGAAAACCTTAGCAAGCTTCAACCAGATACATAGGCCCTTTTTGCAGGACATTTTCATCCTACAATTGGCATGGGGAAGGACGGGACCACAATGACAGTTGCACATGACATTGTCATGGTCCTTTCCTTCTCCCATCCCCAGACAGTGCAATCATGGAGTAAATCATTGATGGGTTTTCCTCATCACTGACCCATGGTCACACCACCATCCTGCACTTACCTGGTGTGTGGAGGGTCCGGAAGCACAACGGCTGCATTTCCTGCCCCAGGGCAGGCTGAGAATGTATCTGGCTGTGCTGCGGCAGAAAAAGGCAAGGCCGTTGTGCTTCCTGGGTTGTGTAGGCAGCCAGTGCACTCCCATCATGTTCTCCTCCCAGTAGAACTCCTCCCAGGACACTGCTGGGAGTAGGATGCAGAAAGGGCCCAATTGGCAATAGATACTTTATAGCATTCTAACAGACTTTAGGAAAGCCTAAGCTAGCAAATCTATTTTAATACATGTTCTAATACCCATCCAACAAATGCTTATGACAGGAGCCATGCATCCTAACAGGAGGTCACATAAGTCGACAGATGACTTGAAGGCACATACACACACTTATGTGTGCGCACATGTGCACACACTCAGAGTGCTATAACTGTGTTGCATGAAAGGGGTAGGACTTTCCTAGTCCTGGCACCACTGGGCTAATGAGACCACTAAGTGACTAGAATTAGCCTACAGATTGCTGGTTGTTTAGCATTGTTTAGAAGCATCACCCAGAAATATTCTCTCTGGAGAAGAAAGAAAACAACCCAATGGTCTGTGACAGTAATGCTGATAATATACAACAGGAGAAAAGTAATTCACACTATAATAACAAGCAGTAAAACCAACTATATGTAAACCAATATCAGAATAGCAGCAACATTGCAAGGATTCAATTTAAAATGGTGTCAAGCTTGCTGTGAGTGTTATGAAAAGTGAATTTGTTTCTGTCGGACTGGTTGTCTGTCCTCGGAGCACAACCTTTCCATTTCCTCATCTAAAACAATGGTTTTGACTCAGAGAAGGACAGCAGAGCAGTAAGGGAGCTGTTTGCACAAAGAAAGGGTGCGGGTGAGAAGGTCAACATTTATTTTGTAATCTTCCAAAAGACTTTTTTTTTCTTATCCAAGGAAAGTGCTATTTCTTTCCTCCCAGAGGTTCAACAGAGCTTTTCTGATGAATTCTGACATGTTTATTTCCCATTTCTTCAGTTATACTTAAGAATGTCCTATAAATGTAAAAATTCAAACATCTACTCTCCTATGATGGTGCAAGAAATTACTCTTTCATTGCTGTTGCGGGGGGCTGTTTTGTTTTTTAGGGGATTTTTTATGCTCATTTCATTATTCATTTTATGAGAATCAGTGAATGAAATAAAAACAGTAACAGCATACCAACAGGGAAGCGTACAACACAGCCCAAGTTCTTTAGTGAACCTCTATAGCATCCTATGTAGTATTTCTTAGTACATGTCACAGCAGTAACTAAAAGGCCCCCAGAACATTGATTCATGAACATGGACTGACTATGGTCTGTTTAGACAGCAATAACTCATATTTTGGAGAGCCAGCAGGTGCAGAGGTTTGAACATTGAACTATGATCCTGGAGACCAGGATGTGATTACCTGCTCAGCCATAAAGTCCCATTGGGCGATCTTGGGTGTGTTACATGCCCTCAGCCACAGAAACCCCATAATAGGATCACCTTAGGGTCTCCTTAATTTGGAAATAATTTGAAGGCACACAACAATGACATCATTAACAACATATATTTTGAGTGTCATTGTTATTTTTCAAATCAGTAGAATTTAGGATTGCCAAGTTAGGAGTCTCCTAGACCCTGAGATTTCAGGTTGAAACCTGAGACCTAGAGATTTCCCTCTTATGATGTCACAGGGCTTAAGTCCATGTGATGTCAGAAGGGCAGTCTCTAGTTAGTTCATTTAGCTAGACAGAGGATGTCATTCAAATAAGAAAAACCATCAATTCTAACCAATAAAGAACATGTGTAGGCACACATGCTGTTCAAGTCAACACTTTCACCCTGTGACTCTTCTTCCTTATCCTAAAAATTTGAAATGAGGGGCCAGGCCTTGAGATCAAGTAGAACATCTTTTGATCATTCTTATTTTAAAGAGTGATTCCACTAAGATAACTAAAATTTTGAGGGAGTAGAAAGTGGGAAAATGACACCAGGAAACACAGGTGAGCATCCTGTCAGTGACTTACTTGCAAGTAAATGTAGCTTATGCACACCCAAGTCCCTTTTTGGATAGGCTGCAGAGGTTTATTTTCTTGCCATTTGTCCAAAAACCTCACATGCCAAGCTGTTGTCAATCCTACAGAGGAAGGGGATGGTGGAGGAAGGTGACACATATCATGAAGATCCAGCTGCTCTGACTTCCTGAGGGAAGGAAACTTCAGGTGCACTCCATCAAGAGTGTGACCCTTTTCTTCTTCCCAGATCAAGCTAAGATCAGGTGCTTCTCTATGGTCTCAGCTTCTTTCCCCTCCTCTAATGGTAAGTGACAGCAGCAGGTAACTCTTCTGGGTCTCAAGAATTGCCTGGTAGTTGGGGGACATGGAACACTAAGTGCAGAGCTAAACACACATGTGGGATCTCAGCCATAGCTTGGCAACATTAAGTTGAAAACTTTTCCATTCTCACTTCCTTTCACTGCAGAAAATATCTTTAGTAAGGTTCCTTAGATATGGATGCATTTTTTTTAAGGATAAGAAATTCTCTTTGTCCTGCATTAGAGGTTTTTCTTTTTTTAAATTAACTTCAAATTTATTTTATTCCAAATTTTGAGAAGAAAGAGATTGTACATCAGTGGGGCAGTTGGACAGTTCTGGGTTTTAGTGTGAATGGAAAAAGAGCTATCCAAGGCGTTGAATCTTCTCCCTAAAATAGTTTCAGCAATTTGAATAGTGCTATAATCACATTGTAAGAGTGTAGGTGTGGAAATGGCCTTATTCTCCATCACATCCAATATGGAGAATTCTGCTTTAATCCAAGACAACTAGGCTTTGAGTAAAGAACCAAGTGAGCAATATAAACATTGTTGACTTCAGTTATTAACTTAACTGATGACTTAGAGGGCTGTATCACACCAGGCTCTTCTCCTGCTTGTGGGCCTGGGTGGGTTCCTGATCAGAGTAGACAAAGCTTCTAGCTTCAGACTTAACTAATCGCTGGCAAATGAAAGTCAGTAGCTACTGATCTATCTGTCTTATCAGTCCCAATGCTGGTTTACATCTGCCAGCAAGTCTGAAGCTACAGGAAAGAAAGAATTGATATGTCAAAGAAATAAATACTTTTTTAAAACTGTAAAACATTTTTCCACTTACATTTCCAGGTGTATGTGTGTTAGAGACAGAATGAGATAAGAGAGTGAAAAAGAGAGAGAGAGACTCCAGGATATGGCTGGAAAAACAGGAAAGGTGTCAACTATGAGCAAAGTTCTGGCTTCTCTGACAAGCCCAGGTTGCGGGGTGGGGGATCATTTGGCAATGGATTTTTTTTCTATAGTGAAAAAAAAAAGTTAAACATTTTCTCGATTACTTTGAACAGAAAACAGTCTGAAATTTTCACCCCTTCTCCTTCTCCCCTGATAACTGGAGATGGACTGATATTTCCCCACCCACAATAGACCACCAAGAATTGGTATAAAAATGCAATTGAACTTCTGCACAGGAAATCATAGTACTACAGAAGCAGGAAAGGAGATCATTAACAGATTGTGTGTGTGTGTCTATCTGTGTGTATGGCCATTTCCGCACTACAGTCTTATAGCGCAATGATTCCACTTTCAACCTCCTATGGAATACTGGGGTTTGCAGTTTTGGGAGGGGCCAGCCAGAAACGGCCTACTTCTGTTAATAAAAGAAAACACTTTCCAAACAATCTCCCACTAGGAGAACAACAGAAGAGAAATGATGTCATGTGATAGGCCCCAACCAAAGGTGCTATTATGCTGATGCAATTGTGTCTTCCCTGCCTTGTGTGATAAAGCCCATAAACTTATCACACTACACTATTATAGCACCATATTCCACTTTATCTACAATGGAAATATCCTATGGAATCTCGGAATTTGCAGTTCTGGGAGGGGAATTTAAAATTCTCAGCCAGAGAGCAATTTGGCCTCACTAAACTACAAACCCCAGAATTCCACAGCATGTTGTCACATCAGTTAAAGTGGAATATAGAGCTATAACAGTATAGTGTGATAAGAATATTAATTCCAAAGAAATATTAATGCAGAACAGCCAAGTTGAGTTCACTGCTTCAGTCAAAAACAATACGTTTAATTAAGCTGCCTCTTTTGTTGGCGAATTTCCAATTCATAATTTCACTGATTTTAATCCACTTGTTCCTACCACTGCACTTCCATCCAAATCACTTACTTAACAATGAAGAGGTTTCTGGATCACAGTTTTCCAGGGAGGAAATCTATTGTTACATTCTTTGTTTTTTAAAAAGCAGGAGATAGTGACAAAGAAGCAACATCACATTATGAGACCAGGAGCTAAATGAAGGCTTCTTGTGTGCTTTCCAGTCATTTCTGACTTATAGCAACCTATCACTTTTTTTTCCAATTTATTTTATTTGTTTGCAAGAGTTGTTCAGAGGGGGTTTGCTTTTGCCTTCCTTTGAGGCTCAGCGTGTGTGACTTGCCCAAGATCACCCAGTGGGTTTCCATGGCTGAGCCAGGATTCAAACCCTGGTCTCCAGAGTAGTCCAGTGCTAAAACTGATATTCTACGTTGGCTGTAGGTACATGTTATGGTCACCATAAGTCTGTTCAGTTTGTCTATCATTTGTTGTTGTTGTTATTGTTGTTGTTGTTATTGTTGTGTCCCTTCAAGTCATTTTTGACTTATGACAACCCTAAGCCAAACCTATCACAAAGTTGTCTGGGGCTGAGAGTGTATAATGTGCCCAAGGTCATCCAGTCAGTGTCCATGGCCAAGTAGGAAATCAAACTGTAATCACCAGGGTCACAGTCCAATGCTCAAAACCACTACACCATGCTGGATCTCAAATTAATGCTTGCCCCCCACCCCATAAGAATCTGCTGCCCACGATATGTTCTTTGAGACCACAAATGAAAGTGAGACACAAATTCCTTCACATGTAGAACACCTATATTTGCCATGTTTCCATTCTTTTGGAAGTTTGTCTGTATTTCTAAATGCTCAACTAAAGTTTTAACCCAAGGCATTGCTAACAGTTTGGAGACTGAAGGAAACTGTCATTGGGGTAGCATAATTCTTACGAGGGAGCAAGCTCCACATTCTGTCCCCCCAGCAAAACCTAACTCTTCCATCTAGTAATACTGTCTTCTGTTTATCACCCAAGTGGGGAAATAGGTTCACAAAATACAGTTCGTCATTCTGTCTTGAGGTTTTTAATTGAAAGGAGAAATGCATACATGCACCCCTTTCTGTGAGAAGGAAAGAAACAGAGTGCATTGTCATTCACTGGGCAGAACTACAATTTGATTCTAGCTCTGACTAAGCCTCTTAAAGAGAGAGAACAAAGACCTGCGTGGCCTTGTTTCAGCTTTTCGAGAAGCAGAGAGAATAAACAACCTTGTCTGACTCCATCTGCTAATGGATGTCGGATTGCCTGCACACAAAAGGAAGTTTTCCCCACCTGCCCTCTAGCTGGAGCAGGCTGTCTGCTGGAGACTCTGACACATTTGCCAGTGCTTCCCATGAAACCGAATGGACTCGAGTCAACTTTTGGCAATCCCCAGAAAAAAGCTTTTCATAGTTCCTGGCATTCTTAAATGCCACAAGCTTCACAATGTGTGCTCCAGAGGTTGCAGGGAGTCTGGGAGCACGTGAGGTCAAAACACGAAACACAAGCAGACTTTTAAAATGCCAACCTTACTGTGGCTATTTACTTCAATAGTTGTATGCTGACTTTTTTGTGCAAGTGACTATTCACAGTGAGGGAGTCATTAGTAATTTTAGCAATTTTTCTACCCTCTGTGGGGAAAGTCTTTGGATATTGCACAGTTTTCAAAGATTCTTCACAGTTTGGGACTTGTAGTTGTTGTTATTGTGTACCTTCAAGTCATTTCCAACTTAGGGAGACCCTAAGACAAACCTATCATGGGGTTTTCTGGGGCCGAGAGTGTGTGATGTGCCCAAGGTTACCCAGTGGGCTTCCATGGCTGATTAGGGAATCGAACTCTGGTCTCCAGGATCATAGTCCAGTGCTCAAACCCCTACAGCAAGCTCACTTTCAGTTGGGACTTTTTCTGCATAAAATTTGTACATGTTATTTTTGCACAGAGAATAGCTTCTTCTTCATATGAAAAAACATTTACTCTTTTAAAAAATGCTGTTTTCTGCAAAGAAAATGCTTCAGTTAGAGACATTGTCTGTGCAATTTTTTTTTTTATTGCACAACAGAAAAAACAGCATTTTCCATCCAGTGCTGTTCCCTGTATAGATATAGTCCCAGACTATACACTGAGTCTAGGTTCTCCTCATCACTGTTTCCCAACAATTGGGAAACATGCTGTTACTTCCCAAGAATTAGGGAATGTGTTTTTTAAACCATGTTTCAAAGATTTATGAGCAAAGAACTCCTAAGTTCTTTGAAGGGGGCTAGAAGTTGGAGGCAACAAGAATAAGAGAGGCTCCAAAGTTACAGAGCTCCTAAAGGCCTCTGAATCAACACTAACTCCACCTATAATTGGAAGCTCAAGAGCAAAAAGGCAAAATAAACTCCATTTTGGCACTTTAGTGACACTGGAAGCAATTATTTATTTGTTTAAAAATTTATGTCCTGTCCTACATCAAAAGATCTCAGGGCAGCTTAGAAATAGTAATAAAACAGGTCAAAATAGTTTAAAAACCATAAAACATTGTAAATAAGCTAAAACATATTAGATGGGCTAAAAACATATTTAAAAGATTTAAAATGTTTTAAAAACATGTTTTTATGTTGAACTAACGGGGCTCAAAGGCCTTGATAAACAGCCAAGTTTCAATTTGTTGGCCCCAATCAGACCTCCAGGGGGAGGATATTCAGAGGAGAACCCCCCCACAACAGTCCTGAATCCTCAAGCACGCAAAGATGGGAACAGACACTCCCTCAAGTATTGAGGTCCAAAGTAATTTAGGTCTTTAAACGCCATCACAAACACCTTGAATTTAGACTGGAAATGTGTTGGCAGCCAGTGCAATTATTTTAAGACTGGCATTGCATGCTATCTATATGGTATTCCAGTCAGCAGATGAACTGCTGCGTTTCACACTAGCAGCTGCTTCTGAGTCTTCCAGGGCAGCCCCAAAGAGAACGCAATACAGTAGCTTAATCAGGAGTGCATAGACTATTGTGGCTGGGTTATCAGGAAAGGCCATAGCTAGTCCATCAATCAAAGCTGGCACCAAGCACTCCGAAGCAGAGTCCAAGTGGACCTCTAGTTACAGGGATGGATCTAAATGTAGTTCCAAGCTACTCACCTTCTCCTTCAAGAGGAGTGCAACTCCATCCAGGACAGGGTTTTACCCAGTTCTTAGACTCAGGAATCACCAATCCACAGAACCTCTTCCTTATTTGCATTCAGCTTCTGGCCTTTTCCCCCTGAGTAATCACCATGATCCATCAGATGTAGAGACAGATTGAGGTCTCTGAGGAAGATCTCAAGAAATGAGGGTCAGAAAGAGAGAACCCACTAAGTTGGCCCTCCAGGCCCATCTAGTCCAGGAGGTTTTGGACAAAGCCCCTCATTTCTCTCCTCATCTTGCAGAAGATATATAGAGTTATAAAGCAGGGGTGGGCAAATTCAGTATGTCCAAGGGGCGATTTGCTTCCTCTGAGATGCTCTGCAGATGAGAGCTGCCCAAATACCATTTTGTAAAAAACCCAAAACCAAAACCTGTTTCTCTGATCAACAGTGATGTATTTAAATCTTTTACTCCAAGTCTCAAGTCTTTATTTTCAAGTCTCAAGTCAAGTCTCAAGTCCTTGAAAGATACTTTCAAGTCAAGTCTCGAGTCAAATCTCAAGTCTGGAAGTCAACTTTATACTCCAACCTGAATTCTATAAATTCTGGACAGAATTGAATAAAGTCAGTATTAACAATTAAATTGAATCAGCCCTCTACTTTTGTAATTTTGCCATTTGCAGCTTTGGAAGTGGGGAATAGATCCTTCTTACTTTTCATTTGCAAATCTGGAGGCTTCTTCAAAGGTGGAGAATAGGGTCATTCTTATTCCCCATTACTGGAGCTTCAGGAGCTTTAGAAGGAAGGATCCTTCCTCTTCAAGGTCATTGCCTAACACATTTTCTGTTCCCCTCTGAGATATGCACCCTGTATTCTGGACACAAGTCTTGACTTCTGTTCTTAGGAAAAGTTTTAGAAAGCTCCTCCTATATGTAGTTGTGTAATTTTTGCCGAGTCAAGTCTGATTTGAGTCTGAGTCTATCGACTCAAGTTTACATCACTGTTGATCAATATAAAAAGATGTATTGTTCTTGCAAGCTTTCAGAAGACACAAGTCACTCCTTTCTTACCAGAAAAAAAAAATCAATATGATCCAGGAGATGCCTCCAAGTCATTTCCAACTTGAGGTGATCCTAAGGCAAATCTATCACTGGGTTTCCTTGGTAAGATTTGTTGGGAAGTGGTTCACTTTTGCTTTTGAGAGAGTGTGACTTGCCCAAGGTTACCCAGTGATTCAGCAAGGATTTGGATATCCTTGTGTCATTGTCTAGCACTGAAACCAATGCATGCTGGCTCTCACAGTGAGATTAAAAATCATGAATGCTTTTACTGGAAACGGGATGATCAAAAGAAAATGATCAAAATGAAAAAACATGGTTCACCCTTAGACCAAATCATGATTCAACTGAATTCACCTTCCCTTCCCTCCCTCCCGCCTTCCACCTTTCCCTGTTTGGTCAGCAAGCTGAGTACATCTCATTAACCACTGCAGAATGAGCCCAGCTGACACTTCTGCTCTTGTTTATGAGTTTGTCTCTGAGTGTCCCTAATGCTCAAAGTTTAAATAAATTTAATTTGATGGGGATAGAGGACACCCTCAGGGCTCTTGGCTGGGAACAGCTCAGGAAGATACCATTTTGTAATGGAAATGAAGAAAAGCAGGGCCACATTGCCTGAGAGCAAAGTGGAGAATACATTCAGGGCTCCTGAGCAGCGTACCTACTAAATCTCTAGTGACAGTTTAAAAGAATCTAAATAATTGAATGTGGGGTCTAGTCAGCAGATTTTGGCTGGAAGTACCAGAGGCCAGCTTTTGAGTCTGGGAAAGTTGCTATTTTGGACTACAACTCCCAGAATTCCCCAGCCAGGCTGACGTGGATTTACATGGTTGCAGCAGTGGGGCATTTCCAAAAGCAGCTCTCCCCTTTAAAAGAAACAACAGTGAATAAAGCACAAAGTATTTGCATATTCTCCAATATTTCACAGATCAAAACCAGGACACGTGTGGCCAAGCAGTTTCAGAGTGTGGTCAAGATGGAAAAAGTAATTAACGAGGAAGAAGATGCAAACAAAGAGAGGCTGCATCAGTTTGCTTTTGCCTCGGTCTACTGGAAAGATCAAGATCTAGCCTCTTCCTCTCATTTGTTCCAAACTGATCCCTGATAAGCTCACTTTGCGTCCTCTTCTCTCCTCCACTATCTTTCTAGGCCTAACTAGGCCTTTCTAGGCATTTCCAAGACCAGTCCTGATCCAACACCCCCTTATCTTTTTTCTTCTAGCATATCACATTTGCCTGTTACTGCATGGTAAAACTTCTGATACTGCAGTCTGACTAATTTAAACAAAATAGAAAGAATGTCATTTCTAAGAACAATACTATGTTATTAGTTATTCCTGCATTTAGGAAGTTCTGGATTTTATATGTGAGAACCAAGTTTATTGCTTGGGATGCCTTTTTATTTTCTGTCTTTAGCCAACATGGAAGCTTTAAGCTTACTATATTACCAAGCTTGACTTTACTGCATTGGTCCATATTCTGTACATCAGAATCATAGAATACAGAATAATAGATACAGTGGAAACCTTGGAAGTCATCATTTCCATCCCTTTCTGCCATGTAGGACAACATTTTGATGTTTAATCACTACAATGTCTTCCATGTGGGGCTCCTCAAATGATTCAGAAGGTTTAGTCTATGCAGTAATGTAGATGTACAGCATAGCCCTAATGTGCACAGAAAGGAGACAAATTAGTAGCAACCAACTGAATTCCCCCTTAATCTTACTGGGTCTACTCTACATATAGTTAAGTCTGGATCTGTCCTACGAACTCCATCCCAAAGACTTTCACTCCAGTTTGGGATTTTATTTCGAGTGAAGTTTACATCATTTTTCCATTTGCTGGTTAAGACCTGGCTGTTCTGCTTTAACATACAGAGTTCCATGTACCATCTCTGTATGAGAATACAGAGATAGGCGGTGGATGGAATGATGCACAGATTTTAAGTAAAGACATAGCTAGACTGTATTTTGATTGCATGTTGATTCCTTTGTACGGGTTCATTTACATATAGTTCATAAACTGACATTCTTTTTTAATAGTCTTTTTCTATGTCATAACACAGCATAATGATTTCAGTTCACTTTAATTGGATTCTCTGCTCTTCCTGTACTCTGGTCACGTTCTCTCCTACTATATAACAGGGCAAACTATGATACATTAATATATCTTTAGATTAGAGTTTTCTAGGCCACTATCAGTGATCACATGCCCTCTAGCTATCCTGATTTGGGAAGGAGGGTCCCAATTAATCCTTTGTTATCCCACTTGTCAGACGGTTTAAAAATGCCCCAGTTTTTCTCTCCTCCTCCTACTTTCTCCCTTTGTCCACACATTATTTCAATTGCTGTAAGCTGAATTCAAAGTGCAAAAGTAGTTTGCACTTCGTTAACTCAGTGGGGGAAGATGAGAGGAATGGGCTAAATCTTGTCCTTCCCAGTAGACCCAGGTAAAAGCAAACTGCTGCAGCCTCTCAGAGCTTGTGTCTTCTTCCTCATTAATAACTTTTGCCATCTTATCCACAATATGATGTTGCTTGGGCACATGTGTCTTGATTTTCATCTGTGAAATGTTGGTAGGTATGTGATTGACACAGTACGAGACAGAGCCCAGCCTATTGCAGGGAGGCCGTCACTGCCAATAGGACCTCTGGTCGCTGGTTGAACCTGGAAAAGATTACTGAATAAATGCATTTCAAATGTTTGAAACCTCCATTTGAAATAATGAAAAGACACTTGAGCCAGGGTACAATTAAATAAGCAAAAAAGTATCTGGTACTCCTAAGCAAATGAGAGCTGCATTTAATATTTTTTTCCACCTATGTCTATTTCAGCAATCTGTTTGAATCAAGACAACCTCCAAAATACCAATTGAAATCACACACGCCCACACACCTACACCATACCAAATTGTCTTTTATCAGTTGATCAACTGATGTGTGAGTCGATTAGTTTACCAATTCAGCTGTTAAATTCTGGAGGCATACATGGAGCTAATATTTTCTGCCCAGCTGTGCCCTTGCTTCAGTATGATAAAACATGATCCCCCCGCCCCACTTCTTATTTCCTTTTGCCATCAACTGCTCCATTCCTTTTGCTTCCTGCTAATTTTGCAACAGACTCCACATGGAAATTTAATCATGGAAGATCTAATCAAACTGGAGAAAATTGGCAAGGGAGGAAAGAAAGGACTGAGGAAAGATGGAGAATAGGATTACATTCATTTTATCGACGCTACACAGCGGCCCGAGCCATTTCAATGAAGATAAATGAAGAACTCCATCATCTCTCTTTGCAGAGTTATTTAACCAACAGACTGTCTGCTGTACGAGTTGTGATGGGTTTACACAGTGGAAACTAAGTGAGATATATCTTGGCTGCCAAACCCCTGTATTCCTATGGGTTTTGGATTTAGTACAATAGAACCACTTTCATTATCTTTGTGTTAGAGATAATGGATAATAAACCATCCTACAGCACCCTAAGGAGATTCTTGCAGATCCCAGAAACAATCCTGTTATGCAGGATATGGCTTCCACTTTTCACCTTTCCATCCCTTTTTCCATAAGTGCTTTTGAAATGAAATGTGTTTGAGATTTCTAAAACAACAATTAAAACTGGATTTTTCATGAATGCTCAGAATGCAACAAGGTGTGTGAAGCTGTTGCCATACCCTATCACCCCTCCTCTGAGATATAGGATTTTAATGGATTGATCTTATTAATGACTGCAGAATATAATCAGGGCCACATTGACCAGAGAACACAGTTGGGGTCGTGCTGACTGGAGATGTGTTTGGGATCATGAAAGTTCAGATAGGATTATGTGGAAAAACCTGACACTGATGGGTTTGTGCTAATCCCTTCACTGCTACAGGCGCTTCGTATTTTTGAATATAATGAAAGATGAACTACCCAAATTGGTGAGTGGAGACCATCCCTTGATCTTACCTTACAGAGATCTTCCCTATATACTCTACCTGACTGAACATCAAGAGATTGCCATGAGTCCCATCAGTGTTTTGTCACTCTGGACTTAAGCAATCAGCCCATTCAGCATCCCTTTGTCAGTCCTGTGGGAAAGCCGTTATGCCTTTGTCAACACACCCTTTGAGGGTGTAAAATAGGGTATAAAAACTTCAGCAAACTGTAGTATGTAGTACTTTGTGATCCAGACTGCTGTTCCTCCATGCTACCCTCAGATGCTGTCTGAGTACCTTTGCTGTGACTGGTAACTATCATCTTTTTCACCAACCTTTTCCACCTCACTTTCTGATAGACTTATATGGTTCTCAGGAGTTCCTGATTTCTCATATGTTTGTCAATTCAAATAAAATACTTTGTTTAATTTTAACTGGAGTCCTCTCTACAGTTAGCACTTGTATACATAGGTGAAAAAAGCTGCCATTACCCTCCTCCTTTGAGTAGAATTTCCTCAAATTCTAAGGAGGTGCTGGCATGGTGGGTGGAGCATAATGTCCCTCATCTTCAAGAGTAGCACAGCATCACCAATATGTATGGGTGAGATTTAGATAGATAGATGGATAGATAGATCGATAGATAGAGGTGGTGGTGTCTCAGTTTCCCTTTATCCCACATTAGAATTTCGTGAATCTTCTGGACCAGATTTATGAAGAAATTTGCAAACAGAAATCCCCATCCACACACTGCCAACCAAATTCACTTGCCAGCATTGCAGGATTCCATCTCTCAGTGCAGTTCCCTGGCTTTTAAGTTGGGTTTCAGAGGTCAGATGAGGAGAAGGAGTGTAACCATGATACTGTAGCTTGGCTTCTGATATAGCATCTCTTCTTCTTCTTCTTCTTGTTCCACTCACACTACTCCTACTCCTACTATTCTACTCCTACTATTTGAACATCCAAAGCGTTTTTCTACATTTTATCAACTTGGCTAAAATCCTACATCAGGGTTACATAGCATAAATTTACACATGTGTAATTACTTGTTAGTTTTTCTGTGTGTCATTTTGTCTATTTGTTCATGTGAACACAGATATTCTATGGCTGAAATCCTCCAACAGGATTGCACAGTGTAAATCTCTGCATGCAGAGTTACTGCCCTATGCAACACTTGTGTCAACAGTGCTGTGCAACTGAACTAAAAATTTGAACACAAAGCCAAGTGTACACATGCATTTTTGTGGAACCACACACCCAACTTCACTTAACCTTGAACCAAATGATGTCATGCCCAACCACTTCCCTAGGGAACTTACACAAATGTAAGACACCAACAAGATGCTGGCTGTTGCAATCCCTACATCAGCCATGCAAAGGAGGTGAGTATCAGCAGTATTTTAACCTTGCTGATGGGTGCTTGCAGAAAGCCACCTCAGTGAGATGTTGTCAGAACAGAAATTTGAACAAGGAACTCTTTGTTCATAGCATAACCTCCCCAAGACACCAGCTGTCCCATGAGTGCACTGCATTTGATTTGCAAATGGGTCCATCTTATAGAAGTAATGGGAGTAAAATACAGAAAGGAAACATTTTGTTCACAATCTAACTCCATCATCATTCATGCATACGAGGAGGAAGCCGGGCAATGCCACTGAGAGCTGAGAGGCATGTGTTTCTGTTTTTTCATTGTGGCTGCTGAGAATAGTGATGCTCGAGATGTTTGACAGAAAAGCCTTTGTAAGCCACCTTTAAGAGATGAAGAATAAAAAACATCCTTCAAAATAAGCCACATGCGAGTATAGCTCGCTATCTCATTACAAAACAAGGCCCAGAGGAATGGAATGAGAAATTAATCCAATCGAAAACATTAATTTGGAAGCCCTACAAAGCAATGTGCTCCTCTGGATGCAGGAAAACATGAAATAAAATAATCTGGTTTAGTTCTGTAGGCTCGCATTACATGCAACAACACTCACTGTGTGCTAATTTGGATATATTAGCTCTTCTGCTCATCTCTCAGACAGATTACATATTCTACCAGTGATAGGTCAAAATCCTAAAAACCCAGCATGCATAAAGATCCAAACTGTAACAGTCACACTAAGTAGTTGTTGTACTTCGATGCTGCTGTAACTACTTTGGCTGTGCTATAGAATCCTGGGAGTTGCTGCTTGCTTAGGGACTAGGGATTTGCTGCAGTTCAGGGGAGTGGAATTGAGCATTGTAAATCTTTCCCCAGAAAACAAATCTCAAGATTTCATAGAGGAAATTACAATGCTATCAACTTGCTATAATTATGCAGTGTGAATTCAAGTGGACACGTGGTACTATCTTCTTTCCCTTGTGAGGAAAAACTTATTTGAAAAGGAGCACATCAGTACCACTTGGAACATAAATATCTGAGTACTACTTCTTAGGATTGACAAAATATTTATTTATTACAGTGGGCTATCCTTACTTGTGACCTCTGCATTAGCAATTTCCAGTTCATGTGAAGCACATCCCTATACCTAAAATGGTGGCAATGTGTGTGAGGATGCACTGAAGCATCCATGCACATGTCACTTCCATTGAATATAATGGGACGTGAGCATTTGTGAATTCCACTATTCATGGGGATTCCTGAAATGGATCCCCCACATATATGGAGGCCTCACTGCATATAATTTTATTGATTTACTTTCATATCATCCTGGACACACATGATGTTGGCTGATTTCAGAAGACAACCAGGGTTGAACCTTGTTAAACATTTGATGGAAGACCATCAGGGAAGATCAGTGATCTCCAAGCACAACTGTGAAAGAAATCTGACTGAAACTTTGGAGAGCTATTTCTGCCAGTAAGAGTTGACTATGCTAAGCTAGAGAGAAAAATAGTTGAATTCAGTGTCAGGCAACTTCATATTGTTTACAAGTCCTGTACCCCAGTTCAAAAATGTGGGCTTCTTTCTTAGCCCCAGTTTTCAGCAGTAGCTGCCAACCATATCTTATACAGCAAGGCCACCCTAAAAAGAAGAGCTTTGCTGGAATTCTGGTTTCGTCTCAACATATATAATTTCCCCTACAGAGGTAGTTGGATTTTTTTGTCCAGTACAGAAAGGCCACATCCATTTTAAGGTTGCAGAAGCAGAGTTGAGCATATGACTCCATTCCTCATGGACACACAGTGCCCATGGAAATGCAGAGGTACATGCACAGTGCATATGGATATGCAGGCATGTTGTACATAGGTGCACATTGTGTATACAGATAGCATGCAAATTTGGTTAAGCATCCAACCACACAGCATTGCAATTTACCAATGTGGCAGTATTGTGCAACCACCACATAACTCCATGAGCGTAAATTTATGCTCTGTCTCTTCACTATTAAGATCTCAGCCAATGTTTTTCCATGTATAGGGATGTTTGAAGTTGGGGCTTGTGCATAGAGGAAAGCATTTTTGTAAATAAGAAACTGTTTTGTTTTCCAAATTTCTTCATCTTTCTAAGCAAACTGGGGTTAGGAATGTATAGCTGTCCAGAGTCATTAGACTGCAAATACCATCACCTCTACCTTCCATAGCCAATGACAGGTATTAGCCTCAACACATCTGGAGGGCCATATGTTTCTTACCTCTGAGGTATATATATATGGGGAGAGAATCCATAAAGGAACTGGCATGGCAAAATGGTTTGAGTATTGGACTAGAGCTTTGATAGACCAGAGTTCAAATTCCCACTCAGTCATGGAAATTCATTGGGTAACCATGGGCAAGTCACTCTATCCCTGCCTCCAAAGAAGGCAACAGTAACCCTTCTCTGAACAAATGTTTGCAAAAAAAAAAACAACACTCCTCATGATAGATTTATCTTAAATCAATTAATTCTCTTAAATCAATAATAACCTGAACACATATGTTTTCTATATTTATTTATTTTTAATTAAAAAGGGTTTTTTTTTTTTTCTAGGAAAGTCCAATACTTTGGACTTGAAATGCTTCTAACCATTCTAAAGCAATAGTTCACCATAGACAGCTCTGTCATCAGTTTCTCCACGAGGTAAAAAGCTCTCAGGGCTTGAATAGATGCTGCAAAATGCAAAATTGTCCCCAAGTAAAGGTGACAGAAAGAGGGAAGATGGTTTAGATTGCTATCATTCTTCTGCATGAGGTAACTGGTTCAGTTCACACCACAAGAATCAGTGTCATCTTACATTCCACAGGCAATAATTAGACCCGACACACTTCACCTCTAGACTTCATGCCCTGTAGAAAAAACCAAGGCTGACTTCAAAACAAACTCTCCCAACAACAACTCTAGAAATCCATTGTCCCCCTCAACTATTCTTCCATCCTTCCAGATAATATTTCAGAAGCTGGTGAAGGGGCAGGTATTCTCAGTCAATCTTTGGGAAGCCTGGAAATCAATCTGAATAAAGCAGGGCAAGTCAGGCATCAAAAAGGTCTTCATTTTTTCTCCTCTCACCAATCAACTAAGGACAGCACCAATTATGATGAGCCCTCTCTCCCAAATTTAGAATAAGCAAATGTAGCAGTAGAGAAATGACACTGCGTTATATCTTATCAGACCATTGGTCTGTCAAGTTCACCATTGCTATTTTGAATGGTAGCAGAACTCAAGAATCTTAGACAAGAGTCTTTCTCAATTTGCTCAGGCTCCAAGATTGACATCACAGGCCCTGTTCACAGACCCGTCTTCAAGATCATTTTGATTGGTGGGCACAACAGAGAGGGCCTTTTAAGTGATGATCCTGTGTGTGTATCTTTTAGTACCTGTTAAGCATGTCCAAGTTAGCATCTTCCCCCCACTCCAGCTTTTAGACAGGTCTTGACAGATCTTTTTATTTTATTTTATTTTTTTAATTAAAGTTATTATGTTGGATTTTAACTCTTTGTAATATGGACGGAGTCTAAACTTTAAACTCTGTTACTGAATTTGTCATGATGGGTTGAAAAGTGTTTTGGAGTGCTATCTTGGAACATAAATAAATTCATTTTAAAATTGTGTTACATTTAACTCTTGGTGTGAACCATCTCATAAATGGTGGCATAGAAAGCATAGAAACAGGCAGACAGATGGGCAGAACTTGCCTTCTTGATGTGTGGGAGAGACTGGTCACATCAGTGATTTGGACTTGGACCTTCTACATACAGAGCATGTGCTCTAAGACCAAGTTATAGAATCTCTCCTAATCATGTTGGACACGAACCAGAGAAACAACTTATTTCATTTTCTGAGACACCATGGAACACAATGCACATTGCTCTTGGTATGCCTAACTTTTGAGGACTGCAATTTTGGGAGAGGAGAGACTACAAATCCACATGTGCACAAGCATGCATTAGCTCATGGAAAAATGCATCCAATAATACATATGTGAGGGAGCTGCACAAAAAATAGGAATATATTTGAAAAATGTGCAAAACTAAAAATTCTCTCATTTTAAAAAATGTGTGCAAAGACAAGTTCAATGTGTGAAAAATGGTAAGAAATTGCATTCAAAAAACAAACAACCCCCCCTCACACACACCTATCTGTGTTTTTTTAAAAAAACAATCTGCTCAAAACAGTGAACAGATCAAGGAAAGTAACTCAGCCACTCCATCCTCCTTTATTCAGACCTTAGCTGGAATACTGTGCTCAGTTCTAAGGACCACAATTCAAGAAGGACATCAACAGGCTGGAACGTGTCTAGAGAAGGGGAACTAAAATGTTCAAAGGTCTGGAACCTAAACATTCTGAGGTATGACTGAGGGAACTACATATGTTTAGTGTATAAGAAAAAGAGAAGACTGGAAGGTGACATGGTAGCTATCTTTAAATATTTGAACAGATATTGTGCAAGAGTTAGAATAAGCTTATTTTCTATTGTTTCAGAGACTCGGGCCCTTTCTGCATGAAGATGGTGCCCCGGCATGGGGATGCAAGAGGAGCAGGACTGTGATGACAGATCTGCATGATGTTATCATGGTCCTGCCCTTCTTGTGTTACCAGCTAGTACAATTGCGGGCTATATCATTGACGGAGAAACTCCTTCAATGACCCCTGATTGTGCAAGCTTTCCACTGCAGCTGGCCACACAGAAGGGATGGAAGAGCAATCTATGCACTTCCTTCCCTACTGCAGCATGTGTCCTGTGCACTCCCTTCCACAGGCAGCCAGTCACATGTGGAACAGAGTGTTGGGGACACACTCCAATCCCAGCAGAGGTGCTGCTGGGATCGTGATGGGATGATGCACGAGAGCATCATTGTGCAGAAAAGGTCTATCACACAAACCAGTGGGTGCAAGCTATAAGAAAAAAAGAATCCATCTAAATATTACGAAGAATTTTTTTTACTATAAGACCTGTTTGACAGTAGAAATGACCACCTCTGAGAGTGGCAGATTCTCCTTCTTTGGAGGTCCTTAACCGGCACACGTTGGCTTAGCATCTTGCAGAGGTGCTTTAACTATGTATTCCTGCATGACAGGAGATTGGATTAAATTATCCTTGTGGTTTCTTCCAGCTTTAAGATTCTCTAATTCTATGATTCTATTTACAAATTTCCCCTGGAAAATTTAATAAATCTACAAGTCATCATGGAATGAGGAAGAGGAAAGTGGCTGGGATGCTAAAGATGGGATACTAAGAACCCAAAGGAGAGACTGAGAGATTTTTACATCCCTAACAGTGCAACAGCTTGTAAAGTCCCCACTGCTGTGGTATTCCTGGATCATTCATATGAAGAATTATTCTCATCTATGACAACTGGGGATGATAATCCATGGAATATTAATAACAAGGGATGGCAATCAGTGAAATAATTAATAATCTGCTCTGCAGGCTATGCATTAATTTAAACTTAAATATATTTGCATATAATCAAAAGCTCAATATAAGTGCCTTGAAATGATGAACAACTCAATCAACAATAGCCATCACTCACACTTTGAAGAAATGGATGCCATTAATAGTTCATCCTCATTCTCTCCATCAACAGTCAAGGGACTTGTTTGCTTGCCTTAGGGATACTTGTTTTTGGCTTTTTTTTTTTTAAACAAGGCAATAGAGGCCTTTCAGAGCAGCTCAGAAAATTAATAAAACATTAAGAATATGTAATTCCAATGCAACTGGAAAGGAAACTCTATAACAATAAAAGCATCTGTCTCCTGTAGAGTCTTCCAAGTTCATGAAATCTAGAGCATTCAAACTTGGTATGCCTACTAAGGGGACCTTGGGATGTGTATCTTGGGCTTATTTTGCTTTTTAAAAGGTATGGATTAATTTTAATGAAGCAAAAACTGTCTGTCACCCGCAGTGCCACAATGGTTCACTAGGTGCCTTTGAATCACTGGGCCACTAGGTGGCAGTCACAAGACTCCTCAGAAGCAACAGGTCTGTTCTAGAAATACGGGTCAACACTTGAGCAGGAAAAGTTTTAGGCCATTTCCGCACTAGACTGTTATAATGCTATCATTCCATTTTCAACATCCTATGGAATCCTGGAGTTTGCAATTTAGGGAGGGGCCTCAAAGGAGGAGGAAGAGAAGGAGAAGGAGGAGGACGAGGAGGAGAAGGAGAAGAAGAAGAAGGAGAAATAATCCCCAGTTTAATAAAGTGAGGAAGAGAATTAGGTGGTGATGGAAAATCTAAGTAATCATTGAGGTGGAGGGAAAGATTACAGCTCAAAATGAGAACCAAGAGAACAGGGGAGAGAGGGAGACAGAGGCCATTTCCACCTGAGAGGGGAGGAGCGGTTCACTGCATGTCACGAGCCATGTTTTTATACTCCGATTCAGAGAAATTCAGAAACTGTGCTGTCTGCCCTCCCCCATTTATATTGTACTACTGTAGAGAACAGCGGTTACTGCATCCACAACAGCAAGTCCCTGGCCACTCCCATTCCCCCCTCACCCCACCCTGCCATCGATGATTGGTCTGTTTTTTTTAACACATTTCTGCATTGCTACATTTGTGCATAGGTATGTATGGCGGTTGATACGTGGGGGGAAAAACACATCTTAACAGTCCATGAAGACAATAATGATGGCAGCCTGTCCTTTGATGGATGGAGAGAGATAGGGATGGAAATGATGGAAGGGACAGCCTGGCCACTTCTGTGATGTGAATCAATGCCATGCTTCTGCATATAGGTGAAAACCAAAGCAGCACCAGTTTGGGAGATTTACATCAGAGTTCTTCTGTTTTTCACATACAGTGGTTTCTCATTGCAGTGAACCACAGTGGACCATTCTAGGAGCTGAAAACATGCAGAACTATGAAGAAAACTATGAAGCTAAAACCGTTCAACGTGCAGACGAGAGGGTAAGAATTTGAGGTGACTACAATGTCTCGTCTACAATGTCATATCTTCTGAAGATGCCAGCTACAGATGCAGGCGAAAGGTCAGGAGAAAATACTAATAGAACACAGCCTCAAAACCCAGAAAATCCACAACAACCTATGAATTCTGGCCGTGAAAGCCTTTGACTTAACATGACTACAATGTATTGACCTCATGCGGAAATGGCCAGAGAGAGAGAGAGAGAGAATAGCTTGGAGAAAAAGCTGAGACTGAAGAGACAAGAGAGAACATACTGGGTAGTGGGTGGGACTAAGGTATTGTTTTAAACTCAGGTAAAGCTAATAACTATCTTTCCCAAAAAGTAAGAACAGTCAAGCAACAGAATGGCTTTGCATTCAATGGACGAAAAGCCAATTCACATCCATGGTGCTTCCTCAGGATGCTATTTTGTTACAACTTTTGGGAGAACTTCTGGCTGTAGCTTTCTGCCCATTAAGCTTTCTGGGTATACAAGAGGATCTCTTGCAGTCGTGGGGCTCCAATGACTCTGAAAGAACTTCTTTCCACAGCTAAATAGGAAAGGAGAGTGGTCCATATGATCTTCAACCCTGTAGTGGGCAGCTTCAAGATTTTATTGGAATTTATAAAAGTTGAGTAGTTTATTGGTTGAACTTCCAGTTTGTGGCCCTCAAACAAGTATGAATAATCTTCAAAACAGAAACCAAAACTAGAAACTAATATTCAAATGTATTAATGTTATTTTTGATAAAAATGTCGAGAAACTAAATTAACCTAGCTGTGTAATGTTTGACAGCAGGGGACCGTGGAACAGGTGGAAGATGCAAGAAGCCATCTTTCATCCTACATTTGTCTTCCATGAAATTTACACATTTTGCCCTCTCAATAGAGACTGCTGCATTTATAGCTCCTTCTAAACATAAAAATGAGTATGTGAAAGACTCCGTATAGATCTGACATTTTAAAAAAGGCCTCTTGAGAAAAGCAGAAGTGATACCGTTAAAAATAATCACAGTGAATGCTTGATCACCAGAGTTCTACAGAAGTTTTTTTTTCCTTTTCCATCACCGAGAAGTGTTGAAGCACATTTGCAAAATACCCAAACACACTCTTCATTGCCTCTTAGATCAATGTTTTCCAGCACAGTTCTGCTGGAAAACAGGTAATCTGTGATCTTTGCAGCTTAGTCCATGGAGACAAGTATTATCTGTGATTTAATGGTAGTTTAGGTGAGGTGCGTGCATAAATGATGGCACTACAAAATCCTGCATACATAATCCTAGGTATTTAGGTTGTGGGTTAAGTGAGGTCTCTTGTTAACTGGGTTGTTGCAGAGGAAGAGGATTGAGATAAAATAATAACAATAATAATGATAGGCTCTCTTGCCATAAGTTCTTGTTCCATCTACTGTGAGGGCAGATTTTCTCATGGAAAATATTTCTTGTGGGATCATTTCACAGAATAAATGCCCTCAAGCACATACAGGAGTGGTGGATAGCTTTCACAGTTTGGAGGTGTTACTGTGGTCCATAGTCTGAGCCCAGGGCTTACTAAATATAATTTGATATAAAAAGATTGGCCATTCCAAACTGTTCCCCTCCACATGCTTGTGAGGCCCCTGGATAACCACGGACACGGCCGAACGGCTGAAAAATCCAGGCAGGCCAGTAATTTTCCGACACGCAGCTTCAGGAGACCTCCAGGCAAGTACACTTTGAAACTAAATTAAGTATGCACCAAGCATGCAAAAGATTCTCTGGCCCGAACAGTCAGCTTGACAAGATTAGTGCTTCTGACTACTCAACTGTCAAGCACTCCCTATTTGCATACTGTCTGCGCTATTTACAACTCCATCAAAATCCAATAATCTTAAGTGCTGACTTTTCGGAGGCTTGGTCTCCAACCCGAAACCTATTGTTTTCCCTTGGAACAGACTACCCTACAGGCACATTTCTCCCTATAAGAACCCCTGACTTTGAGCGCTTCATCGGATCACTCACTGTTGTCATCCCCGCCTTGCAGCCGTTCCATTTGCCAAGCCTTCCCCTCAGCCTCCACGTGCTGAGAATCTCCGCTCCATATTTGCCCCATTTCTTCTGGCTACCCAGGCTACAGGATCAGGTGTAGTATTTCCCCTGAAAATTCTTCTTAAAATCCCCTATCACATTTCCTCCCTTTATTTTCTTAGGTCTGTGTGAGTGAATATGTAAGTGCGCAGTGACTGTCTTTTAAATAAAGAAAACAATTATAACTTGATCCTGCTTGGTTTTTGACTCGGCCTGACCCTGTAAACATTGCGTTTAAGATCTCGCTAGGTTAGCCTGCCTCTCGTAATGCTACAGCTTATGCTCTGGCTAATTCCCATTCCCCATTATTTGGAGCACATTGATGTGTCCACCAAGGGACCCCAGAAATTAGGGTAACAGAGGGATGCAATGGGGTGAGAGTGGAAAATTTGCCACATTTTGAAGCCCCAAAGTGCTTTCTGAAATAGGAAGGCTTTTTTTCTGGTTCTAAAATGGCCCAGGAGGACAAATACATCACAGAAATTTGGCCTTTTAGAACCATTGCTCCCTCCCTCCTTCTCTTCTTTCTTTCTTTCTTTCTTTCTTTCTTTCTTTCTTTCTTTCTTTCTTTCTTTTGCTACTAGGGGGCCTTGGGGGCTTCAAAACAACCTGAGGGGCCTTGTGCAACCTGAAGGCTGCAATTCCTCCTCACCGACCAATGCCACCCTAAGATTACCAATGACTTTCTTTTTGATCTTTAGCAACAATTTGGGGTGCTGTTTTCAGGGCACCACAATTCAAGAAGGATATTGAAAAGCTGGAGTGCATCCAGAGGAGGGCAAGCAAAATGATAAAAAGCCTGGAAACTCTGCCCTATGGGGAATGGCTTAGGGAGCTGAAAATGTTGAGCCTAGAGAGGGGAAGCTTAAGAGGTAACATGATAGTTATATATAAATATTTGAAGGGATGTCATGTTGAAGATAGAGCAAAGTTTGTTTGTTGTTTTGTTGTTGTTGTTGTTTTGTTTTTGTTTTTGCTTTTCAAAAGACTAGGGCACAGAGTAATGGCTTCAAAGTACAGGAAAAGAGATTCTACCTAAACATTAGGAAGAACCTTCTCAAGGTAAGAGGAGTTTGACAGTGGAATAAGCTGTCTTATAGTGTGGTCTCCTTCTTTCAAGGTTTTTAAACTGAGTCTGGGTGGTCATGTTTCAGGAATATGTTACCCTGTTCTCTGGGGGTCCCGGGAGGGGTGCCCAAATAACCAAACAACAACAACACAAGCTTGGGGAAAATTAGCTGGAGCACTCACTAAAGCTAGTGAGAGGCAGGGTAACTTAGCAGGATCTTGCAACCCAGCGTCTATGGGGTCAGGTCAGTCAAGCAGTCAGACGGTTTAAAGTAGCAAAAACGATGTTTTATTAAATACAGACAAATATCAAAGACAACACAGTCACACAGCTAACTAAAGAATTGGAAGTAGGGGTTTTCGGAGGGAAATGGGTGATACGTCACCTGTCTTGTAGTCCTGGAGAGGTATGAAGATTGAGTTTGTGGATATGGAGTCTCAGTACATGGGACTGAGGGGACCGCTCACCAGACACAGCGGCAGCAAGGCGAGATGGAACTCAGGAGCAGTCCAAGTGGTCTGAGGAAGGTCTTGGAATTGGGGGCCTTTATAGGGTGAATTGTGACTGCAGGCCATACCTTACTCGGTGAGAACAATGCGATTTAGGAGCGGGACAAAGCTTTGGAAAGGTCAGAATTTAGCATGATTGACTTAGAGCTGATTTAAGAATAGTGTAGCCAGTATGCAAATGCGGAGTGCTTAGTACAGCTTTGTAAGGCTACCTGCTTGGGGCTGGGCGCCTTTGTTAGTATCATGCATAAGCAAAAGAGTGTTTGCTGGAGAGGTCTCTGAAGTGACGAACCGGCTCTGTCCGGCCTGCCTAGGTGGAGAATGGAATGTATAGCAATTATCGGCCACACCTGTTTACGTGCTTGTCCGGAGGCCTCGCAAACATGTGGAGCAGGGTGGCACAGGAAAGCTGAATGATTTGATATCAAAACAATATCGAGTGCTATCTCTGGGTAGTCCTGGACCGCAGTAACAAGAACTTTGTTTATTCCCTGATTGTGCAGGAGGTTGGACTATTCTTGCATGTACTGAGCTAGCTCTAAGCCCAATGAATTAGGCTTATTGTTTTCAAAAGCTTTATTCAGGAACTTCAAAGAAAACAACAGCACACCTGGGCTATTGTCAAGACTAAAGCACTATTGGATATGCAGTAATATATAAGCCTTTACTTTTAAAAGTCTGCATGTGCTGCTATTCCTTTTTCCGACAACTTAAAACAATACTGTCTGTTCCTCCCATGTTCTTACTTAACTTGCCAATAGTTTGACCTTGCAGCCATGCTTGTTTGTTCTTATCACAAATCGTTACCCAAACATTCCCAGGTTCATAGCTTCTCATCTGTCACCTCAACCCATCCTTCACCCCCTGAGCAGCCAAAACATGTTAGGAGGAGCACAGACAACCTGACATATTCTAACTCTATGATTCTATGTCAGAAGATTAAGCTTTTCATGGCATACATGTTATACACTAGCTAATGTCTGTCCAAGAGACAGATGTGGAGTTAAAAGGACACCTATAGTAGGCAAATCATGTAACATGGGAGTTGATGTTTAGCCTGGTACAGATGGGTTCGAATTCCAAGCTTGACCAGGGAAACCTTCAGACCAGCCTTATCTTCAGAGGTTCTTACATAACTTTTGCAACTTGAAGCACCATTTATCTATTGAGGTTAATGCACCAGTCATAATCCCTCCCAGAGAGAGACAAAGAGGCAGGGTATGGTGTATCAAACTGTCATAATAATATTATTCAAAACACTGAAGACTGCTGAAAAATCTACCCTTTGGTCAAATTGTAGCAGCAAAGCCATTGTCTGTGGCTGGATATATGGAATATCTCTTATGAGCTTTTAAGCAGTTGCAACAGCTCCTGCTGTGTTTCCAACAAACTCATGGTGTAAGTTTTCTTGACCAAATTGCTACATTAGATACTTAAAGGATTAGTCTATGGTGGTATTAATAGAAACATAGACCCTTTTTGCTCCATAATCCCAACCTGCCATTGAGACAGGAGGACAGGACAGCAACAATGCTTATGCATGATGTCATAGTGGTCCTGTCCTTCTCCCATCCCCAAGCGGCACAATTCTGCTGCAAGTCATTGATGGGCTTTCCCCTCAATGACCAGTGATTGTGCCACCATCTCAGATGTACCTTGTCTGCAGAGGCCATGGAAGTGCAACAGCTGTGTTTCCTGCCCCAGTGCAGCCTTGGAAACTACCCTGCAGCAGGGAGAGGTGTGGTCATCTCTCTTCCTGGAACATGAAGGCAACTGGTGTGGAGGGGAATACTCATGTTGCACTACCATCCCAACAGACCCAATGCTGGGACCCATGCCAGATGTCTCCATGACCAGGTAAGGCACAGAAAGAGCTATAATGTCCAGCTCATGGGAATGATCGTTCTCTGTTCTGTACAGCATTATTCAGGCTGCATTTGGATAGTTCAAAAGTTACTTTTTGGACAGCATCTCCCACAACCCCACAACCAGCATAGCTCCAGGCTGGCTAGAGGAGTCTGAAAGACTCAGAGAGAAATGGGAACTGACAAGCTGGCCAACCCATATACACTATTGGGATGAATGTAGCCAGTGAGAAGGGTACAGTTATTAGCTGTGTTCAATTCAGTAGCACTTATAATTCAACTTAATTCATGACAGGGATATCTGCAAGATTACTCCCACATTAGTAATATGTATTTAGGGTATATTTAGGGTGGCTGCTGATCCTGGTATGTTAATTTAAATAAACTCTCCTTGCTTAAGCCAATGGTTGCAACATATTTCCCTGGTATGGTGATAGTGCAGGTGGTCCCTTAGCATCTTTAGGAACTTGTCCCATAAATTGAGATTTGAGTGTCCAGAGCAGACCAATAATCTGACTAACTATAAGGTGACATCTTATATCCACATTTAAGTACTTTTCCCCCAGTATTTTTAGATATGTTTCTTTACAGTTTGTGCATAATACCATTTTTTTCATCAATCATTTAATAAGACACTCCATCTTTCTCTGTCCTGCTGGATGAGTGTGCTTTGATTGACAAAGGGAAAAAGCACTAAATTTTGCATGGGAATTTTTTTTAAAAGTGGGAATTCCAGATGCCGTGTTAAATACCCTAGTGCTCTTCGGCTCGTTTTTATGCCAGAGGTGAAAAATCTGATAGATGCTGATGATTGCTTGCCACATTGAGACAACCTTTCTCACACAGACAGAACCATTTTGTGAGCATTCTATACAGCTCTAACAGGTAGCATTTTAGTGTGGACTTTCTACATATTGTGCTTCCAAACCAATATATGAAATGAAACCCAGCTACCCTTCAAAATCCATGCCATTCTGAATTTTTCAATGAGCACTCCAGTGAAAAATGCATAAATACAAGTGCAGATATCCAGGTAAAGTACACACAGAAAATCATCTGTTAATAAAGATAAATAACCAGGCCTGGGTAGATGCTGGACTTTCACTCGATGCTGTAATGAGCTGGATGAGAGGCAATGCAATGATGCTGATATCCAATAAGAAAGAGGCTGTGTGGATTGGTGGTCCAGGAACTGGGCAAGCAACCTGCCCTGAAGGAGCAATGAATAGCTGACAAGTACTTCCAGATCCATCACTGTCACTGGAGGCCCAGGTAGATTCCATGGTCTGAGTCCCTGACACCAGCTTATTACCTATCATATTAATTGGTGAATTTCATTTGTCAATAAAGATGAAACATTTTATTTGGCCCCGGGAATTTATTTTCCTATGGTAAAGTCACATTACACAGTTACAGCAGTTTAAAACCACATTAACTGTCATGGCTTCTTCCTACATAATCTTGGGATTTATAGTTTGGGGAAGTATTTATAATCCATTGCCAGAGAGTTCAGGAGTATGAAGTGGAGCTCCCTAGCAGAAAATTCTAATTTCTTTACGAAACTACAAATCTAACTGCCATAGTCATTAAAGTGGGATCAGATTACTATAACTGTGCAGTGCAGATAGACTTATGCAAAGGATTGTACCATCAATGTCTGACTTCACTTAACCAAAACAAGCAAACACCCCCTCTAAAAAAACCCCAAAAGCAAAATTACAACACACACACACACACACACAATTTCTCCCCATGAAGCTGATTAGGTCTGCTATTGAATAATGTCATGGGCCTTTTCAAGAAGGTATTATGCTAATCAAAATAACACATTTTGCTGTGTAGGAAACTGAGACCCATTCTACACTGGACTGTTATAGTGCTATTATTCCACTTGCAACATCCTATGGAATCCTGGGGTTTGCAGTTTTGGGAGGGGCCACTTGGCCCCTGCAAACCTCAGGATTCCATAGGATGTTGCAAGTGGAATAATAGCACTATAACAGTCTAGTGCAGAAATGGCCTGATTTGAGACTATCATTTCTACAGTCCTGCTTGCAGGAGCATGATCCTTTATTAAGTCGATTTTCAGTTGTACTTTTTGCAAACTTTAGAAATGACTATACTGTTGTCTTTTTGCCAAGCAAGAGAGACAACTCCAGTTTTCAGAGTTGATCAAGTTTCCTTAATCCTGAGTCCCATTTCCCTGCATCTCTTTTCAAGTTTGACGGAACTTAGTGACCCAATGGCCTAATCAAACCACCAGCTTGCTTTGCTAATGTATCCTGCTTCTTTCATCAAATGCTACACTGCTATATCCACAAGGAGAACATTTGCCTATGAAACAGCCTGCAAAGAGAAGAGGGCTTTTTCTCTAGTATGTATGTTGGACCAAGCCTATAAAATGTCAAATACATGAGCAAAACATCAGTTATCTGTTTTAATAAGAGACGTATTCGTGTGTCTACCTATTTCATGGTAGTATTTGAAGAGAAGAAAAGAAAACTTGCTTGTTCCTTCGTTCACTCACAAATCATTGTGTACTGCTAAGAATGCTCATAATGGCTTTTGATAACAAATCTGTTGCAGTTTTGAGAAAGAGCACAAAACCTGTTTTCCCCACAAATTGGCATCTCAGCATTTGCCTTCCAATGCAAGCCGCTTCCCATTCATCATCTGGTAACATTCAATAGGCTGGGTTTGCACACGGTTGAGGCAACAATTTACTCTCCAGCTCTTTGTTGCTATTAGTTTCCCTTGATCATCTGTCGATCTGGTCTATTTAATAAGGTGGTAAATCTTATTGCTGGTGTCTTGGGTAACAAAGATCACCAAGGGCACAACAATCATTATGGCAAACAATAACCAGGGATGTTCAGACACTTATTTATCTAGGCTCTCACAGGGCCCGATGGACAATCTGAGCTGCACTTTATCAGCTTCTGTTATAATTCATTTCCTTGCTTTCTTTACAAGAGATCGGTTCCAGAGGAGATGTAAGTAAATCTTTTCTGAGCAGCAGGCATTGTATCCAGCGGCAGGGACTGTATGCAGCGCAACAGCTAATAAATAGGTCAGACGTGTTGGCATTACATAATCATTTATAATTACCGCCCATTATATATGATCCTTCAGAGCTTCAATATCCATCTTTCTGATGGTGGGCTGTTGCTGAAGGCACTGTTCCCTATTGCTTAGGGAATACCATTTATCAGAAATGCCAAAGTTTCCAGTGCTGTGCCAGCAGAGGAGACGGTGGGCTGGTTTCATGTGTCATGTGTGCAGTAATCACCAGAAGACATGCTTTGCCACCAAGAATATCAGAAGAAAAAGGTCAGCACTTCTGCCATTGAATCATAGAATCATAGAAACATAGAGTTGGGAGAGAACACAAGGGCCATCCAGTCCAACCCCCTGCCATGCACAAACCCACATCAAAGCACTCCCAACAGATGGTCATCCAGCCTTGGTTTAAAAACCTCCAAAGAAGGAGACTCCACCATACTCCGAGGCAGCATATCCCACTGCCAAACAGCTCTGATTGTCAGGAAGTTCTTCTTGAGGTTTAGATGGAATCTCGTTTCCCATAGTATGAATGCATTGTTACTGGTTCTAGTTTCTGGACCAGTGGAAAACAAGCTGCTTCCTCCTTGATATGCCATCCATTCAAATATTTAAACATGGCTATCATGTCCCCTCTTAACATTCTCTTCTACAGACTAAACATCCCCAGCTCCCTAAGCTGTTCCTCATAGGGCTTCATGGCTTCCAGACCCTTCAGCATTTTGGTTGCCCTCCTCTGGATCATGTTCGCCAGTCAAGCAAAACTCATACATCAGGGCTGAAGAGAGGTAGAAGAGATACGGAGCTGTACATGAGGTTGTTCTCATATCTGATTTGTTTCTGTCAGCCAATACAGAATGTTGGAGATTACCTATAATGTCTACAGAAAGATGAGATCTTATGTAACTTGTGTTACAGCAATTGTAATAATTGCCTTTTGGCTTCTGGTTCCAACCCAGTTCTGTCTCTTAAGACTCTCTGACAACTTTGGATGTATATTTCTCAAAGAATGTTTGTCTTCCTATAATGCCTTGGTTGCCTCTGGACATGTGGATATTGTCAGAGATGGTTTGACCAAACTTCTAGAAAATACTTTCTAAAGTTAGTGTAAAGGTCATGTTGCTTTAATTGCTTTAACTGTTAAGTGCACCTGGGGAAAGGAATGTGACTCAACCTGAGTTTGTGCTGAGTCAGGCTGATGAGCACCAGGTGCAGACAATACAAGGGTTGGCCAGGTGTCTGTATAAAGGTAGCACAATCCCAGCCAATATTGCACACATTGTTTGAAGTGTGTGTCTGTGGGAGAGAGCAAGCTTGATATGCTGGATTGCCATCTGGACTTTGTAAATATTGTATTTATGATGCAACAAAGAATAAAGAGCCTCCATATTGGAAGATTGCAACCTGGGGTTGGTGAGTGTTACTGGCTTAGTGCTTGTTGCTGCTAAGGGTGTTCTCTGCTGTTAGGCACACTTCCATAGCTGTGTGTAGCTATCTCTGCTAATCTATAAGGAATTTTTCCTTGACTGGCTATTTTTGCCTTTCCCCCCTTTTGTTTTGGGGGACAGGTATCATAACTGTGAAAGGGAAATAGATCTATGGAAAAGTGTGGGGGTCTCTTAGCACTAGCTCCTGGGACTGAGCAATCTTTGGACCAAATTATGACTTTACAAAGAGAAATCAAATGCACATATTCCTATGGAAAATCCCATGGTATGCATATCCCATGTTTCTGCATCTGAATTGTCTACATATGTGCAGAAAAGGTATGCATGGAGATGAACCTATCTTTATATAGCTTGGAGATGAGAAGATTGAGAGAAGTGAAATGACAGTCACCTTGGAATTTGAGGCTATATAATTCTGCTTAGTCAGACAGGAGTGGTTCCTCACTGCTATGTCTTAGGCAGAGGGATTAAGGTTCCTTTGCCACTTGCCATCTAGTTCTGGATTCTCTCCGGGGTTGACAAAATTAACCCTTTGTCAAAGGTAACCTCTGGTCAGCTTTCTGTAATTCAGTGTAAATTGGGTAGAGAGAGGAACCAATCTGCACAAACTCTTCCAAAACCTGCTCCAAAGGGCTGGAACGTACTTCAGAGCTTGCTTTCAGTGCTGGAGAGGTCTACAGAAGGTGGGGCTAAGGTCTTGAAATCCCAACTGATGATAGTGGATAACAGCTGTACATTTATCATTTCAAGATTCTATTCCTTGCATGTTCATAAATCAGACAATTGCAGAGCTTAGAGTGTGTGGATGGGGGGCAGGGGGTTATGGGGTGAGGGACATGATCACTGTTTGTGAGGGCATAGCTGAGGTGTGTGGGGGCATAGCCAGGATGTGCAGGGGCATGGCTATGGGCTTGGATACCCCAGAAACATTGCTGCCTGGGGTGAACCATCCCCATCACCTCCCCGTTCCTATGTGACTGAAATCAGACTATTCAAAGTTATTATCCTCCTTGTTATATCTTTTTTTTTTTTTTTTTTTGCACATCAAGGAAACAGATTCGCTGAGCCATCTGGTGATCACACAATGTAGACTTCTCATATATGCATGTTTCCTTTGCATGTCTAAAAATCTTGAAGGAAACGAGTAGTCTTTGGGAGCTAAACTGGGTCAGGCCTGGTTAGCACCTGGAAGAGAGTTCACCAGAGACTACCAGCTGCAGTAGATAAAACCACCTCTGAGTATTTCTTACCTAAGGAAACCCTATGAAATTCACGTAATGATCAGAAGTTGACAGACAACCTGAAGGTACTTAAATTACTGTTTCCCAAGCTTGATGTACTGAATTGAAAACAGTGTGCATGCACCAGTTGGTAAGGAATTTTGAGATATAAACAAGAGAGCAAAGTATAATATTCAAGCCTGTGAATGTTGGTAGCACTTTTGAAAATGACTGTGGCAAGTCAAGCTGGTGTTTCCAAAGTGTGGAAAACAAATTTCATTGTGATGTCTCTGTTCACAGTAGACTTGGTATAACATCTAGGGACAGGAGAGATTTTTCTCAGTTTGTATTTTGATAAGAACTTAGGAAACTCACACTGTGTCAATATGTAAATGGAAACACAGTTATCCTTTCATATGGGCACTTCTCAGAATTTTGTGGTAGAGTTCACTGAAGCGGGGGGAACTACATATAATGTAGCATATATTAAGGGAAGTATGCATAAAAGAAAGCATGCGTATTGGAAAATCAACAAAATGGATCTACATAGGGAAAACTTTTTGGAAAGCAATGAATTCCTAAGAGGAAATTGTGTCCAAAAATATATATTTTGAAAAAGTGCAGAAACATGGTCACATTGGACACATTGGACTAGGACACTGGGAGCCCAGGGTCCAAATCCCTAGTCAGCCATGGAAACCTACTGGGTGACTTTGGAGAAATCACACTGTCTCAGACACAAAGAAAGGCAAAGGCAAACCCACTCAGAACAGATCTTGCAAAAATAAAATAAAAATGTGTGTGATAGGTTAAGCTTAGGGTTGCCATAAGCCAGAAATGACCTAAAGGCACCAAATTATATAAAAGAATAGGAAAATTATTTTCACCAGTCTTTTATTCCATATAGTTTATCCGTATACTCTGGCTGGAATCTGCAGTTCAGAACCATTGCAAGAAAAATTCTTCTCATTCTATATGACATAGTTTTCTTTTCTTTCTTTTTTTCCTCCCAGAAGATGCTAAAGAGCTACCATACCACACTGGACACATGCAATCATGTCTAATTTCAGAAACTAACCAGAATTGCAATTGGTTTGTACTTGGCTGGGAGGCCATCTTGCATTTTCATGTAGGGGTAAGAAATAATTTTGTCGAAAACCTAGGATAGCTGTTGTCAGGAGAAGACTAGGGATGGAAAGAAAATTCAAACATATTTGGAAAATGTTTGAAAAACATTTTTTTTTGTGTGTATTGATAAATCCTGACAAAGAAGAATTCTGAACTGATGAGAATCTTTGTCATTTAGGACCTATTCTTATGTGGCCGTGCTGCATAGCAGACATCATTTTCTGCATGAAAACTAATATTTCAACACATAAACATTTAGTTCTGCTTGGAAAATGTTGTTTTCTAACCATAACTGTGGATTTTTTTCCCCCTGCACATAGTAGATTTGCATAGAGCACAGCATTTTTGTATGGACATCACTATTTCCACCGGAACCTCAGGAAGAACTTCCTGACAGTCAGGGCTGTCCGGCAGTGGAATGTGCTGCCTCGGAGTGTAGTGGAGTCTCCCTCTTTGAAGGTTTTTAAGCAAAGGCTGGATGGTCATCTGTCGGGAGTGCTTTGAGGGTGTTCCTGCATGGCAGGGGGTTGGACTGGATGGCCCGTGTGGTCTCTTCCAACTCTGATTCTATTTCTGCATTGAAATATTATTTTCCACACAGAAAATGATGTTTTCTGTATGAAACAACCACCTGCCAATTTTTCACTCAAATTCCAAATTGTGAATAGCCTTCAAAAACTGTGATTTTTGAAGGTTTTCTTGCAGTGGGCAGAAAACATTGCTGAAATTACTTGTTGCTAGGTATCTTCAAAGGAAAAAATAACTGAAGAATTACATCCCTACAGAAGACCATGCTAAGCTAGATGGATCAACAATCAGTCTGAATTTATAAAGCGAACACTCTACTACTGAACTATGGGGCCTCATCTGAAATTTAAAGTGTTTGGGTAAGTGTCCACCTCAGTGTGGCTTGGCATTTTCTCGAACTGAGAACTATTTTTTAATGTATAAATAAAATCTGACACCAGCTGGAGGAATCCTGCACCCCACCTTCACCCAGGTGGATTGAATCATGTCCTACCTCGCCCAGGTGGAAATGAAAAGAAGTCTTTGCAAAGCACACACATTCAGGTCACTTGACTACCCACCTTTCTTTTGCTTCAAAGGAGATAAAGCTGTTCACCTAAGAAGAAAAAATCAGGGACTAGGGTTTTGAATGGAGTACTGCTGTTTTGATTTCATCAAGGATGAAGCAAAGGGAGTTTACAGCCTTTCAGAGGTACACAATTTCAGCTTTGGTTTACTGAGGCATGAGTCTTTATCTTGCTTTCTCTTTTTCTCTGTGCACAAGCAGACACTAAACAAAGCTGGAAAGGGGGACAATTTTTCTGTCAATTTAGAGAGTGGCACTTTTCTCTTCGTCTCTAGGGGCTCAGTTCTCAAATCCATTAAGGCTCCTTTGCCCTTTTTTTGGCAACTCTGTCAGTCAATCATAACAATCTTCACAACTCCAGAACCAATCATGACGGATAGTCTTTCCCTTCTTTTTCTCTTCTGGAGTTCTGAATGGCTGTTGTTGTCCCTCAGAGAACGAGTTGGTCTCATGAGGAATGGTTCTACAATTTTAAATATAAATATGTGTTGGAGCCTTGGAAGAGAATTTACACACAACTCAAGCAGAATCCCACATACAGAATGAGATCCCATTGATCTGAATGGAGTTTAATCCCAAACAAAGACATGTATTCTTTTAAGGTCAGTCTTCAATCCTACACATATTTGTTCAGAACTGATCACTGTGGCTTGAATCCAATTGCTACTTCCAAGTACACTAGACCCCTTGAACCAACTGCTGAATAGTAAATCAACACTTGTGTAAATCTCTGCTTGAATGCGTTTATTCTAGTTGGAATTTTCAATTGGTTCGAGCCTGTCAAACCCAGTAGTACTTATTTCTGAGTAATTAGAAATAGGATTGGGGAATGAATGACTGATTTTATGCATGACATATCCATGAAGAGTAATAATAGTATTCAAGTATAATATAAAAACTAAGGAAGACATTGTCAGGGCACCTAGGTGCTGGCGTTAGAGCATGTGCAGAGAACAAAAGCAAGAAACTGTGCTGGATCATTGCCAGTTGCCCCAGACTGAAACACAGCCCACACAAAATGTGTCTAGGCTAAGTTATAGTTTATTGAAGCCCTGCAGGATACATAAGAAGCATGCTGCTTCAGATAGCTTTTGCCATGGAGCATAAGAGTCCAGTAACATAGGCAAAAAGAACAGACCAAAGAGAAAACAAAGAGAAAACTTTTCAGCACATGATGTTAATCATTTAACCTGAGTTAGACACTCCCAAACCTACACCATGTGATGCATTACATATAGACGGTTCCCATGTTCAGAGCTTTCCCATGAGACTAGATTAATAGAGCAGGCAGATGGACATAACATTCTTGCAGGTGTTGCTGCCAAGGGCAAAGTGAGGGCAATATGACCTCTTGTTCCCATCCACAAGAAAAACACCTCTACACACTCTACACTAACATTCAGCATACCTGATAGACATAACCATCACTGTCTATGAGCTACGATGACCTTACAGACTGTACATATTCTGAGGTAGTGTGTTGATTTGCTGTTGGGAAGCAACAGTAGTGAAGAACTTTTCGCCTCATGTCCTGATTGTGGGCTTCCCTAAGGCATGCGGAAATGGATGGCCATTGTGGTAAACTGAATCCTGGAACAGGACTACCTATAAGTACATTAATTTTGTCCTAAACTGAGAAAATGTTGGTGGACCCATGTAGATCATTGCAGCCTTTCTAACACTGATGGTAATTTTGACTGACTTCAGATGAATACTAGCATATTATTTTAAGGTCACTGTCTCTTGATCAGCCTTTCAGGCTTCAGGGAAAGAACAGGCTCTTCTGCTATAGAGAACTACCTTCTCAAAATATCTCTTTCCATGATGATGGCAGTGTCCAGTGACATTTGAAAACAAGCAATTGTTGAAATGGGTCACTTCTCTCAGAGTTGGTTAGCTTCTTGGGTCTATTCCATCCTGTCTTACATGGATTATTGGCCTTGTGAATTTGACTCAATGCCATTCCATTTGTTTAATGCCCCATGGGAAATATTTCATAGTACTGAAGTCAACCTGAAAAGCATTGCTACTTACTAGAAACACAGATGTTTTTAACTTAAACCATGAAAAAGTTGTCACCTCTTATCCAAGCATCCTGCTCCAATCCTTTCCTGCAAGTATATATATCAAATCTTCTCTCCATAGGTTATTATTTGATCAATATTTGCCAAAATATATGATATCTAAAAAGAAGCAGATGCAGCATAGGAGAACCATGTTGTATAAACTGCCACTCATGCTACTCAGTATGTCCACTTATGTACGATGTCCACCTATGTGCAACTGCAGCATCATAAGATGTTGAAAGCATTCTATTTTCCCAGCTTCAGGCTTTTCTTTCTAAAACTGGATTCCCCTAGTACCTTATATTAAAGGGAATTTGTATGTCTGCAATTAGCCTGTTTTTCTGCCCACAATACAATATTCTCAAGGATAGCTGTCACAGCAAACAGACTAAACAGTGAAGCCTAGGCATCCTTTCCACAGCATAAAACATGCTAAATGCAAAATATGTAGGTGAAGACAGTCTTATGCTATGGCAAATGAATGTCTTTCATCACTTGAGGGAACACATCTTCTAAATTCATGCTAAATGTATCATCTACAAAAGGAAGCTTTACCATATCGACTGGCTGTGTAGATGGTCCCACAGTCCATTTTATATGATAACTAAGTTACATTACAATGTCATAAAATGCCCACAGAATGCTGTTTCTTTTCCAACTAGAAGATCTTACATTTAAATGCCAAATGTGCCAACATCTTAGTGTAAGGGGGGAAAGAGAGAGAGAGACCACCCGTATCAAAATAAACAGGCATTTACCACTGCTATTGCACACTTGGCTTAGATATATTACTACAAGCTTAATGAGTAAAGAATAGAGATCTTTGTACAGTCCTAATAGAAACTTTTTCAATTATGTGGGGTGCAGGGAGAGAAAGAGAGAGAGAGAAGTCTACAAATGCTCATAGATAGATGAGAAAAAAATGCTAAATTTTGGGGATGGGGAGTTAAGTAAACAAGCAACAGCATTCCTACACATAGCCTAAGTAGTGGGAATAGGCACTTCCTCCCTTCCCACAATATCCCTGGAACAACACTAAATCATAGTGTATTGTTCTCCTGTGACAAGGGCATGAAATTGCATGGGAACTCATTTCTCCCCCTCCAGACCCATCCTTGGGTCACCTTCCCCCTCTCCCACAAGCCCAAATACCTCAGTTCCTCTACAGATCTTCTCAAAATGGTGACAGGAAGAAAAGGCTCATTGTTTTCCTCTTGACATTTAGAGAGTGACTGCAAAAGATAACAGAGTATTTAGGTGTAGTATAGCATTCTGGGGGTGCTTGAGGGGCTGAGTGAGACATTTTTGCATTTTTTCATGCATTTTAGAGGGAAGCTTTCTGAGAATTTTTAGGACAAATCATGCCCTTTATTAGGTGATCTTTGGGGAAATGGAGGGCTTCAAAGGTAACAGAAGTGAACTCTAGGGGCTGCACTTTGCCCACAAATTTCTGTGTCAAGGATGAGAATTATGTGGCTTTCCAGGTATTGCAGAAGTGCAAACTCCAGCATTCTTCATCATTGACTATGCTGGCAAGAGTTCCTGAGACATGCAGTACAACAGCATCACATGATTCCCACTCTGTTTTGGGAAACACACTGTGGGATACTACCACTATTTTCTCACTTCCTTCATGTCAAAATTGCCTATAAGCAGAAAAGCACAATTGAGGGTAAGACATTTATGGAGCTCAATATTGATGAAAATGAGACTCAGAGCAAAGCATTATTTGAGTAAGAATCTGTGCATATCCACAAATAGTTGGTTTATGAACAATTTCTAGCCCTCTCCTTTCTGTTGGTGCCACCAAAGAGTTACATATATTCCACAAACATACTGCCTTTTTAAAAATATTAATTAGGACCCCCATCAGAAAACTGTGGGTGACCATGGAGTTCCCCATGGAGTTCAGAAATATCTAGTTAATTAAGTCATTAAATTATCAATTTGTTGACTTTTTCTAGCCCATCTCACTACATTCTCCAATTCATTAATAAAATTCATTAAGGTGAGTGTCTCTGCTTCTGTCAAATACAGTAAAACAAGGAAGCCTGCTGCCTCAGCAGAACAATTAAGATTGGCAGAAATTGAAAACATGGATCTATTTTTAGGCAGAATAATCTGGAGGACAGGGAAGAGAGAGAGAGAGAGAGAATGGGCAGGGGCGGGGGGACATTTCTACACCTTAACTGTCTCTGTCATCCTCCTATCACAATCCTGGCAGTGCTACTGCCAGGATTGAAGCACAACATGAAATCTTTTCTCCACATCCAGCCAGCTTTCTGCAGAAGGGTAGCACAAGGAATAGACACCTTCCTTCTGCAGTGCAACTAGGCATTTCCCATTGTTACTGCGGTCTAGGCCTACCCGGAGATAGCACTCGATATCACTTTGATATCAAACCATTCAGCTTTCCTCTGCCACCCTGCTCCATGTGTTTGAGGCCTCCAGACAAGCACGTAAACAGGCATGGCCAATAATTGCTGGACATTCCATTCTCCACCCAGGCAGGCCAGATACAGCCGGTTTGTCGCTTCAGAGACCTCTCTGGCAAACACCTCATTGCATATGCGCGATACTAACAAAGGCTCCCTGCCCCAAGCAGGCAACCTGACAAAGCTGTACCAAGCACTCCGCATTTGCATACTGGCTACAGTATTGTTAATTTGGCTCTAATTCAATCATGCTAAGTTCTGACCTTTCCAAAGCTTTGTCCCACACCCAAAATGCATTGTTCTCACCAAGTAAGGTATGGCCTGCAGTCACAATTCACCCTACAAAAACCCCTGATTCCGAGACCTTCCTCGGATCGCTCTGGACTTCCATCCCGCCTTGCTGCCGCTTTGTTTGGCGAGCTATCCCCTCAGTCCCACATACTGAGACTCCATACCAATGAACTCAATCTTCAGACCTCTCCAGGAGTATGAGACGTGTGTCGTATCACCCCTTTTCCTCTAAAAATCCCTATTCCAAGTCAATCTCTAACTCTCTAGTTAGCTGTGTGACTGTGGTGTCTTTAATATTTGTTTGTACTCAATAAAATATCATTCTTATTACTTTAAACTGTCTAACTGCTTGACTGACCTGACCCTGTAGAATGCTGGGTTGCAAGATCCTGCTAAGTTACCCTGCCTCTTGCTAGCTTTAGTGAGTGCTCCATCTAATTTTCCCCAAAGTTGTGTTTGTTTGGTTATTTAGGTGTCCCTCCCGGGACCCCCAGAAATCAGGGTAACACCATGCTGCACTGGAAAAGGATGCACCTAAATTGTGCTTCATTGCTTTCTGAATAACCACTGGTGATGGGAGCATCACTGCCCTGATTGTGGGCCATTACCAGATTTTTTCTTATAATGGAATATCCATTGATAGAAATGCGTGGGGCTACGTTGGCAGCAGAGCCACGATGACGTCATGCAAAAGCATGACTTGCACACTGCCAACAATGAATCCGCATAGTGAGCCAGTGAAGTTTTGTGGAAATGGCCAGAGTCAGAGAAGTGGGAAGAGAAACAGAGTCAAGGTCAGAACATAGGCCATTTCTGCACTAGCCCGCACTAGTTTTGGGAGGGACCCCAGGATTCCAGAGGATGTTGAAAGTGGAATCATCGTGCTATAACAGGCTAGTGTGGAAATGGACATAGTCAAAGAATGAGGAGGGAGGAGGAAAAATCATCATCATCATCATCATCATCATCATCATCTTGGAATGTAGTGGAGTAAGGGCTGGGGGAGTGATTTGTTCAGTGACAAAGGGCTTCAAGCATTCTGGACTCCTTCAGAAAGTCGACCCTTTTAGAACAGAAAGGCAAATTGTCCCCCATAGTAGAAAGAAAATATTTGGAAGCTTTCTGGGGGATGGGGGTCCATTGTGATTCTCTTCAATAACTTCTCCACTATTGATGAAATTCTGGCAGCAGCGGAGCTTGGAGTGCATGGGGGTGGGGTGGAGGAGGGGGGGTTATGGCATGGGGGTGTGGCCATGGTGCACATGGAGGTGGCCACAGTGTGTGGAGCATGGCTGTGGTGCATGGGGGCATGGCTAAGAGCCAGGATGCCCCAAAAACATTGCCTCCAGGGGCAAACCGCCCCAATCACCCCCCCCCCGCAACTGAATTCTGGAGTGATTTATGTTGCATTGCATTGTATAATATTGTTTGGTTTAAGTGTAATGCCCTCTTTTGCTATGCACTTGAGTAATTAAATGACATCCCAGCCCCCAGATACTTCTCTCTTGGCTTTCCAGTCTCTTCTACTCCCATCCCTCCTATTCTACTTTTTACCCAACCCTCCTTCTTCCTTTCTTCATCATCTTCTACTTTGTAATTTTAAAAATAATTCTAAGTTAATTTAATTTTAAAATTAAATTGTATACAGAAAACAGTGGGCTTCTTATATTTTTGATAGTTAAAACTGAAGTTTTTAAAGAATGAACTGGGGTTCCCTGTCTCCTGTGGTCCAAACATGTCTTCTCCAACTGTTCTTTTCAGACCGCAGTTCTTGATTGGGAGCGAAGAGGCAAGAAAGGATGAAGTGATCAAGTCATACAGAAAAATGTTCTGCATACGCTTAAGAGGCTCTCAACTCATTTCTGATTCTGAATTGTCCACCCTTGGTTCAATGACTGATCTTTATAACTAAGCACTTGCTGCAGCGCTTGCAGGAGATCAGAGACCTCCAACTGAAATATATTATTCCTAGTTAACCTTTATCAAATGAGTATTTGAAGCAAGGGAAAGTTACATGCTGGCAAAGATGGAAAGAAAAGACAGATCTAGATGAGTGACAAACTTAACTGAACAGATGGTAAGAAGAGATTCTTTATTTCAAGGTAGTTTTTACCAGCCTGACAGTAACAAATATCCAGACAGTAAAATATCAGTAAATCACCTTATTCCTCTGCAATAATCCTAGAGTGGGCTTTGTAGTCTTTGTAGACTCTATGCAGTCTCTTTTGTAGTCCTCTAATTCAACAGTGGGCTTTGTAGTCTATCTAATGAGGGAAGGACCTCCAGATTACACAGGACAATTTTAAAAGGAGAAAAAGAACACTTTTTAAGGTGCCATCAAAAAAATTTGTCCCTAAGGTTTACGGTGACATCTTCTATACCATTCTCTGTAAATTGGATAGCTTTGTTCCCAAACTAACTTTTTAAAGAATGAATAATATCTCATCTAGTTAAATTTTTCCAATTATTATTCTGGATGCTAAAGAATAAAGCTCCCAATTTCTGATGTTTGACATCATCAAATTTATTTTCAAAATGGAAATTCCAAACTCTGTTTCACCAGACACCTTTGTCTCTACGGGCATGAAACTTGCTCATGAAATATGAACAGTACCAGAAATAGATGTGCACATATCAGATTCTCCTTCCCATTTATTGTGTGTCATTGCTTATTCAATTCAGCGCATGAGTAACCACCAACAGTTCAATAATAATAAGCTGCATAGGTCTGGGCCATGGCATATTTTCATTCTGAAACTTTTGCAGATTGAGAGACAAGTTGTTGCCAGTAGCACAAGCTTTCTCATATTTATAGGTTTTACTTGTTTATGTGGGAGTCCTGCTTAGTTCATCGGGGTTGTTCAACTTGATTTGTGCAAATGACTGCAGTCTTGAAGTAAAAAAAAAAAACCATCTGCTGTTCATTTGTCTGCCCTGTTCTACCACTGTCATGTCCTACTTGGAAAATTCCTCCTCAGATGAAGAAGGGGAAGAGGTATGGAAAGAAAACAGAACACTGATGGCAACAACAAGACCACATTAAAAGTACCATATCCTGTTTGACCTTGGAAGCTGAGTAGGATCAGCCCTGGTTAGTACTTGGGTAGTACTTGGTTGAGTACTTGGTTGAGCAACCGCCAACTAATATTAAGTGCTATAATTCAGAGGAAGGAACTGGAAAAACCAACTCTGACTTGTCCTTGCCTAAGCAATCACTATAAAAGTCATGGAGTCACCATAAGTTGGCAAACAACTTGAAGGAGCATGCAGATTCTCTCTCTCTCTCTCTCACACACACACACACACACACACACACACTAGTTAAGCTAAGCCCAGACCGTTCTGTTGCTGCAGACAAAGAGCTCCAATATTTTCTTCTGACCTTGTCTGATATCTTTTGCTTTGTGGCTCTCTGGCCTTCTGAGCACTCTTTGGTTCAATATTTTTGGCTATTCACTTTTCAGCTTTGTACTTTGCTCAGGACATTTTTTTCCCCATTTGGACCCTGGATTGCCTGGACCATGCTTCTGCTTTCAGTTGTAACATTGGGACTGGCCTGGTTTTCCCTGTCAGCTCCTGCTGGCAATGGGTGCACTATAACACTTGGGTGTTTGGTACCCTTAAATAGGATTATAACATGGGGAACCAGGTCTGTTGTGTTTTTTGTTTGTTTGTTTGTTTTTGTTTTTTGGAGGGGGTAGGTGTTGAGATGAAACAATGCTGACTATTTTCATTGCTCCATTAGAAGGTAGGAAAACAGGAGTAAGGAACTATATAGCAATTTGCATGATAAATGGAAAAATCAGGGGTTGCCATAAGTCAATTTTATTACAGTCAACAAGAAGAAGAAGGAGAAATAAGAGGACAAGGGTTCATCACCAGTGCCAGTGACATCCCTCCTATCTAAAAGCTGTCATCTTTCTCCTCACATACATCTTTTCTGACAGATTTTTAAACCTACAGGATTATTGTAAAGGCCTTAGCATTCCCCCCTTTTTGAAGCTGATTTCCATTTCGCATGCATCCCTTCTCCCTTCCAGTTTGACCCTGTCTAGATGAGCCTAATGACTTAGGCCATTTCTTCACTACACTGTTACAGTGCGATTATTCCACTGTCAACCATCCTGTGGAATTCTGGGGTTTGTAGTTTAATGAGGCCAAAGATGCCCCTTCCTAAACTACAAACCCAAGGATTCCATGGGATGTTGAAAGTAGAATAACAGCATTATAACAGTGTAGTGTTGAAATGGCCTTAATGTTTTTACATATTTCGGGAAGAATACAAAAAGTGAGTTACTCCGCAGTTAGAGAGCCAACATGGTGTAATAGTTTGAGTGTTAGACTAAGATACTGAGACACTGGGGTTTGAATCATCACTCAGCCACAGAAATCCACTGGGTGACCTTGGGCAAGTCACACTCTCTCAGTCTCAGGCCATTTCCACCCTACATTGTTATAGTGCTATTATTCCACTTTCACCATCCTACAGAGTCCTGGGATTTGCAGGTTAGGGAGGGGCATTCAGGCAGAGAGCTCTTTGCTTTCAGTAAACTACAAACCCCAGAATTCCACAGGATGTTGAAAATGGAATAATAGCACTGTAACAGTGTAGTGTGGAAATGGCCTCAGTTGAAGGCAAGGGGCAAGCTCCCTCTGAACAAGTTCTGCCAAGAAAACCATGTGATAGGTTCACCTTAGGGTTGCCATAAGTCAGAAATGCTTTGAAGGCGCATGACAACAATTCTGTAGTTCATGATTGATACCTATAGCCTAAGGAGTCAGTCCAATTCATATTTACTTGGAAGTATTTTCCAGACAGCATGCATGGTTTCTGAACAAGAGGATCAGGCGTAATTATTCTTACCGCAGTTGTTAAGTTTATGAGGTTGAGGGGAATTCTTTTGTAAGATGGGATAAAGAATTTCTTGATCTAATTCTTATATCAAGAATAGGGAAGCTGTGGGCTTCCAGATGCTTTTGAACTTCAGCTCACACCACCCATGGACAGCATGGCTACTGGTCAAGGGTGAATTGTAGCCTAACAACATCTTAAGATCTGCAAATCCTCCACCCCGTATGGATGTAGGTTTCTGAAGATCAGATACTGTCAGTATTCATAGGGTTTTTTCGCACTTTGGGGGGAAAACGGGGTGTTCTGATACTTACTGGGCTGGCACGCTCCCTCCGCTGATCCGGGCTGATCCGGAGCAGTGCGTGCCCATGCTACACACTTCTCCAGGGACAAAAATGGCGCTTTCTGGTTGGTAGAGGCTCTCCACCAGCCAGAGAAGCTTGCCAGCCTAAAACCTGCCCCCGGAAGATCTGCAGCCTCATGCTGGTGCGAGCCTGCAAATCTACACATTAGCGCAGCGACGGACTGGGGCGTGCTGTGCTATTGAAAGACCTCTTTGTGGTCTTTCAATAGCACGGTGAACCACCAGTTCTGGTCATTCTGGAGCAGGCTGAAGTCCAGACATACATAAAGTAGTCTGGATCCAGTCAGCCCCTAAGTGCAAACGTCCTCGCCGGAGGACGCTCTAAATCACTAAATCAAAGTGCAGAAAAGTCCATAGTCTTTTAGAATAAATTCCACCTCACTGTAGAATTTAATAATCCACTGAACATTGTTAATTCTAAATCTATTCAAGGTTGTAGAAAATGGAATGATGGAATACTATAGATATCCCTTCTGCAAACAAAGACCTTGTTTCTACAGACTCACTTGAAAAGACTCAACGAAGAGAGAACAGGAGCAATAAAATTGGAGCAAGTCTCCACCAACAGTCCTCACAAAACTACCCCTATCTTTAAATTGTCTGCTTTCAGAGAAGAGATAAGGAAAGATGATGAAGGAAAGATTACAGGAGTGACTGCTGAAAATGCTGGGCCTGTTTAGCCAAGATAAAAGGGGAAAGAGAGGTGATGATAATTTTGTTCAATAAATACTTGGAGATGGAAAGAGGGAGAAGGCCAGGTGTAGTGCAGAGAAGAACAGTTGTTTTGTCTGAGACTGATGAAGCTATGTAACTAAGCATTGTACCCAGTGCCTTTATTTTCTCCAGCTGTACTAACTGTTTGAATGGCCCTGAGGTGCTGAAGATAGGATGCAATCTCATTTACATCCTCCCTTCCTGGATTTGTCTTTCACCTGCTCCCATTTGGATGGAGAAAGACAAAACCCCTCCATTGTTTTTTAGTTCAGACCAATGACCATTTGATTCTCCTTCCCAGATCAGCACTGAGGACTTTTTTGCTGAATCAAAGGAAGCGGTGAAACAGCAAGGGATCAAGTCAGCTGTGGAAACAGTGCCTTTTGCTACTGGTGGTTTGATTTTGGACATTTCCGCACGAGACTGTTATAGCGCTATTATTCCACTTTCAACATCCTATGAAATCTTGCTCCCGAAAATGCAAACCCCAAGATTCCATAGGATGTTGAAAGTGGAATCATAGCTCTATAACAGTCTAGTGCAGAAATAGCCTTAGGAATTGTTATTCTACATTTGCTAGGGGCTTGTGCTCTTCCGTGGATGTTAAGGTGACAGAAAGAGTACGCTTTGTACAAGAAGCCCACAACTCTTTAAAAAGGAGAATGTAAAGAGTTACTTTGTAAAATGTATAATCATAATGACAACTACCTACATTGGAGACCCTTGGAACTAGGGGCCTTTCCACACTACACTGTTATAGTGCTATTATTCCACTTTCAACATTATGTGGAATTCTGGTGTTTGTAGTTTACTGAGGCCAAAGTGCTCTCTGACTGAGAATTCTAAATGTCTCTCCCTAAACTGCAAACCCCAGGATTCCATAGGATGTTGAAAGTGGAATAATAGTATTATAAGAGTATAGGGCGGAAAGGCCCTAGGACTGTAACTAATTCCTATGCAAAGCTAACTTTTCAAACTCTGGCTTAGTGAAACTTCCTGCTGACTTTATATTAGGAATGGAAAGAACATTTGTAAATATTTAAGAATTGTCAAAAACTATTTCTTGAGTGTTATGATACCTTGACAATGAGACTCTTCGATTGGTGATAGTCTTTATAGTTTTGGATATATTCCATGCAAAGTTTGCTTTTTTTTTTTCTTTTTCTTTTTCTGCACAGACAGCACAGAAAACAGCACAGATGCTGCTTTCTGCACACACACATACACACAAATGCTATATGTGAATTTCATGCCGAATAAGTCCTGAATTGGGAATAGTCTTCAAAAGCTGTACATTTTTGCAGACTTTCTTGTAGTGGGAAGAATACTGCTGAAAGTGGGTTTTTTTTTTTTTTTTCTTTTTCCTTTTTTGGCTTCCTTTGAGAATGAAATTAGGAAAGAATTGTATCTCTGTTCCATGTATTCCATGTGCTCTGCTCTGACAAACCTTTGCTCCCATTAATTCTCAAAGGTGTAAAAACTTATTTGGCCTTCTCTTCCATAGACTTCTATTTTGAAAATTGCTCCTGTACCTTAGAAGTCTTTAATGACACATAATAATATATTATTGTGGCTCTGGCTGTACAAAATGCATATGACTCACTTTTATTAATATTCAGCAAGGCATTAAAAAGACCTTATATACAACCCTGGTAACAAACCATTTCTTAGACGTACTTTTGGGGCTTTCAGAAATTCAATTAAAAAGAAGCTGGTCTCTTTACTCTTAGCTTTCACCGTGTTAGTTTCCACTTTAAATAGTGAATTAAAAATGAAGGTGACCCAGCAACTTTATATTCATCTGACATCTACATCACCAATTTATTTCAGTTTGAGAACGTTTTAGCTGTGTGTCTCAGTTGCCACCTCTCCAAAACCTACAAGCAGTAGAATTATCTGAATAATCTCCTCTTTCTTTCTTTCTTTCTTTCTTTCTTTCTTTCTTTCTTTCTTTCTTTCTTTCTAAAAACATTTCTATGGCTTTTTAATAACTAAGAACTTCCAGAAATAGAACATTTAGTTTCTAAAATGAAACTTTATTTGTAACTCATGGCAGAGTCTCCAAATGTAACTCAATGTTATTGCTGATCTAGTGCTTCCCATTAGCTTTTGATTCCCTGGAGAGTGGTCCTTCAAAACATTAAAAATGGTCTCAAAAAAGCTTTAAATGCCCAAGAAAAAGCTTTAGCCTCCAAGTTAAAAAGAAAAGGAAATAAAAATGTAAGTTGTTAAAACAGTTAATCCAACCTTGATATCAATTGTTATAGAATCATAGAATCATAGAGTTGGAAGAGACCACAGGGGCTATCTAGTTTAATCCCACACCATGCAGGAACACATACTCAAAGCACTCCCAGCAAATGACCATACGGCCTTTGTTTAAAAACCTCCAAAGAAGGAAACTCCACCACACCCTGAGGAAGCATATTCTACTGCCTCACAGCTGTGACCATCAGGAAGTTCTTCCTGAGATTTAGGTGGGATCTCCTTTCCTGCAGCTTGAATCCATTGCTCCTTCTCCTAGTCTCTAGAGCAGCGGAAAACAAGCCAGCAACCTCATCGACATGATATCCTTTCAAATAAATATTTAAACATGGCTATCATGTCTCCTCTTAACCTTCTCTTCTGCAGGCCAAACACACCCAGCTCCCTATGCTGCTCCTCATAGGGCTTTATGGCTTCCAGACCCTTCACCATTTTGGTTGCCCTCCTCTGGACACGATCCAGCTTGTTGATATCCTTCTTGAATTGAGGTGCCCAGAACTAGATACAGTATTTCAAATGAGGTCTAACCAAAGCAGAATAGAGTGGTACCAGTACCTCCCTTGATCTAGACACCATACTCCTATTGATGCATCTAAGAAGTGTGTTGGTTTTCTTGGCTGCTGCATCACACTGCTGACTGATGTTCAACTTGTGGTCCACCAAGACTCTTATATCCCTTTCACATGTACCATTATCCAGCCACATGTCCCTCATCCTATATTTATGCGTTCCATTTCTTTTTTTTTTTTGGCCTAAGTATACATTTCTCTCTGTTAAAATTCCTTTTGTTACCTTTAGCCCAGCTCTCCAACCTGTCAAGGTCATTTTGGGCCTTTCTGCACTACACTGTGGTAGTAGAGCACAGAAAGGCCCCTTATCTGCAAAAATTTTTTACCTATCTATCTATCTATCTATCTATCTATCTATCCACTCTTACCACAAAAGCAGCCTTTATAGGCGACATCATCTCTAATCGACCATTTCTGCACTACACTGTTAAAGTGTTATTATTCCACTTTCAACATCCAATAAAATCCTGGGGTTTGCCGTTTAGGGAAGGGCCTTTAGAATTCTCAGCCAGAGAGCTCTTTGGCCTCAGTAAGTGACAAACGCCAGTATTCCACAGGATGATGAAATAACACAAAACAGTGTAGTGCAGAAAGGCCCATTGTGTGTTACTTCCAGATGCTAGAATCTTCTGTCCATCACAAGTGAATCACAATGACAAGACGGAAGATTTTAAGGACTACAGATTTTCGAGGGAACTCTGCCAAAGACTGATATTTAAAAAAAAATAAATGTAAAACTTCTCACAGCATTAGAATTCATGGGAATTATTTAGTATGCCAATCCCAGGAGTCCTTTCAGAAGAACAGTGCATTTTTATAACTTGTACTGGCTGTGCAGATACACAAGTGACTAAAGCAGAAATGTGTTTACATGTTCAGTTCTGCTGGACAGAGAAATCAGAGCAAACAGGAGTTGGACACATGCAAATGTTTTGGTCTTGCTATTGTAAGGCACATGACAAATATCAACTGAAATCTCTAAGGACATTCCGGAGCATAGTATAGTTACCTGTGGTTTGGGTGTCCTGAAGGCACAACAGAACAAACCAAGGAACATATGCAGGCTGCAGAGTTTTAATTCCTTCCCACACCACTGCATTTTTTTTCCTTCATCAAGGAGGTCTTTTTTTTTTTTCACTTGAAGAATACCCAGCGATACCACAGATATCCATATTAGGCATACACATTTTCATTTTCTTCTTGCATAAAAGAACAAAAACATTTCAAAAGTTTGCTCTTCACTGATTGACATTATGAGAGTTTCTGTACATTCTCAATTATTTTTTTTTTAACATATCCAGATTTATGAAAAGTTCATTTGAGGAAAAAAAAAAGATTTGCACAGAAAACAGTTCACATAAAATGATCTCCTATCTCTGTAAAAAAAAAAAAAAAAAAACCTGTGAAAAATAGTTTTGATGATTTTTTTCACAAAAAAAAAAAGGTGAAACATCTCCCAAAATAAAAAGTAAAAGCATAAAAATTCTCAGCAGTTAAATATTTTCTTGATAGGGCACCTCAATGCATCAAGTTACCTTTTCTTATTGAGGGAAGGAAACATTTTGTTATTCCTTATATCCAAACCTATATGTTCTTCATGTGTTAAGAAGCTACCAGGCATCACATTTTCATGAGTCTGTTTAGAAATCCAGTGTGTGCTAGGCACATTAGATACATGTTTTCTAGTTAAGAATTAGCTTTTCCCTGAAATCCATAGACTATTAAAATGTGTGTGTGTGTGTGTGTGTGTGTCATACTGAACATACTAAGTTCTCATATTCAAAAAACAAGCCTGTGTCTTTCTGGCCATTTATTTTGTCCCAAAGTATTACAATGGAACATTGAAGAGAGAGAGAGAAGAATTGGTCATCTAAGCTTTTACTCCCATTCATTTTTTTAATCTTCCTCTACCCCACTCCCACCCCATCTTTCTTTTGTAGATATGAAGTTCAAAATAATGGGAAACTGTTCAAAAATGAAGAGGAGACAGTGTTCAGAGCTGAAACACTTTGGCACGAAATAGAGGTGGGAGATCCAATCTTTTTCAATCCAGATCTTGAGCAGGAAACTATCTATAGCTTTTCTTGCCCTGGAGGGCCCCCAAACCCAAACATATTGCTATGTGGGACCAAGTCAATGGATCTGAACAATTCACTCTCCAAGAAGATTCCCAAAGCCACAGTTCTGATGGCAGCGACAGCCCAAAACGGTAGGTTGCCTGAAATAAAGGGCAAGATGGCATCTCTTCTAGGGAGGAAGAAAAATCTGTCAATATCATTTTTCACACAATCAAATACTGTTTCTATTTTTAATTTTTTTTTCATAGATATCACCTGTACTGTTTCACTGTAACTACTAAGGAAAGGAAAAAAATAAAATAAAAAACCAGAATCCTCATGGTCTATGTTATGTATGTTTATATATACTTAGGTATGTGACCAAAATGCTAAAAAACCCTGCCAGCGAATTGCAAAGATAAACAACAGGATACCAGCAATGTGGTAATTTTCAAAGATTTAGCTCTGTTAATGTCTTGCAGCATACAAAGGAGGAAGGGAAAAATGTGGCAGCACCTTTAAGACTAACTGGCTTTTATTTTAGCATGAGACTTCATGGATATAAACGCACTTCTTAAAATGCAGCAAGTACTATTAAAGCCTCTGGTATAAAGCATGTTTATACGGTTGTGAGAGTGAAAGATAATGTAGTAGGGTCCAGAAAGATGCAGATCATGTTCCTTGCTGTTCATTTTCAAAGAGCTGGGTAAGGTGATACAGATTTTTCAGATCCTTACAGTAGTTAGTTTGTGGTGATGTCTGAAAGCAATAAATTTGCTCACCAAAAGTCAGTTTCCTGGGGTTCAAAACTCTCTATATAGCTGCATGTGCAGTAGTGAGGACTCTTGTGTTAATATATGTAGTGCGTCATGAAGCCACTGTCTTTGTTCATACCTCTGGTAATGGATTTCTGAACATAATTCAATTCAGCAGTTTCTCATTCTAATCATCCTTTGTAATTTCCATTTCAAAGATTGCAACCTGAAGACCTCTTACTGTATGTCTAGGAAGGTTGAAATATTTTGCTGAATCTAAAGATCTGAGAGACCTTTTTAGCATACCAGAAAGTGTCCCAATGGACATTGGAAGGCCCTAACTGATGTCCCGATGGACAACAGTCCCATTGTGCCTTGGTCCCAAATTGCAATTGTGACTGGTTCCCCTAGGTACTAATATGACAACAGCCCCTTAATGGACTCAGATGGTACAGAACTGCCCAATTCTAATTCCTGCAGATGTGCATCCGCTTATGAAGACATCTATCCCCAGCAGAATCCCAGCCAAGTATAAACAAAGACAAAACAATGCAGTACATTTCTTATCTATCCTTCTCCCTGTTGGAAGCAAAGAGGCTTCAACACTTATACCGATTAGTGAAAGGGAGCTCTAAAGAGCATACCTGCCGTTTTGTTTCACCTCTGTGTTAATTTCTTTGATTTGTGTTCTCAAACTTTTTGCTTCCATCCCGCCTTCTGAGTTAGTTAGTTCATCCTTTGTCTCTCTTTGACTGTGAAATTCCTGCCTCAGGACAGCTTACATTCACTCATGAAAGCCAGCTTTTAGGGGCTCTTGTACTGAAATTTAGGTAATCTTTTTGTTTTTCTCCTTCTTTATGCAAGATGGATTTCTTGAAACAATAAATGTTTCTTTCTCCTTTTTACCTTACAAGAGTACCTTCTTCCCTCCCCCCTCTTTACTACCACATGCTTACATTGCAGTGGCTACACTGCACTCTGCTTGATGTAGATATCAATTATTGCTACACTTCCTCCCTTCATCTCTCTCTCTGGTCATTTTGTGAGGAGCAATGGTATGGTCTTTAAGAAGAGTCTTTTGCTTTCTGACTATGATGGACTTTGTGAATCTTGGTAGGTCTTTTAATAATGGATTTAAATAATCCTCCCCTTTTCCTGGACAAATCCAAATTCATTCTGCATTTCCTATGAGGAATCTAGCCATTAGGAATTAAAATTCCTTTTTCAAGTTAACTAGTGAATAGGAATGGAAAAGAAACTCATTTGGTTTGACTTTCTGTATGGAGATCTCCATTTTTTTTTAACCTGGTTGCTAGAAAGGTATTAAAAATTAAAAATTAGTAGAGTCCCAGGAAATGGTTCTACTAGTGTGTTGTAATGGTTTCAGTGCTGAACTTAGAACTCTGGGGGATCCAAATTTTCAGTCAATCATGGAGATCTCCTGGGTGACTTGGGGCAAATCACACTTTTCATAGTCAGAAGAAGGCAATAGGAAACTTCCCCTAAGCAAATCTTGCCAAGGAAAGCCCAAGATAGGTTCATCTTAGGTTCACTGTAAGTCAGAAATAGCTTGAATGCACACAAGAGCAACTAAGGCGGGGGGGAAGTAAGGTGGCGACCCAATATAGCACTACAACTATGGTTAAGCTGATGCACAGCAATCCAAAGTGAGTCTTTTAATAGTTAACACCTTGGGTCTGGACATGACAAATCTGTCACTTTTGGTTTCTCTCACAGTTCAGTTCTTTTTACATGTCTTTTCATCCTGAGCTTGAGAAAAAACAATAATTGTGCATATGGGTAAACACTTATCAGAAATGAACTCAGACAAAAGTGTCACTTGCCCCTCTTTCTCACGCCACATTTAAAATGTGTGCTGCTTCCACCTGTGGAGCCCTTCTCCAGAAGCGATGCCAGCTTGGTTAACACAACTGAAGTGGCTGTCAAGATGAGGAAAGGCAATATTTTCTTCATAACGGTGAACCTTTGGTGTCTGCTCTATTTCTGCCCATTGGGATAAATTCCAGTCAGGTCCTCCAGCTCAGCTTTAGCAATGGGCATTGCTCAGCAATCTGAATTGCTAAGTGGAGACGCATGTCAGGCGGCAAAGATGTTCTCATCTGAGAGCTTTGGCATGGTTATCGTTGCTATGGAGACCGCCTCCTCATAGGCACCTGTAGTATGGTGACATCTGCCTTGCTTTCTTTATGGCTCTCAAGGAGCAGTATCCCATTGTGAAACCACAGATAATGGCCATGCAGAGAGAAAAAGAGACAGTTTTTAAAACAATATTACATTTATTACAATTTGGCTTTTTAAAGGAGAGGGATTGTCTTAGTCTCTATGAAATAGCATCCATTAGTCACCTTGAAATTCAGGAATCCAGCTGTGAGGAATCTAGCCACTAGCAATTAAGCATCACTTTTCTTGAAAGCAATGAATCAGGATGGGGGAAAAAAATCATTGTCCTTGCCTTTCCATAGGGAGATACACTGTTTTCTTTTTATTTATTTAGATCAACCAAGTCTTGTTAATGAAATGTACTGTTCCGTTCCTTGGACACTTGTACCTCCATGATTCTTGGGACACATTTTAGAGAGAAAATGATGCACGCAAAACTGCAAAAAAAAGTTATGGACATTTGAAAAAAGAAAATGCATGCAGATATGTTTTAGTTAATGTCAAAAATGAGCACAAAATGCATACTTTAGAATAATGTATACAAACATAAGTACAGTGTGACAATTAAGTATACAAATATATGGGGGAGGATATGTGTATGTGTGTCGGCAAGACATAGAAGAGAGAGAAAAAAAGAGTGAGATTGAGAGAGAGTGAGAGAACAAGAATCTCATGTACCTGATATGAAATAGAATAGAATAAGAATGCCAGTGGGAAATTCAGAAACTGAATGAGAACAAGACTGACAGATTTTCCCATCCCTATTAGTGAATAATTCAGGACCCAGAGGGCAATGCCCCCTTTCCTGCATGTAACAATGGAGAGAAATAATTTTTCATGATGGTTTATTAGACAATCTCTAGATAGTTTTAAATAGGAATGCACAGTGGAGGCTGGTGGTTTCCACATCAGTCTGGTGGTGATCCTATTCTGGGTTTTAGTCTGAACTTTAAAGAAGGCAACCAAGATACTGAACCTTTTAGAAGGATAAAGTTAAGCGCCTTGGATAGTTCCTTCAAAGTTCAGACTAAAACTCAAAACAGATTCATTGCTACACTGGAATCAGCCTTCCCCTGGGAATACACTAAAAATGAAATACTTGCCTGGTAGAAAACTCCCAAGCTCTTTATGCTTGGCTTTCCCTTGTGACTTCTTCTGGAATCACTCTCTATAGCTAAGCACCATCAGAACTGATTGATTACAGCACCACCTCTATCTTCTCCAGAAAACAATGTATGTAGGAGGAGTGGGGTGAAAAAATAGAAGGCCAGATTATGATCTGGGAAAAGGAATGCTGTTGCTTTCAGTTAGGTGAGTCAAGTGGTGGTTAGCAGTCTTTGTAATCTGCAACTCAAAGGAGGCTTCATGGAGTCTATGTCTGGCCAGTTCCAAAGCTTTGAAAAGTTGCTATTTTGGATTACAGTTTTCAGAATCCTCAATCAGCATTCCCATTCACTGTGGTACCTTGGGCATTCTGGGAGTTGCAATCCAAAATGTAACTTTCCAATCTCTGGCTAGTCATTCCTAGGGACGGTATAGTTGGGTCAGTTTGCAATGAGTTCCTATATCTCCCTTCACCCAAAAATACTTTTTTTTTGACAGTGATGTATTTAAATCTTTTACTCCAAGTCTCAAGTCTCGAGTGTCTACCTTCAAGTCTCAAGTCCTTGAAGATACTTTCAAACCAAGTCTCAAGTCTGGGAGCCAACTTTATACCCCAAACTATATTCCAGAATTTTTGGATAGAATGGAATAAAGTCAGTTTTAACAACTTAAGCAGAGCAGGACCTCCACATTTGTGATTTTGTCATCTGCAGCTTTGGTTGTGGGGAATAGGACCTTTCTTACTTCCGATTTTGAAAGCTGGAGGGTTTTTCAGAAGTGGAGAATAGGATTCTTCTTACTCCCCATTACTGAAGGTTCAAAAGCTTTAGGAGGAAGGATCCTTCCCCTTCAAGCCTGTTGCCTAACACATTTGCTGTTCCCCTCTGAGAAATGCACCCTGCACTCTGGCAGTGAGTCTTGTCTTCTGCTTTAGGAAATGTTTTAGAAGACTCCTCTAATATGCAGCAGCACAAGCTGCTGAGCAGACCTCAACTCTGCTTCAAGCCCGTTGCTAACACATTTGCTGTTTCCCTCTGAGAAATGCACCCATGCTTTGGGCTTGGGACAGACTGTCATGTGACCAGTAGGCAAAGAGAGATGGAAGCGATGTTCAAAGTCATAATTTTTCTGGATGAATATGTTATGTTAATGAATCAAGGGCAACAAGTCAGTCACTAAAAATATACAAGTCTTGAGTCAAGCCTAGTTAGTGCATCATTTATTGCTGAGTCAAATCTGAGTTGAGTCACAGAAATTACTTAAGTCCAACTTGAGTCAGTCAGTCAACTTGGGTCCACATCACTGTTTTTTGGACAGGGACAAGAAGCCTTGTAAGAATGCTAAGGTCTTTGTGAAAGTCCTTTGAGGGTCTAATTCATTAAGTGGTTTATTTTATATATTTTATATCTCACCCTTTTCGCAACATGGATTCCAGATTTGTTTCCAAGAAGGGTACCATACAACAGACCTAAAAACCTGGGCTGTTATCCTGTTCAGTAATTTCTGGATTACAAGATGGATATACAATCACATAACTACTGGAGATTCACTTTTATGGTCATGAACAACCAAACATGACCCCCAAAATCTACTTTTTAAGCAAGGTGTTGCTTCAAATGAGTGGTTCTTAACCTCGTGTGCAGGGACCTTGTGGAGTTGGTTAGGCTGACTATCTCCTTATCTCCTGGGTCTAAATTGTATTGTTAGTCCTAACTAGCATTGTTACCCCAAACACATGAGACCCCATGTGTTTGGGGTAACACACAACTACATGTAAAAATGGGAAATTAATTAACTCAAATTAAGAAGGCTGAAAGAGGAGAGGGAACTTATCAGGACCTTTTTATCAATCTCTTATTGGGCTTGTGTAAGAAAGCCAGCCAGAGAGTCAAGAGTAAACTAGGAATGTGTTTACTGAGGGGAATTTGTGTATGCCCACAGGATTCAACCAGTCAAACACAAAAGCTAGCCAAAGGAAAGTGAGGAAAAATTTAATTAGCCCAGCTTAAGGGAACAGGACATAATTACCCATCCAGAAGAAAAGTAAAGGAACAGGCTGTAGCTTAGGCTTGCACCTAATGGCAGCCTAAGTCAAAACTGAAAGCGACATAGTGGTGTCCAGCAAGTGAAGATACTGGCAAGAAACTGCAGAAACTTCAGGGTTTATATTCCTTTCCTTCCCTTTGAAACGGAGGTTCCTGACAATACTCAAATACTGTCCCATGGAACTAACTGACAGGAGATTGTTTTGACAGAAGTGTGAATTTTTGGAATTCAAATTTACAAGTGAGGCAGTTGCATGGGTATCCAGAGGGTGATGGTCCATAGTTGTAAATACCTACTGTCCCCGCTTTGATGTGAGAGCTTGGATGCAGATGAGTCTATGCCCCAACAATCAATGGAGTTTATAACAAATACTCTTAGCACATAGGTGACAGAGAGTTCATAGTTGGTTTGATGGCTTATATTATCTGGGCAAGCAGAGAAATAAAAGAATAGGTACAAAAAGAGAAGAGGTAATGGGAAAATATGCTGATCAACTCTTCATGGGAACATTGATGACTCTTTTGTCTCATTTCTTTGGCCCTTTCCACAGCTTACCTGATTCCAGCGTGAGTGTGTGGGGATCATGTGAGCAGCCTCTTGCAAGAGCCACTCACGTCCCCTCTGCTCCTGCTCCACAGCAGCTCCCTGCTGGCTGGCAGGAAGCGTGAGGGCTCTGCCTCTTCCTTCTGCAGCACAGCCAGGTACTTTCCCAGGCTGCGCTGGGGGAGGAAGCACAAGGGCCATGTCTCCAGAGGCTCCGCACAGACAGTAAGGACATGTGGGGCCCGAGAGCAGTGCACGATCATGCATCATTTTCAGCAAGAAGCCAAAAATTATATATTGCACGATCGGTGCCTTCTGGCCCCAACAGAGTCGCGCGATTGCAAGGATGTCATGTGGAATGCTCCTTGCAATCGCGCGACCTCTGGAGGCCCTTTCGCATGAGAAATGGCACGTGAAAAGGGCCTCTGTCTTAGTATTTAAAAGCTTCGTGCATATGGTTTAGCAAAGCTTGGAGGAATTTCATGGCCTGTTTATCGAGCCAATTTCACCTCTTATCCAGCATGGCTTTCAGCCATAGCGGTGGATGATGTTATATCAATTAAACCATATCAAACGTGAGGCTGCACAACCCCCTAACAGCATAGACCCTCTTAATCAATATTAACCTTTTAAGTCAAAACCTGTTAAGTCAAAACAAACAGTGGATCTACTCCTACCTTGGCCTAACAGTAGGCTTCAGACCCTGGTAAGCTTCATAACTGAGGCAAAAGGGATGCTTTGACAGTCTGATCCATTTGATTTAAGTGACGAGACATCTGTTGACTAAAATCTTACCAGCTCACTAGATGAACTGACATCATCACATACCACTGTGTCCCTGTAACTCCACTGCTCTGATATGGTTTAATTGGCAAAATATATTAATTGGCAGATATGTCTAATTGGCATGAAATAGAAATCATATACAATGGCTGGAAAGGGCCATGTGAAAGGGATTCTGGCTGGAAATAGGCCAGAGATGACCCAACAAGACCCTAAGTTTAACCAGGAAAACCTGACTTGATGACTCGTTCAATAAGAAACAAGCCATCCCGGAGAAGAACAAGTACCTTTTGTGGTTTGCATTTCCTCTAGAAAGACAAAGCCATAAAACTAGCTATCAACTTAATCTGGCACCTGTTTGCTGCAAACTTCAAAACAAAGAGCTTTTGCTTGTTTGAGAGGGCTGGTTCAGGAAAAGAGGAAGATCTCCAACAAATCCATAATTGCCTCATCCTCACATCTGTGACCTTTTTTCCTGATCTCCAATCAAAAAGGCAATCTTTTGCCATCCACGTGTTAGAAACCATCAACTTGTTTCCTTCAGACATTAACAAACATTTATCCCATCCTGTCTCTTTGTCCACTCTGCAAGACACAGGTAACAAGTCATTAACACCTCACATCTCCAGGGCAGATTTTTGGGTATAAAGAGCCCTAAATTTTTGGTCACACAGTCAGCACTTCAATTTCAGGAGACCTTCTTGTCACTCTGCCTTTTGCATTGGGCATCAATCAAAGCCACATCACTGTTTCTCTGCTTCTCTCTGCATGGTAAATATAACCCAGTCCCTTCTACCTTTGCTATCTGTTTTTCCACTCTTTATTTTCAGTTAGCCTTGTGTAATTGCTTGTGTGTGTGACTATTCTTGTGTGTGTGTGCATGTATATTTTCCCCAAATAAAACAATTTAAATTGCACTATAAGTTTTCTGACTGGTCTCTTTTGCAGTAACCTAGTAAAGATAGGTGTCAGATCTCGCTAAGTTACCCCCTCTTGCAGTCCATTTTTGAGCTAATTATTCCCCATATACATTTTGGGGTAACATCTTCACCAATGGAACTAGTGGGCTGGAGAAATTCACTGCCACAACACATCACATATGATTAGTGTTCTTATATCTTACAACAGTATAAGGGGAAGCTACCATGACAAGTGTAAGATGTAGCCCAATTCAATGTGGTTAACTCACTGTTTTTTAATGTTCCTTTGAAATATGGGTTTGGTAGTGACCTTGGGGGCATCATACACTCTTGTCCTCAGAACACCTTATGATAGGTTTGTCTTAAGTCACCATAGGCTGGAAACATCTTGACCGCATGCATGTGATAAGATAATGGATGTAAGAGAATTCACACAGCCAATGCTTAGATCGTGGTGGGAAGCTGGGCAGCCCTCCTGATATTGCCACACTAAAAGCTCCAGCTTTTAGTGGTAGTCTGAATAACCAATGGTGAGAGTTACTAGGAGCTGCTGTTCAACAACATCTGGAGCTCCATATGATCCTCAATCTCACTTAGATTAGTCACCCGAGCGCTGCGTCTGGCTTCAGCCTTAATCTGAAGTCATCTCTTATGGAAGCAGCATCTTAGCTGCAACATCAGAACAACTCATGGTTTCCCACAGGTTTTTCTCACATAATTTTGGTGATGTGTGAAACAGTTAACACATGGCTTTTCACAAGGGATGCAAGTTCTCAATTATTTTGTCCTCATGTATGAATAACTGCAGTAATTTTCTTACCACTATGGGAGAAAAATATTCCTCCACAGTATTCTCCCTGTATTAAACATTGCAAAGTGATGCTTGGGAATTATTCCGCAGAGAACAGCTCATATTTTCTGGCATTTAAAATGTGGGCAGGAATTCAGCATGGGACTTATAACTTTGTAAGTGGTCTTACATGCATGGGAAATACAATTGGGTACTTTTCACAATGCCCATATTCACCTAGGGCAGTGTTTCCTGACTTTTGGTCCTCCAGGTGTCTTGGACTTCAGCTTCAAAAATTTCTGGCAGTTTGCCAAGCTGGCTGGGGCTTCTGGGTGTTGAAGTCCCAAACCCCTGGAGGATCAAAGGTTGATGATTCCCTTATATAGGCCCTTTCAGCACCATATGTTTTTGTGAAGTTGTCCAGTGGGGATCCTGGCAGCAACTCTGTCAGGAAGGAAGTGCAATGGGAGAGCTCCCCTCTGCACTGGCTGGCTTCCTGCTGAAGGGAGCACAATGACCATGCCTCTTCCTTCTGCAGCACAGCCAAGTACTTTCCCAGGCTGCTCTGGGGCAAGAAGCACAGGCATTGCACTTCTGCATCTTCCACAGGACAGGTAAGTCAAGGATGGTGGTACAATCACATGTCATTGATGGGGAAAACCCACCAATGATATAATCTGCAATCACTCCATCTGGGGACAGGAGAAGGACCAGAGTGCAATGACATCATGCAGAAGTGTCATTGTGGTCCCATCCTTCTCCCATCCCTGTTGTGAGATGGGAAGGTGCCATGGAAAGGGCCATAGTAGTGTAACAGCAGCCCCTTACATTATGTTTTCTGTGCAGAAAACATTTTTTAAAATAAAATAAAGTAAATAAAATAAAATAAATATCTCTGCAGAATAATTCCTGCACAATACATTGAAATATTAAATAGCAGAAGAAAGTTGCGCTTTTTTTTTTTTTTAGCTGATCTATTTTTTCCCCCTGATGGGTATTCTTGTTACCTTTACTTCTAGGGGTCCTGTGGGGAGCCTTGATTTGGTCCGAACTGCAAAGATTGGGGAAATTAGTAGAGCACTGGCAATAGCAAAATGAGGGGCAGGGTAACCCAGCAGAATCTTTTAACTAATGTTTACGAGGTCAGGCCAAGCAAATAGCCAGACAAATGTACTAATAAATGGTTTCATTAATAAATGTGTTCTCATGCACCAACGCACTCACTCACTCAAGTACACAAGACGTATCAAGAAGGGAAAGAGGTAAAAATTGATAGGGGATTCAGCGGAGAGAGGGTAAAGGCAGTGATCCTGCACCTATCCTGAAGTCTTCAGTCTAGGAAGTGGCAAGAAGGATGGAGCTAAGTGAAGAGAGGTGGCTGAGGGGATCACTCAACTAACAGAGTGCCGGTCTGCTAGCATGGCAGGGAGTTCTCCAAAGAGACCCTCCAAAACTGGGACTACTGATAAGGAAGAACATATCTTGAGGGCAGGCCCTCTCCCAGGAAAAACAATGGCCAAAATAAAGGGAAAATGCTGTACAAGAGCAACTTGATAGTTTGCATGATTCGTTCGTGCAGATGGACCTCGCCTTGTAGGATTTTCCAAAGTCAGAGTTGCTCAACCTGGGGAAAACCAAGTAATCCCCTCAAGTTGGCTATTTGTAGCTGAGGACCCTTTGTTCGTGCGGATATGTTTAGCCTGGGGTCTCCTTGGGGAAACCTGACTGGAGATTTTCCTGGCCTTGACTTAGTTTCATTCATTCAACCTCTTTGTCTACGCCCTTACCCTGGCAAACTCTCTGGCATGGCAGACATATTTGATATCAATTTTATGTCCCCCTGGGATGGGGCCTGTCATCGGGGTAACATTCTGACTGTTGGGAACCCTTTTTTTTTCTTTTAAACCTAGGAGTGAAGAATTAGGAATATTCTTTCCAACATTACTTTGCTATAATCATGTTTCTTTACAGAACAGGTACAACAAGACATGGGTAGTGATATAGGAAGGGACAATGTGATCAGCCCTAATTCGTACAGTTGGAATTTATGCCAGGGAACCTAACCAAGGGTGGTCAGATAGAGGAAAGAGGAAATGCATTAACAAGAATCAGGATGCAGATTTGCAGATGATAGAAACCTACAGCTTTAGAAAACATAATTATAATTCCAATAGAAACACAACACACTGTACTATATTGTGGACAAGTGGCTTGCGTGCCTTCCTAACCACTCTGCTGCCTTGGTAATAACTATGGAGGATGATGTCAAAGCTCCTGTTTTCCTTCCCTGGAATCATTACTTTTAAACTTAGGTTGGACTGGCAACTGCTGACCTTCAGGTTGGCAGAATGATGAAATCAATATAGCTTTCAGTCCAAATTTGATTGAAGCTATCAAAGTGCTGAGCCTATTTTAGTAATAAGGCTCAGCACCTTGAATATATTCTTTAAAATTCAGATTAAAACCAGGAGTGAATTCACTGATTCACTGATATGAAAAAAAAACTTTCAGATAGAGAACTATAATCTGCATAACAAGATATATGGCCACATTAACTAAATTAAAATTGATGGAGCTTGTATGGAGTCAAGTTGTTGTTGCTGTTTGTTGTGGTGGTGTGCCTTCAAGTTGTCTTTGGCCATTTCCGCACGGGGCAAGGGAATCGCCCCGTGATGCTACTCACCGGACTTTTGGGCTCCCTGGTCCGGTCCACACTTCTCTGGAGCAGTGTGTGGCCTCCGCTCCGCACTGCTCTGAGGACAAAAATGGTGGCTTCCAGTTGGTCAAGGCTGAAGCTCGCCAGCCTAAAGCCTGCTCCTGGCAGATTGCAGGCTCGCACCAATGTGAGCCTGCAAATCTGCATAAGGGAGCAGGCTCGCAGTGGCGCACTCCGTGCTTTTGAAAGACCTGTTTTTAGCAGTCTTTCAAAAGCACGCTGCACGATCACTTGGGGTCGTTCTGGAGCACGCTGGGGTGCGGATCTATGTTAAGTAGGTCTGACCCAGTCCACTCCCAGGTGCAGACGTCCTCTCTGGAGGATGCTCTGCCCCTTGTTAAAAACCCTGTGTGGAAATGGCCTTTGATTTATGATGACTCTGTCCTAGTGTTTTCTTGGTAAGAGTTCTTCAGCGAAAGTTTGCCATTGTGTTCTGCTAAGGCTGAGAGAGTGTGACTTGCCCATGGTTACCCAGTGGATTTCCATGGCTGAGTGGGGATTTGGACTCTGGTCTCTGGAGTCTTAGACTCAGACCAATATGCCATGTTGTCTCTCTTATGGGCCCATACATACTGAAATAAAAGAGGGGGAGAAGCATTTTTAGATATTATCCTGTTCATTGTCATAGAAATTGCACCTCAGTAGGCAAAGGAGCTCTTGACCTAAAACCTGTTGTTAATCTTCAATGAAGGTAGGCCCATTAAATCAGTAAGTTTTTCTTATGTGTTGACTCCCCATCTGCCAAATGATTCAGTTGGTCTACTCTAGTCGAGGCCAACGAATTTGATTCTTCTAATCTTCTCATTCCACATATATTTACTGTTTTATTGGAGGGGGGAAAGAGAAATCTCTTCACAACAATGACTGTGGTGGTGATGAATGTTGCAGCAATATTTAGAGCAATGCAAGCTTTTTCCCATTTCCTAAAGCACACCCCTGCAGCAGAAGGTCATAATCATGATCAGATTTAAAGCTTGTTCATCCCGCTGAGTAAATAATCATTTAAAACTCTTCACTCCCAGCGGAGCACAATGAAAGCACTTTGTATTTCCCTCCTCTGTTGTCTAAAAGCATTTCCAATCCTACAGAACAGTGGGAGAAAGACATATAATAACAGTAATATGTAGAGAGTGGATCTCAGCACTGACTCAAACCCATTAGTAAAAGTCTGTTCTGGCACCCTCAGAGACAGAGGGGAGAAAAGTAAACTTGGAAGGAAACTGTTTTGACATTCTAAATTACAACAAAATCGGGCTCAAGTCTTCACCCAAATGTCAACTCAGCTGGTGTTGGTGTGTAAACTGGTACAAGGAATAACATTCTTCTTTCTGTGTACCATATTCCCAAGTGGAGTAAGACCTTGTGCATTTTTTTTTCTTCCACAGAAAAGAAATGGCCATCATTATGCATACTTTAAATTTTTTTCTTAATATAATACTCAGGGCCAGAAGCCTGCTGGAGGTATTTGCAGGGCTGACACTCAGGCCAAAATCTTGCATCAAGTATATGGAATGTAACCACCCTGCACACACAGCTTTGTGCTTCCCACCAGCCTCATGAAATCACTACTATGGCCTTTCAATGGTAGTAGATGGTGAAGGGATAAGGAGAGACACAACTGAGCAGCGGGGACCACTTCTCTTTCCTACTGCAGTTTTCTAGAAAGTGAAAATGAAGACTGATTGCCCCATTCCTCTTCCTCTGGATCAGGGGCACAAGGCATTTCCCATTGCTCGATTTCTCCCTATCTCCCCAACTACCACATCAGCTTGACAATTGCCAGAGGAAAAGTTATGGACAGGGCACAAGAATGATGTGAGTTACTGGCCCTTTGCACAGGACGTCATCGTCCCACATTGATTCTGGATGAGGTCATCCAAGTCCTATCCCTCTCCTGTCCCCAGGGGGTGTGATTGCAGTGCAATCCTCAGGTGGGTTCTCCGCATCAATGACCAACAATCATGCCACACTCCTGCCGTTCACACTTGCCTGAGCTGCAGTGGGTTAGGAAGCAGAACAGCTGCTCTGATAAAAGAGTTTTGAGGCATTGTGCAAGATAGCATCTAGTAACTTCTTGAGCAATGATTTTGCCCCGGTGTGCAAGTTCAGCTGGAGGCTCCCTGATGCAGCTCCAGACCTCTGTTTCTGTCCACTGATTGGCTGCAAAAGTGTACCCAGATGCAGCCCAGTTGCTTTTGCTCACTAAAGGAAAAAAAAGCCATCTTCCCCTTGAACACCAGGACAAGTAGGCTGATAGTTATACATATTCAGTAGACCAATAGGATTCTCATCCTTATTTCCATTTTCAAACTTGTATTTGAAGTGAATGGGATTAATTTGCTGAAATCACTAGCCTTGGTCCCTAAATGTAGATGTGAACTGAAAGACTGAGACTTAGGGTTTATACACACACACACACACACACACACACACACACACACATATATATACATACATACATATATATACACATACATACATACTTCAGATAAGCCCTTGTGGAGTTAAATCTATTTGTATATACATCCTAAGAGGCTTCTCCCACACTACAGAATTTTAGCACTTCAATATTACTTTGGAATCTTAGGATTTGTTCTTTTGCTCGGTATTTAAATTCTCTCTCAGACAGCTCTGATGTCTCACTAAACTACAAAACCTTGAATCCTATAGGATGGAGTTACGACAGTTAGTTATATAATTTTGTAGAATCATAGAATGATGGGATCATACTCCATTTCCGCACTATGCTGTTATAGCGTGATGATTCCACTTTCAACTTCGTATGGAATCCTGGGGTTTGCAGTTTAGGGAGGGGCCAACCCCAGGATTCCATAGGAAGTTGAAAGTGGAATTATTGCGCTATAACAGCCTAGTGCAGAAATGGTCATAGAGTTGGAAGAGACCACAATGGCCATCCAGCCCAATCCCTCACCATGCAGGAATATGCAAGCAAAACATTCCAAAGAGGTGACCACCTAACTTCTGTTTAAAAAATCTCCAAAGAAGGAGACTCCACCGCACTCTCAGGCAACATATTCCACTGTCCAACTGAAATTACCATCAGGAAGTTTTTCCTCATGCTTAGGTGGAATCTCTTTTCCTGTAGTTTGAAGCCATTGCTCATGTTCTAGTTCCTCAAGCAGCAGAAAGCAGGCTTGCTCCATCTTCTGTACGACATCCCTTCAAATATTTAAACATAGCTATCATGTTACCTCTTAACCTTCTTTTCTCCATGCTAAACATACCCATCTCCCTAAGCTGCTTCTCACAGGGCTTCATGGTTTCCAGGCCTTCTACCATTTTGGCAACCCTCCTCTGGACACATTCCAGCTTGACATATCCTTCTTGACCTGTGATGCCTAGAACTGGATACTGTACTCCAGGTGAAGTCTGACAAAGGCAGAATAGAGTGATACTATTACTTCCTACACCTAGACACTATGCTCCTATTGATGCAGTGTGTACTCCTATTGATATAGTGGGAAAGAAACTTCAGTCTTTCTTTTTCATCAGTTTTATGGGACATTTCCAGTTCCATATTTTTTTTTATCTCACTATATAGGGCCAAATTCTACATTACATTAAACATTTTTCAAGCCAGCTATTTCTTTCTTTACAGAAAACAATACAAATGGTGCCACTCCTTTTGAGAATTTGGTGTATAGGAAAGAGAGCTGTAATCTGTAAACTTTTGAGGAAGGTCTAGTGAAGGCTTCTCTAGTTGTGTTATTTATCGCACATGCAATGTGGTGTTTAGTGCCTCCTTGACCAATGTCTTTGCTCCTGCTATTATCACAGATGAATAGCAGTCCAGACAAACAGCAACTGCAGGTGAGTTTCAGGTACAAATCAGAGCCTAGGAAAGTTATTCTAGAACTTTGATGACTCCAGCCCCTCAACCATCATTGCCCATTCTGGTGGGAGGGTGAATCTGGGAGGAGTCATCCAAAAATAACTGTTCCAAGCTCTGCAATAAATCAAAATAAAGAGAATTAGCTGAAACATTTTTCCTATTGCACCTTCCCATATTTCTAGTCTACAGTGGGGTCTAAGGAAAAGAAAGTGGCCAACATTCATCTTTCTTTCTTTCTTTCTTTCTTTCTTTCTTTCTTTCTTTCTTTCTTGCAAGAACTGTATTTTCCCTAATGTTCAATTTTGGCTTGTAAACTCACAAGAAACCAGAGGAAAAGCCACTGTTAATTCTTTCTTGCTCTTTAATCGCTTCATTTGTTCTGGTTAACCATCAATGGATTTGGATTTAATGCTACTATGCATAGCAATGGTCATGTAAACGCCCTGCATGAATCCTGCATCTTTGGAGCAATTACATATCATTATAATTATTATGTGCTTAGCATTCTGAAGACAACAGAAATCCATTTTTAAGCTTCTAAGGCAGCGGAAGACGTTTGTGCAGGAGCAGCCAAAACAAAATCCCAATTGTGAGAAATGGGGCAGAGTTGATGCTGCACTATTGACCACATAGCTGCTTTAGCACAGGCAAACAGGAGTTCATAAGACTAAATTTAATCACCTTTGCCATACCCACTTTTTATGAAGAAGGATGTCATTTTCCCATCATCCCACATGATTTTTTTAAAAATATAAAAATACAACATTTCACAAACACTATGGCTGCATAATTAAAATTCAAGGGTCTGCCTGTCTCATCCTCTACCAGCAGAAAGAGAGCAGGGTGAAGGCCAACCAAACCTCCTGCAGAAAAGAGTTCCATAACCCAGGAGTAGCCACAGAAAAAGTTCTCTCCTGCATACTGACAAAATATGTCTGAAAAGGTGGTAGGACCAGAAGTAAACCCTCCACTGCACATCCTAAAACTCAAGCTGTTTTGTATGTGGACATATGATATTTCATATAGTCTGAAGCCATGTAGAACTTTAATGAGTAAACCTAGCACTTTGAATTCTGCCCAAAAATGGACTGGTAGCCAGCGAAGCAGTCACAACAAAGAAGTTGCATGATCCCTGTAACTGGATTCAGTCATTTTGGACCCGTTGAAGTTTCCAAACAGTTTCCAAAGGCAGACCCATGAAGAGCATTTTATAATAGTCCAAATTGGATGTCATCAAAGCACGTGTGACCATAACTAGATCTGACTTCTCAAGGAACAGGCCATAGCTCTTGCACCAGTCTTAACTTTGCAAATGCACTCTTGGACACAGCCGAAACCTAGCCATCCAGGCTCAGTTCTGAGTTCAGGAACACACTCAAGCTGTGAAAATACAGTTTCAGGGGGAATGCAGTCCTGTCTAGCACAGGCTGAATCCTTATTTTCCTATCCACCTCTGTCTTATCTGGATTAAGTTTCAGTCCTCATCCATTCCATTACTGACATCAGACACTCTTTTGGTACATAATCAGCTTCCTTGGAGTAAGATGGAAAGGAAAGATAGAGTTGGGTGTCATCAGGATTTTGGTTTTGATAGGCTTTTTAGGACAGGGGGAGTGGAGACTAGGCTTCATGTGCTTATGGATGGTCCAAGTTCTTTCAAAGGCTTTTTAAAGAATAAACTTAGACTATCCATAAGCACATGGAGCCTAATCTCCTTTTTAATGCTATTTTTTTTACATGTGCTTCCAGTACTTTTTCCTGCTCCTGTTAGGGGGAATGGGCTCTTCTGGACAATCCAATATATTGTATTGTCTATTTGCTGTTTCTTCTGAATGATTTATGTTCTTAATTGGTTATATATCTATATCTATATCTATCTATCTATACCTATACCTATATACATATATATATATAGTTAAATACTTTTTTAAAAAAATTATGTGCTGTGGATTTGTAGCTGTATTTGGTTTAACCATTTTAAGTGCTGAAATTGTCCTCGAGTCCTAAACTATGGAAAACACAGGAGATGATAAGATAGGTAGGTAGATAAGTAGATAGATAGATAGATAGATAGAGGGAGAGAGGTAAAATATCTCTCCATCTTTACATAAATATGTTTCTTTGAATCCCACCCACATTTTTGTTCCACCTGTGTTTTGTATCAAGTGGCAAGACTGCAGCTTGATTCTTATAGATACTCCCAACTACAGAAAGCCTATTGAATCAATGGGATTTACATAGATATTGATACATAATTTCATAATTCATTAAATGGTTCTACTACCAATCAGATTTAGGCCTTCATGGGACATTTTTTTAACCTTCATGAGCAATAGTGTAAAATTTAAAACATATTTTTCCTGAAATGCAGATCTATTTATTAAGCATGTTTAAAAACTTTTTTTCATACTTTATTTTTTCTAAAATGCTAAACAGACTTCACAAATTTGTATATTTATGAAGTGATATTAGTTTGTTTCCTAGCGGGGTGAAAAGGCTGTTTTTGTTGAATCCAACGAAAACCTATTCCATGCCCTCCAGTATTTCACAGATTAAAACCAGGACACATGAGGCTAAGTAACATTAGAGCATTGTCAAGATGGCAAAAGTTATTAGTGAGGAAGAACATACAAGCTAGGAGAGGTTGCAGATGTTTGCTTTTGCCTCAGCCCCCTGAGAAATGCAAGATTATACTTCTCGTCTCCTTTCCTCTCCTCTCCATTAATTGAGTGCAAATACTTTTGTACTTTGAACTCAGTTTGCAAGAACTGAAGTAAGCTGGAGGATGAATGGAGAAAATGAGAGGAGGAGAAAGAAACTGGGACATTTGAAAAACAGCTGAAAAAGTGGGATGATACAGGATCAACTGGGACTTTCCCTGATAAATTGGAAGGTGTACTGTTCCAAGCCTACTAACAGATTTGGTGCTTCCAAATAAAGGCCAAGGCTTGTTTAATTGCTTGTTTAGGTTGCATGCAACTTTGCTGATATTCACAGAACAAGAATCAATTTGAAGCAACAGCAAAATCCTGGACAGTTAGTACACCACAGATCTTATTATACATTTCTGTACACTGGTCAATACTTTTCTTGTCTTACAGTTGAAAACATCTCCCCTGAGATACGTGCCATGTGTACTGATGAACTGATAGTTGCTCTGTAATGAAAGAGACAGTACTCTAAATCCTTTATGACAAGGGTGAAATCATCCAAACGTATTGCCTTCCTTAGTGCATTCTGCATTCTCTGTTGATACATTTTCTTTTCTTTTTTTTTTAGTAGGGGAGTTAGGGCTGATTCACATACTCATTTCTCAGTGACGACGGGAACAAAAGCTGTGTTTGTTAAAGGGATTTGCACATTTTTTACATGAATGATTTGATGTGTGTCCATGACTCATGTATGTCCAGCTTTTATGCCTCCCCATGTTATTTAGAAAACTATTTTTTAAAACTTAAAAAAAAATGTGGTCATCTCTTGGATATGTGTTGCAAATGGCTGGTCCCTTTTCAGGGGGTGAGGAGTCTTTGTGTGTCTAAAATCTACGAAGTGAATGAGAAGAGAAGTGCAAAGCAATTTAGAGTGGACACCAAGTGAGTTTATGATCCAGCATTTGTGGATTTCTTATACTTCCATTTTTCCCCATTTTTTCTACACTTTGAAAAGCTACAATTCACAGAATCTCCAAGCAAGCCATAAATCATAACTGGCTGAGAGTTTCTAGAAGATATAGTCCCTCAAAGTAACTTTTTTTCTAGCTGCTATTTCTCTCCCTCCAATTTCCTCTCTCTCTCTGACTCTTTTCACATCTTACTCTTTCACGGAGCTGGGGTGCAGGGCTTGCGCAAGCAGCCTCCAGCGAGAGGCTCTTGCGTCCTGGTCCCATCGGCTCCGCAACTGCTTCCTGGTCACGTGAGCACCCCACGTCTTCCTTTCGCAGTGCAGCCTGGGACCTTTCCCAGCCTGCACTGGACAGGAAGCATGACCAGTCCAGCTCCCAAGGCTCCGCATGCCAGGTAAGTGTATGTGGGGCCCCGGAGCAATGTGTGATAGCGCAGCATTTTCAGCTTCAAGCCAAAAATGAAAAAAAAATGCATGCGCAGTCCGCGTCAGGCCCTTGAGTGTTGCGCAAATGTGAGTGTGTCGTGTGGACCGCTTCTCACATTAAGGGGCCCTTTCGCATTGGAAATGCTGTGCGAAAAGGGCCTTTCTCTCTTCCTTGCTTCTTTTCAAAGCCAGAAACTGAACTATGATCATTCTCTTCATCATGCATCCTTCCCAGAATCAGAACTGTTCCCAGGTTTGGAAAGACCTTTGGACAACTTGCTTTCAATAGGCCATCTACTTAAATGGGTCCACCTCCTTCCTTTCCATATATTTGTCCTCTTTCTTTGAACAGCTGTATAGAGCACAAGGTAACAACAGTACAGTTTCAGGTCTGCTTTCTCAGGTCACTGCTTGAGAGCTGGGAAAGGCCAGGCAAATGAGGAGAAAATAGGAGGAAGAGCATCAGGAGGATCTGAGGGTTGATTATGGGTCTTCTATAGTTGTAGACTTCAACAGGTGGCCAACAATGCACACTTTTGATGCCAGCCCTCCTCTGGTCTGTTATGACCTGCTATACCTAGAAAGTACAAGTTATTAGTATGTCTATTTCTCCATCTAGGAGGCTGAGGAGGTAGCACCTGCAAACAATGAACATTAAGCTAGATGTGGAGATCATATGACCATTATACTTGATAAGCTCAAAGACTTGATAAGCTTAAAGACTTGAAAAGCAATTTTGGCATGCATTTGGGCTGCTCCCTTAGTGTTTGTGTGGATATTTCTATCAGCATTTCTTGAGAGATATCTCCATAAAAGAAGACATTCATTCTCTGTAAAGCAAACTGCTTCATAAACTCCTTAACATCCTGGCAAAACTGTATGGACGTGAAAACATGTCAGACTCATTATCATTGCATTTATGAATAGTCCAATTGCATTTTCATTTTGTCCTGGTTCTGTATCCATCTACAAGACTATTTTTCTTTCCTACATGGGCATTCATGGATTTTCATGGATTTTTTCCCCTAAAAATGCACACATTTACATATACATTTTGCTAATGAACATAAAGTGATATGTATTTTTTCGTGGACTAAAGTATGTTTGTGAGCATTGTTAAAATGTACACATTTTAACAGTCAATGAAATATCATGTAACAAGTAAAGTAGAGATATATAGCAGGAACTAACAAACCACAGATTATTAACATTTTATTGTGATATGTAATATAATAAACAGAGGGAATATCAATAATTGTAATTCAGAAAGGAAAGGAAGAAGCAGAAACATTACATGTAAACACTGCAGAGGTTATTGTTTGTTTTATTTGTTGAAACTTGAGTAAAATTATTATTTAAAAAATGTACACATTTTAAGTCATATCTCTCTCTCTCTCTCTCTCTCTCTCTCTCTATATATATATATATATATACACACATACATACATACATAGAGGTGTGTGTGTGTGTGTGTATGACTTAAAATGTTACTGTCATGGTACTTGGTTGCCGCACTGTTACCCCAAAACATGGATGACTCAGAGGTACACCTACAATGATTGTGCCTCTGTGAAACAGTGGGGAATATTAGCTCAAAGGGAAGCCTGCAGATCTTTTACACCTGTATATACTGGTGCTAATACTAATACAGAAACACCAATCAGAAATTCAAAGAATATTTGTTTTATTAGAGGAATTAACAATCACATGTGTGCAAGTTCCAGGCAGTTCTACAATCACACAAGGAAAAGGAAGGAAAAACTGGATAGCAAGAAGTTAAGGTGAAGTGGGTGATATTTACCGATCCAGAGGGACGAGACAAAGTGATGTGGCTCAGGCTAAGGTTCAAGGATAGTACAAGCATGGGAATAGAAGCAGGAGAATGATGGCTTATGTCTACTGTGAGTTATCCGGTTCAAAGCCAGGGCTTAAATACCCTGTTTTCAACCTGAGTAGGAAGGTACTAATGGCTCTCTGACAGAGTAGAAAATGGGGTCTGGAATGATCTTAAGGGGTTTAGCATTAGGTGACAAAGGGCTGATGAGAATTATAATAGCTATTTAATGGCTGGGCAGATAAGGAAACAAAGGGAAAAAATCAGCCAGAAAAGGAAGTGGGTTGAAGATAATTGGAAGAGTTTTCGGTGCTAGTTTTTCCAAAGGTCAAGTCACTGAGAGACATTTGTAAACCTATTATCACTGGGACTTTCTTGAGTATGACCTGGCCATGCCCTGACATCCCATCTAATCTAGTTTTGAATCACACATGTTAAGGCAGTCCACTTTCTCCAGCATAGTGTTGCAGCTGTAGCAGTGTATAATTTATACCTCATGCCAATTAATATTTGCCAATTAATATTTGCCAATTAAACTATATCATGGAGTGGGGGTGTACAGCCTGGTAATAGCTCAGTGTGCTGCATGTAAAGCACAGTTTGCCCTTTCTTAACAATTGTACTTCTCCAAAACTTGGCCATTGCCTGAAATGCAGAGTTATTACGCAAATTTGATGTCATTTCACATTCTTTTTCATTCTATGTAAGTGGTTTGAACACACAACATCTTCCAGAATATGTGTCTTCAGCACATTTAGGTTAACTTTGCAGAAATCTATTGCTTTATTGGGGATATTTATTTGTGGCTGGAAATATCTGGCTTTCCCTTTGTGACTCCAAAATCTTGGATGTAGGCTATCCATTGCTTTCCGAAATAAGAGGTTCTGCATGCAAAACACAAAGGCCCATGTTCAAAGGGGAATTGCTATATACTTGTTGGCTGAGTGGTAGGCATCCTTAGTGTATGGCCCACAGATTCTCATAATTGACTTTCTCTGCTCTGCTGATTTAATTACTGGGAAGAATTTTGCTTATAAAATGAGCAGTCAGGTTTTATACATTATTAGTTCTGTTACATTACAGTGTCACTGTTTCACAGCTAAAATTTAATGCCCCGACTTGCCTTTTTCCTGACCTTGATGGCATTCTTCCTTTGCTCTTTTTGGGAAGGTTTTTGGGAGAAGTTATTTACCCTGTGATTGAAGACCATGAAGAAAGCACACAGTCTGGATGCTGTCATTGGCCAGCAGATTTAGAACCATAGAAAAGCAGTATTGGAGTCAGATAACCAGTAGCATACAAGAAGACATTAATAGACACATGCGAGTTGAAGGGTTCCTTTCTCCCACACCAATCTAAAGTTGCCAGGCTGGATATGAGAGAGGTCTCTTGTAGCTTTAACTATGAACCATCCAGTATCAGGAAGATGTATTGTAAGGTACTGTCAGTTACAACTAAGCAATGTTTCTTCCTTCCCCACATCTTGCAAAAACTCACTTTTTTAGCTGCTACAGTTCTCCCTGCTCCCAACATAGTTATTTACTAGTCATTGGAAGATGATGGTAGTGGTGGAGAAACATTCATCGTGTGAGTCCAGGATTCTTATTGCCGGAAAGTCTCAACACTGGAAAAATATGTTTCGCAACTATTATTTCAAATATCCTGTCCATGCCTAGCTTCACGTGTTTCCAAACCCTACTTTTAAAGATTCCAGAGTCAACAACCAACCCCCTTGAAGCTGTCTGATTCCTCTAACTTTTATTGTTCATTTATGTATGATTTGGGAGGGATTTTTCCCCAAAACCCAGGCCCAAGCATCCCAAACCAAGTACAAATGCTGAATTGCCCATCCATAGAATCTCCGTACCTCTCTGAAACCATGTATCAATCCAAAATAGTGACTGGAAGTAATACAGATGTTTCTTCCAGTGCTCCTAGACACATGGATGAAGCCCACAGGATAGAGAAAGGAGAATGGACTCCCGTACAGATGTCTCTCCAATTCAGTGTGCATATAAGTGGTGTGTGTGTGTTTGTGTAGGGGATTTTATGCTTTTGTTTTCCCTCAAAATTGGAACTGCATTTCCAGTCACCTCCACTCCTAAAAAATGTGGAAACCACAACCTGTCCTACATTTGGTGTAGTGGTTTGAGCATTAGCTATGGAGACCCACTAGGAGACCCTGGGTGTGTCACACACTCTCAGCCCCAGAGAACTTCCACGATAGGTTTGCCTTAGGTCACCATAAGTCAGAAACGACTTGAAGGCACACAACAGCACAGCAGTCCAACAAAGACTGGCCTTGGAACATGTGTTTGTCTGAAGTAGAGAACCTTTCACTAATCTATACAAGTGTTGATGTCTCTTTGCTTCCAGCACTCACAGGCTCAGTGGAAAAGCACACAAGAGGGAGGCCATTTCTGCACTAGACTGTTATAGCGCTATTATTCCACTTGCAACATCCTATGGAATCCCGGCTGGCCCCTCCCGAAACTGCAAACCTCAGGATTCCATAGGATGTTGCAAGTGGAATAATAGCGCTATAACAGTCTAGTGCGGAAATGGCCGGAGTCTCCCTGACGGCTATTCCAAGACTTTGGAATTCTGCCTCAAGGGAGATTCACTTGGCCCTCTCTTTGATTTCCTTTTGCCAACAGAGAAAGACCTTTTCATTTAAACAGGTCTTTATTTCTTAACCCGTTGGGGCAGAAAAATGTTTGATGTCTGTACTGTATCCTTTGCCACCTATTGAATGTGTTTGTAACTGTTTTATGGTACTGTTCTCAAGGAACTGGTTGTTTAATGGCCTTTTAAACTTTTGTACTATGTATTATTTTAACTAGTAAGTTTTAATTTATATTTTGTAAACTGCTTTGGGTTCCATATAGGTCAAAAGATGGCATATTAAAAATTGGGGCAGAAAGAGAAGGAAAGAGAGAGAAAAAGAAATTCGGAAAATCGGCAAGGTGTAAATATCTTCATTTTTTTTTAATGAAAGGTAAATTTTAACAAACGTTTTTCAGTACAATACACAAATCCAGAAAAAATACAATAAAAAGAAAAACAGAGGAAAAAGGAAGATAATAAAGGGGGTTGGGAAATAAATAGTAAAGAATAATATGTTATTTACATTTGACTTCCAGCTTTCCTAACAAAGATTATACGTGCCTAGGTAAACTAACTTCCTCAATTGTAAATACTATTTATATACTTTTGCTACTTATTTTTCCAGATATGCTAATTATCAAATCCTGCAATTAAGATATTATTCTCTTTCTTCTTGCAAAAGTAAGTATCTTCAAATATCAATATTTTTTATACGTACTTAGAAGCAGGCCATGTCTATCTAACAGGCAGCTGACTCTCCACAATGTCATCTAAGCTTGCCTAAAAATGTGCAGATACAAAAGCTTTTCTGGGAACTAACTTTGATACCTCTATAATGGAAATGAATAAATCCTGGACATTCTTTCCGTTTTTTTTAAATCTTCCACATCTGAATTGCAGCCAGCATAGATTTACACATGGAACTAATCTGTTATGAGGATAGCAAACAGCAATAAACCTCTGATGCATCTAAAATATTTAGTTTATCTACTCTTTGTGTATTAGAATATTAATCTGCCTTTCTGGATCCCCATGTTCTTTTTTTGTTGCTGTTGTCATAATACTTTATGCCCTTTTTTTCAAAAAAGCAAACTCTTTCTATTTTTGTGTAATTCCTGTCTGAACAGCAACAAAAGCCTCCCAAGAACAAGAGAACTACACAAATCTGTTCCTAAATCCTCCAATCTTTCGATTAAAAACCAAAAATCCTACATTAATGTTTGCATAAACCCAATAACGGGATGCAGTCCAACTGTTTATGGCTACATTTGCTGCTCTGTTCTTGGCTAACATGAAGATTAAAAAAAAACAAAACAGGGATTAATTTGCAGCCCAGGGAACCTGTGTCAGACTCCATATGCTTGCGATGGCCAATACGTTCTTTGTTCACTGAATCTGCTCCGAATGCGAGTATTATTACAAAGATCAGAGCAGTCCCTCTGGATTGAAACAGGAGTGTCACAGCTGCCACAGAGATAGGCAACAGAGTTGACCCAAGACTTTATGCCACCTGAGGCAAAGGATGATATGGCATCTTGCTCTCTGTTCTAAAGGTGATGGGTGTATCTTATTTCAGCACACTGGCAATGAGATTACATCTGCTACCACAACGAAAAGAAGCAATTAGATGAGAGGATCATATGGCACATACAACACATCTGTGCGTCCCCAGAGACAGAAATGGGTAGGGGGATCAAATGGAACAGTCAGAGGATGGCTCGTGATAGCCTCCAGCAACAGCCACCTAAGTTACTTACATTCATATATTTATTTCAGTCAATGACCAGCAAAAGACCTGAGTTGTTACCTCACTTTTCCTAAGGGTTAGGCTGGCTCTGAAAAGTAGAGGCTCATAGATGGAGAAGATAGTACTGTTACCCTAGTATCACAGCTTGAGTTGCCCAATCAGGATTATCCCAGGCCCCGAGGCCAAGCTTTAGATATATACATGACCTCTTGTGACGTCAATGTCATGGACCCTGGTGCTTTTACAAGACAAAGCTCTGAGTGATATCATAAAGCATAGTATATTTGCCATCAACCATTGTTGCCTAGAGAATTCCATTCAAATTCAATATACCAACAATAAAGCAAATAAGAAAAAAATAGGTATATACACACTTTTTCCCTTGTTGTGAGATTCCCCTGCCCCCCCTCCCATAGTTTAGAGACTTGAGACTCACAGAAAGGCCCTGAAATCTGGGAAATTAAACCCTAACAAATCTATTTTGCTTTTGATCCTTAGAATATTCTTGCCTGTGTTGCCTTCAGCTCTCCAGCTACTCCAGCCTGAGTTTGAATGGCTCACTCAGTGTCTCTTACTGTCCCTCACATGCACATATTTTTTAAAATAAAAGTATCTTATATTCTAACTGATCCATAGGACAGGACTAATAGGAGAGGATTTCAACAGGACAGAAGATCTCAGACCTGAGGAGAGATGGCTCCATCAAGAAACAGCCGAAGAACTAGAGGAGACACAAAATATGATTGCTAATTTATGGCTGGTAGCAAGCCTCATATACATCTCTGTGTTCTTCTTTCTTTCCTGCCTCCCCATGCTTTTGTCTTCTCCTGTGATGGATGAGAGTTCAAGCAGTGAATCATACCTTCTGACTAAAACCATTTGTCAAAAGAGCCTGGCACTTGTCTGGGTGTGAATCCCATGTCTGAGTCATGTCTTTCCTTCTGACAAGGATGGCTGCTATTTGTCACTGTCTCGTTTATCTACCAAATCATGAGCCCACTTAGCATCCAGAGGTCAATGTACAGACTAAGGAGGCTGACCTCCAGGAAGACAAATCAAATTACTCCCAGCTCAGGGCAGTTGAAGAACTGGTCCTTTGCCATTTGCAATGCTTTGTTTTGACAACAAGAGGGCCTCAGTTTTCATCACGGGGTTAGCTTTGTAAGCTGAGAAGAAAGAGTCCAGTGCATGACTTCTCATTTGGAGATTGCTTCTGACTGGCAATAGCCTTTGAACTGGTTGTTGTGGAAATCTTTCTAAAATCAACGAGGAGACCTCCATCAAGGTCTCTTCTGTAAAACATAGACTCATAGAAATGTAGAGCTGGAAGAGACCCCAGGGGCCATCCAGTCCAGCCCCCTGCCATGCAGGAACACCCTCAAAGCACTCCCGACAGATGGCCATCTAGACTCTGCTTAAAAACCTCCAAAGAAGGAGACTCCACTACACTCCGAGGAAGCATATTCCACTGCTGGACAGCCCTGACCATCAGGAAGTTCTTCCAGAGGTTCAGGTGGAATCTCCTCTCCTGCAACTTGAATCCATTGCTCCTTGTCCTGGTCTCTGGAGCAGCAGAAAACAAGCCCTCTCCCCCCTCTACATGGTGTCCCTTCAAATATTTAAACATGGCTATCATGTCCTCTCTTAACCTCCTCTTCTGCAGACTAAACATACCCAGCTCTCTAAGTCTATCCTCATAGGGCTTGGCTTCCAGGCCTCTCACCATTTTGGTTGCCCTCCTCTGGACTTGCTCCAGCTTGACCATGTCCTTCTTGAATTGGGGTGCCCAGAACTGGACACAGTATTCAAGATGAGGTCTAACCAAAGCAGAGTAGAGTGGTACCAGTACCTCCCTTGATCTAGACACCATACTCCTATTGATGCAGCTGAGAATTGCATTGGCTTTCTTGGCTGCCGCATCACACTTCAAACTCATGTTCAGCTTGTGGTGTATTAAGACTCCTAGATCCTATAGGTTTTTAACATATGTGTGTTAATGATTTCATAGTGATTTTTAAAGTAAACATCAACTGCTGGACCAATTTGCTTTCATATGATTGTGTGTGGTGATGGTGGTGGTGGTGGTCATCTGGTCTTTTGACTGAAACAGCAAACTGCAGGATAGAAAGTTGAATCAATTGATTTATACTTTAAGGAACAATTATCAAGCCTGATTCATGAAAAGAAATAAAGTAATCCAGTAGCACTTTTAAGATTAGCTAGGAAGAAGAAATACCTAGCACAACCTTTCGTAAATTCAGACAATTTGATCAAATATATTCACAGGAACATCCGAATCTTGAATCTGAAAAACAAGACTGAGTCCCCAAAAGCTCATGCTAGTTAGTGTCAAAGATGCTACTGGCATCTTCTAGATGCAGTTCTAGACAGGATCACACTTCCCCTGAAAGACTGTGTTCGCAGCTTGGGGGTGCTCCTGGACTTGCCGCTTTAGATGACAGATCAAATTGACGCGGCAACCAGGAGTGCCTGCTATCAGCTTTGGCTGATACGCCAGCTGCACCCCTTCCTGGACCTGGAACACCTAAAAACAGTGGTGCATGTGCTGGTAACTTCACGGCTTGACTTCTGCAGTGCGCTTTACATAGGACTACCCATGTGCTTAGTCTGGAAACTTCAATTAGTTCAGAATATGACAGCCAGGTTGGTCACCGGAAGATCTAAAACTGACCACATAACATCAATTCTGAAGTCTTTGCATTGGCTGCCTATTAGTTTCCGGGCACAGTATAAGGTGTTGGTTCTTACCTTTAAAGCCCTTCATGGCTTGGGGCCAGCCTACCTGCGGGATCGCCTTCTTCCATATAATCCGCCCTGCACATTAACATCCTCTGGAAGGAATTTACTGCAGCCAGTCAGAACTAGGTTGGCTGCGGTTACCCAGAGGACCTTCTCTTCTATCGCTCCCAAGCTATGGAATGGCCTGCCGGAGGAGTCAAGACTGTTCTCTTTCGACAGGCCTTCCCAGACTAGTACTCCACCGCCTCCCACCAACTGTCCTCTTGTTTTTAATAGTTAATGTGTTTTAGGGAGTTTTAGATGGGTTGGTGGGTGGGGAGGATGGGTTATGTTTTAATGCTTTTAATGTATTTGATGTATTGCTGTAGTACCGCCTCGGTCTGTTGAGAGAGGCGGGATATAAATAAATTTTATTATTTATTATTATCTTATTTTTTAAAAATGTTAAAACAGATTAATAGATTAACACAGCTATTTCTTATTCTGTCATAACTAAATGACATCCCACTGGGTACCATTATCCTGAACATAAGGGAGGTTACAAGGAGCATCATGAAAAACATGGCCTCACAGAGCCTTTGTACTGCATAGGTAACAACTGAACAGGGCAATATTGATGAACTGCATGGTGAGTGGGGAGGTGGGATGGAGTGTGTGCTGTTGAGTTCACCTTATAGTGGCATTATGAATAAGTGATGTTGAAGATCCCTAGTCATCAGCTGACCTTCTCAGGCTTTGAAAACTCAAGTCTATGGCTTCTTTATGGAATTAATCCTCCTGTAGTGCACGCTTCCCCTTTTCCTACTGTCTTGTACTTTATTGAGCATTACTGTTTTCCCCAGCAAATCACAATATGACACTCTCAATTTAGCCATCTTGGCTTCTAGTGAAAGTTCAGGTCTTCTTTTTCTAGAATTCATTCACTTGTCTTTTTGGTAATCCATGGTATTCATACAATACTTCTTCAGCACCACATTTCAAATGAGCTGATTTTCTTCCCATTACTCTCTCTTTCCCATCCTAAGGTGAACCTGTCATGAGGTTTTCTGGAGCTGAGACTATGGCCCTTTCCACACGTGGTCGCGAAATCGCGTAGGGACGGTTCTGGCCGGTTTAATTTGTATCTGCGCAGTTGCGGATTATATTTTCTAACGTTCCACACGACTCTAGCGTGTTCCGCGCTAGCGCGTGTCTGCAGATCCACACTGTAATCGGATTTCATCTCCCGCTCGCTTCCTAACCATGCCCACTTCGTCCGTGATTGGCCGGGGTTTTTTTTTTAAAAAAAATGGGCCCGTGCGTCACTGCGTACGTGCGTGATTGCGAATGTACGCATGCACGCACGCACGCACGCAACGGCCCTTCGGTCCACCCACAGAGTGTCCCGCCCTCCTTCTTCGTCGCCATATCTAGGCCAGAAGAGGTGTTTTTCTGCTCGTGAGCGTGATTCCTGGCTATTTGGTGTGCCGGTTTCCGCAGAGAGTTTGACCATGGACGGTGAGGTGATGGAGAGTGTGTTAAGTGCTCTTGCGCCCCTCGTGACTGTCCTGGCCATAGTGGTGGACACCATGCAGAGGCAGTGGGCCCGTGACAGAGCAAGGAGGGAGAGGCTCTACCTGGACGACGAGGGCGATTTCGGGGATTATTTGGCCCTGATGAGAGGTCCCTCGCGCCGAGTCCCACGGCCCAGGAGATGGTGGGTCAGGCAGAGGATGAACCGGACCTGGTGGACCGAGGAGGTTCTGGCGAAGTGGGACGAGGATCAGTGGTTGTACCACTTCCATATGACAAAGGCCACCCTCTTTGAGATCGCAGACCATCTGCGTCCACACCTGCAGAGGAGCAGCACGGAGATGCGCCAACCCATCTCCGTGGAGGAGAGAGTGGCCTTCACGGTATGGTGGTTGACATCCCCCCTGCTATACCGCAAGACGGCCAACACGTTCGGTCTTGGGATCTCCACAGTGGCGGCCGTGGTGATTGAGGTTTGCCTGGCCATGGAGCAGGTGCTTCTGCCATCCACTGTGTGCCTGGGAGACTATCGGAGGGTGAGTACTTGGAAATCCACCCCCCCTCTCCCACACTGCACCACTGCACGCTCTCCAGGCCTCATGGTTGCACTCTCTTGGCCATGAAATGACAAGTACCTTGGCCAGCACTCAGCATTCGCCCCACTTCTGACAGGAGTGTACCAACGCGCCAGAGAACCCACCCCATACCTCCTGGAAGCATTGGGCATTGGACATCAGGGCCTTTCCTGCCCTGTGATTTCCCCTTTTCTCTTCCGCTCGTGCGTTTGCATCTTTTTACAATTAGAAGCTTTTTATATGTTTTCTTCTCTTTCAGATCATGGATGGTTTCCACCAGATGGGGTTTCCGCAGTGCATTGGGGCGGTGGATGGGACGCACATTCCGGTGCGGCCCCCAAAGGGTAGAGGAGAGGAATTCATAAACCGGAAAAGTGCGTTCTCCATACTGCTCCAGGGCACGGTGGATCATGCCGGGAGATTTGTGGACATTGTCCTGGGGTACACGGGGAGAACGCATGACGCGTTTGTCTTCCGCCACTCTTCCCTTTGGCATGCCATGGAGGCGGGAAGATTTGTCCCTGAGAACCCAACCATCACCATTGGGGGTGTTGAGGTTGGGCCGCTGATCTTGGGTGACGCGGCATACCCCCTTTGTCGTTGGCTTATGAAGCCTTACGGTGGACAGCTTGACCCGCAGAAGACTGCATACAACAGAGTCTTCAATAGGTGCAGGAATGTGGTGGAGAGGGCATTCGGAAGGCTGAAGGCGCGTTGGGGCTGCTTGTCAGCTCCACTGACTGTGAAAGAGCCGAACTACCTTCCGGTCATCGGGGCGTGCGTTGTTCTGCACAACATCTGCGAGTCCAAGGGTCATTTGCTACACCCTGATATCGAGTCCCCACCACCTTTAACCCTTCCACCTTGCGATGAGGACTTCCGTCCCCGAGCGCCCGCAAGGCGGATCAAAGAAGGGGAAAGGGTGAGGAGCGCAATCGCAAGCCTCATAGCCGGTGACTGCGAATAGCGCCTTCTTCATGTTGCTGCCAGCCTCATCTTTGTTTGTTTGTTTGTGTGGTTTTTTTCTGCTTCTGTAAATAATTTTTTGGACAGTTTTAATTAATGTTATTAAAGTTTTTAAATTTTCAATTTAATGCTCGTGTTCTTTATTTTCTTGGCCCCGCTCCCCCCATCTAATAACCTGGGAGAGGACCCCTCCCCCTCCCCACCCTCCAGCACGTGCTTGGAGAACCTTGGAGCCGGTTGCAGCCTCTTCCGAGCCACCTGCAGGGACGCGGTCGCGGTTGTTTTCCCCCAGCTTTCTGGCCAGCTGCACAGCAGGTGTCCACGCAGCGCCTGCAAAGAGAGGGCCCCCTTTAGGCGGTGCTGCTCCCATGGGCCCCCTGCCCCTCCCCACCCTCCAGCAGGTGCTCGGGGAACCTTGGAGCCGGTTGCAGCCTCTTCCGAGCCACCTGCAGGGACGCGGTCACGGTTGTTTTCCCCCAGCTTTCTGGCCAGCTGCGCAGCTGGTGTCCACGCGGCGCCTGCAAAGAGAGGGCCCCCTTTAGGCGGTGCTGCTCCCATGGGCCCCCTGCCCCTCCCCACCCTCCAGCAGGTGCTCGGGGAACCTTGGAGCCGGTTGCAGCCTCTTCCGAGCCACCTGCAGGGACGCGGTCGCGGTTGTTTTCCCCCAGCTTTCTGGCCAGGTGCGCAGCTGGTGTCCACGCGGCGCCTGCAAAGAGAGGGCCCCCTTTAGGCGGTGCTGCTCCCATGGGCCCCCTGCCCCTCCCCACCCTCCAGCAGGTGCTCGGGGAACCTTGGAGCCGGTTGCAGCCTCTTCCGAGCCACCTGCAGGGACGCGGTCGCGGTTGTTTTCCCCCAGCTTTCTGGCCAGGTGCGCAGCTGGTGTCCACGCGGCGCCTGCAAAGAGAGGGCCCCCTTTAGGCGGTGCTGCTCCCATGGGCCCCCTGCCCGTCCCCACCCTCCAGCAGGTGCTCGGGGAACCTTGGAGCCGGTTGCAGCCTCTTCCGAGCCACCTGCAGGGACGCGGTCGCGGTTGTTTTCCCCCAGCTTTCTGGCCAGGTGCGCAGCTGGTGTCCACGCGGCGCCTGCAAAGAGAGGGCCCCCTTTAGGCGGTGCTGCTCCCATGGGCCCCCTGCCCCTCCCCACCCTCCAGCAGGTGCTCGGGGAACCTTGGAGCCGGTTGCAGCCTCTTCCGAGCCACCTGCAGGGACGCGGTCGCGGTTCTTTTTCCCCAGCTTTCTGGCCAGGTGCGCAGCTGGTGTCCACGCAGCGCCTGCACATGAAGCCTGGCAAGAGAGGACAGCATTTAGATGTGTTCCCGCTCCACCCGCCCTCGCAGCTTGCTCGCCAGAGTGCGTGGCGAGCTCCCTTTTAAAAACTGGGCCAGCACCACCCCCCACCCCCATCTGCACATATTTTGGCCCCCGCTGCGCACCTGCCCCAGTTGCCTCCATGCTCAAGTCACATAAGGGCGACTGGCATGAGAGCCCCAGAGCACTGTTCCATAGCCAGGCGCCCCAGACTTGTTTTAAACGTAACAATTCGAAGAAAAAGCAAAGCGGGATACTTAACATGGGACCCCTGAACAGCCCCCACACTGCCCATGCTTTCATATCACTTCAATTCTGGCCCCCCCTCCCCCCTGGTGTGGCCACCCCGGCTTCCACAGCTGGAGACTGCTCCGGGGCTTTGTAGGCCCGAATTCCTCAGGAGAAAAGGAGATTTGGCATTACATATCCCAGGGCAGCACCCCCCAGAAGTCATGAGCGCCCCAAGCCCATATCCGCGGACCCCCGACCCGCCAAGAGGCCCATGCGCGCGTCCCTCCAAATGAATTAAACCGATAAATACATACTAATAAGTGGAATAACCCACGTACCTAGAATCCTCCCTCTTTTTTCCTGTTCTTCACCGCTTACCGAGTAAAACAAGATGGCGGCATCCAGCTCTTTGTGGGGCGGGGCCAACCGCTGAGGCTCGTCACGCCCACGTCCCGCCCTCCGCGGCTCCCATGTGCGAGTAAGTGCGTATCTGCGCTTCCACACACGTTCGAAAGTGCGCAAAAACGCGAATCGGCGGAAAAAAACCACATTTCTCAAGGTTTTCAAAAAGTGCGCACTAACGCCAGTTCGGACCGCGCCTATGCGGGTTGACGTGTGGAAACGAGAAAATATATACGATCTAACGCACCACAAGGTGTGGAAGACCTCCATTTGAGGTCACATTGATCCGTTTTATATACATGTGTGGAAAGGGCCTATATGATGCATCCAAGGTCACTCAGTGGATTTCCATGGCCAAACAGGGAGTTGAAGCCTGGTCTATGGAGCTGTAGTCTAATGCTCAAAGCAGTACACCATGCTGGTACTAATTCTGCAGTAAAAGTCTCTGGTGTGAGCTGAGGACATTTGTGAAATTTTGAAATTACAAAGATGCATTGAAATGGTCCACACCTCACAAACAAACTTGCACTTTGGAAATGACTTGTCCTCTGGATTTTTATTGTCCAAATTTTCCAATACAGTTCTTGACTCAAAAGGAGAATAAAAGCCTGGCATCAAAATACATTTAAAAAGCATAATTTAACTAAAAAAACCCAAACCAAAAACACCTATTTAGACTGAGAAGAAAATCTTTTGGTTACTATTTAAGCATATATGAAAATGTTAATTTTAGTGTAGATTTTATTTTTAGAAATGCAGATGAACATAGAAAGAAATGAGAAGAAACACATTGATGGGTGAACGATTTGGAAGCTAAACAAGCTGCAAATAAACAGATTCGTCAATTCTAGAACGAAGTAGGTAAAATGTATTCCATTGCTGGGGTGGCCTTGCAGGCCATTCTTGTGGCCTTCATGGCCCTATTTTTGGTGGAAAAAAAAACACACTTTTTTTTTTGTCTCCAGCCTTTCCAAAGACTTTCTAAGGGGTACAAGGGTATTTGTGCAGCGTATTTGCTCCTGGGCCATTTTAGCCCCCCACACACACACTTTTTAAGTGAACAGGAGGTGACTTCTTTGTGGGTCACTTCCTGTTTATGAAAAAGTCTTTTTGTGTACCTAAAATGGCCTGGGGTAGATGTGGCAAAATGCCCCAAAGACCCATAGGGGGTATTTGGGGTTTTTTTGGGAGGGGGATGAAACATTTTATTTTTTTTGCAGGTAGTGAACTGAGAGTATAATCCTCCATGGTCTTCTGGGGAACAAATGCTTGGAATGGTAGGGGTCCTTCACAAAACTGTCTTAATCTACTTTAAAAGGGAAGTTGACATGGCATGAATAGTACGGCTGTTCCACCTCCCCTTGGCTTTCAGGCCTTAATTAGAATGGCAGCACTGAGAAGTCTTAATCAGTGGAGGAGACAATGGTTCAGGGAAAAGGAATTCAGATATGCTAGGCACTGAAAACCTGAGCAACATTACTTCAAAAACATGTTCAAGCAGCTTTGGAATGCCATATAATAGGGTTGGAAATAATTTGGTCCTCCAGATATTGCTGGATTACAGCTCTCAGCATTCATCACCTTTGGTGATATTATGTCTAGGGCTTATGGGAGTTGCAGTCTAGCAACAACTGGAGTGCTGCATGGTCTCCACCCCTGTTGTATGCAATTCTGGCGATTGCACTTCAAAAAAGGCATAGACCTGACTCCTATTGTTAATCCCAACTAGAGTAGACCCCTTTATCAATTGCATTTTTGTGCAATTTGATTCATCATTCAGCACTTGATTCATTGAGTCTACTCTATTTGAGACTGACCAATAGGATGCAGGCTTTACTAGATCTTGAGAGAGTAGAGAGAAAGAGGAGGAGGAGGGGGAGGAGGAGGAGGAAAAAATACTATTTCAAGTAAGTGGAACAAATTCCCAAGCAGAAAGGATTAATAACATTGTGGTTCTTTAGCTTTGAAAAACCAGAGAGATTATCAGGGAAGCATGATAATCTGTAAATCAAAAGAAAAACAACAGATTGGATGGCACTGGATGACAGATGAAACTTCAAACCAATAAGGAGAGTCAACAAGCAAAAGGAAAAGGTGACAGAAAGATATACGTGTTCAATGACTTGTGCATATGAACAAAGAGAACTACTGCAATAATCTAGGCAAAGGCATAGAAGATAGCAACAAAATGGTAGAACAAGACAGCTCTTCCACAATATTCAAGTAATCAATGAAGTAATCCAAGAGAAGGGGTGCTATAGGACCATTAGGGGAACGCACCATATATGATCGGAGTAAAATGAAAAGATGAAGGAAGCAAAACGTCGAAAAACTATAGGAAAGAGATGGAAAGAATACAGATTCCATCTAGGAAGAACGATTTGAGATGAACCCATAATTTTAGAAAATGAAACTGAAGCAGTTCTCAAAGCACTTGGGAGAAAAAGAAATCACCAGAAACAGATGGCATCCCAATAAACTGTTTTAAGCTATAGAAACAGAATCCAACTATTTTTTATACAACCTGCCAATGAATATGGAAAACAAGATAATAGCCCATAGAATGAAATGTTTGATAATTTCCCATGCAGTATTTTACAACAAAGGCTTTTAGTATATATAGAACAAGAAATGCCAGATGTCCTAATTGGGTTCAGAAAAGGAAGAAGCATTAGGAATCATATTGACATTATATGATGACTCATAGAGTGCACCAAAGTATTTGAGGAGAAAATCAACCTGTGATTTATAGACTATATCAGTATTTGATAGTGCAGATCATCAAAATCTGTGGCTCTCTCTGAAAGAAATTGTTGTACCAGACATTTGCTGTCCTAATAAATAAGTTGACAAGGGGGTAAGACAAATACACATTTTATCATCCTATGTGTTTAATTTATATGCAAAACATATCATATGGGAAGCAGAATTAGACTCTGGAGAAAGAGGTGTGAAAACTGGGAGAAGGAATACCAACAACTAGATATGGACATGACACCAGATTAGTAGCAGAAAGCACTTAAAACTTGGAATGATTACTGATGAAATTTTAGGAAGAAAGTGCAAAAGCAGAGTTATAGCTGAATGTTAAGGAAAAAATAATAATGGCCACAAATTATTTGGATAACTTTAGAGGGGGCGGTGAAGACACCAAAATAGTTAAAGATTTTGTCCATTGGCTCAGTCATTAACCAAAATAGAGAGTGTAGTCAAAAAAATCAGAAGAAAACGGTATTAATGTGTGGCTGAGGCTTGTTCAAATGGCCATTGTAGTATTGGGTTTCGTACAGGAAAGGTTATCTAAGGGGTTAAAATCTAATATATTACAACAGCAGATTGCAGCTTTGGGATCAATAATAAGGCCAGGAGGGAAAATACACATGTGATTGCAGTTGTGTGACTGTTACACATCAGATGGATTCAGTTCACAGCTGCACAAACAAAGTTCCTCAAGTATAACCATTCCATATTCAGTGGCACATTCTTGGAAACTACATAACTTTCATCAGTGACTTTGATGAACCACTTGCTTGACTGGGATTGTAGAAACAGCCACTGTACATTCCCCATTGCACAATGAGATCATGAGCAAGCAGACTAGAAGATACACAGTTGGTTTCAGAGTGTCGGGAGTCAGCAAAAGCATGGTGCAGCACAACTATTGTGCACCTACCTGTCTCTACAGTTATACTGTGCGAGTGTTAATTAGGATGTCAGGCTATGTCTTCAGCACCAGAGGCAATATGGTTCTGTATACTAGTTTCTGGGAAACCTGAGCTGGAATATTTGAATGCACCCTTCTGGGGATCCCCAAGGCTACTGGGGAAACAGAATTCTGGGCTAGATGGGCCTTTGATCTATTCCAGCATGACTCTTCTTATCTTCTATATCATAGCACATCTTCATGGTAGAATGAAAAGGTACCTCATTGCTTCTACATTATTTCCCAGTCATGATTGTATGAACCACAGATCAGAAAATTCATATGGTGCAGATGGACAGGGCATGCACATGGACCTTTCTGGAATGTAACTGATAACAATGCTCTAGTCCCTTGTCATTTGCTATGCTCAAACTAATATGTAGTGAAACCTTCTGAGAGCCAGTAAGTATAGAAGTCAGAGTGAATTATGAAATCTATACAAAGGGAGAAGGAGAGCGAGAGAGAATGAGAGAGAGAGAGAGAGAGGAACTGAGAGCTGTTTCTATAGTCTCTTTGCATATACCACGTATTTTCATGCTGACACATAATAAGCCTGGATTGCATCATCACAGATCAATGTCCACTGGAGTGACATGCAGCTCTTGATAATAATAATAATTGTGGAACCGCTGCCCCTTAGACTTCTTTTTAATAAAGCCTCAGAGTGGATTCTAGTTCCTCTTCACTTCTAATTTGTATTAGCCAGTGAGAACACAGTGATAAACTGCCAGAGTACGGGAAGGAGAATGGGCCATGGAGGCTGACATTTAATTAAAGAATTAATTGGAAGCAAATCTGTTTTCTGCAACTTGAGGATGGTGTTTAGAAGACCATAAAAGACAGGCATACTCATTTCTTTATTTGTGGTGCACTGAAAAGGAGCAAAGAATACTGGAACATGGCTCCCCCTCCAAAAAAATATTGTTCATTATGCAGAATATGTGTGATACAGGATTCTAGTCCCACATCATTTGCACATGGTTGGTCCAGAAATTAAAGTTCATTAGTTAAATGTGGGTATAGCTTTGCTGTTATGTGCCTTCAAATTGTTTATGTCTTATGGTAACCCTAAGCAAACCTACCATACTATGTTTCGGTTTTTTTGGAGGCTGAGAGTATGGCCGTTACCACACCACACACTTATAATGCTATTATTCCACTTTCAACATCTTGTGGAATTCTGGGGTTTGTAGTTTACTGAGGCCAAAGAGCTCTCCGGCTGAGAATTCTAAATGCCCCTCCCTAAACTGCATACAACCAAGTGATCTGGGTAAGTAAAAGGCTAGTTTTTCATTTTGGAAGGGTGTCAATGTTGTTGCTGCTGCATGGAATTGTTTTTTGTCTCTTCCATGTGGCAGCAGGGTGCGTGGACACCAAGGGACATGATGAATGCATCCAAACTGCTTCCTTATTTGCAAGCAAGGGTTGCTGTTCTGGTGCCTTGCTACCATGTTCCACACAAAAGGGACACAGCAGCAGGTGTGTACAAGCGCCCAAACTGATCCCTCATTTAAAGACCCCTCATGAGCACCTTTAAATAAATATTTGAATATAAATTTAAATACTTAAATCTTGGGTAAAGTCTTTTCTTTTTGTAAGATTTTGTAAGATTACCCACCATGACCGCAGCCCTCCCTTTGAGCTAATAATTCCCCACCATTCCACAGAGGCACTGACACCGTTGGTGGACCTCTGAGTCACCCACCTTTTGAAGTAAAAAGCAGAGTTCCCAGTTCAGCTCTTCAGTCCCAACAATTTCTCAACAATCAGACAATATACAGACATTTCTATGGACGTGTCTTCAAGTTGACTGTTGACTTAATGGCAACTCTATAAATTTAATTGGTTTTCTTAGGTAAGAAATATTCAGAGGTGATTTGCAAGTTCATTTCTCTGAAATAATAGCCTACATCACCTGGTATTCATTGACAGTCTCCAATCCAAGTACTAACCAGTGCTGACTCTGCTTAGCTTCCAAGATCAAGTGCGATCTGTTGATGTTGGACATGCAAATCCCAATCTTAAAACAAAACAAAAAACAGCCATAACACTCCTTTTATTTTCCCCTCAGTCTTCTTTTCAATATTCTGAGGGCTATGATTGGCTGGCTACACGTACTAGGCAGGGATTGTGCTCAGATCTGTTAAACTAGTTGAAAGATGTGGGACTGTGTGGGTTAAGTTGATCCGACAGGCTCCAGGCAATGCCATTGTGTGATGGTTTGCCACCTTTGGTAGAGGCTTCACCCTATTGAAGAGATTGTGATGCCAATCTTTAGGCTTAGTGATTGGTATGAAGAGGTTTAAGCTAAAATAGGCTGGTGGTTTAATTACAAACTTTCCCTTAGTCTCAAGGGTCTCTGGTAACAAATTATAGTTACAGAGGGTGCCCAGGAAGAAAAAGTTAAGAACCACTGGTGTAATACATTGCACTATGACTTAATTAGAGAGTACTTTTAGTTGCTTTTAGAGTTATGAAGTTGTGGCCTGAATAGATATTTAAAGGAAAAAAAATGGCATGATTTAAGTGCTAGCCAGTGTTGTGCTGTGCGCTCCATTGTGGATGATGAGATGATAATGAGATAGACAAGAGGAAAGTGTATTGTCATCTGAGGTTAAGCCCCAAGCTGGTGTCTTGCAGTAGGTTGTTTTTTTTTTAAAAAAGTTACAAAATGTAAAGAGGTACTTTCAAAACTATGACTATGGCCCTTTCCACACGTGGAGGAAAAAACGGGTGAAAACACGCTAGGACGGACCTTACCTGCATCCAGGCAAGTCCGTCACCACGTGGAGCAGCGTGTTTTCACTGCTCCACACTCGTCGGCATCCTGCGGCGTCCTGCGGCGTCCAAAATGGCGGCTGCCGGCTGGTGGAGGCTCTTCACCAACCGGAGAAGCTCACCAGCCGGAAAGCCCGCCCCCCAGCAGATCTGCAGGTACACCCTTGCACACGTCTGCAAATCTACACCGGGCGCAGCGACGCGGCTGCACGTGGTTGCACGCCCCATGCCTTTTAAAAACCACATGAAAAGTGGTTTTTAAAAAGCACATGGCGCCGCCACTTCCGGTCACCCTAGCATGGATTGGAGTGTGGAACTACACAAAAGTAGTCCGCCCCAATCCACTTTACGGTGTAGACGATCTCCGTCAGAGGTCGCGCTACACCGTTTTAATACTCCCGTGCGGAAAGGGCCTGTATCTACACCATATCTGACACCCTGGAAATTGCAGAAAAATAGACAACACCTGAGTGGGAGAATGGGACAATGGTTTCCCTTAGGTGCTTTCGAGCTGTGCTTATGTTGTATTTGTATCTATCATGCAACTGATTTAGATTGCCTTTGTTGTCATGTCACAGAATGCTCACAGATATTCCATCTTCTCAGGGAACAATACTGTCCGCTTCTGAAAGGAAGGAAGAGTTGCCAGTTTGGAATGGGCTGGGCTGCAGAATTATCATTAGAGTACAGAATACAATGGTGGGACTGAGGTGTAGAGAACAGAGGAAGAAGAAATAGGGAATAGGCACAGGTAGAAAAGGAGACTTGAGGAAAGAAAATAGCAGAGGGACCCTGCTAGAAGGGGGCAGCTCTTAATTCTCAATGCCACATCCCGCAGTTCAAGACTGTGCAGTCTTCAGAAGGAATGTGTGACAACCATTTACATATATGGAATTAAAAAAGAACATGGGAACATAGAATCATAGAGTTGGAGGTGACCACAGGGGCCATCTAGTCCAACCTCCTACTATGGAGGAAGACACTATCAAAGCATTCTTGACATATGGCCATCCAGCCTCTACTTAAAAACTTCCAAAGAAGGAGACCCCACCACACTCTAAGGCAGCATATTCCACTGCCAAACAGCTCTGACTGTCAGGAAGTTCTTCCTGAGGTTTAGGCGGAATCTCTTTTCTTGTAATTTGAATCCATTGCTCCTAATCCTAGTCTCTGGAGCAGTGGAAACAACCCTGTTCCCTCATCGATATGGCATCCTTAAATATTTAAACATGGCTATCAGGTTCTCTCTTAACCTTCCATTCTGCAGACTAAACATACACAGCTTCCTAAGCCACTCCTCATAGGGCATGGTTTCCAGACTCTTCGCCATTTTAGTCACCCTCCTCTGGACACATTCCACCTTGTCAATATTGTTCTTGAAATGAGGTGCCTGTCATGGGCCCGGCTGGGCCCGGCTGGGCCCGCTGACACCTCGGAGGCTGCCGCCAAAGCGGAGGAAGGCCCGGACGCCTCGGAGGCCGCTGCCGATGCGGAGGAAGGCCGGAGGCCTCAGAGGCCGCTGCCAACGCAGGGGGAGACCTGGATGCCTCGGAGGTCCCCGCTGACGCGGACGGGCCTGTTAGTGGTTCCGGGGCCAGCCCAGGGCTCGCCCCAGTGGGTGGGGCGCCTGCAGGCTTGCCGGGGAGGGCAGGCCCTGGCTTCAGTCTGGGGGCTCTGCCCACCAGCAGCTCTGACTGGGAGGAAACTGCCGCCCCTCCTCCCACGTTCCAGCAATGGCGGCAGGGGAAAGAGGCAGTCCGCCGGTCCCGGCGGCTGCTAGAGAAGCGGCTGCGGGCTGAGAGCTCTCAGCTGTGAGGCCAGGCGGCAGGCTGATGGCTCTCAGCTGTGAACCCGGACCTGATTGATTGCCGCTGGGCCAGGGAGCTACTTAGGATGGGCGCTGGGAGGGGAGGACCATGGAGCAACAACCGTTGGTCTTCCGCGTCCTCCTCTGCCTGTGTCCAGATCCAGCCCCTTCCTCCAGCGACCGCGTCCAGCCTCCCTGGCGGCCGAGCACTTGGTCTTTGCTTGGGTTAAATAACCCTTTCTTTGCTTTAGGAAGTAGCCTGCATTTACTTTGGGACTTAACCTTTGCTTTGGGACTGGTTTATGTTTTTGCTGGGGCTTGCCTGTGGGGTTGCTGTAACCCTCTGTTTACTGGCTGCTAATAAACGCTGTCAGCTCCAGCCGCTCGCCCCACGTCTGCTAGGCCTCCGCCCGCCGCCAACAGTGCCCAAAACTGGACACAGTATTCCAGAGGAGGTCTGATCAAAGCAGAATAGAGTGGTGCTATCACTTTCCTTGATCTAGACACCATACTCCTATTGATGCAACCAACAATTGTGTTGACTTGACTTACATGATCATCACTTATGTGAATGTCGAAACCAGGGTGCCCATCCATTTTGTGAAGACAATATCTGGACTAAGAATCAGGCTTTGTCTCATGTGTGTTCCAGTTTGTATGTATTCGATCTCATGGAGATCCTGTAGAGACATTGACATTGCCTTCATAGCATGGTTTAGATTCTGTTTTTTGATCATGTTGGAGGCAGCTGAATGGTAGAACCAGTGGTAGCTGGTGGCTTTCCTGTTGGTTCTGTGAGTTTCCACTCTGAGTTTTCACCTAAACATTAAGGGAGTTATCAAAGGTACTGAATCCTAACCCCAAAGCAGGTTCAGCATCTTCGACATTTCTTTAACTCTAGATGAAAAGCCACAGCAGATGGACTGTTTCACTGAAATGGGAGCCACCAAAACATGGGGCTCCCATTTTTGCACATGGGGCTGACCTATCTACTATGAACCCAGCTTGCACTTATTTTTGAAGGAGAACATCCAAAATGATAACTTGGAGAAACACCTTCTTTAAAATATCCTCATTATCATCCCATTGAAGTCTTCCATAATAAACAAACAAGACCAGAAGGTTACCTCAGCATATGAATTCACTCATGTTGAATTCCAAGTGTTCTGGCAGTGGGGAGTAGGAGGAGGGGAACCCTCTACAGTCAGCCCAGTGAAGTTAAAACAACAACAACAAGAAGTCATACTTAAGTATGTCTTCCTAGCAAAATTGTTGAGGTCAGCTGCTAAATGAATCAGGATGAAGACACTTCTCTATTGACTTTTAAAAGGGGAGAAGGCGGGGATCCCTGGCAAGGCCCACTTTCAAATCTATGGGTCCATTGGTGAAGAACCATCTGTGGACATCAATTCTTTCTATGCTGGGGCCTTCCCTTAATCTTGGGTTTAACCGTGATTCTGAGCCATCCTTTTGAGTCTCCCAGAATTCCTCCAAAGTTTTGTGACTCCTAGACATTCTGAAAAAGTAAAATGATGGCTCCATTTTAGAGATTCTAGAGATATTGCAACAATGAAGGGGATATTTCCATATTTGGTCAATGATGGAAATTTAAAATAGCCCAGCCCACCTAAGGGGATTGAGATAGGAAGATGGCAGTGCCAGTGGGCCTTGGCAGATGCCTGAGGGTACCAACTGTATTTATATCAGACAATCCAGAACATTAATTGTCTCTGTAGCTTTCAGAGAAGACTGTCACACACTGGTCTATTATCTTTCATGCCGTAAGGAGCTCTGAGGATGAAGCACATTTAGCCTCAGGTTGCACAGTAGGTTCAATGGCAGTCATAGGTCATGTTAAATTTCCCACTTCAGACTTTAGAATCCCTGTCAGACTATTCCCTGTATTGTGGCAACTGTGTACTAGCAAGAATACTTATCAGTTTGAGGAAAGAGATATTGGGTTTGATAATGATGTTCTTGCCCTAGAGAGAACCTGAGCTGTAATCATTGCCAGCAAAAAGGAATAGATGACAATTCCACCATCTTTTTCAATTTACCTTTTTCCCACTGCGGTAGCAAATCTCTTTCAATAATTTATCAAGACTTTAAGTATAATAATATTGCTAATTGATAGAAGTAATTTTGGTGCTTTTTTCTAATCTAGCAAATCTCTAGTGTACAATAATGTTCATCACGAGCAGCATAAAATATGTAGAGGTGCTTATTTTGAATAATTAAAACTTAGTATTGTGGGATAATTTTATAACCAAATGAAAATGGGGATATATATTGGGGAGTTTCCTATTGAGATTGATTTGTCTGTGTGTTTTTAACTCTGCAGTCAGGATGGGAATTCATTGCTCATCTATTCAAATACCAGGTTCTAATGTCAACCATTAAAACACTGTAAAAATTGTTATTTCGTGATGTAAATAATAAGAGCCTGGTAGATCAGACCGAAGGACCATGTAGTCCACAGCTTTGGAAATTTACATCTTTGGACTACAATGCTCAGAATCTGGTGATTCAGGTGAAATGTAGTCTTCTAAGCTCTGATGTAGTCCAGCATCATGATTCTTAGAGTGGTCATCAAACAGAAAGTGGAAAAATCTGGACAGTTATTTGCCTGACAGCAGAAGAAGAACAAAGAGAGATATAGCTAAGCTTCCTGTGGAAGGGAATTTCACAGTGAAGGAGCAACCACTAAGAAAGTTATCTCCTGTGTCCTTCTCAGATCAGCCTGTGATGGTGGTGGAACCAAGAGAAAGTTCTCCTCAATAGATATTAAGAAACAGATTGGTTCATACAAGAAGATAAAGTCTGTTAGACAGTCTGGACCTAAGCCATATATAATAGGTAGGGGATGTATGTTGGGGTCCACCTGCAATGCCAGCATCTCCTTAGAATTTGGGGGATTTATAGCTTGAAGGAGGCCTGCAAGAGAAGGCAGGCATACTAGTACTAACTGTAGAGAGGACTCTTGTTAAAGTTACACAAAGTATTTTATTTGAATTGACAAGCACACAAGAAGTCAGATACTTTTATGAACCATACAAGGCTATCAAAAAGTGGGACAAGAGAGGTTAGATACAGAGAGATTGGGTGGAAAGGGAAATAGTTATCAGTCCTGATGAAGGGGTCACAGCAGAGGGGTTCAGACAGCATCTGAGGACAGCATGGAGGACCAGCAGTCTGAGACAGCATGTACTATATATTACAAATAGCTGGAACTGAAGCTAGGGTTTGTGTACACTGTTTCACATTCTGAAGGAGTCTGTTGACAAAGCCATAATGGCTTTCCCATGAGATTGACAAAGTGATCCAGAATGGGCTGATTTCTTAGCTCTGAAGTGACAAATGGGACTCATGATGATCTCTTAATGCTCAGCCAGGTAGGGTGTATAGGGGAAATCTCTGTAGGATAAAATCAAAGGATGGTCCCTGATTGCTCATCAATCTGGGCTGTTCATTTTTCATAGTATTAAAAAGTGCCAAGAGGCTAAAGTAGTGAAGGGATTAACACAAACTCATCAACATCAAGGTTTTCTGCATAATCCTAATCTGACCTTTCATGACACTGAACACATCTCTTCTCTGCAAAACCCTGAACATGTTCTTCAACCAGCATAACCCCAATCTTGTTGTCCAGTCTAATTTATGAAAATTGCATATCTCATAGGAGGGGTGACAGAGTATGGTAATACAATTGTGCTTACAAAGGAAGCAATAGCCATTCATGCTGTTTTAATAAGGGAGTGATATATTCCCTATAAGTGGCCCCAGTCATCACTATGGCTGAAGTATTTTGGACCACTGAAGTTTCCAAACAGTTTTCAAAGGCAGTTCCACATTGAGGATGAGATCCTGTGTTGCAAGCATAACATAATAGTTCTGCATGCAAAATTACATTGCAGCTGCCCCTTCAATGCTCTATGGATTTAACTGTTGATCCACTGTAGTCTTCCCATGGTCATTCTGTGGCTCGTGGAGAGCAAAGACATCAGAGAAGTATCTGGCTATGCTGTGTAGCCAGATGTAAATCAATGACATTATCCGTAGAGATCTACTTGGATTCTTCAGAAGTCTCAATAGATGATGTAAATATTTTGCATCTGGCTTTTGGGGACATAGACATCCATTTCTCTAAAATCCTTCACTAGCCACAGAATGTGGCGGGAGGGGGCTGCTGCAGCAACTCAATGGTAAATCTGAGATGACTTTGTTCATAGTGGAAGGTGGAAAGGAATACCAACCTCCATAACATCTAAAAAAGAGATACAAAGGGGTAAGGTGGACTTGTGCCTGTGTAGGACTCAAGGTGAGCTTATGTCTGTGTAGGAGAGCCAACGTGATGTCATGGTCTGAGTGCTGGACCATGACCCCAGAGGTCAGGGTTTGATTCCTTGATCAGCCATAGAAACCAACTGGATGATCTTGTATGTATCATACACTTTCAGCCCCAAGAATACACTGTGATAGGTTTCCCCTAGTGTTACCATAGGTCAGCAATGATGTGAAGGCACACAACAACAACAACACAACAACGACAACAATGACTATACAAGGATACCAGCCAGGTTACAGTAATCCAAACAGGATGCATTCAAGGCATGTGTAAACATCACCAGATCTACTTCCCCAGTAATATGTATAGCTAGTCCTCATGCAAGTTTCATTTAGCCACTGTGTTGAAAAAAGGCTCTTCTGGGTCACAGCAAGGGTCTAGTTAGTCATGCCCCCCCCCCAAATGATTGTCACCTAGGCTTGTCCATTTAGCCTATCACTACTGGGACTAGTAATGTTGCCAGGGACATAGGAAGACAGGGATTTTTTTTTCTCTCCATCACTTGCCACTTAGTCTTCCAGTGAGCTATGCCATTGTATGAGCCTGGGGCCATTTCTACACTACACTGTTATAGTGGCTATTATTCCATTTTCAACCTCCTGTAGAATTCTGGAGTTTGTAGTTTAGTGAGGCCAAAGAACTCTCTGGCTGAGAATTCTAAAAGCTTTTTCCTACACTGCAAGCCCCAGAATTCCATAGGATATTGAAAGTGGAATAAGCGCTAGAACAGTATAGTGCTGAAACGGCCTAAAATATTCTGAATGCAAAGAAAATGAACTATGGGCTCAGGGTGAGGGGGAAAAAAGGGTGGGATCCATTTTTCAAGTGAGCTCATGGGGTCAAACACATTTCTTGGCTGTTATGAAATGCACAACAAATGTAGAAATGTACAAATTTTCAAAGTGAAACAGAAAATTATTCAGTCTGGGAGCTGCAGATTGCATAAATGTACACAACAAAGCAAGAAACTCGGGATGGATCAAATTTCTGACATATTCCTAGTGCGAAAGGAGTTTGTTAGACAACATAGACAACAATTTTATCCACCCGTGCCTTGAAACAATTGGGAGCTCAAACCACAAGCCCATTATCTTGCTAATTTTCTCTCAGGCTCCCTCAGACAGTCTATATTTATCCCACTCCAACCTATTTCCCTCCTCCTTCTGGTCTCCAGAGGTTCTCCCAAGCATACTTTAATGCAGTGCCCCTGTAGTTAATTCAACTTACATGATGTCGAGTCTTGTTCTACATGCTGGGTTTTTTAGTAAGGCTCCAGGCCAAAACAGAAATTGACAGTGTTTGTTGACCTTTTCTTCAGACACCGCTCAGTCTCCCCTCCTGCTCACTTTTGCTTGGCTTTTTAGCTGCAGTATCTGAGGTGACAACTTGTCCTAACACCATGTACGGAGAGATGGAAAGGGCAGCAGAGAAACAGAAGCACATGCATACAGGCCAGTGACACTGCAAACTGTTTGGAGAATTGAGCCAATCAAGGGTTGGGAGAAAAGAAAGGAAAAGAAAACCCACCTGGAGGTTATTCGTAGGAAATGGCTGTGTTTGTGAAATGTCACAAGCCAAACTGGTGTTCAGCATGATTTCAAGACCAAACCACCTATTACAATATTCAGAGTGGAGTCAAAACTTTTCAAAGATATTTTTCAGAGAAAATTTATGAGATAGTCTGTCCCTACATTTAGGATGCTTCGTGAATCACGGTTTCCTCAAATATCCTCCCTTCCCTTCCCTTCCCTTCCTTCCTCTCTCCCCTCTCTCCCTCTCTCTCTCTCTCTCTCTGTTTCTTTGTACACCATTTTTCCCACAATACGGCAGTGCCCTAGGACAATGCTCGGCTTGGGGTATCTTGGAGGATGCAAAATGTGGGCTAGACTTCCAATTAATTTGTTGTTTTTATCCCTTGCAACAAAGCAAAGCAACATTTTAAAAAATCTGTGTTACTTCCACTATTGATGGTCAGCTCCACTCCTGTCAAAAACTGGAGGGTTTCCATCAGTTCCTTTGTAAGCTGCAAAGAGGCCATTGCTGATATGGACCACCCCCCACACCTCCGTCCAGTAGTAGAACAAACTGTCTTCCCTGCTGAGAAGGGAAAGGGAAGAAATCATTTATTAACCTTGAACTTTGCCTCAACCAGACACCCCTCCTGCTAGGGAAGAATATCTGGCAGTGTGTTCATGTGATCCCACAACAAACTTTGGCCCATCACTGCAAACTAATAGGAAGAGGCTTTGAGGCCCATAAAGGTTTCCTTGCCAATTCAAAGAGAGCCTGCACACAACAGTGGCCCTTTTTGCAAGGGCCCCTTGAGCTTTCTTCCGCCGTGTCAACAAATACAGATCCTTTTTTATTTCCCTGCTATATCCCTTTTACCTTAAACTGATTGCTTACTGCAAGGACAATTGTGTACCTGCCTGCTATTAAAGAAAAGGAGTGTTTTGGCAGGCGGGGAGGGTGGAATAGAAATAGCTACCCTAAATGCAAATGTGGCAAAATGAGCAGGAATCTAAACCCATTGTTTAAGAATGAAACAATTGAAGTCCTGGGCCTGCATAATTGCATGTTTTTGTCTCAAGGTTCATATCTTGGATAGAAAGAATTCTGTGAATTGTGTAAAATTCTTGTCCAAAACTAACTGGAACAAAATCCTTACCCATCCCAAGACTCCAGTCCTGTTCCCCATATGAAAACTGATGAGACTTGAAACTGGATCTTCCAGTTTTATTGTCTGAGAGAAAGTCACGTGGATGGTCCTCACTCACTCACCAGTTCCACCTCTATGGCCATTTCTGCACTAAACTGTTATAGTGCTATTATTCCATTTTCAACATCCTGTGGAATTCTGGGGTTTGTAGTTTACTGAGGCCAGAGAGCTCTTTGGCTGAGAATTCTAAAGGCCCTTCTCTGAACTGCAAACCCCAGGATTCCATAGGATGTTGCAAGTGGAATAATAGCACTATAACAGTGTAGTGCAGAAATGGCCTATGATAAGGGCATCACACTGGCCATTGGCTCTTTTTTCTCTCCAACATTGGTGATATAGGTGGTTCAACAATATCTGGTAAGGTTTGCATGGCAGGATGCATGGAACCATATGGTTACATTTTGGTCCTCTTATAGAGGAGAATACCCAGGAGGTTTCTACTGCTACTCCCCCATCCCATCCCTCTATAGTTGCCAGGTTAGTACCATATCAGGCCCTGAAATTTCAGGCTCAGAATCAGAGATTAAGGGATAGGGCTTGACATGTTTCAGAGGAAACTCCTTGTGATGCCATTAAGCACCATAAATTAAGCATCAACCATTGTTGCTTGGAATATGCCATTTATTTATTTATTTTTAAAGCATAACATAGAGACAGATTTCAAGGCTGTATTCTCACCCTCAGTTTTCCCCGCCCCTTGCCCTGAGGACCAGAAAACAAGGTCTATGCCCTGACATTCAGAAGTATGATTCTACTTGAATTGCCATGCCTGCATCCTATAGAATTCTGGGCTTTGTAGTTTAGTGAGTACCAATGCCTTCTGACTGAGGGTTCTAAATACCCCTCCATAAACTGCAGTTGGCAGGATTCCATAGGATACAGCCATGCCGGTTCAAGCGGAATCACAGTGTTATGTTTGTTGGTTGGCCCCTTCTCTGTAAAGATCTTCTTATTTAAACAGGACTTCACTCTTCAACTGGTTGAGTTATAAGAATGTGCAACAGGATTGGTTTTATGTAAAGTTGAAGGCTTTCATGGCCAGAATCCATAGGTTGTTGTGGGTTTTTCAGGTTTTGAGGCCTTATTCTATTAGTAGTTTCTCCTGACGTTTTTGCTTTTTGAAAGCACAGAAATTCTGGATCATTCTGACAACTACTATGTCAGACTGCACAGACTGCACAGAGATGCCATCGAAATCCATAAATACATGGACAATTTCAAAAGGAAAGAAGAAACTTGGAAAGTAAACAAAATTTGGCTACCAGTACTGAAGAACACTAAAATCAAGACTCAAAAACATGCCAATAAACACCACTCAGACCCTGGAGGTCCTTCTACAGGGAACAACACAATGCGCTGCTAATGTACTTAACGCACCGTTATGTATATCCCCTGAATAACAGTACAACCCTGGGGGATATCCCATTTAATAGGCCAACTGTAACGCATACAAATTGCTCCCTCCCACCCAGGGGACTACACAGGTATATATACTCTGCTTCACTTTCATGCCACCATATCCTCTGAAGACTCCAGCCACAGATGCAAGTGAAACGTCAGGAGAAAATACGAATAGAACACAACCTCAAAACCCAACAACCTAAGGACTGGGGTTTTTTTAATGCAACATATCTGTTTTTGTGTTTCCATTGTTTCAAATAAATGTTATAAAATAAATGTTTTGATTTGTTTGATTTTTTTTTAAAAAAAGAAACTTTGTACTGAATATTAACTATCTTGTTTTCACTTCTATTGTATGCCACTTTGGTTCCCATATTGAGAGAAAAGTAAGATATCAATCAATCAATTGATCAATCATCCATTGATCACTTGTGTGAAAAAGCCCAAGGATTCCTAGTTCTAACCCCTGTGGCTCTTGACACCATGGAGGGGAAATGAAATGCTGCAAGAATCATACCAGGTCTTGTTCTTTCTTCCTACGGTGAGGAACAGGGCAAAACATTTGAAGCATGGATGTATGTGACAGAATGGCATGCCAAGCGTGCTGATTGTGCTCCCCTGAGAGGACTGCTATGAGAACATGTCCTCCAGGAGGCCTTCAGGGACCAGCCATCCAACCACTTCACAGAAGCGTTTGCCAAGGCGAGACAGGTGAGCAAGAGACTCGCATGATCTATTTTGTGTACCTGTCCTTATTTGTTCAACTGAAGGACAGTAAATAGTGGCTTTGAGGAGAGCTAATATCAGAGAGCCTGCCAATGTGTGTGTGTGTGTGTATTGGGGTGGGTGGGGTTGTGTAAACAGCTGAATAGCTCAGATGGAAATGGAACTGTTGGCAGCTTGACACTTGTGTCACCTTGAAGGTCAGAATGCTGTGGCAGAGATATCGTTGAGACCACAAAACTTCCAAGAGGCTTTTATGATCTTCCTTTCTGCTTCCTGCTTCCAGCAACTTTTTTGCAATGACAGTTAACAACAAACTAACATTTTGGTGGGTACAACTTGTCATACCAGGATCAGAAAACAACTGAAATACCCTTTTTGGCACAAGTATTTGATGCAAAAGAGGTGTGTCTTTCTTTGCGTCTGGTCTCCCTATTTCAATCCTTAAGAATGTGCGACTCCACAAACCAAGTGCAACTTATTAAATCCATGTTGAGAACCTTTAACTTCTAGAACAAAGTTATATTTTAAAAAATTCTGCCTTTCTGAAATTGCAAGAGCTGACAATCTCTTGTCAGTACACAAAATAAAGTTGTTTGTATTTGTCTGATTTCAGCAGATAGTAAGTTGTACAAGCTGCAAAATTAGTTGAAATGGAATTCTTCTGCTTCATCAATAAAGCTGATTCACACATGCAGATCTTCAAACATACTTGCATGAACCAACCTTAAGAAAGTCAAAGAAGGGGGAACTAGGTAACACTGAGCATAAGTAAGCAAAAGTTTACATATTTTTAGGTTTTAGTTGTATCTTGTTTTAACCATGTGGTAAGCAGCATTGGATCCTCATTTGGGAGAATAGTAGGGTATATAAACAAATAAAATAAAAATATATAAAACAGAGTCCCCAGGATTCTACCTAGTTGCATGGTTACTTGTACTAGTGAATGGATGCTTGCATTTTAAGGAATATTCTGTGCCTCCAGGTATGGATGTAAATTATTTCATTCTCCTATGTGAAAATTGAAAAATTCAATGTTTTTTTTGGGGTGTGTGTGTCATATATTCTATTTTTTCTTCTTATCCACATTTGCTTTAGATAAAATTCTTTAGCACAAAATAGTGGTCTTGCTCAAAACATCATACAACACTTTTGTGCAAAGAAACAGTATTTTTGTGTATATATATATATATATATATATTCTTTTTTGGGGGGTGGATGGGGGAGGAGGCTATTGCTGCTCCTGAGCAGGAGTGAAAAATCTCTAAATAGCTGGCAATGTAATGATGGACTACCTTAATGAATTTTTCACTGAAGTTGGGAGCGGGGGGGACCTACTTCTAAATATTCTTTGTACCCTTCACTTTTAGTTGTCTGTGTAACCCCTATGAGAATTGGGTTGGTTCAGTGAGTGGGAAAACCCTAAAGAAGGGGCTATCCTTGCTGGATAAGTTCAGCAGGAAAAGAGAGGAGAGATGGAGTTCAGGGGGACCTGCTATTGCTGCAGCTAAGACATTTTCCACCCTTAATAAAGTAGTGGTATTTGCAGTTTTGTGTTTAGAGGGAACAAAAGGTTAAATTCTTTGTAGTGCAATTTCTGTATTGCAGTTGCTTCTATTTTATTTCATGTTCTATTTTGCTTTTTATTTAGGGATTTAAGGTTGTATCCAAATGTTGCAATACAACTAAGCAGAAGAGTCCCACAATAAGTCCTGCACTGGTATCTCATTGGATGCTTGGGACATTTGGGATAGCATATATGTGTCAAATTCAATATATAATTTGTATTGTTGCTAGAAATATTACATTGGGACTTAAATTGTGGTTGTGTTTGCAGTATACAATTCTAGTTGGCCCCATAGAACCCAGAAATCTTGCTTCTCGTTAATCTTGCTTCTCAGGGGTCATGATCATATACAGCTTCTATATTCCAAGCCTGAGCCTTGGTTTGCCAGTATTATTAACTAATTGGCTAAGGCTCTTCAATGTTTTCAGGGAGAGGCTTTACCCTTTAGTGTGTGAGATGATTAAAAAACAGGAAATCTCAGGAAGTGCACTTATAATTTTTTTGCTTCAATGTGCACGTTCCACAAATAAGGCATGGTTCTACTCCCATTGCTTGTGTTTCTTTTATTTTTTAAAGGCTTCTTCTATAGTGGTATTTTGTTTCTGTTATCAATTGCTGATTTCATTCTCTTGGATCCAGGTTCTGTCCTCCAGGTGTAAAGGGGACCCATTGAAGGAAGGTGTCTCTGACTCATTGTGGGATCTTGCTTCTCCTGTCACAACACTGCTCAGACCATTCAACAGAGACTCCGACCTTCTGTGTAGCACAGAGCTGGGCAACACTGTAGAGTATAGGCACAACTTTTTTGTCCTCTATGACCATTTCTTTGCTACACTATTACAGTGCTATTATTTCACTTTCAACTTCCTGTGGAATTCTGGGGTTTGTAGTTTACTGAAGCCAAAGAGCTCTCTGGCTGAGAAGTCTAAAGGCTCCTCCCTAAACTGCAAATCTCAGGATTCCATAGGATGTTGAAAGTGGAATGATAGCACTATAACTGTAGTACAGATATAGCCTAAGACCCTCTGTAAGTCTCTCTAGGTCCAAAAAAATGCAAAACATTAAAACTAAAACTAAACCAGAAATGACTAGAAGACCACTTCTAGTATGGATTTCTTTGTGGCTTCAGAAGCAGAGTACCACTGAGGGATCTGAACTGGTTTCCATGCAAATCTGTCTCTTCTGGAAGTTCCCAAGAGCAGAAAGAGAACTTTGGGAGTCAAACGCAAAGGGCTAGCATCCTGCTAGGCAATTACAATGCAGTAAGCTAGACTTATGACCTCATAACTCTTTTGCATTTACATTTGTTAGAGTGGCACTATTGCCACAGCTGCAAATGCCCCTAAAACCCAGCTTAAAAAGCTAAGTAGGCATATTGAGCAAAGGTATTCCATAGTGCTGGTGAGTGGTGTGCTGAAGGATGATGACACATCCACCCCCATCACCTGTAAGCTACAGTGCAATGAGAAGCTGCAACAGGACACCTCAGGGGGCATTGCATTGTTTATCACACCACAGCTCATGGTAAGAGAGGGTTGGACATGTCATACTTCAATATCCTCCTTGCTAATGTTACCTGAATTGCTCAGTACAGCTGCTTGGCTTTTCAGGAGAGCTTAGGAGGGTCAGATCAGGAGACAGGGCAATGCTACAGCCTTGTAGCTACATGACTCATGCAGGTTCTCGGTCTTTTTTTTTTTTTCAGCTAGGAAGGTCAATGAGGGACAGTAGAACACTGAGGACTACACAAATGGCCTCAAGAGTCAGGAGTGAGTTTCTGTTTCCACCAGTCCAGTTGCATGCATCTAAATCTGGATCCAATTCATTGTGGCATTTCATCTTTTCTGAAGCCATTCTATTTCAAAGATTTCTACTCTTCTCCCAGCTTTATGCAATTACTGTTCATGCTGCCCTTAACACATTTCCTTTATCAATGCATTTTATACAGTTAAGATGGAGATATGTCACTTGGAATCCTCTTGAGCTTATGCACATTGCAAGAATGCCATCTCAATGATGGAGATTTATTCAAGCTCTGTAGCAACTGATTCCCCCCATTGTCCATTTTTGGTACCATCAGCAGCTGCAGTGTGCACTGTGAATATGGATGCTACATTTCTGCATTTTCCAGTAACACTTTACAATAAGTGACACATTGTGATTGCTTCCTTTGCAAATCACTGTAAGGATGTTAATCACACTGAATTAATTTGCCCTTGCAGTGAGGTACGCAGCAACAGAAGGGGACTTTCTGTGTTTTTTACAGGAACAAAAACTCAGTGTAAAGCATGCTGTCAAGATATTTGTCATAAGCCTTTCTTAAAAGTTTTTAATGTACTCTTGGCCTTGAATGAGCCCTTGAAAGAGAGACCCAAGGTCTCTTGAACATTCCTTCAGACACCACGATATCCACATACATTCTTCCCATCAGCACTGAAACTAGACCAAACATATGGATCTAAATTCTGTTGGTTAGTCTCAAGTAGACCGAGCCCTTAAATCAGGGATGAGTAACTATGGGAACATAGGGGCTGTATTAGTACATAAGAACATCAATTCTTGGAGACATCCGTTTCTGAGGTTACTCTGTCATTGATCTCCAAGTGGCTATTTTGGAACAAAGGAATTTCCAGGAAAGAGATGAGTGGGAAACAAGTCACACAGGGATGAGGGGGAAGATGGGGGCTGATCATCCCAGGTGGCAATGTTTTTGGGGCATCCTGGCCCATAGCCACTACCCTATGAGACCTGGCCATGCCCCCACACACCTTGGCCATGCCACATGGCGTGGCCAGACTTCCCTCCACACACTCCAAGATACACCGCTGTGGGAAACTGGTAACTTGAGATACATTCATAAATGTCAGTCTGTCATCACAAGTTTAAAATGGGACAGCGGCTTCTTGACTCAACACTGTACATATATTAACTCATCATTTTTTGAATCAGCATTTAAAAAAAAAAAAAAGGGTGTTCCTGCATGGCAGGGGGTTGGACTGGATGGCCCTGTGGTCTCTTCCAACTCTACATTTCTATGATTCTATGATTCTATGACTATAAATTTGGAAATGACACTCAAACTTCAGCATAAATAAACAAACTCTTTATTGAAAACAGAATCTATTGCTATACTATGGGGTGGGTAAATATGGGGCCCCCACAAATTTCTAGCATTGCAGACCATAAGACATTGAAAATTATTCACATTCCCTTGGTGACTTTGTTTCTCCTCCTTGGATGCATAAACTGTATTTCTAAATTATTGCCTGAAGTTCTAAGCACTTCAAGGCTAGACATTTGGGGGCTAAAGGAATATTTAGGAGGAGTAGCTAATACCCTAGACAACAGGGTAAGAATTCAAAATGACCTTGATAGATTAGGGAACTGGGCCAAAGCTCACAACATGAATTTTAACAGGAAGAAATGTAAGGTGCTTAAGAAGAAACAATGAAATGCACAGATATAGGATGGGTAACACCTAGCTTGAAAACAGTACATGTGAAAGATATATAGGAGACTTAGTGGACCACAAGCTGAACAAAAGACAACAATGTGATGTGGCAGTTAAAAAAGCCAATGTGACTCTAGGCTGCATCAATAGGAGTACAGTGTCAAGATCAAGGGAAGTAATAATACCAATCTATTCTGCTTTGGTTTGACCTCACCTGGAATACTGTGTCCAGTTCTGGGCACCACAATTCAAGAAGGACATTGACAAGCTGGAACACGTCCAAAGGAGGGCGAAAAAAATGATGAAGGGTCTGGAAACCATACCTTATGGGGATTGGCTTAGGGAGCTGGGGATGTTTAGTCTGCAGAAGAGAAGGTTAAGAGGGGCCATGATAGTCATGTTTAAATATTTGAAGGGATGTCATGTTGAAGATAGAGCAAGCTTGTTTTCTGCTGTTCCAGAGACTAAGACACAGAGCAATGGATTTAAAATACAGGAAAAGAGATTCCACCTAAACATCAGGAAGAACTTCCTGACAGTAAGAACAGTTTGATATTGGAATATGCTGCCTTGTAGTCTTGTGGGGTCCCTTTTTTTTCCCAAAGACAGGATGGCCATTAGTTGGGGTGCTTTGAGTGTGGGTTCCTGCATGATAGGGGGTTGGACTTGATGGCCATCATGGTCTCTTCTAACTATATGATTGTATGATTCTATTTCATGGGTGTGGGTAGAATTCATATGTAGGGGGCAATTACTTCATACTTGATTTTTTCCATTCCCCTCACTATAACCTTGACAACAACCCAAAACACCCCAACCCCTTTCTGAAGTGGTGATAGCCACTTATAACACTCTCCTGAACTCAAAATGTACATGGGGATAAAAAAAATTGCCATCATTCTGTTTCAGGGCCTTTCTGCACTGCACTGTTATTGTGCTGTTACTCCACTTTCAAAATCCTGTGGAATCCTGGGGTTTGTATTTCAGGGAGGGGCATTTAGAATTCTCAGCCAGAGAGCTCTTTGGCCTCAGTAAACTACAAACCCCAGAATTCCACAGGATGTTGAAAGTGGAATAATAGCACTATAACAATGTAATGCAGAAAGGCCTTCAGTTTCAGTTTAATTCATTCATCATTCATTTTCAGGTAGGATGCATGGAGGATCATTTTTCCCCCCCCACACACACACCTCCCACCAATGAGTGAAGCTGCCATGAGAAAATGTAACAGAGGTCCTGCTTCTAATTGTTGCAGCCTTGCTCCCTGGTGGGAGGAGGCTGGAAACATGATCCTCCTTGTATCCTGATAGGTTGCTGAATAACCTCCTTCACCTGGTGGCTGCTGGCTGGCTAAGTGGGCTGGATTTAAAATACAGGAAAAGAGATTCCACCTAAACATTGCATTGGCTTTCTTGGCTGCCACATCACACTGCTGACTCAGCTTGTGGTCTATGAAGACTCCTAGGTCCCTTTCACATGTACTGCTATCCAGCCACGTGTCTCCCTTCCTATATTTGTATTCCATTTTTTCTACCTAAGTGTAGGACTCACATACTCTCACAGTAACTGTACTTCATCTTACTGAATATGAAGCAGTGATGGGTCTATGAACATTTCCGCACGACACTCTTATGGTGCAATGATTCCACTTTCAACCTCCTACGGAATCCTGGGGTTTGCAGTTCCGGGAGGGGCCATCCGGCCCCTCCCGGAACTGCAAACCCCAGGATTCCGTAGGAGGTTGAAAGTGGAATCATCGCGCTATAAGAGTGTCGTGCGGAAATGGCCTATAACTCTAGGTCTGGAATGCATAAGTGCAATAAAGAATGACAGCTGTTTTCTGTATGGAAAACATGATTTTGTGTGCAGAAAAGAACCTTTCTGCATAGAAACCACATTTCTTGTGAATAAATCCCAAAACTGTGAACAGCCTTCCACTTCTGCACAGAAAAAAAAAATTGCAAAATTTTTCATTGTTACCTTTCAGATAATTACGAAGACTAGTATCCATAGCTGAATCTTACTGAGATTGCCACCTATTCCATGCTTGTATGGTTGCAGCTTTACAGCTGATCATGTAAAAACTTTAATTTTTACACTCAAGCCAGATCCTCTTGATCCTGATTGTGTGTACAGTTTTCAAAAACTGCAGAAGATTGAGGCGCTTAATACTACTCAATATGGCATTATAAATGAAAGCTACAGGGCTCATTGGAACATGTGTAAAACTCAAAGGTTATTTGGCTAATGAAACAGAATTTTGGAAAGCAGAAAAGTAACTTCTTTATTTAGCAAAATAAACAGTGTTTGTGAGATATTTTCTCAACAGATGCTATCTTTTTCCTTTCCATCTCTGGCTTCCACTTGTTTGAAGGTCACATTTGCATAACACTTCCGATTGCCTGCTCATTCAGTGAAGAGCAATTTCAATTGAGGTGATCTCTTTATGGGCCCCAAATATCTCTCTATGTCTTAAGAAAATATTAGCCAGAGAGATTTATTTCAATGCTTTAAAAAAAGAGAGAGAGAGAGAGAGAAAGTGTGCCAATATTTATTGCTCAGCCCGTAAGGGTGGCCTTATATGTGTGATTGTTTCCAGGTATTAGGCATAACTCGAATACATTGCTCACCACTTCTGCTCTACAATGAAGCCAGAAAGCAAATGATATAAAAATGGATGGAAGAGGTGCCGTGTGTATTTACTACATCCCATAAATTCATCTGGGAGAAAGTACGTAAAACGGAGGAAAGTATGTTGTGCGTTTTAACCTTCTTTCGACAATTGTAAAGGACAAAAGCGGTACCGGTGATTGAGCAAATGGGCAGAGAGAGTCACCAATGACATTTCTTTCTTTCCTTGTTTCTGTAGCTCATAAAATGTTTCCTCTTGATTGATTAACAACTTTATATCTTATCCCTGTTACATTCGATAACATTAAACCGGTCAATTTATCATTTGAATTAAATGTTCTGGCTCAGAGGATAAATAGCAGGGACTTGGAGAGGAAGAGAGAAGGTTCTCTATGGGAAGAATTTTTTTTTTAAAGGAAAAAAAAAAGCTCTGTCAAATCCTGGAGAGTATTAAATATACTGAGTCCTGCTGGGAGCTTTATCATCCAGTATCTTCGGCTTATAATAAGACAGAGCAAAGCATAATTCTGCCTCAGAGCACAGAAGTAATGGGAAGTGTTCAAACACAGATCTACCAGGTAAAAATTAATGGGCCAAATTTGTCCCTGGCATCACTCATTGACCCTGCTCCTCTTCTTCTTCTTCTTTCACCTATCTGCTCATTGCTCTGAAAAGGCAAAGAAAAAAATGTGAGACCCTTGGCTCTGAGCAAAGGGGCACCAGATATTCTCTAGTTCCTTTTAGACAGAAAATTGAAAGTGGCAGTTTGGAGAAGGGAATGTTTTCTTCTCCAGTATATTATTTGTTTTATAGGAGCATTACATCCTCTATATTATTGTTACCAGTTGTGGGCACCACAGTTTAAGGATAGCAACAAGGTGGAATGTGTCCATGGTGGGGGGGAGTGCTGTTACTTCGACCCAGGCCTACCCAGTGATAGCATTAGATATTGCTTTTGATATCAAAACCATTCGGCCTTCCTCTGCCACCCCGCTCCACATGTTTGAGAGGCCTCCGGACAAGCACGTAATCAGGCATGGCCGGTAATTGTTGGACATTCCATTCTCCGCCTAGGTAGGCAGAACAGAGCCACTCCGTTGCTTCAGAGACCTCTCCTGCAAACACCCTTTTGCTTAAGTGCAACACTACAAAGGCACCCAGCTCTGAGCCGATAGTCTTACAAAGCCGGACTAAGCACCTTGCATTTGCATATTGGCTACACTATTGTTGATTCAGCGCTAAGCCGATCATGTTAAACTTCACCTTTTCCAAAGCTTTGTCCCGCTCCAAACTCGCATTGTTCTCACCGAGTAAGGCATGGCCTTCAGTCACAATTCACCCTATATAAACCCACTGATTCCGAGACCACCTCGGATCGCTCCGGACTTCCATCCCGCCTTGCTGCCGCTTTGTCTGGCGAGCTCCCCTCGGCGAACCACGCTGAGTTTTCTTCCCCACCACCTTCAAGCTTCTTCAGGACTACGAGAAAGGTGTTGTATCACCCATGTCCCCCGAAAATCCTTATTTCCAACTCTTCCATTAGCTGTGTGATTGTGGTGTCTTTACTGTTTGTTTGTCTTTTAATAAAAACATCATTTTTGCTATTTTAAATCCTGTCTGACTGTTTGACTGACCTGACCCCATAGACGCTGGGTTGCAAGGTCCCTGCTAAGTTACCCTGCCTCTCGCTAGCTCTAGTGAATGCTCCAGCTAATTTCCCCAACTTTGTGTTTGTGTTTGGTTATTTGGGTGCCCCTCCTGGGATCCCCAGAGAACAGGGTAACAGTGCAACCAACATGATAAAAAAAATGGAAACATATGAGGAACAGTTGAGATCATGAGGCAGATTTAACCTGGAGAACAGCAGATTGGGAGGTCATATGATAGCCATCTTCAAACAGCTGAAGGACTATCATGTGGACAATGGAATGAAGTTCTTTTCTGCTGCTCTAGAGCACAATGGATTCAAAATATGATAAAGGAGACTTCAAGTAAGCATTAGGAAGAACCTCCTGAAAGACTATTTGATGGTGGAATAGAATTGTGATATGCTCTTGTACTGGATTTTTTTTTAAAAAAAAAATTATTTATTTATTTATTTATTTATTTATTTTAAATAAAAAGTAGAGATGGCTACCTGTCAGGAATATTTTATAGATTTCTCCACTGGCAGTGGTTTGTGCTAGTTGTCTCTCATGGTCTCTTTGACCTATACAGTTCAAGATTCTCTTAGGGACGTGAGAGAAATTTGCTCTTTCAAAGTTTTGATTTCTAATGGATTTCCCGATGCAGTGTGCAATGTGTTTTACAAAAGACACATTTCATAGAACAATGATTGATATCCTGTTAGAAAGTTACAATGGTGCTATCACAGCTCACTTTTTTGATCTTTGCATAGATTAAAATTCTTTTTCAACCATGCAACAAGATTCTGAGCATTCTGCTACTCATAATTTTTTCAGCCCATTTGATTTTAATGTGTGGGGTTGTGACATAGTAGGGCTGAAATCTGCACTAGGGATATTGTCAGGCTGTGCACAGCCTACAGGATGCACTGTACGCATTTCTGCACAAATAACACCTGGAGGAATTTAATTCTGAATATGGTGCAGGTAATAAGTTAAACTTCCATCTCTGCTGCTATGGACCTAATCTGATTCAATCCCCATGGTTACTACTATGTTAAATACAAATAACAAAGACAAAACCAGTATAGTTCTTTCTAGCTCTACTGAACTATCATCCCATCATATTCAGCTGTGGCTAGCCTTGCTGGAGATTATGGGAACATGTCTCATATATTTGCAGACTTACACATTGTAATGACATTTCATATGAGAGTATTACAGACATTTTAAAAAAGGACCATGCACGTATGGAATGAGTTGAGAAGCATCAACTATTTCTGCACTAGACTGTTATAGTGCTATTATTCCACTGTCAATACCCTAAGGAATCCTGGGGTTTGCAATTTAGGGAGGGGCTGGCAAACCTCAGGATTCCTTAGGATGTTGACAGTGGAATAATAGCACTATAACAGTCTAGTGCGGAAATGGCCGTCGTTGTATGAGAGTATCATACAACACATCACATCTTGCCTAGTTCTTCCATCAGTTTATCTATTTGTTTGTCCTGTTTAAATCCTTCCCTTTCCTGCTAATCTTGGGATAATAACCTTGTTTTATTCTCACAGTCCTCCAGTTCTAGTTTTACGTGCTATCTCACCCAACCCCAACCTGATGCCCTCCAGTTGTGTTGGACTGGAACTCCCATAGCCATACTGGTTACAGTTTGATGGGTGTTGTAGTCCAACATCTCAGAGGGTCCTAGATGGAGGAAGCTGCATTATTTGCTATACCTGTGCTTCTCAGGCTATCTAATATGGGTGGTGCCATAGTTTTATTTTCTAATGTGCTAGATACTGATACCACAATTGTGCTCATTGGCTACAAGTATTACTTACTTTCCTGGAAATTCTTTGCAGACTAGAAGCTCATGGATGGTGCCACATACCCTCCAACATGTCACTGATGAAAACTGAGGCACATGTGGTCAAGCAACATCAGAGTGTGGTCAAGATGGCAAAAGTTATTAATGGAAAAGGACACATGAGCTAGGAGAGGCTGCTACAGTTTGCTTTTGCCTGAGACTACAGGAAAGGGCAAGATTTTTCTCCCACTTTTCCTTTCCCTCTCTGAGTTAATTAGGTACAAACCTCTTCTGCATTTTGAATTCAGTTTGCAGCAACTGAAGCAAGTTGAGGACTAAGGGGGAAAGTGAGACAAAGAAAGAGAAACTGGGAGGCTTTCTGCACTACACTGTTATATTCCACTTCCAACATCCTTTGGACTCCTGGGGTTTGCAGTTTAGGGAGGGACATTTAGAATTCTCAGCCAAGGAGGTCTTTGGCCTCAGGAAACTACAAACCCCAGAATTCCACAGGATATTGAAAAAAGAATAATAGCACTATAACAATGTAGTGCGGAAAGGTCCTGGAACATTTTAAAAGTGAATGAAAAAGTGGATGATAGAAAAATAATTGGCATTGTTCCTGCCATACTGGAGCAATGGAAAGGGATTTGTATCTATTGAATTTAAAAGATTTAAAATGGCAATAATTTGCAGATCAAATAGCTTTAACTCAGACCCTGTATAAAAACGGATGATATAGGAACAAGACTAATCAGGTGGATATTTATTTTTCTTGGGTGTTATATTTTGTTGTGTTATGTTGCTTTATGTTTTGCATTATGCTTGTTTTATGTTATGTTATGTTATATTTGCGATTTGTAAGAGAGATGTAAGAGATGTGTTTTAATGGTTGGAAATTTTAATAAAAAAATAATAAATAAAAAGGAAAGGTATGGCACAGATCCAGGGCTTATCATTTTGAGTACGACTGTGCTACGCCATCCTGTCAATCTTCTATGATACAATCCATAACCAAGTACCTTCTTTATCCATTGCTGCACACAGCGACATTCTGCCGAAGGTGGTTCATCCAATCTGAAATCTAGGTTTCTGGTAGCTTCCATCAACAGACACTTTCACAGTGTCAAAACAGAGTGTTCTGCTAAATCCACACAGATCCTGAGTTGCCTTGCTGAGCAAGAGTGGAATATCACCCAATGTGTGCAGGTGTTATTGAGACCTGAATTAAACCTATTGTGCCTAATTAAAGGACACCTTTATCCTCCTCTGCTTGATCATGTAGCTATAGCTGCATTGTTAAGAATAAGTGCCTCTTATTCCTTTCAGCTTTAAAGGATTACAAAAAGTGTCCCGTGTTGTTATGACAACGTGTATCAGTCCCAAGTAGCAAAAGCATTATTGTAGTTGTGTAGCTCTGTCCCCAGCTATTACTTCTTTCCTTCAAGTTTGCAAGGAGGTTCAAGAAAAACACAACGAAAAAGTTCATATAGTTTGTTTTCAGATTTTGCTTCCCCAAAACTATAAGCTTCATCTGGGAAGAAATCTGACACAAGCTGGTAATGACATAAATAGCTTTTAGAAGAATGTGGTGGACGTTGCCCAATTAGTCCTCACCCCAATAAGCCATCCAGCTGGGGCACTAACAACATGAGGTAGCCAAGGAAATATCGAGGCTGAGGACATTTCCACACTACACTGTTATGGTGCTATTATTCCATTTTCAACATCTTATAGAATCCTGGGGTTTGCAGTTTAGGGAAGGGCCTTTAGAATTCTCAGCCAGAGAGATCTTTGGCCACAGTAAACTACAAACCCCAAAATTCTACAGGATGTTGAAAGTGGAATAATAGCGTTATAACTGTGTAGTGTGGAAAGGCCCCCATCCAAGTTGCAGAACTCTTTCAGTGAGTTCCTGATCCTGAGGCTAATTGCTGGTGCTGAATGCTATTCATAACTGGAATCATCTGGCTCAGAGGGTGATGGATTTTCCTTCATTGTACATCTTTAAAAAGAGGTTGTGTGGGCATCTCTCAGCAGTGTTTTAGCTATGTATTACTGCATGACAGGTGGCTGGACAAGATGTCCCTTAGGAGCCCTTCCCTATCTGTTTCTGTTATTCAAAACAGACTGTTTCTTGGCAGGATAATGTCTCCACCATCCCACCTAAAAAGGGGGGAAATGAAGTTCTCTTTGCTATTCTAAATACTTCCAAACCAAAAGGGAGAGTACTGCTTTAGCACTGCTAATTATATCAAGCAATGCATGTCTATACATGATAGGAAGTTTCATTTCCCTTTTATCTTAATTTATTCATTTCTGTTGGCAACATCACAGCTGTACATCATGATGATAATATGGGTCATTTCCACACTAGCCTGTTACAGCGTGATGATTCCACTTCCAACATCCTCTGGAATCCTGGGGTTTGCAGTTTCGGGAGGGGCCAGCCCCTTCCCGAAACTGCAAACCCCAGGATTCCAGAGGATGTTGGAAGTAGAATCATCACGCTGTAACAGGCTAGTGCAGAAATGGCCATGATGATGACATCAGAGATCCACACTGACCTGATCAAATCATAGATGGTAGCAAACAGGTCAAAGAGATTCTTGTGGGCTGTTTCAGCTTATGAAATTTGATAGTGATGTGCACAGTTGAGATTGGGGTTCTTAGGTGAAACAGTGATAAAAATAATGGAAGGATGTAAAGAGTGCTCACAAATCTTCTTGTCTTTATTGAGAATAGTTGCTTTGACAGTTGAAGGAAATCCTATGTTTGTACTGTGGCTTTTGGTAACTTTTCTATAGAAAATTCATTTACACACACACATTTTTGCACACATTGCAAAGAACACTATTTTCTGTGCAGAAAAAAAAATATTTGCACCTTTCTATCCAATGTTTGTAGATAAATGTGGTGGGGGTTGTTGCAAAAAAATTTAAAAGTCTCAAGGCAAAATAAATAATTGGAAAGAAAAGGAAAAATGCATAATCTCACTGAATGGGAACAGCTTTTCAAATTATTTATTCTTGCTTGGATAATGAAATAAACAATTATCTACCTGTCTAAAATGACGTCAAGAAGCAGCAACAAGGAAACCTAAAGATCCCTGAAAGTCTATTTTGAGCGTGTAGAGGTGAAGGTTTGGATTGTCCACTTGAAAATTTACATAGTTGTACTGAATATGCTACTTTGCAAAAGGATATTAAAATTGGAAAATAATCAGTATAATTCTAGTTTCCGGGCACTCATATGAATGTTAACATCATGTCTGCAGATCTAGAATTCTTTATTAGCATATAGCTGTGTTTAAAGCAGCAATATATTTAAAATTCATACAGCTTCTGCTTGCTCTTTATTGACAAACCTGTTATAAAATGGTGCATTTTTGTACTTTGGTGCATCTTTGCATTTAGAGTTGCATTACAAAGTAATTTCAAAGATACCTATGATTCCTGCAAACTGAGATTTCCAGTTTCTAAATATGTCTAGTATCCACAGCATTGAGAAGACAATCCATGGCCACTTCCAGTAAAGCAATAAAGGCAAACATTCCCTTAGGGTGCCTTTGATAAATATGTCTTTGGACTGTTCTGTTTGCTTGCTTGGGTTTTGCCAGCTTTAATATCTACCTGTAGTTTCCGGCTGTTCACTGGCATTTGTGACATGTAGCAGAATAAGGATGGATTGGCTATTCAAAAATGTTTGTAAAATTATAAAAAGAAACATTTTTGAGTGTTGAGAAACCCTGAAGAGAAGAATCCTGAAATGATGAGAATCCTTGCAATTCAGTATTTATTATGAGCACAATTGGAATGTGGTTGTTTTCTGCATAAAACTACATTTTCTGTGAATGAATTTTTTTCACAGAAAATGATCTTATTTGTTGATGCAGAAATATGATTTTCTAAAGTGAAAATGTTGCTTTCTGCACAGAAACTGACTTCTCCCCACATTTTGCATGTAGTTGATTTGCATAGAAAACTACTTTTTTGTTTTGTTAGGAAATTCTAATTTCTGTGCAGAAATATCATTTTATATGCATAAAAATGCTGTTTCTAGCTCACGAAAAGCTGTTTTCTATGCAAAACAGCCACATGTGAATTTTGTATGAAATTCATCTCAAATTTTAGATAGATTTTGAAAACTTTCTTACAGTGGAAAGAAAAATGCTAAAATTATGTGTTGCTCCTTTGAGAAGAAAATTTGTGAAGAATGGCATCCCCATAGCAAAAATCTGCCTAACAACATTAGCAACCTGACGAGAAAGTTACTACATAGGACTTAGAAGCATTGAGAATAATAAAAGTGTGTGTGTGTGTTTTTAAATGACCTGCTTAGAAAAATATTTCCACCAAAGGATACTCCTCCAGTTTTCCTAAGTGATCTACCTATCTCAGGGAAATTATACTATGGCCCTTTCCACACCTTACCGTCTTCTGGAGCTGGGGTGCAGGGATCGCACGAGCAGCCTCCAGTGAGAGGTTCTCACATCCGACGTCCTTTGGCTCCACACGAGCTGCCTGCTCACACAAGAGACCCACCTCTTCCTTCCACAGTGCAGCCTGGGAGTTTCCCAGGCTGCACTGGGGCAGGAAGTGCGACCGGCGTGGCTCCAGAGGCTCCGCATGCCAGGTAAGTGAGCGTGGGGCCTGAGAGCAATGTGTGATCACTCACCATTTTCGGCTTGTAGCGAAAAATGAAAAGGTGTGTGATTGGCACTTGCCAGCCCCTGGAGCATCACACGATTGTGAGTGCATTGTGCAGATCGCTCCTCACAATCACATGACACTCTAGGCCCTCTTTCACATGGAAAATACCATGCAAAAAGGGTCTATAACATGAGCAGAAAAATGTCTGACATGAGCTCAGAGCCTGAAAATAATGTCTTACATGTTGCAACATTACCTGTGGCACAGCGGGGACAGGTGGTTTTTATGTCATTGGGGCAATGAATTGATTGGCCCTGCTTCATCCCAAGGCTGCCCAAGGATATCAGGTGGGGAAGATAGGCCTGGACGAAGAGTAACAATAGACATATTGTTCAACACCAGGTTCAGTTCTGAAATGAAGAACTGGTAAGATCCCATTGTTGGTGGTAAAAAGTTTTCCAAGCATATTTTGTTTCTGATTTCCTAAGCAATTCTAAACAAGCCATTCTGTTTTCTTGCAAGAAGTGTGTCAAAAGTCAACAGGATGACTCACTGACAACATGCATATTTTTTTCACAGAGAAATATTAGCATTATCTGTTCTCCTTTCCTCTTGTTTATAATAATGTTTATGATGTGCATTTTCTTTGGAAGCTCTATAAAAATCCTGATGTTTCAATAAAGCTTTGTTCATCTGATCAGACTACTGTTGCAACCAAGGTTAACCAAGAATAATTGTATGTGTCTGTTTAGGGATGTGTGGCTCATTCCCAACATGGTTCAGGTCCCAATCTCAGCTCCATGTTTATATACCCGGCAAACAATGGTGGACGGATATTTCCCTCACTCACATTGCCATGATATGAAATTTCTTTTTCTCAGAAGCTTTAGAGAATTCTTGCATGAAGTAGTGATAGAAATCTATTCCACAGAATTAAATTATCAGAAATGAGGAATAATACATGTGCCAATTTATTGTTTGTTTGTTTTCAATCTGTATATAAACCCTGGTGAGCTAAAAAAATTTTTTTCTACTAATAGTTGGTTGAACTGTTCTAGTGTCTCATTGGTTCTGGGCACACAAAGTGCTTTAGTTGTATATTCCTGCTTGACAGGGCATTGGACTAGATGGGTCTTGCGGTCCTTTCCAACTCTAAGGTTCCATGATTCTGTGAAACTTCTCAGTGACCACCAGCTATTAGCTGAAGTCTGGCATCACACTGGACCTGGAGTTTTCAAAGAGTATCTCATAGTCATTGGCTTAGATTACTTGTTATCATAGTGGACAGTTATTGTGCACCTGTTGGAACCAAAATATTTCACTTCTGATAGCCAGTTGTATATTTCTGGCAGAGGTGATATTTCTGGCGAAGGTGATATATATACGAAAGCTTGCAAATCATCTTAGAGTTAGCCAAGATGCAGTGTGTAAGTCTCAGTGAGATATGGTCACTCAGAAACAAATTGTCATTAAGACAAAATAATGACCACAGAAGATTTAAATAAAATTTAAATGTCTTTAAAGTGGGATATGAAGCTGATTCAAGTCCCAATTTTGTAGACAAAATAGGATATAAATAAAGATAACAATGCTGGCTCAGTCATAAGTAAAATGGAGATTGTAGTCAAGAAATTAGAACAAGATTAAGACTTAGAAGGGCAACTGTGAAAGAACTAGATTGTGATCCTCATGTTTTTAAAAAATAAATAATAGTAAAATCAGGATCATCCATGCCATAGGATTTCTGTTTTCCATCGAAGACTGTGAAAGCTGAACAGTCAAGGAAGTTGAAGGAGAAAGAATCAATACATCTTCAGTGTGATGCTTGTTCTTGGATACCGTGCACCCAAATGACAAGGAAATGGGTCTGAGAGCAAATCAAGCCTGAACACTCACTTGAAGCCAAATGATTAAATTGAGGCTCCTGTGCTTTGAACCTATCAAGAAATGATGTAACCCTGTCAGGGTCCAGGGCATGAACAGCAGGGAAAATCAGATGCAGGTGCCAGGCCTGGGACAGGGAACAGGCACTGGGTTGGGAGGCCGGGGTCAGAGTCTAGCAAGGGTCCAAGGCAATAGAGCTCTGACTTGGTATCCAAGGAGCCAGGGCCAGAGGCAACGTCTAAGAAACAGGCCAAAGGTCAGAGTCCAGCAAGAGTCCAAGGCAATAGACTTGGTATCACCTAGTATCACAAATCCAACAGTCAGAAGTCAGGACCACTGAAGCATCAGTAGAGTCTACTGACAGCACAGAAGACCAAGCTGCCATGGCCAAGGCTGCAGATAAAACCCAGCCCTTATATAGCTGGCTCCTGGCTGCTCCAGTTGCTCCGTATCTGAGCAGCCAGCTGTACCTGAGTACTGTGCAGGATTCTGCGGATACTATAGTCGGGGCCAAGATCCTTGAGGGCAGAATCCTGCAAAGTCTCAGTCAAGGACCCAAACCCTCACAGATCCAGCAGAAAGATGATAATGCTTGGTAAAGTGGAAAGCAATAGAAATGGCGGTGGTGGGGAGATCACATAATAGGTAGACTCACTCAATCAAGGAAGCGATGACCCTCTGTTATCAAGACCTGAGCAGGGCTATTAATAATCAGGGTCTTGGAGAGCTTTCATTCATAGAGTCACCATAAACCAAAACCAACTTGATAGTGCATAACAATGACAATAAATGTTCATAGGACTAAATGTAATTAAGGATTCATTGAATTCATCAAATGTTTCTTTTCAGAGGAACTTTATTGCTTAGACTTAACAGATTCCCATCACAGATAGCATCACATTGCAAAGCATCATGTATGTCATTGTGAACATTTCCATCATATGTAACTATAGTTCCTTGGCTAACTTGATTCTCCTGAAGATCTGAAATGGGTATGAATTCTTGATCTTTCTACCATTCTTTTTAACAGGAAAAGAAAAGTGAAAATACATTTAAACCAAAACTGGCAACAGTTATTTTTCTGAGCACCCCAGCCTGAAGTGTCTATGTCTGAATCACAGTTTTGGGGCTGTTGCAAAATATGGAGATTTTGTTACAAAACCTTGCAAAACGATTGTAAAACTTTGGCACAGGTTTGGAGCAAATTGAACAGTGTTGGGTTTTTTAGGATTTTGAACCCTGAGCTGATGTGTCTGTATCTGTATCTTAGTTTAGGGACTGTTGCAAAATGCAGGCTTTTATTGCAAAAGAATTGCAACACTTTGGCACAGGTTCGGAGGTTTCCCAAATGTCTGCGTTCATAGTAAACAAAGCTGGATTCTCCTTCATTGGAGGTTTTGAAAGAGACATTCAAGGTCCACTTCTTTACTTCTTCCTTACCTATTTCATAATCCAATCCAGTTTCAAAACGGGTGATTTAGCAGGGGCTTGCGTGGGCAGAAGGTTGGACTATGTAGTTTTTTCTGTCCCTTCTAATAGAGAGAATGGATTCCTCATGTAATGTAGTGTACCTTGCTATATGTGTTAATTTCCACATATCAAATATCTGCAAAAAAAATCTTTGTGCTTTTTACTATATTCGTTTGGAGAGATCAAAAGATTTTGCGTAAAGACCATCAGATGTACTTCCTGGAAATATTTAATTTTCTCCGTAAGAAGCTTATTAAACTTCAGCCAAGTCTCCATTATTCATTAAAGTCCTAAGTTTTATTATGGAACTGGATTGGATTACAAAATTGGTAAAGAAAAAGTAAAGAAGTGCTTCACAGTTTCAGTTTCAAATGGAAGAAATGTTTCATTCCTGAATTTCCTGTGACATTATGTGGCAAATAACTATATATAAACCTACACACACACACACACACACACACACACACATACACACAGAGTGTGTGTGTGTGTAGTCATCACCATTGTGTCATCATACTATGGTCCAGCAGAATTTTTTCAGGTTATTCAAGTCTCCCGTCAAGTCTCCCTACAATCCAGTCCAATAGGAAATCTAAAGAAACTCCTGGCAATATAGTGCAACATACTTGTCAGATTCTTTGAGAACATCTTCACTCACATCTACCACAACTTCACTCACAGCCACTATACATTTGTGCAGCCCAACTGTTGTAACATTTCCTTGTAGGAGTTATTGCAGGTCTTTGATCATGTTAATTATCCTTTTCTGCATCTTTTGAATCTCTGAGACCTGAATAAACCATCATGGTTCTTGGGCCAAAATCTCTCCTCAGGCACACTCATTAGGTGTCTAATTTTCACATAATAAAACTCAGTGATGGTGAGACCTGATTTAGCTTTCATGTGAGTCCTCAAGACTGAAGATTGAAAAATATATAATTGTTATGTTTTTCCTGGTGGCATTTAGTGTAATTCAGATGGATAGATCTCATACCTCCAGCATCAGAAACATTTTTAATCTCATTGAATTATGGAATCATAGAATCATAGAGTTGGAAAAGACCACAATGGCCGTCCAATCCCCTGCCATGCAGGAACACACACTCAAAGCACCCCCAGAAAATAGCAACCCAGCATCTGTTTAAAAACCTCCAAAGAAGGTGACTCCACCACACCCCCAGGCAGCATATTCCACTGTTGAATGGTTCTAACCATGTGAAATCTCTTTTCCTGTAGTTTGAATACACTGTTCCATGTCCTAGTCTCCAGAGCAGGAGAAAGCAAGCTTGCTTCATTTTCAACATGATATCCCTTCAAACATGGCTTTCATATCACCTCTTAACCTCTTTTCAACAGGCTAAACATACCCAGCTCCCTAAGACACTCCTCATCGGCCATGGCTTTCAGATCCATCACCATTTTGGTTGCCTTCCTCTGGACACATTCCAGCTTGTCAATCTCATTCTTGAATTGTGGTACCCAGAACTGTACACAGTATTTCAGGTGAGATCTAACCATAGCAAAATAGAATGGTATTATTATTTCTCTTGATCTCGACACCATATTCCCATTGATGCAGCCTAGAATTGCACTGGGTTTTTTTAGCTGCTGCATCACACTGTTGATTCATGTTCAGCTTGTGGTCCACTAAGACTGTTTTCAAGCCAGGTGTCATCCATCCTATATTTGTGTATTTCATTCTTTCATCCTAAGTGTAGTACCCTCCATTTCTCCCTGTTAAATTTCATTTTGTTAGTTTTGGCCCAGCTCTCTAATCTGTCAAAGTCATTTTGAATTTTGATCCTGTCCTCTGGGGTATCACCTATCCCTCCTAATTAGATGTCATCTGTAAATTTGATTAGCATGCCCTCTATTCCATCATCCAAGTCATTGACAGAGATGTTGAATCTGTGTTTACTTCCAGCAATGATTCCTGAAGAACCACAATGTTTGTCTTAAAATTCTACTTTGGGTAAAATTTGGTAGCATTCCTGCTTGTATATGAGAGCTGGGAACTCTACAGAAGCTCTTCCAATGTCTTGTTGGTACCCCATGCACATGTGTATAATTGTCTAGGAAAAAAATGCCCAACAGAGTGACTTCCCCAGTTGTTGTTGAATGAAAAAACTGATCTTGATCCCCAAAATACCATGTTCACCCAAAAACCTACACAGTTTTCACAATCTATATTCCTTCAGGCTTCTCAAGATTCTTCTTTGCTATTGGCTACTAATTCATGGAGACTTTCTTTTAAAGATGTGTAGATGGTAGAAGTGTCTCCTACAGAGTATACTTACATATATTTTTGGAATCTTTGGACATCCATTGATGCAAAAGTGTGAGAGAAATTGCATGGAATGTCGCCTAGCTATTGTGCATTTCAAAACCAGCTGTCAACCTTCTGGACAGCTCATATCACAGAAGGCGAGCTTGCAGTGCTATTTCGGGCTCTGAGCTGTCACTCAAGGAAGCTAGGGGAAGATGTCAAGAACTGATTTAGATTATTGCAATCATTTGATGCCACCATTTCCCTGGTTTCCCTGCTAATGTCACTGATACCAGGGTGACATGCATTATCGCCCCAGCTGCCAATGTGTCTTGGGAGATGAGAGAGACATGGGGTGGAGAGAACCAGAAGAGTGTGTCTCTTGCCTCTAGAAATGGGCATTTCTCAATCCTCTCCTTAAATGGAGTGAAGCAGTAACCTTTTCTTAAAGCCAGATCATGTGAGTCTCTCCATGTGCAAATAGTGGCACATTTACAAGAAAATTGACTCCACCACAACCTTTTCATCATCTCTATTTGATCTTAAAAGAACAGTCCATATTTAAAAAAAAGATTAAAGTTTGTTGTTCCTTCGGAATAACAATATTATTTTGCCTATCATTTCAAATAAATACCTGTATCCCCTTCGGTTTCTCCTTCTGCTTTGCCATAGCTATCGGTGTATCCTTACTACATAGCTATATCAGTTAGGGACATTAGAATCAGAGAGTCATAGATCTGGAAGGAGCCCTTTGGGTTCTAAGGTCCAATTTCTTCCTCAATGCAAGATTCAGCTACAGCATCCTCAGCAGGTAGCTGTCCAGATTTTTTCTGAAGACATCCAGAAAAGGTGACGCCACCATCTCTCCAGGCAATTGGTTCCATTGATGAAGCTCTCTCACTGTTAAAAAGTTCCTTCTAATGTTCAATTTAAATCTAACCTTCTGTAACTTCAAACCTTCTGAGGCAGCAGAGAACAAGGCTGCACCATCCTCTTTGTGTCAGCCCTTGAGATATTTAAAGAGTTCAGTCATGTCACCACTCAATCTTCTATCCACCAAGTTGAACATGCCCAGCTCCTTCAACTTCTCGTCATATTTTGCTCTCCATATCTCTTAACATCCTTGTTGCCCTTCTTTGAATTCCTTCCAACTCATCTATAATCTTCATAAAATGAGGTACCCAGAACTGAACACAATACTCCAGATGAGGCCTAACCAGGGCAGAAAATAGGGCACTATTAATTCCCTTTACTTGGATGCTATGCTTCTATTAATGCTGGTTAAGATAACACCTGCCTTCTTTCCTACAGGATTATACTGCTGAGTCATATTCAACTATGATCTACAATAATCCCAAGGTCCTTTTCATATATAGTACTACTGAGCCAAGCATTCCCCATCCAATACCTCTGCATTTTTGTGACCTAAATGTGGAATTTTGCATTTGTCTCTGTTGAATTTCATTTTATTAATTTCAGTCTAGTTTTATAACTTGTCAAGGTCATTTTGAATTCCCTTCCTATCTTCCAGTGTGTTAACTACCCTCCCAGGTTTGTATCATCTGTAAATTTGATAGAGATTCCCTTCACACCATCATCTAAGTCACAAATAAAAATATCGAAGAGGGTCAGCCCCAGGACAGAACCTTGGGGCACTCTGTTTTAGACTTCTTTTCAATTTAAAGCATAATCACTGCAGATAACACTTTGAGTATGGGCAATAGCAATAGCAATAGCATGTGTATTTCTATGCCGCTTATCAGCTAAGTGCTCTCTAAGAGGTTTACAATGTGTTAGCTAATTGTCTCCAACAAGCTGAGTACTCATTTTACCCACTTGAAGAAGGATGGAAGGCTGAGTCAACCTGGAGCCCAGCAGGATCGAACTCACAACCTTGTGGCTGCAGTACCAGCATTTAACCACTGCACCACCAGGGCACAATTTTCGAACTGATTACGGATCTTTTTAGTGGTGTTTCTATCTATTCCATAATCAGTAATCTGCTAATCAAAATATCACAGGGACCTTGTCAAATGATTTGCTGTAATCCAGATAAATGACATCCACAGCATTCCCACCATCTACTAAACTGGTATAATGTTAATTTGGCAGGATTTGTTCTTGACAAGCCCATGCTGGCTCCTTTTGAATCACTGCCTTGTCATCAAGATAATTTCAGCATCAAAATACTTTCAGACTGATTCCTGCATAATGTGTTTCCTGGTATTGAAGTCAGACTGACTGGTCTGGTCTCCTCCTCCTCCTCCTCCTCCTCATTTGAAAGGAGGGACAATATTTGCTAATTTCCAGTTCTTTGGCAACCCACCCATTCTCCAAGAAGTCAGCAAGTTCCCTCAACACTCTCGGGTGCAGTTCATCCAGTCCTGCAGATTCGAAGTCATTTAGGTGAACTTGGTGATTCCTGATTAACTCTTTATCAATCCTGTTTTGCAATTTGGATTCCTTGCCAAGGTCTCTGATGATTTATGAAAGCACACAATCTTCTTTTTGGGAAGTAAAATTGAAGCAAAACAGGTATTGACCAGTTCTGCCTTTTCGTTGCAATCTGTTAGCATTTTACCACCCTTGCTGAAACAGTGGTCCTACTTTTTGTTGATCATTCTCTTGTATTGAATATATTTTTGGGGGGAAAATGGTTGCTCCTTGCTTGCCTAGGAAATCCTGGGTCTTTTTGAGCTTTAGCTTTCTTTATACTATTCCTGCAAGCTTGGGCTTCACATCTATATTGTTCCTTGGTGATTCAACTTTCCTTCTGTTCCTTACACATGCTCTTTTTTCTTTCCACTTCCTAGTTGAGAAGAGCAAGGCTGACCCAGTCCAACATTCTGATTTTTGCAAAATGGTGATTGTACAATGAATATAACTGAGTTCTCCATTTCACACTCCCAAGCAACTGATGGATGTGCTTCCTCTAGTAGTGGAGGTGATACATAACCATCCTGACTAGTAGCCATTGATGGTACCATCCCCCCTGAATTTATCCAATCCCCCTTTAAAACCAAATGATGACAGCCATCATTTCACCTTGCAGCAGCAACTTCCAGAGCTTAACTATGAGTTGTGTGAAGAAGTTGTTACTTTTATCACTCCTGAATCACCATCTATCCGGCTACAGTAGATTAGTCCAGGTTCTAGAATTAGATGGAAGAGAGAAAGCTTTTCCCTATCTAATTTCTTGAGACCTTGAATACTTTAATACACATTATAATTGTATGCCCAGTTATACTATAATTCGTAAGGTACTCTGAGAAGAGAGGAATTTAGCATTGAAATTATTAAGCATTAAATTAAGCCTTAGACAGACACTCAAGGTTCCTGAATTATAGTCAACAGAAGCAGGCTAGAGCTCTTTAATAGAGATTTCTAAGTACCTCACCAAACTAGACAGTGCTAAATCCTCACTAAAATGGTTGAATACACAAGGATTCAAGCACAGCTTTTAAGTATTCAAGGTATTTAATTGACATATCTGCCACTTTTGGTTTCTACACATCTGATGTTTCAAAAACTCAGGTTCTTTCTATTCTGAATATGAGGACTGAATTTCAAATGTAATTCTTATCCACCTCTTTATTGATCTATACCCTACCATCCAGAACTGGGGTACCAGTAGAGGGAAAACAAAGTCACTGAACTTGTCATTCTTAATGAAACTAGCATTTGGTTCACCTTGCAAGACTTGTTACAAGAAAATATATAGCTTGTCTCAAGAGTGCATGTGCAAGAGCTGCAGGACATTTCCAAGAAATAAAATTCACAGAAAATGATGCAGAAATTTCAAAGTGGAAACATGAGAAAAAGGCATGATTTGAAAAATACACAGAAGCACACTTCAGTTCAGTGAAGAAATAGTAACAGTGAATTTGATGCATTGTGCATATAAGTGTGCAAATTAGTTAAAAATATGTTAAAATTGATAGGAATTTTTTATTATTATTTATTACCTTCCTGTTTCCTAAATGAGATCCATAGCAGCTTACAATAATCTATAAAGACCCTGCTAAAACATTTAGTTTACAAAAGTTAAAAAGAAATTAAATATTCCAGTTATTAAAATGTGCTCAAAAACCATTAAAACATATTTAAAACATAATATCAAAAACATTAAAATGTACAGACTAAAGAATATAGCACACCGCTTTGCACATACACACACTACAGTTCTGCAATTCAAGATACAATAGCCTACCTAAATATAAACATCTTCATCTGCTGGTGGAAAGATAGCAGTAAGGAGGCCAAAGGAACCTTCCACAGAAGCAAACACTTAGGCCATTTCTACACTATGACCTCAACCTGACCTGGCATGGGGATGCACTGAAGCTGGTCCACAATGTGTGCTACCACATAATGTCGTCCTGTTGCATCTCAAGACGTTATGGCTGCTCATTATACTATTACTAGGGAAAAAAGTCAGTAACAGGCCCCTTTCGTACAATGATTGCCTTGGCAGGGGCCGTGCAGAAAGGGTGGAAGTGCTAACAAGGCACTTTCTTCCTCAGTGCAACACATGAAGTGGTTGCACTGTAGAAGAAAGGCACGTGTCCTGAGTGCTACCATCTGCTAGCAGAGGGCAGGGTGCAGAGGGGAGCATTTGAGGCACGCTTCCATCCCAGCAAAGGAACTGCTGAGATTACACCACAACATCATGAGATGCAGGTTAATCTTACAACCCAATAAGATTCAAGATTGGGAAAAAAATACTGATGGGAATTGGTGAAATGTAACAAAATTCATAGAATCTTGGAGATGGAAGGGGGTGCAAGAAGCATCTAGTCCAGGTCCCTGTCATGCAGGAATACATACCTGCAGCACTCCTGAAAGTTGACCATCCAATCTCTGTTTAAAGATCTCCAAAGATGGAATGTCTTTCACCCTCTGAAGTAGTCTGTTCTACTGTTGAACAATTACTACAGTAAAAAAGATCTTCTCAATGTTTAGGTGGATCTCCTTTCTTGTAATTGGAATCCATTGGCTTGTGCTCTGCTCTTTAGAGTAGGAGAAAACTAGTTCAGTCCAATTTCTCCCTGACATCCCTTTAGATGTTTAAACATGGCTATCATGTCACCTCTCAGTCTTCTCTTTTCCACACTAAATATAGCCAATTCCCCATAAGGCTTAATTTCTAGAACTTTGTTCATTTTGGCTGCCCTTCTTTGGACACATTACAGCTTGTTAATATCCTTTTTGGACTGTAGTGCCCAAAACTGGGCACAGTGTTTCAAGTGAGGTTGGACCACAGCAGAACAGAGCAGCACTTAGAACTAAGAGATTTACACATCTCTGGATGCAACACATGTCAAAAACAAAACACAAAAACCCAACCCAACCCAAAATAAAACGAAACAAAATAAGAAACCCCCTTGGGTGAACTTGGGCACATCACACACTCTCAGCCAGAAAACCCTGTGATAGGTTTGCCTTATGGTAACCATAAGTCAGAAATTACTTGAAGGCCTAAAACAACAACAACAAACCAAGCAAACAAGCAGGAAAATAAAACCTCAGGGACAGATGAAAGCAGGTTTGTTTTTAAATAAAATAAAAAAAAATGCAGTTTCACAGATTATATTAAAGCGAGACTGAATTAAAAGGCAGTTTTAAAATGGCATGGCCATCCATCCATTTCTATAAAATGTAATGTCTGAATCATGCTTCTGTGTTTATGATTTGGGTTTAATGCTGCGTAGCTTCATTTCTTCCTTTGCTTATAGTTAACCCTCTTTTTCCATTCTGAACTATGTAAGACATCCTGGCACCATGCTAATCTTTGCACATAAACAGTGAGAGATGGTGGAGTTTGAATCTGCTTTCAGATTAGCCTTCTAGCCATCAAAATGAAATATATCCAATTGCTGCATTGTGTTCAATGGCATTTAGCGTAACTCAGAATACCACTGAATTAGTTCATGGGGAATAAAACTGACTCATCCATGCACAGTTCAGGTGAACCTATAAATGTTCACCTGCAGTGTGCATGGATGAGTCATTTTTATTCCTCATGTGAACGAATTCCTTGGAGAGATGTCCTCAGTGACAGAGAGCATCAAAACTCTTGTTTGGTTGACTGTAGACATGAGATTTGTAGACAGCATGTTACCAATGTTGTTTCCAGGTAGAATGGACTTTTGCTGAAGTACTTGTAGCGAGGCATTACCATTCAAAAAATCTACATAGTGAGATGTGTACTGGCTCGTTCATTAGGACTCCTGGTGGTGCAGTGGTTAAAATGCCAGTACTGCAGCCACAAGATTGTGAGTTTGATCCTGCAGGGCTCCAGGTTGGCTCAGTCTTCCACCCTTCTGCAGGCAGTAAAATAAATATCCAGCTTGTTGGGGGCAATTAGCCAACACGTTGTAAACCATTTAGAGAGCACTTAGCTGATAATGTTATAGAAATATATGTGATATGCTATGCTTAGTGATCTATAGCAGACTCCTTTCCAGGTACAGCCAGAGGCAGAATAAATGAAGAAGCAAGCGGAGGGCGGGGAGGACGTATTGGAATGCTTATTTGAGTAAGAGCCATGCTAATGTCTGCCAGAGAGGAGAATGAAAACTGCAGTGTGAAGATCCATATTATAATACATATATATATATGATGTATACTTTAGGATTTTAGCTAACAGTAAGTATCAAGAAACAAGTGGCCATGTGTTCATTTAGATCAAAGGTGGGCATAGTGTGTGGCCTGCAGGTCACATATGGCCCCTTTTGTGGCCTATGAAGCCCCAGTCAGTTACCTAAAGCCCTCCATGCACACACCATTTGTAAAAAATAAATCAGCATGAACTTTGGGCAAATTTTGCCCCCAAATGATGCAGAAAGCCTCCCCAAATGCATAGAAATGCATAAAAATACCCTCCCTCACAAAGTCTCTAGAACTCTACACTACTCCCAAATGCCTGTGTTTTTTTTCCCCCCTCTGCATACCCTCTCAAAATGGTGACAGGGACTGATACAACATCACTCCTTTTCACCATTTTGAGGAGGATTCCGTAGATGGTCTTTATTTATTATGTGAAACAAGCCCAACACATTTCAGCCAATGCAGTTGTTTCAGTGGTCCTCTTCAGGGGCAATACATGCAACTAGTAGCAGATATTTCTGGAGCTGAAAAATCTCTTTCCATTTGCTGAAAACTTGTTCATCAGCCCAGCAAGTGGAAAGCGATTTTTCAGTCCCAGAAATTTCTGCTGCTTTTTCTATGTATTGCCCTGAAGAAGGCCACTGAAACAATTACATTCTCTGAAATGTGCTGGACTTGTTTCAAATGATAAATAAAGGGCATCTACAGAGCCCTTGGAGACTTCTCTCCTCTTTTTTCCTGTGGATTCTGTTATGAGCTCTTCAGTTTTTGTCTTCTGATTCACCATTTTGAGAAGGACTGAAAAGGAGAATTTGGGGGCAAATTGAACTCCAGTCCCCCACATAATTGCCCACCCCCAATTTAGATCCAGATGCCTTCTCTCAAGAGAGATTTCATTTCTCAGCTTTCAAACTGATACGTTCTGAGAAATCATGAAGAAGAGTCAAAACCCTGGTTGTTGAATGAAAAAAGGACCATTAGACAGGTGACACAGGTAGTAGGGATGTAATTAGCACTTTTAAAAATTGTCCACTTGATTGCACCCAAAGTACAATTAATTAATGCTCTTTTTGATGCAATTTATATTGTTGTTGCTATTTCTAGAAAGAAATATTTGTGGAAATAGCAAAGGAAGAATTTTCTTCCTTCAGTGGCCAACCAGCTCAAATTGCTATAGTGCCACAAACATAACTTTCTGGGCTCAGCCAGAGAAGGAGATATTCTGGGGAATTGCCACAGGGGAAAACAGTAAGCCCCTGGAATGCACCACCTCCCCAAGATGCTCCCACTCCATATCTATTTTTTTTTAAAAAAAAATTATTATTATTATTTTTTACTTAGGAGACAACTTTGGTTTAAGTTGATGATTGAGGATCAGGGTTGGTCAATCTCTGGCACTCTAAATATCATTGAATTGCAGTTCCTTTCAGTAAGAACCAATATAGCCAATACTGAGAGAAATATGTTAGTGGTAGCTTCATAACATTTACAGGGCTGCAGAGGGCCTGACCTGGCTTTGGAGGTGGCAAGAACAACTCTGCTGGGCCTTTGAGGCATCGATTCAAAAAGTTCGAACAGAGATTAGGCTGATAGCTCTCTCCTTTGAGAGCCATCCTAAAGTATTTCCCACCCCTCTACTTGACTAATACCTTAATGTGGTTGTTATTTAGTGTCATCAAGTTGACTTTAACTTATGTTGACTTATGAGAGTGCCCCCATAAGCCCTGGCCTTCAAATGGCCTAACTTAGGTCTTGAAAATTCAGTGCTTTCTTAATTCTCAATGTGTGTATGTGTGTATACATTTATAATATGGTCATCCTCTTTTCCACATTATCAAGCATATTGGCCCTTTCTGCACCAGACAATTAGAACGGGGCAGTGCATCCTCTCATGGAGGTTGTTTGCACCTTGGAGTGGACTAGGAGCAGATTACTTATCGGAGATCCGCACCTCAGTCCGCTCCAAAATGACCTCAAGTGGTCCTCCAGCGTGTTTTCTAAAGACTGTAAAAAACAGGTCTTTATTTTCCTGGAACACGCGATTGCCTTCTTGCTACCTTGTGCTGATTCGCAGGCTCGCACCAATGTGAGCCTGCGATCTGCGGAGGGCAGACTTTAGGCATGGCTAGATTCAGCTGTTGGTTGGGACCCACGACCAACTGGAAGCTGCCATTTTGGAAGCCGGAAGCCACCATTTTGGAAGCTGGAAGCCACTATTTTGGAAGCTGGAGCAGTGTGGATCTACAGACCTCACACTGCTCCGATTTGCCCTGGACCAAGGAGGAGCCCTGCAGAAGGGCTTCAGGGACAGTCCGTGTTGCTTCAGACCCCAGAAGTGGTAGGTAACAGCACGGAGCGATACCCTCACCTCGTGCAGAAAGGGCCATTGTGTCATCTCATGATATGTTCAAAGTATGATTGCCTGTTCAGTCCTTTCAACTTCTAGGAAGAGTACAGGCTTGATTTGCTTTCAGACCATTTATTTGTCTTTTGGGGAGTCCATGGTATCTGGTTTACTTTTCTCCAGCACCACATTTAAGATGAGTTGGGCTTCTTCTTTTCAGCCTTCTTCACTGTCCAGCTTTTACAAACATGTACAGAAATCAGAAATATCATACCAACTTTAATAGTAATTCCAATTATTTGTCTTAAACCATTTCTACTCCTGTGCTTAAGCCTTACATGCTTTTCCCCATGCAATGTGTGTGTGTGTGTGTGTGTGTGTATAACAGACATGATAAATAGCTAGAGTATCAAGATAAGAAGGATAAATGCAGATATATATTGTTCATTTCATTATTTGTCAGGAGGAGAAGTAATGGGTTGAGGTTACATTTAGACTGATGGCTACATGGTACAGTGCAGACTCTAATGGAAGTCAGTTTCCATCTAATGAGCAAAGAGGAAGGAATAATTTGTATTCACTGAAGAGGGAGTCAGAAGGAGACCACAGGTCTCCAAGAAGAATGATGCTGCCAGTAATTTTGAAGAAAGGCAGTTCTGCGGTATGCCCCCCAAAAAGAGAAAACAACATTTGGAAATGGCATTAGAAAAATCAGCTTCAGCATTCAAAACAGCCTGGAGCAAAATGCAGCTTGCAGAGATACAAATGCACAGACACACATGTTTATGAGACATGATGTGAGTCCATCCATTCACATGGAAATATGAGGAGAGGTTCAGAGACACATTGATTCTGAGCATCTTAGTCCCACCAGCCTTGTATTCAGGGGTGGAAGGAAATATTTCAAAACTCTGATGCCAACACATGAAGTTCAACAGACCACAGCTTTATTAAAGGTATATCTTATAAAACATTTTTTAAAAGAATCATGTCAGATCAAGCCAAAGGCCTATCTAATTCCACATTTCTTTTCCAGGATGACTAACTAGACTCTTGCTTGCTTTGTTGTATCTGCTGCTTTCCTTTCTTTTATTATTGATGGAATGTTTGGGGAGTTTTTCTTGGCTGAATGATATTTTTTTCTATTGTTTGAACTGTATTTGTACACTCTTCTGGTATCTGCAAGGAAGTAGGACAATTTTAAAATAGTTTGATTAAAATTATAAACAAATATATGCAGAAGCTCTTAAGACAAAAGCGGAGGGGGAGGATTAAGAGTACATTTTCACTTTTGCTGTACTTCTCAGAATCTATGCCAGGTAGAAATCTGTGCATATTTTAGTAGGTAGAGTGTATGAATGTTTATGCTTTTTATTTTCTCTTCTTGGTGCAAATTTTACATGTTTCCTATCCGAAAACAATGTTTCCATATATATTTGCTAAACATATGTGGTTTTTAATTGTCCACATTTATTGGCATATAATTTAGAAAGGGAACAAGAAATAAATACTGATAGCATCTGTCCAACAACAACCAAGATCATCAATGAACCTATAAGGAGTATAACTTTATGTTCAGGAGTTACACAGTGATTGCACAATTCATGTTATTAGTGAATTGAAACATCACCCTCACAATCCAACATCCCCTCAGTGAAGTGTAAATATTAGTATGTGGAGATATATTGTACTAGCACTACGCAAATCCCATACAAAATAGCAACAATGCACAGCACAGGTAGATGACTGGGTGCTGTTCTGCAATGCACACTGCCTACCTGCAAAAGGCCAGGCTAAATAAGCAACCGCAATGTACAATGAGCCACTGTGACACACAACATGCAATTTCAATACACAAAATGCAATTGCAAAAATGCAACACTCAGACACAATATGCAACTGAGACACACAACACAGAATTGTAAGGGGCTAAATGTGCAGTGGACACACAATTCCATTTCTGCTGTGTTAGGGGAATAATTCATTACACATGCATATCACTAATAAAATACCAGCTTTTATAAGTATGCGTATCTGCATGTTGCATCATGTATATTAATGTGCAGAAGAGCACAATCATTTACAATGTGTATCTATGCACAAATGGCATCACATGCAGAACTGTGGTTCCACAATCTTGCACCAAATGTGGGCATTCTGTATTGGACCAACAAATCCAACTGCTTCTGTAGGGTAACTTACATGTGCATAAGAAACCAACAGGATGGTTGCCCCAATGTACAGGTATAACTCAGTCAACAAAGTAAATATGTCCCTGGGTATAACTTCTTTAACAGAAAATTTGGTCCTAAAAGCGGAAATAACATGGAAGGAATAGAAATAGGTTCCTCTATTACAGACACATTGCAACATGTTTCAGCAAACATTTTATTCAAAGCTGACAGTTTTCACATGTGAAATGAAATAGCTAGGTCAGGGAGCCTTGCAGAAGTAAACAGAAACATTTTAACCCCTTTGGAGATCACCTGTAGGCTTCTTCCAAAAACCATTTAGGGATGACTTTCTTTCATCATCTTCAGGTTTTTAATGATTTCTGGTTTGGTGGCCAAACTTACAGATCTATGCTTTTAAAACATGATAGAGGTGAAGGATGTTTATCTGCTCACCTGTCATTCCCTGGATAACTTGCAATCCACAAGCTCTACTCTGAGGTAGACAGGAGTGTTTATTTGTAGCAAAGCAAGCAACCTAGCACGCTTCATCTGAAGTTGCTGAGACTAAAGCTTACATGGTGTTCATAGGTTTTATACCTACGCAAACAAATTTAGGCATGAAGAGCTATGATTGGAGAGCATCATAAATTTAACATCACTCCATATCTTTAGACATTTCCCAGACTCACAGTTGCTTACTCTTCTTTCATCCTTGGGGCAGGAACATGTCTCCTGCCTTTATCTTGAGACACTTCAAGTTCCCAAAATACCTTTTGATGTTTTCACCTTCCCTGATCTTCTCCCCACTTCACTGGATACATTGTAGCAATCGGGAATGAAGCAATTAATCATTTGATGTACTGGAATACATACACAAGATTAAAACAGGTACACTGTTGCAATCACAATTAATGCTCAATACTTTGTAGAATTCTACCTAAATTCTAAGCATTGCCCCTACACTGATTTCCATACACTGTTTCAATACACATCCAGAAGATCCAGTTATGACAGGAGCTGCATATCCTGACATCACCCTTTGCCTCTCTCTTTTGTGTTCACGCATGTTCAGTGATGGATTCTGAAGGAAGCTGGTATTTATCTTGCCTTGTAGGCAGGGAAACACAGTTAACAGCAAGATCTGCTACCACAGAACCATGTTTCTTTTTTTGCTTTTGCTTTTTCCCAGATCAAGCTTTATTGCACTGCTTACTGTGGAGATGCTGCTTCAACTTGACACCAAAACTCTGCATTTCTCCAGCCCTCCTTCATCCTGCTCCTCATGCCTGTACTGCTAAAAAACTGCCAGATAAACATGGGATGATAAGGAAAAAGGAATATGGAAAGATTTTGTAAAAAGGACTTGTCAGAAGCTTTCTTAATTGAGGTATGTCTGTATTGAAGTGTCTTGACAGTCACAATTTTCATTCTTTGATGTGGTTTATACCATGCTTTCCCCCCACAGTTGAGATTCTAAGGCCATTTCCACACTACACTGTAAAAGCGCTGTTATTCCATTTTCAACATCCTATGGAATCCTGGGCCTTACAGTTTAGGGAGAGGCATTTAGAATTTTTAGCCAAAGGGCTCTTTGGCCTCAGTAAACTAAAAACCTCAGAATTCCATGGAATTTTGAAAAGGGAATAATGGCACTATAGCAGTGTAATGTGGAAATGGCCCAAGTGCCTTTTCTATCCTTATATACAACTATGGGTGAGTGAGTTGATAGGTTATGTAAATGTTCACTCCACTTTTGTTCTATCCTATTTTAAAACAATGCATTTGCATCTTTTCCCAGCGCTGTTTTTGCAGCTTACTGAGCCTGACAAGGCAAAAATGATTTTTAAAAAATTCACCTGGGGATATGATTAGTGGGAACTACACATCTGGGGTTTGTGATGATTCTCTAAAGTGTGCTCCTTTTAGCACACTTGCATGATGCGCATGTGGGGTGTGCATGGTATGCATGTATGGAAGCTTAGTTCATTTCTGAACTAATAATGATGCATACTTACACATGTCAATCACATGTTTTTTTTTATTTTTTCCAGAGTAGCCTAATATACTTGCCATTAATACACACACATACACACACACACTACACTACACTACACTATTATACCTTCTGTATTATACACATTCTGCACTGTACTAATTTGGTGGTTGGACTTACTTTCAGTTGTTATTCCCAGTTGCAATAAACCCACTGAATCAACGGGAACATGGTACATGCGGTAATCAGAAGTATTGTCAGTGAAATATCATACTGAGTCTTAAGCTGGACAGTACAACTTACATGGCATAAACTTGATGAGCAGCTCCAGCATTTATTTCCATTTTCTTGAAACCTAACATTATCAAGCCATTAAACTTTAAATCAATATACAATATGGAGAAAATAATCTCATCCCGAAAGTCAAAATGAACTTGTCCCATTCATTGTTGTTGTTCTTGTGTGCCTTCAAGTTACTTTTGACTTATGGTGACCGTAAGGTCACTATAATGGGGTTTTCTGGAACTGAGAGTGCATGATGCACTCAAGTTAACCCAGAGAGTTTTCATGGCTGAGTAGGAATTGAACCCTGGTCTCTGGGGTCATAGTTCAATGCTCAGACCTTTACACCACACTGGTAGGAAGCAGTTGACCAATGTCAAGGTACATATGAAGTTGAAAATGCCAGTATAATTCAGGCCTATGTATGCTGTTTAAATATATTAATTAATGTAATTAATTGCATTAAATGTATTAATTACTTTCATCCATTCTTTTTGTCTTGACTTCACCTTTGGAAACTTCAAGTGGTCCAGAGAGCTGCAGCTGCAGGGAACATGCAGTACACTTGTTGGAACAACTTCACTGTGTGCCCATGTATTTTCAGGTACAATTCTGGTAATGACCTAGAAAGTTATTTGGAGGTTCAAATTATTTGGAGGTCCATATCCTCCTGCGCTACCCCTTGTGTGTTCTGAGATCTCCCGGAGAGGCTCTGATCTTTATCTTACCATCTTCACAAGAACAAAGAACAGGGCCTTCTCAGTGGCTGCTCCCAGGCTCCGGAACTCCCTTTAGAGAGGCTAGACTGCTACTTTCTCTATTTTTTTTCCTTAGACAGGTGAAAAGGTTGTTTCAACAGCATTTAAATATGTGTGTGTGGGGAGCTGGGATAATAATATGCCGGAATTTATTTGGTGTTGTTGTTTAATGGTTTATGTTTTCAAATGGCTTTAATTTTATGATGGTTTAATTCCTTTTTAACTTTTGTACACTATGTTTGTCTCAACTGTTGTAAGCCACCTTGAGACCAAGGCCCTTTCTGCACGGCATTTGCCATGCAAAAAGACACCTAGAGCATCGTGCAATTGTGAGGAGCAATCTGCACGACACACTCCCAATCGCACAATGCTCTAGGGGCCAGCAGGTGCCAATCGCACACCTTTTCATTTTCGGCTAGAAGCTGAAAATGGTGCACGATCATGCATTGCTCCTGGGCCTCATGCACACTTACCTGGCATGCAGAGCCTCTAGAGCCATGCTGGTCGCACTTCCTGCCCCAGCACAGCCTGGGAAACTCCCAGGCTGCGCTATGGAAGGAAGAGGAGGGGCTCTCGCATGACCAGACAGCTCATGTGGAGCTGAAGGACCCCGGATGTGAGAGCCTCTCACCGGAGGCTGCTCGCGTGATCCCTGCACCCCAGCGCTGGAAGAAAGTAAGGTGCAGAAAGGGCCTAAAACTGGAGAAAAGGCAAGAAATAAATAAATAAAAATCTTGATGGCTATCAGATCACAACAAAAGTGAAATTTAAAAGGGGCATAGGCAAAATATCTGAAGAATTTGAAGAGAAGGATTTAAAGAGAGTTTTAATCATATGAGTGGCATTTCCCAGGGGTTCCCCATGCATCTGTAGGGCCACCTGTTTTAACCTCTATGATTTTACAGCTAACTTAGAGCAGTTTCAAATGGAAGGAAAGTTTCAATTGAAATTTGCTGAGAATGTTCAAGGCTGCCACATCCTGATGATAATTGACAACGATGAAGCAACGGAGACATCAAGGTAATTTTAAAAACAGTAGACTATATGAGAAGTATCATTTCAAAAATACCGCAACAGCATGAGATCCAGACTAAGATCTAAAATTTCTTCATCCATCTGTCACTAATTAAAATGAATGTCAAAGAACATATGGCTGCAAAAGCATCAGGAGCTGAAAAGAAAAATGGGGAAATGCCACGAAGCACATATCTAAATTGCATCCTTTTCTCTAAGTGCCAGACTGAGGCTATGGAAGACAGATAAAGGGAAAGCCATATTGAATAAAAACAAAATACACCTTTTGTGACATGGTAACTTTATTTGCCTTTTTATATTAGCACATCAGAAACAATCTGCCTGATTGTGGAATGGAATCCAGGATAGTATATTAATGACAGAGGGGAGATAGATGGGAAGTTGTAAATGTCCTCGAAAAAATCATACTAAACTCTATGGCACAAATGAAAAAGACAGAATTGGCATGTGGAAATACAGTTTGCAAATTGGCCAAATCTTGTTACATTCCTTCAAGTCGTTTCTGACTTAATGCAACCCTAAGGTGAGCATATAATGGAGTTTTCTGGGGCTGAGAGTATTTTTTTTTTATTTGTATCCCGCCTCTCCATATGGATCTAGGCAGCGAACAGTTAGAAATAGCATGTATTTCAATACATTTTTCTATACATGCCCCCAACAAGCTGGGTACTCATTTTACCGATCTGCGGAAGGATGGAAGGCTGAGTCAACCTTGGAGCCCGGCAAGATCAAACTCATAACCTTGTGGCTTGCAGTACTGGCATTTAACCACTGTGCCACCAGGGCTCCTGACTCACCAAGTGGGTTTTCATAGCCAAGCAGGGAATTGAAACCCTGATCTCCAGGGTTATAGTTCAACAGTCTAACTGCTACACCATGCTGGCTTTCAGCCAAATCTTACTCCCCACTTAATTTAGTCAGAAGGTAATGCCATGGGCCAGGAGTCAGTTTCTCCAGTAGCCTTGAAGAAGGGTGAACAGAGGCAAGCACACAAGGAGCTAATAAGGCTGGAATGAGAGCCAGCTGGCTCCAACCTTCTTCCAGAAGGCAGAGGGTGGTGGCCCGATATCAGAAACAAGCTGTGTGTTTGCTGGCCTTTATGTATGCCACAGATTCCCTGATCACCATCTGCCTATCCTCTCTGACCTTTCAACTGTCTGACCTTGCTGCCTGCTAGATTCCTGACCTTTAGACTGACACTTGACTTTGCTTCTGCTTCACTCTGACCAGACAAGCTTTATTGGACTGCTAAGCTGTATCCATTTGCCTGCTGAATATTTTGGCACTCTGTTGACTGACAATGGATAGCCAGTGCCTACAACAGGTAAGTCAAAGTAAGACAGTCAAATCAACAACAGCAACAATAAATATTATTATTGATATTAGCTAAGTCTTTGTGCAGCAGTAAAAACACACAACAATGCTGACCCACAGTAAAATCCCATATCACAGACATAGCTTTTTTTAAGGCAAAATTAACCTGTTGCAAAGCAGACAACCAAAATGGAGTTGTGCGCCTTCAAGTCAATTCCAACTTATTATGACTCTTAGGTGACTCTAAGGTGAACCTATTAAGGATCTTGCTTACTAAAAGTTTTTTTTTTTTTTTTAGGGTAACCCTTGCTTTCATCTGGGACAGAGAGAGTGTGACTTGCCTAGGGTCACCCAGTGGGTTTCCTTGGCTGGGCAGGGATTCAAACCATGGTCTCCAAAATCATAGTCCAATGCTCAAACCACTACACTAGACCAATGAAAATACCCACATCACATACTTCAAAGAAGCATTACCCGTATTATCTGTATTACATTTCTAACATTTAGTTGAAGTAGACCATTTCTTTCTAAAAAGTGGCAGTAATGTCCAATGTACCCAAAATACCAATTTTTGCCTGATCAAAAAATTGCCTACATCCCTAAGGAAGCAGCAGCAAACAGAACATCTACTTTCTTTAAACAAAAGATCCCAAATAGTATAATCTATTTATTTATTACATCTATTACTGAATTGCTTTCCCCATCCAATAACACCTCAAAACAGTATTGTTTCAGGGATTCTGCAGTTTCAATTTATGTCAGGAAGAAATATCTGAGGCTGGGTCTGTAAAACAACAAATGTAGCCTTTCCTTCTAGGACGTAAAGGTGTATTTTCATTTCTCCTGTGTACAAGCACTGCGTTAAAACTTTAGTCTCCATCATTACCTTCAGGTATATAATCTGATAATTGGAGCTCCCAGAACATAGTTAAGTGGCGACTTTGAAACAATTTTTGTGAGAGGCTTCCCAGTTGCCAGCATTACTGCTGCTTGCATCTGGGGCTTCTGGTGTGTTGAAAGATAAGCTGAAATGTTTAGCTAGATTGGAAGGTAATGCCACTTAGCAGACGAAAAGTGGGAAAACACCTTTCTTTTTTTCTGGAGGGAAAAGAGAGAGAGAGAGAGAAGTGACAGGAAAAAAAAAAGGCTAGGGCAGAATAGGTCAACAATGAAAAATCCGCCAAGATGCTACTACTAACCCAAATTTCTTGAGACTGCCTCTTGATAAAGCCATATAATATTTTTATCCTTATAAAGAGTTGAGTATATAGTTGCTCCAATTTCATCCTCACAACAACCCTGTGAGACAGTTTAAGCTCCCAGTCCATTTCTAGGAACATTTCTGGTTATGGTCTATAAGGCCTTCTCCAGCCTGCATCCAGACTAACTGAAAGATGATGTCTCCCTATGGGAGTCTGTCTGAGGGTTGAGATTCTAGGGGGAGGACTTTTTGTAGATCCCAACTCTGTCTTGGGCATAAGAATGGGAAAGAAATATGAAAATTTCTGAAAAATTTCCAAAAATAGGCTTTTCAAAGGTAGAGAAATTGATAAGATGAATCATTGAATGATGAGAATATTCACAGTTTGGGACAACTTGGTACATGGGTGTTTTGAGTGGGAAACAGCATTTTCTGTGCAGAAAGCAATAATAAACAGCATGTGTCCATGCAGCAATATTATTTTCCGCACCAAAAATGCTGTTTTCTATGGAAAACAACCACATGTGAACTTTCTGCTGAATAAATGTGAATTGAGGATAAACTTCAGAAGCTGCATGGTTTTCACCAACTTCCATGCAGTGGAAAATTGTTAAAAGTACCCATCGCTTCCTTAAAGAAGAAAGTTAGGCCATTTCTGCGCTGTACCACCATCTGTTATCCCCCCATCATGGTCCCAGCAGTGACTTTTCTAGGATGGGAACATGATGGGAACACTGCCCTCTGCTCCTGGCTGGCTCCCTCCAGGAGGGAGCATGAGGAACACACACCTTCTTTCTGCAGTACAGAGTGCATCTTTTCCATTCTGCACTGGGGAAGGAAGCACCTCTGTGATGAACCTGAGTGGGGGACATGACAACAGAGCCTCCTTAGAGAGCAAGAGTGTTGAAAAGTTGTGATTGTTGAAATGGAACCTTGGATAGCCCAGGGGAAGGGCTGGTGGACAGAGTGGAATAGTGGAATTTAACCAACTGTTCAGTTGATTGGAGTCCAGTTTGAGAGTTTGGGATAGAATCATAGAATCATAGAAATTCAGAGTTGGAAGAGACCACACAGGCCATCCAGTCCAACCCCCTGCCATGCAGGAACACCCTCAAAGCACTCCCCACAGATGGCCATCTAGCCTCTGCTTAAAAACCTCCAAGGAAGGAGACTCCACTACACTCCGAGGCAGCACATTCCACTGCTGGACAACCCTGACCATCAGGAAGTTCTTCCTGAGGTTCAGGTGGAATCTCCTTTCCTGCAGCTTGAATCCATTGCTCCTTGTCCTGGTCTCTGGAGCAGCAGAAAACAAGCCCTCTCCTTCCTCTACATGGCATCCCTTCAAATATTTAAACATGTCTATCATGTCCCCTCACACCCTTCTCTTCTGGTTTTAGGTTAGAGTTGAAGGGAGAGTTGACGAGAGTGTCGGTGGTGGAGCTTGGAGTGTGTGGAGAAGGGGTGGGAGGGGGCAGAGCTACAGTGTGTGGCCTCAGTGCATGGGGTATGGCCAGGGCATGCGGGGTCATGGCTACAAGCTGGGATGCCCCAAAAACATTGCCGCCCAGGGTGAAGCGCTCCCCTGACCTCCTGTTCTTACACCACTGGAGAGTGTTGGTGTAGAGAACAGTTGCAGAGAGCTGAGGAACACAGTTGGTAGTTGATTAATAGAGTTGGTGTGGAGAGAGAAAGAGAATGTGGTGCTTGGTTACAAAATAAGTTTTACCTTGGCAGTCTGTTTAATAAAGATTTGTTTATATGTTTTTATAAAAGCAGCCTTGAGAGAATGTCATTTCTCTGGACTGGATTACATGTGCTATCATAGTTCCAATAGTACCACAGTCGTTGAAGAGAAAAATCACTGCTTGTCCTTATATCTGAAAAGAGGCAGATTTAAGAAAAACAGTAAAAGGGAGATAACCCTGGGAGGAAAAGCCAAGTGGGGACAAGAGTGCGGAGGGTGCTGCATTCTCAGGGAGAATGGAAGCAGACCTGTTTTGTTTTTAATTAATTTTTATTAAAAAATTTCATTCTTACAAAGCATAAGATAAAAGCATAAGTGCATAAGACATATTAATGTTTATAATATACAAAACATTCTTTTGTATGATGTAAATTAACATCTCACTGTATAGATCATTAAATCCATACATTCTTAAGTTCTTATTTTCCTTTTTCACATCTATTTCGTATACTGTTATTGTCATATGTTTATTAATATTTCAATATTCTTATTCTTATCTTATCATATAGTGTATAATATCAACCTTTTTTATTTTAAAATTATTACTCTGACCCTATTCTATTTCCTATCTTCTCCAATTAACTTCCTATTTCCTCTTGGTTGGCTAGGTTTCCTTCCTCTATTGACCATATCATTGTTTACATGCTGAAATATTGATATCTTTTTGATTTATTTAATCTATTTTGCTAATCTCCTGTCTCTACTTCTCTTTATGTTCTTCTTCCTCTCCTTGACATAGTCTTGTCCAGTTACTATCTATAATTTTTTTCACTGTTTCCATTTCTCTTATTTTCTTACTATTCTTTTCTCTTCTTATTAATCTTGTTAAAACATCATAAGTTACCAATTCTCAAAGTTTATTCAACCATTCCTCCAATTCAGGTATTGGTCCTACCAAAGATGACATATTTATTTCAGAATCTACCAGTAATAATTAATGAAAGATGTTTTAAAGACTGGTAGAAAGACCTCTCAAAATATATTTGGGGTGGAAAAAAACCAGAATTAAATGGAAAATCTTGTTTGAAAAAAAGGAAAGAGGAGGCTGCGGAGTACCCGACTTAAAATTATACTATCATGCAAGTGGAATGACTTGGCTAAGAGATGGGATTACTTTGGAAAATGAAAGAATACTGAATATAGAAGGAGCAGATCTTAGATTTGGTTGGCATGCTTACCTTTGGTACAATAAAGCAATAATAGACAGAAACTTCTCCAACCATTACATCAGAAGATCACTGTTAGAAATCTGGAAGAAATGGAAAAAGAAAATATATTCAGAATTCCATTGTAGGTTTCTCCACAGGAAGCCTTATTTAGAAAATGGAAAGATACAAGAGAAAATTGGATTACATATAAAGATATAATAATAAGGGATGGAAAAGAAGACCTACGAATAAAAACAAGAGAAGAATTAGCAAATGAAGGTTGGAATTGCCAGTGGTTCTTATATATACAAATGAAAATAAGGTTTAAAATGGACTTAAAAATGGAAGGTTTTGAGAAAAAGATTCAATTAAATGAATTTGAAAAAATAATATTTGAGAAAAAAGAACATCATAATCTCATTTTTATAAATACATGCTAGACAGAGAACTGGAAACAGAAATAGTAAAAGACACAATGATCATGTGGGCACGTGACATAGGCCATGAAATAATGCTGGAGAACTAGGGAAAAAGTTGGAGAGAGACTCAAAAATTTACTTTGGCACAAAGTCTGAAGGAAAACTACTTCGAACATTTTTATAGGTAGTATTTGGACCCAGATAAGCTAAGTAAAATGTATAAGACAAAGGCAAAATTCTGCTGGAAGTGTAAAGAAAAAATTGGAATGTTTTATCACATGTGATGGAGATGTTCACTAACAAGGGAATATTGGGGGAAAAAATTAATAAAAGTATGATGGAGATCCTACAAATAACCATTCCAATGTCACCAGAGATATTCCTATTAAATATGACTCATCAAATAGATAAAGTTTACAGCAACTACAAGGATACAATATTATATATGGTGACAGCAGCCAGAATAATATTTGCAAAACATTGGAAAAGAGGAAACAGACCTGTTTGTCATAGCGCTGTCCTGATCCAGAGATCTCCCTGGATGTTCAGACCTGGACACAAAGAGGTATCAGGCTGGGCGAGACTCAGGTGCTTCACAACCTCCATTGTGCTTCCACCCCTTCTGCATGGCTGGGGAGGGTGGGAGCACAGCATGATCATGGGTGCTTAATGGATTTATTCTGTCAAGCAAATATCCTGCAGTCGTGATGGTTGGAGACAGGATGGCAGCAGGAATGCAACAACCACGTGTGAAAGCATGACCTGCAGACTGCTGCCAACCAATCCCCATCATGGGATGGCAACACCATGTGGAAATGGCCTTAGTGAAGGATTTTATCCCTATTCAAGCATAGCTGCTGAGGACACATGAGAGGGCCTTCTCAGTTGCTACTCCAAGGCCCTTTCCACACAGGGGTAATAAAACAAAGTAGCACAACCTCTGACGGAGGTCGTCTACACCGTAAAGTGGATTGGGGCGGACTACTTTAGCGTAGGTCTACACCCCAATCCACACTAGAGCGACCGGAAGTGGTTGCGCTCCGTGCTTTTTAAAAACCACTTTTCAGGAGGTTTTTAAAAAGCACGGGGCATGCAGCTGTATGCAGCTGCGTGCAGCCCCGTCACGGCACCTGGTGTAGATTTGCAGGCACGTGCAAGTGCGTGCCTGCAGATCTGCCAGGGCAGGCTTTCCAGCTGGTGAGCTTCTCCAGTTGGTGGAGAGCCTCTGCCAGTTGTAAGCCGCCATTTTGGATGCCACAGGATGCCGATGAGTGTGCAACAGTGAACTCGCGCTGCTCCACGTGGCGACAGACTTACCCAGTTTCAGGTAAGCTCCATTTCAGGACGTCTCAGGACATTTCAGGACGTTTTTTCCTCCACGTGTGGAAAGGGCCCAAGACTGTGAAATTCTCTCCCATGAGAAGCTTGACTGGCTCCATCTCTCTTTTCCTTCTACCAGCCAGTAAAGGCCTTTTTAGTTAGAGGAGTTTTTGTCCATTGATGTTGATTTAAAAAAAAATGGGGAAGAGATGCTGTACTTTTTTCTCCTTTGTTATATTTTAAATATTTCTAAGCTTTTAAAATTAGTGCTGTTTTTAAGCAGATTTTTTTTTATTTAACTGTTCTAAACTATTTCTTATTATAAGTTCTTTTTTTAAAAAAACACACACACCTCTCTATCATTTTAGTGAAAGTGAGTTCTATATATAGTGAACAAGGTAGACATAAATGAATAGACTAAGTGATGGTGACTAGGTCAAAACCAAACAGTAAACTTCATAGCTTACTGGGGATTTTGATGCTGTTTTCTTCAATCCAGGAAGATTATCTCAGGAACAGATCCTCTCACAATCCACCGGTGCACACTAACACATATATTGTGGCTGCATAGAGATCTGTGGAACTGCAGAATTGGTGAAGGCAGGAGAGGTGACCGTTCACAGTACTGAAATTGGGGCAATTTCCTCCCTTTTCTTCTCCTGACACTTTGTAAGGGAAGGAGACACTTTGTCCTGTGGTACAGTGGGACTTTGTAGTGTGGGCTGATGTTGTAATACTTTTACACACCACAGCAAGACACTGTGCTTGCTGCTGAATTTAGTAGTGTAGATAGAGGCCCAGAAGTTATTCTGGTGGGGTCAAACACACTGCCTGCCCCTAAAAGGTTTTCTATCCCTGCTACAGCCCAAAACCTCACTGGTTTCTCCTTAGGAAGGAATATGCTATCTCACCAGAAACAATTTCTTCAACTATGTGCTAAATATTCCAGAATACTCTTCACAGCCAGAGAACACATAGATAATCTAGGGAGAAAGAGTAAGGGATATCTTATGAAGAAGTCTTTTGAAGAATAACTTCAAGAACTTTTTGAAGATATCTTATGAAGAAGAACTTCAAGATTTGAAACATTCCTTTGTGGGACACCTTTATATTTAAGTCAGTTTGGTTTAAGTCTGTTTCACAGACAGTTTTGTAGAGACTGAATCTTGCTTCAGAAAATGAAATATTTCCATATGCATTGGCTTTTACTGATATGTTTGAAAGTGTTCCCCCTCACTTTTTCTGACAGAATTGCTTTAAGTGTTGTGGTTCCTCATGAAAGGCTTATGCCTGTCAAATTTTAAAAGTACGGAGAAGACCTAGGCCATTTATGCCTGATGGGGCTCAGCATAGTCCTTTTGTTGCAGCCCCAGGGGAGAAGGAAAGTGTGTCAGGAACACTCCCCTTTGCACCTCTCCCAGGCACTGCCTGGCACAGCTGGGCACTTGCCATTGCTGCGCTGGGGAGGGAGGGGTCACGAGCGTGCTTCCACCCTTCCTCATGGCCGGGAAAGGTGGCAGCACTGTCACCCACAGTCATCACGGCCACTGTTCATGCTGGCTGAGGCATTTTGGCAGCTGCAGTTCAAAAAAGTAACTTTTCCGTGTTCTCACCCTTGAGAGAAATAAAATATATTTTAGTTTCTGCAATATTATTCACATGTGTTACTAACATATATGTATTAGCTTATAAGTATAACACATATTAGACATATTTACACATATATTTCAATATATTTAGTATTTGAGCTTCAGTAATCCAATAAGTCTAAGAAGGAAGATTTTTTAGAGATAGGAGTTGAGCAGGGGGGCCTCTCAGAGACCTTGGAGAGTAACTGGTATATTCCAGATAACACAGGAGACAAGACAAGGCTGCTGTCTGTAAAGGAGTAAACTGATTTATGGAAGAAGTACAAAGGGATACTTTGATAAGACACCTGGGATGTAACATGATGCACGAGGGAAATGCATGATCAAATATGTGATCACTCATACTGTAAATATGGGGAAGGGGAAATGTAACTTCTTAGGTGATCCTGATAGGCTGTAACTTTTGGGGTCCTGTCCAATGGAATCCAAGGGGAAGGGAAACCTGCATCGGGCAGGGGGATAAAATATGAGGTATTCCATAGTGGGGGTGTCCTCCTCTCTAGGGAGCACCCGCTTCTGCAGAGACGTATTTTAAATAAACATTTAATGCTTCAGCAGATCCTGTGCTAAATTGTTTTATGAGTCTTATCAGCTGTTTCTTACACCCTCTATTCCCATACTTTTGAAAGGTTTACTGAAATGATGTCAGTAAATTGCTTTGAACCCTCTGAAGGACTATATAATGGATTATTATACTAATTGCTATTGGTATGATGATTATTATACTAATTAGTATTATCATAATTAAAATATATCACCAGAATCAGCATCATGTAAGTAAACAATAGTGCCCAGATGGATCGGAAAATGATTTGTCTGAATATGTTATCAGCAGTCTAGTATGAGGTTCATCAACAATTACATTCAAAACAAAAGAGTGCATACCTCTAGATGCCTTCAGAGCACTTAGGATAAATATGATCAGCTCACTTTACAGACATATATTTGCTGGGTAAAAATTGCTGATAATATTGTGTGTTTCCTGTTAAGTGCCTTTCTCAAATGCATGTCATATTCAGAACTTGAACAAGCTGAAGTATAATCTAGACAAGATAGAAGTGTTGTGTTGAGATGTAGATAGATTGATAGGGGTTCTGCTTGTACAGGATGGAGTTACATCCCCCTGGAAACTCAGGGTGGCAGCTTTGGTGTACTCCTGGATAAATTCCTATTCCTGGATGCTCAGGTTTCTGTGGTGGTCAACAGTGCAGCTGTAGAGATAAAGCTAGTGCACATGCTAAGCCCATTCCTGGAGACCATAGTGATATATGGCTTAAGTGCGTCCCATCAGACTGCTATAATACACTTTGGCTGATTAAGTGTAGCATAACAGTTCTGAATAGAGAACTCTGCTACAGCTCCTCTACTGTTACCCACAGGGCTCATCATCATGTCACAGTAGGCCCCTATCTCATGACCATTCCATATCTAGAGAAGAGTGGTGAGTGGAGAGAGGTCAGTCCCCATAGCCAGGCACAGACTAAGGACATCTGCTGAGTTCTGCTGGGGGCCTCCAGAGGTCTCAGTAGGTGATGTCATTGTAACTTCTATTATGGCACTGTAGGTGAGGACCCTCACATGTCATTTTGATATCAAGCAATTTGGCCTTAACTGGACGGTTTTCAGCCACCCCACTCCACGTGTTTGCAAGGTTCTCCGGACAAGCACGGACAGAGTGCGGCTGCTAATGGTTTTCACATTCCAGACTCTATTGAGGCCAGCCACTGCAGCCTCGCTCGTAGCTTCAGGGAACTTCCAGCCTCAAACTTCACAATAGCTGCGCGGCTCTCAGCAGAGCCAGCCCGGTAAACAAGACATTTACATACTGACCAAACTATTGTCATTGAACGTTAAGCTCATCATGTTAAATTTGACCTTTGCCAAATCCTTTGTCTAGCGCTAAAACTCCTTTGGTTCTCACCGAGCTTGCCATAGCCGGTAGGCACAAACTCCCCTATAAAAACCCCACATTTCCAAACGGTCTTCAGACTACTTTGGACCGCCATCCCACCTTGCTGCTGGTCATCTAAGGAAACTCCCCTCAGCCAGCCACGCTGAGCTTTCTTCTTTGGAACCCCATCTTTCTCCTCCAGGACAAAGAGACCAGGTGTAGTATTACCCATCCCTATGCTCTCCAATTCTGCTTTCCAGTTAGTTAGTGAGTGTGTGTTGTTTATTTCCTGTTGTGTTTCAATAAAGCTGTTATTTTTGGTTATTTTTAAACTTGCGTGCCTGTTCCCTGACCTGAAGCCGTAGACATTGGGTTTAAAGATCCTTGCAAAGTTACCCTGCCTCTCGTTAGCCAGGAGAGTGCTCCAGCTAATTTCCCCCCAATTGGTATTTTATTTGGCAATCTGGGCGCCCCTCCTGGGACCCCCCAAACACACAGGGTAACATCATCACTCTGCATCTAGCTATAGGAATATAGCCAGAAACTTTTCTAATCCCTTCTCTTCTTCATCAACAATGGAATAGGTGGTGTGAGACTATCACAGCACAACAGCAAGTCTCATCATTGGGGGTTTGGGTATTGCAGATGGAAGAGAATACCAACCATCACTACCACCATAAATGCATACACAAACAAGATGGACTTGTGATTGTGTATGGCCACTGACAGGATGCTGGCCTTTGTATGTATTTTATTCCCCTCGAAAATTGCTCAGAAACTTGAGCTGTCCCAAAAAGCTGCAGCCAAACTTTTCACTGGGGCTGTTAACAAGGGAACAGTTGATTCCTTCACTGAAACAGTTCCACTGGTGACTGTTCTGTTTCTGGGTCCTAGTCATGATCTATAAAGCTTGATATGGCTTGGGTCCAGATTATGTGAAGGATCGTATGAGCCTGACTGAGTTCCAACATCTTTGGAGGAAGGCTGTCCCACAGCCTTACAGACACATCTGAAGGGAAGGCAGGAGAGGGCCTTCTTTGTGGCTGCTCCAAGGCTCTGAAATGTCATTCGTTGACTGGATCCCTCCTTCTATCAACAGTTTTTTGTTTTTTTTAAAAAAACCCTGACTTTATTTTGAGGAACTGCCTCTTTACAAGGAAGCAGATTTTATAGTCTTCTGTTTGTATGTAACTTTTTCATTATTATTACATGCCTTTGGAATGGATGTTTTCAATTGTTTGTTGCTGTTATATCTTTCTATAATATCATTTGTACTTGAAATATGTTGGCTGTCTCCCAGTGGCTTCTGAGTGTGTGTTTCATGCCAACAAAAAGACTTTTTTTTTTTAATTTCACCTGTAAGACAGTTCCTTTGTATTTTCCTTGTATTCTTGGTGAAGAACTTCACATCAAACTTCTTTTTCTACTGGCTTAACAGTGACAACAGTGAAGGAGTGTGATGGCTTCAAACTATTTGAGATGATGGATCGAAATATCATCTCTCCTCATCCCTGCAGGACTCTGAAATGAGGAATCTCCTGGTTTTAAAGTTATCTCAAGCTGGGAGGGTCGAACGATGTGGAGTTTCTATTTTCCTGTTAACTCAATCACACTAAACACTTGTTTTCCTGTCACATTGATGCATGACTTCCTCTCTTTTTTGTGTTGCTCATAATAGCAGTTGGCTCTTAAAATTGCATTGCAGCTCACCATGGCCGGCTGCTTCTAATGGAGAAGTGGAGGTTGACAAGGGGAACACAATGCAGGGAAGACTGGGTAATCCATCCCATGTCTTGCTCAGACATTAGTGGGCTGCACTTTTCAACTCTCCCTTTGTGTCTTTCTATAGATTGCGCTTTCTTGGTAAGCACAAACAAATGACATCTACAGGATGATAGGCAACCATTCAATCAGCAAGCATTAGATCTGCATTTGCCCTATGCTGATGTGCTTTCTGAAGCCTTGACTCTGACTAGTTCCCTTTCATAATTCCTTTTGACTTTCCCATGGTTCAGCAAGATGAAGTTATCCTCCCCAGCCTAAAATACAAACCAGGATTATAGCTTCTTTTTCAAAAACAGTCTTAAAGACCTGCCTGCCAGGTTTTTTATTTTGTTTGTTTGTTTGTTTAATAAAGGGGTAGAATCAGAAATGTGAGAACTTATTTTCAATCTAGGCTTTTTCACTTTCATTCTCTTTGTGTCCCTGGCATCCGAAAAGTGCATTGTTGCTAGGAGTGGGGATTTTTCTATTTCATTGTAGAGAATGTTGGCCCTGATTTGATTTGATTTGTACATTTGCTACAGATCTTGCTTATCATGACCCTTGCATCCTTCCAATGTTCAAGTACATTTGTCCTGTGCACTAAGCTATCTGCAAGTAGCATTTAACATTTATGCATTAGTAGGCATTTATTGGCTGTGCAAGCTTACCTGCCCCTAGTTGCACAAGTGTTGTTGTCTTAGGTCCTTTCCACCCCCCATCCCCAACCCATAATGGTAACGGATCACCACAGGATTGCGATGACAATTCTGTATGATATTGTTGTGATCCTGTGGCCCACCCATTGCAATCACAGGTTACATTGACAGGTTTCTCTCTGCAATGACATGTGATTGCACAGTCCACCTGCCTCCCTCCCATACTTATCTGACATAGAGAATGGCAGGAAGTGCAATGGTTGCACTTCCTCCCCCAGCACCGACTAGGTAACTGCCAGGCTGTGCTGTGGAAGGAAAGAGAGGAGCCATTGTGCTTCCTCCCATCCAGCAGACAGCCAGTGTGGAGGGGAGTGCTTCTGTAGTGCTCCCTGTCCTATATAAGTCCCAGCACAGCTGATAAATCAAACAAAACAAATTGAATATCTCCCAGCTTGTTACTTATTTCCAGGCAGTAAGCATGGAGTAATAAATAAAGTCCAACATAAAGAAAGTCTATCAGGGTTTCACAGCAAGGGAATGTGCAAGGTCAATCCAAACATTTGTCAAGGCATCCAGCAAAGTACCAGGTCAGATAAGCTTTGACAAGTCCTGGAGGGGAAGGATGCCATCTAAATAGGTCCCGAGCCTAGAGCAGCTGAGACTTGATTGATTCTTGTCAGTTATAAATTGTGAGAGAGTGACCCTGGCTCTCTCTCTGCTGCCTGTGCATGGAAAAGCTGGGTCAAAGTAAGTGTTCCTCTATATCTGAAGAGGCAGGACTCTCTGTTGGAGCTGGCACTGCCCTCTGTTCTGTTTCCAGCATCGTTACCTCTCTCTGTACAGCAGGTCCTGGCGTGCCTTCTGTTTCAGCCTCTGAGGTGTCTTCTGTTTCAGACTCTGAATCAGAGTCCATAGTTTGAATGTGGGGCATGACACTCCCCTCCCAGGAGAAGCTTTCCCTGGATCCTCACATGATGGCTTCAAGAATAGGTAAGGTGCGGAAAGGGCCTTTGTGAGTTAAAAAATTACAGAGACATATAGAGCATTTAAGAACGTAAGATCTGTGCTGGGTCAGAATAATGCTCTATCTTAGAGATCCTCAGACTATCTTGTGTGTGTGCATGTGTCTCATTATAATGTGCCAGGGACTGGGGCCATATTTGGGCCCATTGTCTATGATTGTTTGTAACTCTCACCTCCCCATAAACACAACAGGGACTGGAATCTGATGGCCCACAGGCCAGCATTGGCCTGTGGACCAACTCTTCGAGTTGGAGTGCTCTATCTAGTCCAGCAAATGGTGACCACAGTAATCAATTCATGGGCAGTGTATGACACTTTAATGGGTTAGCCATTTCCTACAGCTATCATCACATAATCCCCATTGTATAAAACCTGGGCCCAGAGCCTACTTTTAGCTGACTTTAACTAAGTATATCCAGTGTGGTATAGCAGTTTGAGTGTTGGACTAGGACACTGGGAGACCATGGTTTGAATCCCCACTTGGCCATGGAAACCCAATGGGTGACCCTGGACAAGTCTCAAACCCTCAGCCTCAGAGGCAAGGGCAAACCCCCTTGGAACAAATTCTTCCAACAAAACCTTGTGATAGGGTCACTATACACCATAAATGATTTGAGGAGACAGAACAACATCAATTAAGCATAGATGGGGAAAAAATCCAATCAGTTTTGATAAGGATTTACAAGTATTCACATATTTTTTTCATGTTCAGGATGGAAGGAGCTTGAGATGTTTATTTAAAAAAAATAGTCAGTGTGGGAGAAATCAAAACTGACAGAGCCAGGCCCATGTTCTACATCGCCTCCTTAGTTATATATGCATAAATAAGTATAGTCTCTTAGCCCAGCTGTCCAAAACCTTCTTTTCCAGGCAGCAAACACACCAAGAGATGGAAATTTGTTTGGTTGGTAACTAGGGTGCAGCAAGATGATATTTCCACTCTTTTCCCACCAGTGATTAAGGCTGTAACAAGGAATTGCAATGGATGTCCTGCTTCTGATTGTCTCAGCCTTGCTGATTGGTGGGAAGGGGGAGTGGAAACATCCTCCTCTTGTGCCCCGATCACCAACTGAGCAGACTTTCATCTTTCTGAGAGTTCCTGCTGAGTAGGTTTGGAAAGACATTTATATCATGGCAATGAGCACAGAGCAGTTGCTGGTCCATAATTCTAGATTATGAAGATCTACTCTAACTGCAATAGAGTGTCATGCCTAAGTTTTCATTATTGCATATTCAGCCATGTTAGTACTGAATTAGTATTACTGCCTCTTGTTTCTGAGAGGCTCCTTTCTGCACTACGCTGTTATAGTGCTATTATACCACTTTCAACATCCCATTGAATCCTGGGGTTTGCAGTTTAGGGAGGGGCATTGAGAATTCTCAGCCGGAGAGCTCTTTGGCCTCAGTACACAACAAACTCCAGAATTCCACAGGATGTAGGAAGTGGAATGATAGCACTATAATAAGGTGGTACAGAAAGGCCCCTAGTTCTTAAGTTTTCCAAAGTTTTCTCCCTGCAGAGTGAAAATGGGATTTTTACGACAACTTTTTGGGCACATCTTTGTGAAAATTTTATGAACTTTTTTGTGTACTACTTTTTATGCACACACATGCAAACCTTGAGTGACATCTTAGCAGAAAAAAGTCTTGCAATGGCGTGAAGCTCTGGTCTTTTCAGTCTTTCAGGGGAGCAAAAATTCTCTCAACAGTTAACTTTTCTACCCTTCCTTATGAGGGATGAGAAGATTAGAAAATCTTTAAACCATATCTTTAATATCTAGCTGACAGTTTATAGTTAATGGCTGGCATCCCGGCTGGCAGTTACGAGATCATAAGCTGGACTTACGACCTCTTAAGTGCTTAGGATTCACATTTACAGTTATGAACAACTGACTGTGACCCACAAAACCTACCTTTCCAGTTTGGTAGCACCCTTGCTAAAATGTTTGTAGATCAGAGTGCTGGGGAATGACATCTGCAGTGTCCTCACAGTCTCAGGACACATTGAGAGTAGTTGCGGCAGGACCCCCCCAAAATTTCTCCAGCTGTTGTTATGTGCCCTCAAGTCATTTCAACTTATGGCAACCCTAAGACAAACCTATCACAGGGTTTTCTGGGGCTGAGAATATAAGATGTGCACAAGGTCACCCAATGGGTTTTCATGGCTGAGTGGGGATTGAACCCTGTTCTCCAGGTTTATAGTCCAACACTCAAACCACTACAACATGCTGGCCATTTCTAACCTGCCCTATGATTGGGGCAGCACTGTAGATTCTTTTTCTAAATGTTCTGATCCATATAGCTTTAGTAATTCTTCAGTTGGGGTACTATGAGGGTGTAAAGATAGTTTTTTGGGGCAGGCAGTGAGGAGCACAATTGTCTGACGTAAGTGATGGTGGAACTCTCTCTCATTGTAGTTACATTAATGATGGAGGATCCTGGTCATTATTAGATTAACCCAGTTAATGTCTATCTGATAATCTATCCAAAAGCAGCTGTATCTGACAAATGAGTCTGCTAGAAACTGGGAAGGATTGGGATTCAGTTGCTTTTTGAGGAATTTACTGAAATTATTGTGTGTGTCCCCCCATATTTGAAACCAAAAGAACTTGAGGCTGAACAAATTCAGATGCAGGAGAATGTGAACCTAGTGGGTTAGATGCTAGGTATGTCATGAAGGAAAGATGGCTTCATTCAGGACATTCTTGGAATATGTTGAATGTTTGTGAACCATGCTGGCATGGGCTTTAACAATTTCTCACTATTTTTGAGCTTGAGTGAGTATGCAAAGACTCCCCAACACCCATACACAGTAGGGATGCTTCACAGCACGTCAGTTAACTTTTTATAAACTATTTTTAAAACAAATTATGAAAAAAGGTGCCCAAAAGATAGACCGCCAGCAGATTGGTTCTGTTTATATACTCTCTTTAATTGAGGGCATAATCTTTCTGCCAAGACCTATTTTTCACGCACTCAATATTTATTCTTACCAGCCCTGTTCCACTTAGTGCACAAACTTCTCTCTTAGTAACTTTCTATTTCTGTTTCCATTTTAAAATATACTCTGTGTGAGTGTGTGTGTGTGTGTGCATGTGCATGTGTGCGCGCCTTTGCTATTAAAAGCACGCATGGTAGAGAACAGCATTAAGAGAAACCAATCCCAAAGGGCCCCTGTGAGTAATGTACCAATTATTTTCGGTGCTGCAATTATAGCTGCCCTGAGAGAATGTAGCAAAACTTCACTGTGAGGAGACAAATAATGTATTAACCAATCTCTCCTCAGTTCCTAGCCAATATTAACTCTCTGTGATTCTGATGGAAAAGGAGGCCAGATGCAGATGTTTTGGGTCTCAGGAGGTAGTGGGGGAACCCACTGCCACTTCCCAGAATTCTTTGTTCTATATGCTCCTCCTCCTTTCTCTGTACACCATGGCTAGTCCTGTCTTATGACTGGCTGTCCAATACCACAGATTTGAGCACATTTACTGCTTGAAGCTAAAGATCTGCTCCAATAGATATTTTATAGGGACTTAGGCCCTTTCTGCATCTTAACTTTTTGTCAAATCCATCACATGAGGATCTAGGGAAAGCCTCGCTCAGGAGGGGAGCATGACAGAAGTGCTCCCCTCTGCACGGGCTGCCTGCTGGATGGGAGGAAGTGTGATGGCTCCACCTTTCCCGCTCTGCTCCATTTTCCCAGGCTGCGCTGGGGGAAGAAGCACAGCCATTGCACTTCCTGACATTCTGCATTGCAGGTAAGTGCAGGAGAGAGGTGGGAGGACTTCGTAATCAGAGTTCATCGATGGGAGAAACCTGTCAATGATTTATTCCATGATTGAGACGGGTGGCCATGGGATTGCGATGGGATTGCAGCAACATCATACAGAATCCTGTTGCAATCCTGTTGTGATCCTGTGGCCATTGCAGGTTGGGGGCAGGGTATGGAAAGGGCCCTTACTGTTGGAAGCAAAAAGATATCAATGGTTGTACAGAGTGATTATCAAAAGGGAGTTTTGGAGACCATGCCTGCCCTTTTGTTTCTCCTCTGTCACTTTCTTTGATCTACATATCAAGCTTTTCCGCTTCCTTCCTTGTCTGAAAAGGTCACTTTCCCCTTCTTCCACCAAATGTTAGTTTTTCCTTTGTCTGGGAAGGGAGCCTCATGAGATCTGACTCAGGTTGGCTTATAGCCACTCATGACAACCAGCTTTTAGAGGCTTTTCTACTGAAATTTAGGTCATTTTCTTTTATCTATCACCTTTCCTATCTAAAATGGATTTTCTGAAACTTTAAATTTAAGGGTTTCCCCTTCCCCCTTTTTTAAGCTTACAAGAACATCTTGAATATTTTAATTCTGTTTACTAACAAAAGCTTATATTGCATTGGCTACGCTGCACACGGTTTATTATAAATATCAAATATTCCTACACTTATCCCAGCCTGGTGTCATAAGAGTGAGATTCATGGCCCAGCAGAGGTTCCAGATTAGCAAAAACAATGTGACCAAGGAGCTGAGAAAAGGAAAGTTTTATTTCTGCAGCAGAAATAAGTCAACACTTTGTGGAGGACCAAAGGTGAGACAAAAACACATTTCCCAATGCCCACCTTATATACATTAAACAAGTGGGATTCCTCATGTAAACATTCAAAAAACAACACTTAGTTCAAAGCACATCCTCTCTGTCTGTCACCCATCAATATTTCCAAACTGTCCCTATCTGTCTATCATTTTCACAGAGCATGTGATAATTCAACAGAAGCTTCAGTGTGTGCTTACTTCAGACAGCCTGTTACCTTAAACAAGGAATGTAATTAACAGTTGCAAATCAAAGAGGAAGCTCTCTTCTTATCTAGGTGTAAAAAAACACAGGCTAGAGCCAAAGCTCTTAATCTGTTTAACCTATGTGACCTTCTCATTTCTAGGGAATGGAGGTCTCAAGACTTTTGAGTTGAGATTGGAAAAGGGGAATTTCCAGTTTTGAGAGTGAGGACTTTATTATTATTTATATCACACTGGATTGTCTAGATGGAATATGTTCTGGAGGCCCTTTGCCTTCTGAAATCCATACATGACTTGCGGCTACAAATATGGCTGCACATGTAAGAGGCACACATACAAAATGTGTACATAACACAGCACCAAAAAGGTTAATCAGTGATGGAACGTGTGCAAGCAATGTTCATAATCTGAAAAACGCATATGGATATAAGCATTATGGTGGCATTGGACATGTACTTTATTGACACTTGATTGAGAAGCTACAAAGTAGAGTACTTTTCCTTTAAATTTCCTGCAACTTGAGCTGCAGGGTATGGCACAGCCCTGGCTGGGATTATTGAGGTTAGTTTAACTCTGATCTCTGTTAAGTCATCTTTCATTTTCCAAGCCACCATACATGGCTGGTTATCTTTGCTTAGTTTAGTCCTTGCCAACTGTGAGACCAGTTCTAAGAAGCAGCAGTCTGAGCTTTTTGGTTGGAAAAAAGGATGCAGATAAAATAAGTGATAATGAGATTAAGGAAACCACCCAGACAGTAAAAGTATGTTGCTTTTGCTATGGTTGCCTGCATCATCTTTTATCCTTTTCTTAAAAATAAAAATAAATTTTAAAACCACATTGGATTCCACAAACACAAACTCAGAGTGAATTTATCTAGAGATTAACATCAAAGCTTTAACAGCACACCAGGGAATGCCTGCAAGGTACTATTCGGTAGTTAGCCAATTAATTAGTTATATGTTACTATCACTGCCTAATTGCCTAAAATCTATTCATCAATTGGTCAAAAATCCATGGTTTCTTCAAAGGAGCTCTATAGGACCTACAGTACACATTTTGGAAATATTATTCCTGAGATCATTCCACCCACCCCTTGTTTTTTCTTTTAATTGAATGTTGTTCTGAGTGGAATAAGGTACAAATTTATGCAAAGGGTGCTGTCATCTTAAGTCATTTCCTAACTCACCTTGATCATGTGGATAAGAAGAACAGGATGGAGGAAATTCTTTGGTGTATTCATGTGAAGGGTTGTGAACTGGGACAATTTTAAGCAGGGCTGAATTAATTATTGCATAAATTACCCTGCCGTATAGGACATTAACAGACACAAATCTTAATGCTATTGATGCTTGTTAGGGGGTAGTAAATCCCACATTGTCCAATAGAAGTTACTCCTTAGGGGATTGAGGACAGGATTGCAGATGTACCCATTTTAATCCTCTGCACTTCTTTGTTATTTTGTCCTAGGAACCACCACAATAGAGGCTGTCCAAGCTGCTTCATGGTAAACACAGACTGCAAGATTCTATAAATTTTTCCTTAGGATCACAAAAATATCACCAAAAAAAGGGCCAGAATCCTGTGGGTGTCTTAAATGGATATGAAGTCGCCATGCAATAGCTCCCCTAGGAAAGCAGTTGGACATTTTTGTCCCATGCTGAAAGGCAATTTGAAGTTGCAGAAATAGAATTGCACAGATGGTGCCATTGTGCCTGAATGTGCATGTCCATGGGCATGCAATATGCAGGTACGTGCATGGGTGAACTTGTGCACGTGGTTGCGTATTTGCTTGCATATTTGGTTTCCTAATTTAGTTGTGCTATGTTGCCATTTGACACAAGGATTTTGTAACACAATTAATGTGTTGCATGTGGAGATTTATGATAGACAATGTCAGTCCAGGCTTTTAGCAAATGTGAGCATCTACATTTTACATAATTGCTCTTCAGGACTGATTGTGAAAAAGTAGGTAATGCGAGGAGAAAATGAGTCTGAAAAAAAAAACACAACAACATAGATCTTCTGATAGTTGTGTTTGCAAGCAATCTAGCTTTCAAGATGGAGACTGTAAAGCCTCAGTGGACCTAAGCTATGTCAAGGTATCCATTTATATAGATCTCTTTCCAAGACAGAAATTACAGGCGGTATATCTGGATTTGTTTTTTGTCTTGGTCAAGGCACGTACAACCTTTGAACGGCTTAGAGCACAGAAAAAGAAGCTGAATCAATTCAAATCTTAAAAGAAATCTAAAAAGCAATAGATAAAAAGGCTAATCAGAGAGCTGCAAGCAATGGCCAGACAATCCAAACAAAATACCAGTATAAGCAAAGCAACAAGAAACCCAGATATAACTCAATTTCATCAATAATGTCTGTGGTGCCTTCAAGTCATTTCTGACTTAAAGTGACCTTAAAGCAAACCTTCAATTTTTGAGAGGAGAGGGCATGATTTGTTCAGTAGCAGGTTGCCTTTGTCTTCCTCTGAGGCTGAGAGGGTGACGTGCCTAAGGTTTCCATGGTTTTCCATGTCTGACCAGGGATTCAAATCCAGGTCTCCAGAGTCATAGTCCAATACTCAATACTCAAGTCACTATACCATGCTAGCTCTCCGATAACATCTAATGAAAATGTGTTCCCTACTCCAAAGAGAGGTAAGGCTGTGGTCTATAAGGAAATATAGGAACCCCACTGGAAGTTCTGGAGGAGTTCTTGAGGGAAATAGCTGATAACACTCATGAAACAATTTAACACAGGATCGGCTGAAGCATCAAGCATTTATTTAAAAAAAAAAGTTTCTGCAGACACGGGTGCTCTCTAGAGACAAGGACACCCTCCCACAAAACAACACACATTTTATCCCCTATGCCAGCTTCCCTCCCCTTGGACAGGACCCAAAAGTTACAATCCTATCAGAATAGCCTAAGAAGTTACATGCCCCCTTCCCCCTATTTACAGCATATATGATCATGCACATAATCATGCTTTAACCATGTGCTTTCTTAATTCTCATTTGCAATTTCAAAATGCCCATCAAACAGATTCTAACCTCCCATTTTGCTAAACAATGCCAAATTCTTGTCCTGTTTTTCTTTTATCAGCTTTGTTACCCCTTTCAGCTTTTGCTGACCTTCAGTCTGCATAAGCAGGTGCCTCCAAAGAAAGTACATACATCCCACTGTTGAATCCTTATCTATGTGTCTGGTTCTCATTGCTCCAAGGCCTCCTTCAGCTGCCAGTTCTAAAATACATTCTTAGACTTCTTTGTATTTCAAAAGCTCACATACTACATTATATGTGTGTAAATATATTTAAAAATGTGTTATGAGCTATAAGCTAATATGTTACCAATACTATTAATAATATTGCAGAAACTAAAATATATTTTACTTCTCACAGTTCTGGATCTACCACAACTAATGGTACCTAGATCATGACTCAATGAGCAGATTTAATGCTCAGGATGAGCCTTGCTACACTGGGCCACTAGATCAGTCACATTTCAGGGTGTCTAGCTTTACCCACATAATTTCCAATGTTCATGGCAGGCTTTAACTTTTCAAAGTATCTTGGATTATAGTTTCACTCAAGGACCTTTATTTGGAATCTGTTTGATTTAAAATTTGAACAAAATTTTCACCTTGAATAACCTTCTAAAACAAACTGGAAAAAAAAATGCAAAGACTTGTCATGATGGAGCAAGGAAAGAGTGAGCTACCCCAATACATCCCAATGGCTAGAAATCTCTGGACAACATCCAGTAGCACAATTCCACAATGGCCTTCCCATGTTGCTGGTCACTCATATCATACAGTGTACAGGTTTATCGTCTACCATTATGATTGAATGGCTTTCTGAACTTCAACATCCTGTTTTTGGGCAAAGAAATGTGTGTGTGTGGCAGGGAGGGGGAACAATTTAACAAGCTTTCTGCAGAAGGGAGAAATTCCCAATAGTTTTTCTGAGTTGGGACTAAACTTTTATCAGTGGCTATAGAACAGTTTGAATCATTTTGTCCTAAAGTTGCTTAGTGTGTTTGTTTTTCTTTTTTGGCCCAGCCAGTGCTCAGTAGCAAGAATGGAAACTATAATTTGAATGAATGAATGAATATTGCAACCCCCCTCCCAACATCCTTCTACCTACTTCCATGAGTTCAGAAAAATGGGGAAGAACGTTATATGAAGTGGCTTCCTACTCACAGAAGGGTAAGAAAAAAAATCTCTGACTGATTCTCACAAATATGTTTTGATAAAAATGTTGGGTCTCTGCCAGTTATTTATTCATCAGCTTTCTCAGAGTCTGAAAGTAACATTTTGGAGGTGTGATTGTACAGTTGATGCACACTTTGTCTCTAATGTAAATATTTACAGTAGGGAGAGCTACTTGATTTGCTATAAGATCAGCTGGAGAAATGAGAAAGGGCTGTTATTCCACTGGAAAAACCCTATCCCGGGGTCTACAATTTTGATATTAAAATGTGTTTCATTGTGCCTGAGAGGTCACCCAGATGGGCACGTAGGCAGCAATGGTCAAAGATCGAAAACCAGGTCAGGCCAGTAAAATCCCCAGTCATGTAGTAGCCCCAGGAGACCTCAAGATGTATAAACCCACAATAAACAAAGGGTCCTCAGCCCTGAGACGCCGACTTGAGGGGATTAGCGTGTTTGCCTCAAGTTGAGCAAATATTCCACCAAGCGAGGACCATTTACATGAAGTCACACCATAAACTAACACAGCTGAAGATCTTGAGACTTTGGCAACACCTTGCAATCCCATCACACAAAGGAAATTACCATTGAGGAGCTTCGTTATTCCTCCAACACCCATTGTTCTCCCCGGGAAAGGATTAGTTCTCCAGGTACTTTTTCCCCTAGAAATAGTCACAGTTTTTATTTTATTTTATTATTATTTTATTTATTTCTTGGATCCCGCCTCTCCATATGGATCGAGGCTGCAAACAACTTACAAATAGCATGTATTTCGAAACATTTCTATACATGCCCCCAACAAACTGGGTACTCATTTTACCAACCTGCGGAAGAATGGAAGGCTGAGTCAACCTTGGAGCCTGGCAGGATCGAACTTACAACCTTTTGGCTTGCAGTACTGGCATTTAACCACTGTGCCACCAGGGCTCCTATTTTTGAGTGGTTCTTTGGATCACCCCCAGTCATCCCAGCAGACTATTGCTGCATTCGTTGAGTGATCCCCTCAGCCCTCTCTGTGCTGAGCCCCACTTCTCCGTTGCCTTCCCAGACCCAGGACTTCAGCAAAAGGTGCAGTGTTACCCCAACTGTACCCCTCCAATACTCCCCTATCCAATTTCCTCTCTTTTGTTTCTTAATAGCTCTTGGGTGTGTGTGTGTGATTGCATTGCCGTGTGAGACTTTGATTCAATAAAATCATTTATTGAATTCTTTTGTTTGGTTTTTGGCTCGGCCTGACCCCGTAAAAACTAGGTAAAAAGACCCCACTAGGTTACCCTGCCTCTCGCATTACTATTGCTTGTGCTCTGGCTAGTTTCCATTTGCCATCACGTGGAGCACATTGAGGTGTCCCCCAAGGGACCCCAGAAATCAGGGTAACAGGACAATGTTGTGTCTGGCTCCAAGGGTCCTATCCCACTCCATTGTTACAGCACTATCATTCTAATTTGACTGCTGTGAGGCATTTTGTGCGATTCTAGTATTTGAAGTTTTGTGAACTCCAAAAGCACTCTTGCTGAGAATTCTAAATGTCCCTCCTTAAACTGCAAATCCCAGAATTCCATAGGCTGCTGCCATGGCATTTAAAGTAGAATAATAGCACTATAGCAATGTAGTATGACAGGGCTCCAAGAAAAAAAATTAAATTAGTGGTGTGCCAGATCTGTCCTCTATTTTCACATGAAAGAGGTTTCTACTTTTCTTCCTCATTCTCAGGTTCCTTTGGAACTTTTTTTGGTGATATTTTTGGATCTGCTGCAACACTGCAAGCTCTCCAAGGGTGCTCAGTTTATTTTTCTGTTTTCTATTTTGTTTCTTTTCTGTCCTATATGTCTCCGTAACTCTGACATTTTTCTAGCTCTCTGAACTTCCTGACAAAGCTTGTGGGAGGAGTTCACTTATGATGACTTCCTTGGGCTTTAATTAAAGGATGGGGCAGCTGTGAATTGATAAATCATGTTTGTGGGCATTGGCTAGCTATTCTGATTAAGGAGCAATGACACCAGTGGCTATAGAAGACAAGGTAAGATAAGATAAGGTTCTCTATTATGAAAGACCATTAGAGACAGGAGAGCTCTCCCCCTTTGTTCTCAGCTTTATTCTCAGCTTGCTTCAAGTGCTACAGACTGAGTTCAAAATGAGTTAAAAATGCAGAAATAGTTTGCGCTCAACTCAGTTGGGAAGAGGAGAGGAGGGAGTCGGGTATTGCACTTTCCAGGAGGCTCAGGCAAAAGCAAACTGCTGCAGTCTCACTTTGCTTGTGTGTTCTTCCTCATGAATAACTTTTGCCATCTTGCCCACACTCTGTCCACACATGTCCCAGTTTTCATCTGTGAAACATTGGAGGGTATGGTACTAAGCTAAGGCCATTTCCTCACTAGACTGTTATAGTACTATTATTTGACTTTCAACATCCTATGGAATCCTGGGGTTTGCAATTTAGGGAGGGGCCTAAGATAGGCTAATCAAGGACAGGAGAGGACAGGTCTCAGCTAGTTATGCTTTTGTAGCAGTAAGAAGATAAAAAGAAGGGGAAGAGAAGAGACTGAATGATCCTTAAGAATATCAGTCCACGTTTCAGAGCAATTGGGGTGGGTGGATAAGACATGAAGGGACTTCAGATCACTGAAACAGTGTTTAGTTGTAGTCCTGTTGCTCTGTCAAAGACCCATTTCACTCTTTCAGCCATGAGTGTTGTTGCACTAATGGTAAATGTCACAGAGATGATGGTATAGTGAAAGGAAAGACATCTTCATAACCTAGTCCTTGGCCATCTTTTAGTTAAGGTATGCACAGGGCTCCTAAACCTCACCCATGAGAATTTCTCAAAACTGCATGTCTCTGATTTTATGCAACAGGACTCTTCTTATGCCTTTATGCCAGAGATGGGAATGATGCAGCCTTGAAGATGTTGTTGGATGCAAGCCCCAGGAGCTCTGCCAGCAAACCCAATGGTGGAGGGAAGCAAGTACCTGCAGCCCAATAGTGTCTGGTGGGATTCATGCTTGCTTTATGTTCTCTTCCATTCATCCAAGTTTTGCTAGTTCCACAAAGCCATCTGTTCTTTGCAGTAGTTAAGAAAGTGGCTCTGAAGTGATGTCTATCTCCAGACCAAATATGACTAAGAACAGAGATCCTCTCACTTGACAAAATCAGGCCAGCTTCTGCCTGGGGTTTCTCAGGTAGGCTGTAGCTGGCTGGGAAGAGGAAAAATTAACTGTGGCATGTCCTGCATAATTGTCTTTTTCAATAAAGTCAGGACTATGCCTTAATTTTTTGACACGCTGCAGTACATCAGCTGAATACCACTGTGGATTCCATAGTGTAACATCTACATAAGAAATCAGAGGTACTTTTCAAAAGGACACTGAAATCATTTAAGCTATAATTGTTGATGTCCAGTATCACCTCCAGGGATGCTGCCCAAACTATACCCAAAGTATGTGTGAACTATGGCTCAGGAAAGTTCAGACCTAGAAGATCTCTCTCTCTCTTTCGTGTGTGTGTGTGTGTGTGTGATGGATCAGCTTCTGTACATCTGAAATGGCTCAGTGCTCAGGACCCACTCACACGAAACTATTACATTGGACTCTCCATATGTGGTGGGGTTCCATTCCAGGAACCCTTGTGTAAAAGAAAAAAAAAATGCAGATGCTCATGTCATATAATATCTAATGTCAGCAACATGCTCATGGACACTTCAGCATGTTCACATGCACGTTGCCACCATTTTAAGTGCAGGATGAGACACATTCATGTTCACTTGAATGGTATGACTTGCCCAAGGCCATTCAGTGGGTTACCATGTATGAGTGAGGATTCAAACCCTGTTCTTCCGGAATCCTAGTCTAGTAATCAAACCACTATATCATATTGGCTCTCTGTTAGTTGTAATCAGGCAGCTGTAAGTCAGTGGACTTGAAGGCACAGCACCAATAAAAAATTTTCCATCGTCAATTAGACAGAGAAATAAATTATTTTAAAAAGTCAGCCAAGCCTAAAATGCCAGTGACTCAGGTTTGTCATTATTTTAAGGGTAAAAAATAATTTTAGTGTTAGTAATCTGTTTTTTTTTATCGTGCAAGTTTTTCCCCCAGCTTTTGTAATTTTCTTTCAATTAAAATGAGATGCACAATTGGAGAAAAAAGAGTGACCACTGTTTTTATTATGCAAGCGAAGGACATTTTGCCATGAACTAGTAGTAATATTTACAATCAAGACCTCTGTTAAGATTTCATAGAAAGAAGAGCTAATATTAGTCAGCAGATTTGTACTGTCTTTGCTAGAACATTTTTGAAGCCCAATGTCTTGTTAAGGTGGCAATTTCATGATTTTACCATTATTATTATTCTCATTGATTATATGAGAACTTTGCATTGCAGATTGGTACGACAGAGCATCTATTAAACCATCCATTAAGATATTATTGAACACAAAGGCACCAAAAGTTTAATTGCAGTTAAATGAGGTGTACAAGATAACAGTCTTGGAGATCCAATTTTCAATAATACATGAGTGAACTGCTATAAAATTTTAAAAATAAATGTTGGTTTCATGATGAGAATTGCACTTTGAGCAAAAAAGGAGGAGAAATAGTACATTAACCTCCAATAAAGTATTAGCAATCCTACAGGAATAAGCACAGAACACATTTGGCTCGCTCACTGAATGGTTCAGCTAAGATATCAGTGGTCACAATTTTTAAACCAAAGGAATAATCCTTCATGGAATGAGCTATTAAGGGAGTAGATCCTCCCTGAAAGCATGATATCACCTTCCCAGAGGCTTCACAGGTCCAGTTCATTAGGGTGAAAAGACAGATATACTTCCATTCTAGCATGCATTGCACTGTAGGTTCCATTACCTCTCCATCATCAAACTTTTTCACTCAGGTTATGGTATCACTCTGCTTATGGCTTCGTGTCTGACACCTGTACACTGCTTTCAAATTATTCATTGAGGAACATCAGAGGGTTGTCATGCATTGTCAGAGGGTTGTCATGCATTGATTATTGTGAATCTAAACAAGCCTTCCAGATCCCTCATTTTTTTTTTAGCTTAAAATACCTTCTAGGGGATAGAAGAGGCAATTTTTACACACACACACACACACACACACACGTGATTTTAGGCCCAGTACAAGATTTGTGCAACAAGACATGACATGAAACTTACATTCTGGGTCACTTCCTGTTGGAGAAAATGCCTTTTCTGTGTTACCCTGATTTCTGGGGTCCCTTGGGGGATACCTCAACGTGCTCCACGTGATGGGGAATGGAAACTAGCCAGAGCACAAGCAATAGCAATGCGAGAGACAGGGTAACCTAGCGGGTCTTTCACCCAGTTTTTATGGAGTCAGGCCAATCCAAAAACCAAACAAAAATGTCCAGTAAATGATTTTATTGAATGAAAGTCTCACGCAGCAATGCAATCACTCACACACTCACTCAAGACCTATTAAGAAGCCAAAGAGAGGAAACTGCATAGGGGAATACTGAAGGGGTGTAGTTGCAGTGATACTGCACCTTTGTCCTGAAGTCCTTGGTCCGGGAAAAACAGCAGAGAAGTGGGGCTCAGCATGGAGAGGGCTGAGGGGATCACTCAATGGATGGAGCAACGGACTGCTGGGATGACTGGGGGTGATCCAAAGAACCACTCAAAAACTGGGACTATTTGTAGGGGAAAAAGTACCTGGAAGACTAATCCTTTCCCAGGGAGAACAATGGGTGTTGGAGCGATAATGAAGCTCCACCATGGCAATTTTCTTTGTGTGATGGGATCACAAGGTGTTGCCAAAGTCTTGGAATCTTCGGCTGTGTCAGTGGTATGAGTTCGTGTAAATGGTCCTCACCTAATTGAATATTTGCTCAACTTGGGGCAGACAGCTTCTTAGGGGCTGAGGACCCTTTGTTTATTGTGGGTTTGCACAGCCTGAGGTCTCCTGGGGCTACGTGACTGGGGATTTTACTGGCCTGACCTGGTTTTCAATCTTTGACCATTGCTGCCTACATGCCCATCCGGGTGACCTCTCAGGCACACTGAATCATATTTTAATATCAAAGTTGTAGACCCTGGGATAGGTTTTTTCCAGTGGAGTAACGTCTGGACCAAAACTGGCCTAGAGAAGGGCACAAATCATGGTTAAATTGTCTCCCATCTACATGTTCTCTATAGGACGTGGGGAAAATTCCAAAATAAATCATTTTGGAAGAAGCATTGTAGGATATAACCCTTCAAGATCTCCTTGGGGCAAGGGGTTCTAATTTTCAAAATATGTCCACCTCTGAACTAAGCTAACAAATGTTGGGCAAATTATATTTAGCTGCATCTACATCATGTAGAATAATTTGGCTGAATCAAATTCTTCCATGTACTCAGTAGCTGGGGTGGGGAATTGTAGGTCCCTTGACCCATCATCAGGAAACAACCCAATGGACAGATCTGAAAGCTGAGTGTGTAGGAGAAGGTGGTTTGAGGATAGTCAGTGATGATTTTAACATAGAAAGGGTAATAAATAGTTTATTTATAAGAATTTAAATATTGACAAGTGCTTTCCGGCAGCTTGACAAATCTTACACTTTTCTCTGAATAAATGTTGCAGGGACTAGACATTAAATGAAGTAGAAAGGCTAAGATGAGCTTTGGCCTAGTATTACTATTAAAAGATTGATTTTTTAATAATTAACAATCTGCATTGATTGGACCATTTTTACCAGTATTTTCTGGTGATCTTCATTGTGGTGCATGCTCTACAGGCAACTGTTGCCTTGTTACAGCTGCCTGTTTCAGATACTACAACATGAGTCCTCAGGATGATGGGCCTTGTATTACTCTGATTTCTGGGGTCCCTTGGGGGACACCTCAATGTGCTCCACGTGATGGGGAATGGAAACTAGCCAGAGCACGAGCAATAGCAATGTGAGAGGCAGGGTAACCTAGTGGGTCTTTTTACCCAGTTTTTACGGGGTCAGGCCAAGCCAAAAACCAAATGAAGATGTCCAATAAACTGATTTTATTGAATGGAAGTCTCGCACACCAACAGAATCACTCACACACTCACTCAAGACCTATTCAGAAGCAAAAGAGAGGAAACTGGATAGGGAGAATATTGAAGGGGTTGTAGCTGGGGTAATACTGCACCTTTTCCTCAAGTTCTTGGTCCGGGGGAAGAAGCGAAGAAGTGGAGCTCAGCATGGAGAGGGCTGAGGAGATAACTCAACAGATGGAGAAATGGTCTGCTGGGATGATCATGAGTGATCCAAAGAACTGCTCAAAAACCGGGACTATTTGTAGGGGAAAAAGTAACTGGAGGGCTAGTACTTTCCCGGGGAGAGCAATGGGTGTTGCAACGAGAAAGAAGCTCCACGATGGTAACTTCCTTTGCATGATGAGGTGTTGCCAAAGTCTCAGGATCTTCGGCTGGATTTGGTTGTGGTGTGACTTCATGTAAATGGTCCTTGCCTGATGGGATATTTGCTCAACTTGGGGCAAACACTCTAATCCCCTCAAGTCGGCTTCTCAGGGGCTGAGGACCCTCTGTCTTCTGTGGGTTTGCACAGCTTGAGGTCTCCTGGGGCTACGTGATGGGATTTTACAGGATTTTACTGGCCTGACCTGGTTTTCGATCGTTCGACCGTTGCTGCCTACGTGTTCATCCGGGCAACCACTCAGGCACATGGAATCATATTTTAATATCAAAATTGTAGAACCAGGGACAGGGTTTTCCAGTGGGGTAACACTTGTTATAAACTCTGGTTAGAGTGTTTGGTGGTGGAAATGCTAACATTCATCATGGCTTAAGATGGTTGAATCTATAAGGTTTGTTTTCTCTCATGTTGCTTGTTGGAACCTTAAGTTCTTTTATGAAATTTGTCTGAGTATTTCACATGTTCTTGTCAATGATCAATCGAACCTGCTTCTGGCTAATCTACACAGGCCGAATTCAGTAGGTGCAGCGCTTCTTAGTATCCCAACCTGGGTTGTGAATGGTAAGGAGTTGCAGTCCAGAAGCAACTGGACAGCTGAACAAATCCCAAACCTAACCTAGGCCATTTCTGCACTACATGGTCATAGTGCTATTACTCCACTTTCAACATCCTGTGGAATTCTGGGGTTTGGCGTTTACTGAGGTCAAAAAGCTCTCTGGTTGAGAATTCTAAATACCCCTCCCTAAACTGCAAACCCCAGTATCCTACAGGAGGTTGAAAATGGAAGAATAGCCTGATAACAGTATAGTGTAGAAATGGCCTTAATTGCTAGACAATGTTATACTACAGTGGTCCCCAAGCTTGTGAATTAGCTCTGTGCTTTTAATGGAAAATTGTAAAAACAAAGTAACATTTCTTTTTTAACATTTCTAGAAATAAACTCTTCTATCACTGAAACATTAGGCAGAACTTCTGTACTGTATGAGCTATTGGTCTGTGGAATATACTGACTCAGAGAATAGTGGATTCTCCTTTGGAGGTCTTTATATAGAGATTGAATGGCCATCTTTTAGTAGTGGCTTAGTTGCATATCCTTGCATGGGAGGAGATTGGAATAGATGCCTTTTGTACTCCTTTCCAGCTATGATTCTGTGATCTTTATTCCAAACTTTCCAAGCACCTAGTGATCATTCATTCCATCCCCAATTCCATCCTACTCTACTAAACCACCTATTGATGTTGCTTCACTAAAACCGGCAAATAGAAGAATAGGAGGGAAGTGCTACAACACTAGAAGATCACTACATGTCTATTAGTAGCAGTCAGTGTTCTTCAGTTCTGCGTTAATGATTCACTTTTCCTCCCTTCCTCACTCTTTTTTCTATAGTAGCCTTAACATATCCTTTGAAAAATGAATGTGCACACTCATTGAGAAGAATTTCATGATGGTGAGAGCTGTTTGGTAATGTAATATCAAAATAAGCAACAACTTGGGGGCACCCAAAGGAATCTGCAGGAGAATTAAGAGACCCATCTCAGGATCCATCTCAGGATGCTATTTATTGAGGAGGGTGGGAGGCTGACACATTGTGCCTAGGTGTATTCTTAAAATCTTCTTCTGAAGGCTACTCAGAATCAAGCTTCAGATCTTTTTAAACCAGGAACTCTGGAATCGTTTACAGGAGAAAATAAAACAAGGCCTCTGTGCCAATAAATAACCATTTTTTTAGCATCCTGAGATGTATTTCTTGTTTTCCCCGTGACAGTGGAATATACTACATTGAGATGTAATAGACTTGACTTCATTGGAGTTTTGATGGGCACCTCTCAAGGATACTTTAACTCTGGATTCTTGCACCAGCAAAACTTAAAGAGTTCCCTTGGAGAACCTTCCAACTCTAGAACAGCACCTTTAGAAAGATCCCCTCATCAAAAATCAAATGGAAACAAAACCCTATGCTTGATGAAACATTCTGAAGCACCTATCACAGAAGCTGTCTGTGCATGTTCATGGAAGAAAACCAACCATACAATTCATTTTCTACAATATGTTCCCCTTTGTTAATTACTCTAACTTTAATAGTGATCTCTTTTGTCCACCTAGTTCACTCAGTGACTGCCAGAAAAAAATTATGCACTAACTGTTAATTAGTGTAATTATCATGGGTAATTTGGGTAATTTGAAGATGTTGACTTTCTCATATTTTCCACCATGTGGTTCTTGATTATAGTTCCCCCCTCCTCTTCTTCTTCATTATAACATTATAAGATATTTTCAGTATGATTTTTTTTTTTTAAAAAAATGAAGCAACACTTTAAGATGGTGTGATGGGTTATTCATTTATTTATGTCATATGACACCTTTCTCCCAGGAATAAGACTCAAAATAATGCATAATACAATTAAAAAATGAGATAAAACTAAAAACACAGTGACTGGAATCCTGTTGGTGTCATAGATCTGTGTAAGTTCCGTTACATATGTGGGCATATTTTTTTGGCTATTGTGCAACTTCACAGCTGCCTAAGTGGAGGTAGGTAAAAGTAACCATTTCACATGAGCCCAAATCTTATTGTTTAGAGACACCTAATCAATTGAATTTATATATGTGTAGACTTGCCGTTCAACAGTTGATTAAACTGATCTCCTCTAGCTGGGGCAAACCGATGGGATTCCAGCCATGCAGTTTCACATTCTTGGGTGGTGCATAACTTTTTACTAATACCTTCAATTAGCCTTCACTTGGATTGTGGAAATAGCTATTGTGCATCCCTCATTGCATAACTGGACAAAAATAACCACACTGGCAGATACATAGTCAATTGTACAAGCATGGCATTTAGTTGAAGGGGTGTAGTAACACAGCTGTGCAACTACATGAGTATAGACTTACCCTAGGTGAGCACAATTACAGGCTCTTGGCTCTTACACTATGCTTTTTATTAGGAGCAAACCAACATGTCAATTATCATACTAAATCAATAGCCAAATTACATGCAATACTGAAAATGCCCAGGGGAAAAAGAAAGAAGGAAAAAGTGCGTTGTCCCCTGTCAAAAGGAGCTTCCACAGCAGTCAGAAAGTTGCAAAGACCCATTCTTATAGGAAAGTTATTGCTTGCTGTTAGAATGGCATCTGGGAGCACCTATCCTTCAGGATGAAAAGAATATTCAAAAATATCTAGAAAATGTTTTTTTGAAAAGTGAGAAAGTCTGATTTGAAGAATCCTGGATCTACAAGAATTTTACAGACAAAATTAATATGTGGTTGTTTTGCACATAAAACAGTCTTTTTCTGTCTTTCTGCATAGAAATATTATTTTCAATACAGCAAACAGCTTCTTCTTCTGTACAGAAAATAATATTTGTGCACAAAACACAACTGCATGTGAATTTTGTGCAGAATGAGCCCCAGATTGCTAGTAGGCTTCAAAAATTATGTGCCTTTTGAAGACTTTCTCACAGTGGGAAGACAATTAGTCTTTTTTCCCTTTGAGAAGAAATTTAGTGAAGAATTGCATCACAAACTAGCCTTCCTTGGAAGACAATATTTGGATCTGTCAGAATAACAGATGTCCACACCTTTGGATGGAGCAGAAGAAAAATATCTGCGAATGACATTTCCTTCTCTCTTTAAAGGCAAGAATCCAAGCCTTGAAATTGTTACTAAAGACTCTTTTGACCCTTCTTAACAAGATCACAGCCTTCAGTATTTCAAATGCCCTTATCAAGCAGAGCCAGCCAAGTCTTCAGAGAAGGCATTAGCAGAACAGAGTAGCTATGAGGTGTCAGAGAGCCAGTTAGCCCCCACTGTTGCCTAATTCTTATCAAAGGGACTTGGTTTTTCCTCTGTCTTGAAGTTGCTCAGACCATTGTTGGCGAGCATGAGGGAATCTTCTGAGATGAATTTAAGCTTTTCCTCACTGCCGATTAAACCTTTTGCAAGTCTTTTATGAATGAGGCTTATTGATAGCTTAACATAAAACCACACAAACTGCTCTCTTCAGCAATGCATGTGGTCACCAAATCTTTATTTAAAATAAATAAAGCAATATTAGGTAACTAAGGGACTGCTGTGAATTCATGAAATTATGCTCCCCTCTTTAACTACAGAAGAGTAGCTGTGTTGGTCTGCTGCAACAGTAGGCAGAGGTAGGAATGACACTCGTGCTAAATGACAGAAGGTGGGGTATGAGATGGGGAGAGCGTGGAAACTCAACACTTACCAATGCAACGAGGACGAAAAGGAGGCCAGCTGAAGGGGAAGTGAGATGCCAGTGGTGGTAGAAGGAAGAAACACAGAATGTGGGCCACCTCCATCTCCAGCTGCAATGTGGAAGATGGTGGTGACCACTGGGCAATGTGAAGTGGATGGAGTTATGAAAGGATGAGAGGATGAGCTCAGCAGAGTTGTGACTAACCTAACTTGGCAAAAGGAAGAGATAGAAAGGAGAGAGAGGGAGTCTGTATGTGACCACATGAACATGTAAGCTTCTGGAGTCACATTAGCTGGTTGCCCAGATGCATTGATATATATATATTATTGATGACCATGTGTTACAATCTCTGATCCAAAAGGAAGCTTGAGAAGCAGTATGAAATAGACTAGAGGTGTGGAAGCCTTGTGTCTCCTAAAACTCCCATTGCTATAATGGGCACGGGGAATGCAATCAGGAAGTATCTAGAAAATGCTTGATCTGAGCAGCATTTTCTAACATTCATCAGATAGAATTCTACACTGAGTTCTTTTTCACATTGCACAATTATAGTTGTAGTAACTGCCCTGGTTGCATCCTATGGAATCTTGAGATTTATAGTTTGCTGAGACATTTAGAATTCTTTGACAAAGTTCTACTGCCTCACTTAACTACAATTCTCAAGATTCCAGAGAATTCAGCCATGTAAGCTAAGCTTGTATCAAACTGCTATAACTGTATAGGGTAGTATATGCTACACTAACTGCTGCACAATTTTATAGCATGGCATGAAGCAGACCTCAGTTACTGCTGAGAAATGGAAAAGCAAAAAGTTACTTTTCAAAACTATTAATGGCACAGTAACTAGCTGTTTTGGGGACTTGTCACACAATGATGTGACTAATAACTTTTGGAAGCAGATTTCCAGATTTGGAGGAAAAATGTAATAGATAGACCTTCGGCCTGATTAACTTATGTGGTCTGCCTTGTTTGTTGTCCCTGAAGTCGCAGCTGGATTCTCCACAGATGAAGCTGTAACCAGTTTTCTTTGCATCTCTTCTTCTTTGCGTCAGAGAACAACAAACTAAAAAGAACTGAATGCATCCAGCCCACTGTGACTTGTCTTCAGTTCTACAGCATGAGAGAAAACTTCTCACACTACGGCAGAAAGAAGCAAAGCTGACAGGTTTGTTCTGTCAAGCAAATTTGGATCCATTGATTTTTTTTAAAATGTGCATAGCAAAAATTGGTTTTCCACAGAGGAAGACCGAGACAGAGATTTTTTTAAAAAAATAACTGGACATGCATTTCTATATTGTTTATGCAGCCAGAGTGTTTATCTGTTGCGTGCCTGCATGTGCTGGATTTTTAAATGACCATCACTCAGCTTTCATTGTTCAAATTTCTCCTAGTACTTTCTGGGATGGGGTAGGCAAAATCCAGTGTGTTTGGACAAGTACAAGAGGCTTTCACTCATCCAGAAGAAACAGAAAACACTGGGGGATAGTCAAATCTAGTTGCCTTCCAGGGGTTTTGTTTATATGTCCATATTGGATCAATAGCCTCTAGATCTCCCAGAATAGTTTAATAAGCATCCACAAGGCAGCACGCAAGATGGAAGAGAATTGATTGGCTGACTACTGCTGCTAAAGGTATATTTCTGGCAATGGCACCACATGTGAATTCATTGATTTTTGAAGTGAGGGAAAGGAGTCTATGTCAGCTTCTAGAAACCTCTTCCTGCAAGCTTTGTTGTCCAAGGTGCCTAGCATCTTGGCTGCAAGCTGTTTTTAAAGATCTCAAAGCAGCACCTCCAATATCCAGTGTAACACACAGACCCCTGTGCAGAAACAGCAGTGATGGTTTAGCATTTTCCTTTCTGGCCTGCTTGTTTATTTCTCTACCGTGCAACACAACACAGTGTTGAGAATGCACAATGGCAAACAGTGAGTTCAGTATCAGAGGTGAGGTAAACATGCTCTTCAAAGAACTAGCCAAGGTGCTTAATCTATTTGGTGATAAGGTTCAGTATCTGGGATAGCTCTTTTAAAATTTAGAACAAAACCAAGAATGGATTCACTCTTCACATGGAAAGCACCTGCTGTCTCCTCAAAGTACTAATGGATACAGTTCATCTTTAATATGCTGTTTGCAGAGCTGGGTGGGTAGAGTATTCAAAGGAACAAAAATAAGTCTGCTTTCTCATAAGCCCTATGATTCCTTGTAAGCTTAGTAGAAAGGGCATGATAGAAAATGAAGAAGAAGAACTCCCACAATCAGGTTTGGAACTGGGCTTGTTATGTGTGAATGTGTCTTACAAGAAAATGGAGAAACCGCAATGCAGGATAAAATGGAAGATTTGGCACATGAAGCAAGAAATGTTGATAATGCTGAGTTTTGACAGTCCAATAGAAAAGGGAGTTTTGACAATATAATAGAAACGGAATGTGCATAACCAACTTAGAGATAAGGACTGCTTGGTTTGAACAGGAGAAGTAGTCCCAGGAACCAGAATGTGCCAGGACGTGAACAAGGATGGAATGTGAAAAACAAGTCATAGAATCATAGAATCATAGAAATGTAGAGTTGGAAGAGACCACACAGGCCATCCAGTCCAACTCCCTGCCATGCAGGAACACCCTCAGAGCACTCCCAACAGATGGCCATCAAGCCTCTGCTTAAAAACCTCCAAGGAAGGAGACTCCACTACAATCCAAGGCTACAGATTTCACTGCCAGACAGCCCTGACTGTCAAGAAGTTTTTCCTGAGGTTCAGATGGAATCTCCTTTCCTGCAGCTTGAATCCATTGCTCCTTGTCCTGGTCTCTGGAGCAGCAGAAAACAGGCCCTCTCTGTCCTCTACATGGCATCCCTTCAAATATTTAAACATGGCTATCATGTCCCCTCTTAAGCTTCTCTTCTGCAGACTAAACATACCCAGCTCTCTAAGTCTATCCTCATAGGGCATGGTTTCCAGGCCTCTCACCATTGTGGTCGCCCTCCTCTGGACCAATCATGAAGAAAGATGCATCTGCTAAGGCTTAAAAAGGGACCTTCTGAACAAAGTGAGTGTGCCAGAAACAGCGCTGCAACTAACATCCATGCTCTTGTGGAGAACTGATCAACCTCTGTGAAGGGTCAAATGTGTGAGTATTGTGTGGATGTGTGTGTGTGTGAGGCCTCTTGATTTGTGATTTATAATATGCTAAATAAATGTTACATGCAAAGTGTTTAAACCCAGATCTGGTCTCTTATGTGTCTTCTTGAAAGTCCTATAGTCTAATTCTGTATTTACTCATTTCTCTGGATCCAAAATAACAATGTTCAGACTGGTGACAGGCTCAGCAGAGGATTAACAAAGGGTTCTCAATGGTTGTTGTGTGCCTTCAAGCCATTTACAATGTACGGCAGTCCTAAGGTGAAATTATCATGGGATTTTCTTATCAAGTTTTTTTCAGAGGGGATTTGCCTCTTAGGCTGAGAGAGGTGACTTGCCCAAGGTTACCCAGTGGGTTTCCATGGCTGAGTCGGGATTGAAACCCTGGTCTTCCAGACTCCCAGTCTACAGACTACAACCATTAAGCAGCAAAAGTGATGCAAGACTGAATATGAATTAGAAAAACCTGGAACTAAAGCTTTGGAAATAGATGGTGAATTATATACATTTTTTAACAAATACACATATGTAATAACACTAATAAACATATGTTAATGCTCAACAATAATTTATGAATACAAATACATTAGTGATATAACATATGCAGTACAATTGGTGATCCATGAAAAAGAGCATAAGCAAATATAAAGGTTCTGCAAAACCCTATGAGAGCACTGATGTTCAATGTGTAGTCATGTCCCAATGTTCTCTAAATTTGATCAAAGTAAAACTCAGGTGTAATTTTCAAATAGTGGATTAGAACAACCTTCAGGTGTTGTAAATAATCCAATCTTCCTGAAAGGGTAGAAAACTTTCAATTGGAGCAATGAATCCCAAGGAAATTGCAGGCAAATTCTTATCCCAGAATGGAGAAATTTCAGCCATGAAGTAAATATAGAAAGGGTTCTTGCACTGCACTTCTCTTATGAACACCAGATACGAAGAAAGGGGTCCTGCACTTCTCTTATGAAGAACAAACAGATGGTAAGGCCCACACAATCTCCACCATTTCACACAAGTCTCATCAGGCTTCTCTTTCTCTCTGACAATTATGTACAAGTTCTTTCAGAAGAAGACATGGCCTTCCAAAAATATTTTGGCTGAAGGAGATTTTTTTGTTATGTGCCTTCAAGTAAACTCCAATTCATGGAAACCTTTTTGTAGGTTTTTTTTTTCCTGGCAAGACTTATTCAGAGGGGGGTTGGTTGCTGCTTTCTTCTAAGTCTGAAAGAACATGAATTACCCAAGGTCACCCAATGGGTCTCTATGGTTACATGGGAATTGAAACCCTAGTACTGCAAGTATTAGCACTGCAGAGTTGTCATACAACACTCACATCACTACAGCATCCTGGTTCTCTGTTCTTCATACTTAAAAAAGCAGATTGGTTCATTCCCAGTTCTCATCTTATTCATGGCACTTGTTATGTACCTGATGATAAGCACATGAAAAAAATTAGTTTTTTAACCTAAATTCAACTGTTTTTCCAATTTCAGAAAATTTATTGAATCAAACAAACTTACATAGCTGTTTACCAAGATCCCTTGTATTCATAGAATCATAGAAATGTAGAGTTGGAAGAGACCACACAGGCCATCGAGTCCAACCTCCTGCCATGCAGGAACACCCTCAAAGCACTCCCGACAGATGGCCATCTAGCCTCTGCTTAAAAAACTCCAAGGAAGGAGATTCCACTACACTCTGAGGCAGCCGATCCCACTGCCGGACAGTCCTGATTGTCAGGAAGCTTTTCCTGAGGTTCAGGTGGAATCTCCTTTCCTGCAGCTTGAATCCATGGCTCTTTGTCCTGGTCTCTGGAGCAGCAGAAAACAAGCCCTCTCCCTCCTCTACATGGCATCCCCTCAAATATTTAAGCATGGCCATCATGTCCCCTCTTAACCTTCTCTTCTGCAGATTAAACATACCCAGCTCACTAAGTCTATCCTCACAGGGCATGGCTTCCAGGCCTCTCACCATTTTGGTCGCCCTCCTCTGGACTTGCTCCAGCTTGACCATGTCCTTCTTGAATTGGGGTGCCCAGAACTGGACACAGTATTCAAGATGGGGTCTAACCAAAGCAGAGTAGAGTGGTACCAGTACCTCCCTTGATCTAGACACCATACTCCTATTGATGCAGCCAAGAATTGCATTGGCTTTCTTGGCTACCGCATCATACTGCTGACTCATGTTCAGCTTGTGGTCTATGAAGACTCCTAGATCCCTTTCACACGTACTACTATCCAGCCACGTACTGCTATCCATTCTATGGAACTATTCCAGTTTGGACAAACAGTTGGATTTAGGCCAGGGTGAGAATCATGCAACCCTACAGATTTTCTTGGGCTGTAATCTCAACATTCTTCCTCATTGGCTGTGATAACTAGGGCTACCTGCATTTGTAGTCTAAGAACACAGAGTTCCTCATGATTTTCACCCTTGATTTCAGCCTATGACTCCTAGAGTGGTAGCCTTTGCTCCCAAATTGCTTTTAAATTTCTTTTTGCGTCTGGGGAGAATATAGAAGATTGCCTTATACAGAGTCATCTAGCTTAGTATTAATGACACTGTCATTAATGTGTACTTCTTTGTGTACAACCCCCATTCATAGATCCATTGTCGTCTTCACCTTGGATATTTTACTGAAAAGTATTTAGGTTGAGGCCCTTTCCGCACCAGGCTATTAAAACAGGGCAGAGCAACCTCCGATGGAAGTCTTCTGCACTGTGGAGTGGACTGGGTTGGACTACTTTTCGTAGTTCCATACCTCAGTCCACACAGGAGTGACCGGAACTGGTTGTGCCGCATGTTTTTTAAAAATCTCTTTTTAGAGGTTTTTAAAAAGCACGGAGCGTGCAACCCCGTGCCACTCCATCACCCGGCTCCGGAGCAGATTTGCAGGTGTGCGCAAGTGTGTGCCTGCAGATCTTCCGGGGGTGGGCTTTCAGCTGGCGAGCTTCTCTGGTTGGTGGAGAGCCTCCATCAACCGGAAGCCACCATTTAGGATGCCGAAGAACTGTGGAGTGGCGAACTCGCGCTGCTCCTGGTTGCGATGGACTCGCCCGGACATAGGAAAAATCTGGTGAGTAGTGTGTTCGGGCATTCCCCCCCCCCTCCACGTCTGGAAAGAGCCTGAGATTCAACATCAAGATTTCGTAGTGCAAATTTCCACAAGCAGAGTTACACATCAGTTTGGCCATTTCACAAGCCAGACAGGGTGTCTCCAACATGACCGTGTAAGGAAAGTGACAAGGGCATATGTAGAGAGAGAGGAAGGTAATCAGGTTTCAGTCATCGACAGCTCTACCATGGAATGCGAAACCACAATCTCAGCAGCATGACCAGATCACAGTGATTGTGAGGAGGGATTATGTGGCATCACCAATGTTATAGAGTCCTTTATCCTCTCTAACAATTCTTTGTTTGCTGTATTTACCTATATTAGTAGCAGATCATGAAAGAATAGAGGCAAGGGATGGATGACTGTTGATGTCACCCAAAGTTAGTCTCTCTGAGTTTTACTCTTTTTAATTTCCTTTTGTCTTGCTGAATTGCATAGCTTAACTTTCTGCTTGCCACACTTATTTTTATACTTTGTTTTTCATTTATTAATTTGTGTCTTTTATCAGTCTGCATGCATTTAATTAGGGAAAATTATTGTACTCCATCCCAATACAGTCTAGGTTTTTTCCCCTTAGATCAAAGACAAGCAATTTAAATCATCACATAGAGGACAGAACACTGTGTAGGACCACTCTACCCAGTTGTCAGTATTTAATTTCTTGGCAAGGTACTGCAGTATATGAGATAGCATCCTTGCTTCAGGTGTTTCTGGATGAAATGGGTTATCAAGTCTTGGGAACAGGTAGGTAAGAAATAAATTATTACCATTATCATCATCATCATCATCATTTATTATTATTATTAATGACCATTTCTACCTGGCTTCTGACTGAGCTTATGGGACAGTCAGCTTTGGTTACCTTAATGATTGACTATATCAAGAATTGGATGAGGAGGTTAGATATCTATTTGTTTTATGCGTCATCTTGGAAAAGTTTGATATCACTGACCATCTTATTCTCCAGGTCTGCTTACAGAAATAGGACTGGAGGTATTGTTTTACAGCGGCCTCATTTCTTCCCAGGTCAGTAGGTGCGTGAGTGGGACCTGGAAGGTAGTGTTGAAGGATCCCAGTTTGATGCCTTCATCAATGCCTTGTGGACCTCTCCAAAGGTTCTGTGCTGTCTCTGATACTATTTCAAATGTATATGGAATTACTGGGTGAAGTTGTCTGCATTTAGGCAGTGTGGTACCACCAGTATGCAGATGTGCCTCAGATCTGTTTCACTTTCCTTCTAAATCCAAGGAAGCTACTGAAGTTCTTAACCAGTATCTGTCTTCAGTAATGAACTGAATGGCAGTGACAAATTGAAGCTTAATCCAGTCAAGACTGGGGATGTAAATCCTTGTTATATAATTCTTGTAACTAAGAACAAATACTTTCAGCAATGGTGCACCTTTTGAAGACTGCTTACAATTGTGTGCCGTCTGGAATTTACCTTTCCAGGGTGCATCCACATCCTACAATGGGTTGTTTTCTGTACAGAAAACTTGGTTTTGTCTAGAAAATCAGCTGAGTTCCTGGATTTCACTACTAGTAAAGCCTGTAACTACATGTCCCTCTCTCCTCCCTCTGCACCTTACTGCCCTGGTTCTGGGATAGCCTACTCTCAAGGCCATTTGGTTGTAAGATGTTGACAACAGAGCGGTGGTGGTACGTAGAAACTGGTTGTGCTTTAGTATCCAAAGAAAGGTATCATGATCCTAAATCCTGATAGGATGCCTTTGCCATCCTGTATCTGGCTACAGAAAAATCTTGGGACTCCTGTTTGACTGCCCTTCATTGCCACATTGCTCCCTCTCTCCAATACACACAAAATAAGCAGAGGAAATTAACAGCACAATGGGTTCAATGCAGATGACAGAGTATAATTTTGCCATTCAAGCTTACAACAAAAATATATACGGATGTAAGTTGGACATATGCCTGCATATGTCACAGAATCATGGCCAATCCTGATTTCTGTGCAAAACGTTTTTGGGGTAAATAACAGTTTTCTTATCAAGAAAATATTGTCTGGGATCAAATGTGTGGATTTTCTTATGAATGCTGTTGCATTTTTTTTCTTTTTGATCAATGTGCAACTCATGTACTCAGCTTACATCCAATTTCAGAAATCTAACTATTTCATGTATAGTTGTGCATACTTGGATGGTGCATAACTATTCTCCTGTCTCTTCAGTAAAGCTTCACTTTATTCACTAGAATTAAAGAAAGAGCTAATGTGCATTCACAACATCACAATGGGCCATAAGCAAGCATATTGGTTGATATGCAACTGGTTGCTCATGTTGGTTCCAGAAGAAAGGAGGTGCAATACAACCACTGTGCAACTAAGTGAATGTATATGTGCATTACACAAACACACTACATATTAGTCAATATTTTCTGCACAAGAAATAAGTTCCATGTTTTCTGTGCAAGAAATATGGGCAGAGAAGTTAAAAATGTTGGACAAGAAGCCCTAGTATGTAGATTCTGCTGGCCCAGTTCTCAGAAGCAACCTCTAGTGCTGACCCATCCCTGCCTTGCCAACCTATTGTTATAAATAAAAAGGGAATTCAGAAGACAAATAAAGAGAAACGGTCTTTTATATATTCTAGTTAAAAGTAAGCACAGCATATAAATTCTTAATATACAAAAAGTTAAAAGAGAACTCGAGCAGGTTTGGCAATTTAAAATACAAAATATATCAAAATACAATACCACAGTGAAGCAGGATACAACAAACTACAGGAACAGCAAATCAAAAAATGGAAGTAAGCATCCACTAAAACAATGCTGCTCTTATAGAGCCTTTAGACCTGCTGCCAATAATAGAAAGCAGGTGAAGGTCCTCTATAACACCAATTAACCCCATAATAACCAGAGTTGTAAATCTTGTCAATTCCAACATCTATGAGGGTAAGTCCTGTGGTCCCATACTGGGCAGCTTGGGTGTATTCTGAAATGTCAAGAAATCTCCTTTGCACAGGTAAACACTACAGGATCGGCTGCACCTGTTCCTGGAAGTGTTTGATCTGGCTGTGGTAACCTAATCCTTAGTTATATCCTCTTTGGATCACTGTAATGCCTGCAGAGCAAGATTGCCTTTGAAAAGTACTCAGAAACTTCAGCTGGGCCAAGAACAGGACTAATTGCAGATCGTCCCTGATTCCCTTGCATCAAGAGCCCTGTAGTTTGTCAGTATATTTCCAGGAAGGGTTTTAAAATCAGGGTTATAAAGCCCTATGTAGCTTTAATCTAAGAGATCAAAAGGACCTTAGGTGCCTTCCTAGACTTTGGGATCTTAGGATGTGGCTGCTCTCAGTTCTTGCACTCTCAGAAACGTATGGGAAAAGGTTTTTGTTTTGGATTTTCTCAGCCAGTGATGTTCTTTTTCTTCAGTGTTTAGACTGATTTCCTATATTGCATCTTTAAAGAGCTGATGTGATGTAGTGGTTTGAGTAGGACACAGGGAGACTGGAGTTAGAATCCTTGTTGGGCCACTGAAACCCACTCGGTAACCTTGGGCAAGTCATACTGTCTCAGCCTCAGAGGAACAAATTCTGCCAAGAAAATCCCATTATAGGTTTGTCTTAGAGTCTCCATAACTCAGAATTGACTGTAAGGTGCACAACAACAACAGCATTGTGTCTTTACACCAGCAGGCATTTTTATTTCAACTATCATTTTGGGAACGGTCTCTTTGTAATGAAAAAAAATAGTATGATTTATTATTTAGTTGCAAGCCTTTTATTTATTTATTTTTAAAATGTATTAATTACTTTTTTAACAACAACTTCTTGTCAGTTTTGACATATATAGTCAAAGTGGCTTACAATTTTTGCAAGCCACTTTGAATCCTGGTTCTAGGGAAATATTTCTAATTCTTTTTTTAAAATATTTTTATTAACATTTATTTAGTATCTAAAACAACATATAGGGGTTTACAAAGACAAACAGTAATTAAACAGACAGAGAAGCTCTAACATCTGACCTAATATTAAATTAAACTAAATTCCAACTAAATTAAAAAGGGCCAAAAATACATATACATATACATATACATATACATATACATAGGCAGTTCTAACTTACCAGCTTTCAGTTCTAAGGCAATCTACAAGATATACTTATTCTAATGTGTCTGCTGTGATCATACTGTTGCCTAGTATTTAATAACTATTATTTAACATTTAAAACCAATAATTGATGCCTCCCAACAATCTTTTAGATATACAGTCAATTTATCCCAATCATTTTTAAATTTGATCAAAGATCCTTCCTTAATTAAAACAACTAATTTGTCAGTTAGCTCTGATTCTCATTCTTATTCTCTCTACTGGTTTCAAGGAGATGTCTTGCATTTTGTGAAAATGAATTTGTTACCAATTGTGTAATGTTTGCAAATCTATCATTTGCACCAAACTATGATAGCTACTGCTTTGTGACATGAACTGTTAAAAACTGGGCACAACAAATGGGTTGGTTGCTCTTTTTTACAAATAAGTCAGTCCTTCTGTGCTCATTTTCTGTGACTGCTTTGAAAGGACTAGTTTTGCATGAATATATTTTGCAGATATTATGGATATTTTGACAGGGGAAAAAAGGCAGCACTCCTTTTCTTTTTCTCAAGGCAAACAATTGCACAGGCCAGCTATTACTGGACATGTTGTCATGATGGACTTTTGAGAACAAGCAATTTTATAAGAAAACTCCATATGCCTAACCTAAACCCTGCTGAATTATTTGACCATATGAGGCACAAAATGCCACAAGCATCCTATTCCTGGGTAGGAAAAATGCAATAATTACAGACCAAATAACTAGTAATTTGCTGACATGCCAGATCTGCTGTTTGAAGTGGCAGCTTGACTCTACCTAATGTTAAAGCCGGCTCTGACAAAAGAGAACAAAAGAAAGACAAAATTAGTATGCCACCAGCCGACTGTGAAATGAATGGCCATTGCTGGCTTGATGCATGTTAACATTTTGCAAATCAGATAGAGATCTTTATAGAATCTTTTTCATTAAGTATAAAAAGGATTTTTTTAAAAAAATAAAAAAATAAAATTAAGATATAGAGAAACATCCTTGCAAATAAACATATCCTCAAATGACATTTCCTGCCCATCCCACAATGATCCTCTTTCAGATTCTTCACCTCAACCAAGACAGAGTGACTTCAGTGGATATATTGCAAAGTCTCTCTTGCTGGGTGCATTAAAGAGCACTTCTTTAACCTTCTTCTCTGACACATCTTGAAGGATATTAGTCTTGCTGTTCCGCTCTTTACAAGCTCAAGGGCAATTATGTTCTCGCTGAGGTATTGTGACAAATGCTGTTGAAAATGGCCTGGCTGAGGTATAACTAGAGCCTTACATAGCAGTAATACCTCCCCCTAAGATTTATATTATACTCCTGCAGCACTCAAAGCCAGCGCTGTGTTTATTTTCTCCACTGGAACCATACATTTGACTGTAGCTTTCATGGATATTTTCTTCTTCTTGTTTCCATTATTCTCTCCTTGGTCACTTTAACAACCTAGCATCCTGTGTTGTTATGGTGGTTGTTTTTCTCACCAAAGTCATTTCAGTTCAGGAGTTCTCTATATAAGAGACTTTCAAAAAGGACTAGGTAAACTTATGGGAGATGAGGACATTGGTGGCTGTAAACTAATATAACGAGGACATGCTGTGATGGCAACCCTCTTAGTTATACCATGGTAACTCCCTTACATGTGTGACTGTGTGTGTTTGGCCATTGTGCAACAGAAATAATCAGTTAATGGTTGCAGAAATGGAATTCCAGAAGTGTAAACCTTTTTTATGGCCCTGAATCCTATTTTTAGTCCCAACTCCAGTAGAGCTATTGCATCAACTGGAATTACCTACAATAGGCTCATCATTCAGTTATTGATTTAATGTGTCTCTTCTCTGGTTGGGACTAACCAACAGGATTCTAGCCAGGTAGTTGCCCATTCTTGGCTAATGCTCAACTGTTTATCAATACCTTTATAGTACCGCATTAGTCACTGGGGTTAGAGAAACAGACACTATGCTTTCCCATTGCACGATGGGATAACAAGTGGACACAATAGAAGATACAGAGTTGGTTGTACAATATCTGGATTCAGCAAAAGGGTAGTTTTGCTATAAAGATAGTTTTAATCTACAGATGTATGATACTGGATCTTGTTTATGATTTTCCCAGGATTGGGAAGTTAAAAATGGCTGACTGGAGGGAGCTGTCCAGTCTTGGTCTGGGCTGGCAGCCAGGAGAAGCTGATAACAAACACAGGTCAGAAATTCAGCAGTAACTTAAGTGGTCAGTTTACTTAAGCAAGGAAACAGCTTTGCAAATGAGAAGCAATAGTAGTCCTAACGATGTCTATAAATCAGAGGCAGGCAATACAAACACAAGTCAAAGGCAGAAACAACAGGCAAGGGCAGCAAACTGGAGTACAGGAGGAGCAGTCAGTTAATTAGACAAAAGCTAGAGGGGGAAAGGCTCCATTCTTATAGATTCCAAAATCAGTGCAGGTGGTGCCTGATTAATTGCTGTTTGGCATAAATTCTCTGGGAGTGATTCAGGAGACCTTTTTGGTGTCTACACTGGGCAAAAGTAGGTATGCATAGATCACTCTCCATGTCCAAATGAGCAGGGCTCCCTGCTCTGTCTCTGGGGCAACTGGTGGTACTGTCTGCTCTGCAGGTGCTGCTGTAACAGTCTCTTTGCCAGGGCTCAGAGCAGGTTCTGCTGTCTCAGACTCTGAATCTGAGTCCAGGTCCTGGAAGCCCATGACAGGAGCTGCAAGACATCAATACGGGATGATATCATGATGCATTTCATCTGTTGTTGAATTTATAGAAAGAAGAACTACAAAACAGTTGTCTATAGCCTGTAGAGTAGAGTTGGAAATAAATAACCCTCCAGATACTGTTGGGCTGAAGCTCCAATTATCCCCTGCCATTGGCTATGTTGACTAGGGCATGTGGATGCGTCAGTATCCCTATATTTGGAGATAATGCATTCTTCATTTCTACTTGAGCCTAGGAGGTGTTCCTTTCCTTCCTGGGTGCTATGGATGATCTGACTGCTTAGCAGGAAAGGCCAAGGTAGTATTGAAGACTTCTGCTCAACTCATTTAGATGCCATGTTGTTACCCTGTATGTTGGGGGTTCCAGGAGGGGCACCCAAATTACCAAATAAAAACACAAGATGGGGGAAATAAGACTCGAGCACTCTCTCAAGCTAATGACAGGCAGGGTAACTTTAGCTGGGATCTTTAACCCTATGTCTACAGCGTCAGGTCAGAAGAGCAGTCAGACAAGTTCTAAAGCAACAAATAATAGTTTTATTGGAAACAAACAACACAAAAGACCAGACATACACTAACTAACTGAGAAATAGAAATGGAGAGTTTTGGGTGAATGGGTAAAACGATACCTTTTCTCGTAGTCCTGTAGAGAACGGAGAGTTGCAGGAAAGAAAGCTCAGCACGGTTCGCTGAGGGGTGACTCGCTGGACAAACCGACAGCAAGGCAGGATAGCAGTCCGGAGTGTTCTGAGGAAGGCTCGGATTCGGGGACTTTTTATAGGGTGGATTTCACCTACGGGCCATGCCATGCTTGGTGAGAACAAAGGAAATTTAGAGTGGGACAAAGGCGTTGGAAAAGGTCAGGTTTTACATGATGAGCTTAGCGCTGGATGACAATAGTATGGCCAGTATGCAAATGGTCCAACATAAAGGACTGGCTCGGCTCTTGGCCGTGCATCTTTGTGTAAAGTCACGCTGAGCAAGGCTGGTTTGCAAGAAGGACTGGTCCCTGAAGCATCAGAGAGGCATTAAGTTGCCCACCTGAATGAGGTTTGGAATGTACAACCATTAACGGCCGTGCCTACTACGTGCTCGTCCGGTGGCCCTTGCAAACACTTGGAGCAGGGGGGCAGAGAAAGGTCAAATAAAGTCCAAATCATTTGATATCAAGAGATATCTAGTGCTATCACCAGGCATGACAGAACCGTGGTAACAATGTTAACTGTTAATAGGCTCCAACCTATGGAATCCTGAGGTCAAAAGTTTGGTGAAGTCCTCAGATTTCCTTCTGCTAGGGAGCTCTAGACCACCTTTAATAAATTATTTTATAAATTATAACATTTGAGTGATCTAGCTGAGATTTCTAAGGACCTCACCTCACTAAATTACAAATTCCAAGATTCCATAGGATGAAGCCAAGAAAGTATGTATCAAACTGTTGTAGTTGTGCAATGTGAATACACCCAAGAAGATAAATTCCACAATCCACACAATGAACATGTTTATTGATACTTATAGATGTAAACATCCCATGAACGTCATGGGAAAGGGGAAAGGGCAAAAGAGAGAGCAGATAGATGTTATATTTCAGAATATTCCTTTAAAAAAGTGGTAGTATGTAACCCTTACTGCCATGTCCCACCTATGAATTTCCAGGGCAACCTTTCCCGAATGGAATTTTACCAGATATTTTGCCCTACCCCACCCATTAGCCCTAGCTGGCATGAGCAATAGCCAGGCACAATGTAATCTGTAAAACTTCCAGAGGGCCCCAGGTTGAGGAAAGCAGTTTCCAAGGAATGCAATTGTCTCTTTCTGGAAGTAAGATATACCCAAATCATGATTTTTGGATTTTTTTTTTCTGTGCTAAAAAAAATTGTTTCTTGTGCAGAAGATGCTATTTTCTCTAGAAATCAACCATGTGTAAATATTGAGCTGAGGAAGTCCCCAATTACAGTGTTTTCTGCACAGGGAAGAGATTTTCTCAGCACAAAATATTTTTCTGCATAGGATGCTTATTTTCTGAGGAAAAATGCTATTTCCTGGAAAGAAAATGGTGTTTTCTGCACAACAGCCATGTGTAGGACCCGTGGAAGTCTTTAAACAAAGTTTGGACACCCATCTCTTAAAAGTACTTTGGTTTTATATTCCTGCATAGCAAGGGCCCCTGCAGACCCTTTTATTTCTCAGATTCTAATCCAATCACCTGAGGAGACAGCCATTGCAGCAGTGTATCTAGTCTGGATTTTAAACCAAAATTTAAAGATGTAAAACCCTCACCCTTAATATGTTCTGCACCTTGGATAGTTCCTTTAAAACTTGCACAAAAACCCAGAATAGATGCACCATCCCACTGACATGGAAGATAGCAGTCATTATTGTCCATCAACCTTAATTAAATACAATTTACCCGGAGAAGCCAAGGCAAGTTTGCATGACTGTCTGAAACTGTTGCCAGTTTTTTCCTTTCATGCTCTTTCTCTGCTTCCACCCTGTTTCCTGCTTCCCACAAGTTTTGCAGAAGCTGTGTGTTACATGGAACTGTCATGGGAACATTCATTTTTAGAACTGAACTCTCTGTCAGTGTCAAAATTCTCAAAAGCCAGATTTCCTTGTCTTTGAGTTCCTTAACTTCTTTTAGGACCTGTCTTTGTGCATCTGCATTGTAACCTTCCCTCTTTCCTTTTTTTCCTTTTGTTTGTTTGACAGATGAGTAATTATTTAATATTTCTCTTCTGTTCCCATCCTCACTGTATCCAATTCTTCTGATAAACCTTTTGAGAATCCTCCTTTTATCTTATCATTGTTTTACCATCTATAGTGTAAAATCATGCTATTTGTTTTGTGTTTTGTGTTATTCAAAGAGATGGGGCAGGGGAATATTTTTCCCCCTGCTGTTCACGTGATTCCTTTGTTATTTCCTCCTCTTTCTGTAACGAGTCCAATCCTTCCAGTTATTAGATCCCGTGTAACTTACAAAGGGTTTTGATCTGTCTTTTATATCCTTGTTTACATCTTGACTTAAACATAGTCCCATTGTGCCTACCATGGCTTGTTTCCTCTTTGACAATTAGAGCACTATTTACAAAACAAGTGGGTAATTTGCATGACAATAATTTATAGGAGATATGAATTTTCCCCTCTGCATAGAGTAAATTCATGTTTTCATAATGCATCAGGTCCCTTTTTTGACAGCTCCTCCTAGAAGAGGCAAAGGAAGAAAGTCTTCAGTCGTGTTTTCCTTTCATCTAGAACTCCATCCTACGTTCAGAAAGAAAGGCAGAGTGCAAGAAGAACAATGCAGGCTGATTGATACAGTGAGTAGAAATGGGCAAGGTTATCCTTGTTCTAATTGGAATGCCTTGAGAATAGGGTGGGGTCAATGGTGGCTTGTGGCTTCCATGCTAGTTGAGAGGGGAATCCACCTTCAGTTTTTCCTAGTGCTATCCAAGGTGATGAACTTATTCTGGTGGTTGGGCTCAGCATCTGTGGTAGCTCCTTTAAATTTTAGATTGAAACCCAGAGCACACTGGATGTGGAAGCCATCAGCTACCAGGGGATAAGCTGTTTTCCCCAGTCCACAGTGACAGCCAGTTTGGCATGGGGTTAGGTTAGAGATCGAGGTTCACTTCCACACTGAGCTATGGGTGATCTCATGGCTGTTTCCTCTATCTCAGCCTGATATGAAAATAAAGCAGGGAGGAAAAAGGCCATATGTGTTGCCTTGAGCTCACAGATGGAATATAAAATGTAAGAAATAAAAGAGGAAATAATGGTCTGAATCATATTGGTAGTTCAAACTACCATAGACCCATTAATTGTTGAATGGTGAGACAACACACAGGTACGTCCCATTGAATTGATGGATCTACTCTAGTTGGGACCAACAATAATTTTCAGGGCAATATATTCTTTAAAAAAAATACCTGGAATTAACCTAGCTTATTGTCTAGGCCAAGGCAATGCTTGGAACATATACCCATCCCTTTCCTGACTGATTCCTAAAGCATCTTTTTTGCTAGTCCCACCATTTCAAAGCACCCTGTCTCTCAAAACCTTGCTCAGAAGGGCTTATCATCTTGGGATGGCAGTCTTTGGAACAGTGGTAGCATGTAAGGAAAGAAAATGGAAAAAATCTGTCCCTTCCACCCTACCTGCCTGGTTCTGTCTAAGGGATGAAATGGTTGATGGTTAATGGGGAGGGTTGCCAGAATGAAAGCTAGAGATGCTTGCCCTGTGTTTAATGCTTGTGTAGAAGATGGAATTTCAGCAGAAGTTGCTTGTCACACAAGCAGGTAAGAAGTAACACATGCTGCAATTCCCTCTTCTACACAAGCAATAAAAGAATGCAACCATCTTCAGTTTTCATTCTGGCAAACATGGAAGTTGAAGCAGTCCTTGGGAAATTTACATTTCCAATGGACTGCTTAATGAAGGCATGCAAGACCTTTTCAGTTTCCTCTTCACTACAACTTTCAGCACTATTGGGTAGCAAATGTTGACCAATATGTTTGGAGGATTTGGTAACACCTAGCAAGGGGTGTAAAAAGAACGCTTTCTGGGAATTCTTCTCTAGTTGAGATCTTCATCTGAATTTTCAGGCTTGTAAAATGTTCTTCTCCTTGAAGTGAGATATAAAACTTGCCCTTTCTCAAATTTGCTGCATTTCACCAGCTTTTCTGAAAAATGAATGCTACACTCAGAGAATTGTGCTTCATGATCACATGATGTATTTTGTCTCAGCAAAACTAGTAATGCCCTTGCAGCCATGTTATTGCATTAAAAAAAAAAAAGGAAGGTATTCACAAATATGAAAAACAAAACATTTGTAAATGGTTGCAGGTTAAGTAAAGGACTTGTGAGCAGAGGAAACCTCTAACCTTTTGCTTGGGAAGAAACTGTGAATTGGATCCAGACCTAGTCACACTTAGAACGGACTCATTAGAATCAATGGCAATTTAGTTTCTTACTTGTTCCATTGATTTCCATGAGAGTACCCTAAGCATGACTGAGTCTGAATCAAAGCCAGTGACATCTGCGTAATTAATGTCAAAATGAATATTCCCTGTACAGAAATAATATACTTCTGAATAAGATGGAGAATTCAGTTTATTTCTGATCCATGTCAATATAATGTGTCCAATCAAAAGCCCATTATGTTCCTTTTTTATGATTTAAAGGTGCAGGAAAATTTACATTGGGGTCATGTGTATTTCTCCGTAAATATATATTTCAAATAAATAAGTTTTACTAAAATGCACATTTATGCATGCATTTTCTTCCAAATATGCTTTTCTTGATATATATTTTCCTTTAAAATCTATACATGCATATGAATTAATTTACATTAGGTGCTTTTGTTTAGAAACACTAACTGAATAAGATTTCGAACCTACAAGCCTCTGAATATCGTGTGCTTGAATCAAATAAAGGAGGAGTCCTTTTTTCCTTTGAGATTTGATCTTGGATTTTCCAGAAAGCATCTGCCTACCAGCTGTCAGATACTGGTGTAGAAAAGCCCATGATAATCCAGCAGGATTCTCCTTTTGACTTAAATTGCTTGTTCTTCAAAGAGCCACATCAGTAAAATTTCTTTGATAATAGATTTTTTTTTCCCCTACACATAATGTCCTGATTTCTGCTCCACATGTGAATAATCAAGGCAAAGGCAAATGCTTTGTTAGGCAGAATAATGTCATAATTAGTTACCACATGCCCAAGTTTACTTCTTTAAACTTTAATACTTCCTGGGACCCACAAGAAGTTTCCTTATTTTGTAGATGTAAATATTCATTGTTTTTGTTCTCACAGGCAAAAATGAATAATTTTATCATTTTCTCCTTGGTGCAAGAAAGTTCCCCTAAACTATGCAGCTTGCCATTCAGGAACTCTTCTGGACAAACAAAGAAATGAATAAATAAAAAATTAAAAGGACACTTTTTTTGTCACACAACAAAAGATATTTTTCTACCCAGAAAGCAATATTTCTGCACAAAAAATTAGTTTCCTGCTCAGAAAACAAAGAGGAGTTTTGTTTCTTGCACAGCAAGGTTAATTTATGTGTAGAAAATGCTGTTTTCTGTGCAAAAGTGTGCATTTTGTGCACAGAATAAATATGAAATATGAACATTTTGTGCCTATCTATAATTTTCCTCAGCGGCATTTTATGACTCTCAAGGAACCAATCTTTAGCCAAGTTTTATAGCCATTTTTGAATATTCTTTCTGTCCCTGTCTTATACTGAGCCAGTCTACCTAGTCCAGTATTGTCAAGTCGTTGGCAGGAGCTCACATGTTTCCTTGAAGAATACCTTGTTACCATGCCTTACATAACCCTTTGCATGGGATACCAAAATTGGCGTGAAATATCATTTTCTTATAAAAAATGGAAACTTATGTCTGGGAAACATGCAGTAAGCAGGACTGTGGTTGTACTCCTAGGCTAGATCAGAATAACTTCAGCATGGCCAGGTCATAGGATCACCAAGAGTTAGGTTGCCTGAGTTCCTGTCAACAACACAGCATCTGAATACATTAGTCAATGAAACTGCCGAGGTGTGACTGGCAAGCACCCTTGCTGGTTGTATTTCCTACAGAAGCCTTCCCCATTCACCTTACCCAGTCAGAACATTAAGAGAACGCCCATCCATTTTTTGTCACCTGAAGAAAGACATTCAGTCCATTCTAGATCCTTTTGTTCACTCTACCAGAAAGTCATTAGCACTCATCCCTTCAGAGTAGAAAAAAGGGTATCTAAACCCTAGCTCTGACCCTGGTAATTTGTAGTACTTTACAAGCACATTGACATGTTATTCTTCCCATTGGCCCCCAGATTCCTGTGTGCTGTGCTACCCTTGGACTATAGTCTGAGCCACTCCACTTTGACCCTCTTCTGGACCGGTGAATATCATCCTCTATACCCAAAAACTCTCTCTATCCAACCTTTCTCACTTCTCCATTCACTAGCCTTGTATGGTTCCTGAGACTGCATGATTTCTTGTGTGTGTGTCTCTGTTAATTTCTAATAAAAACACCCTGTTCTAACATTTAGCTGGAGTCGTACAGTTAGTACTGTACACACAGATGAAAAGACCCTTTCGTTATCTCCTCTCACCCCCTTTGAGCTATAATTCCCCCACTTTATAAGGAGACATTGGCACTGCTCCCTCCCCACCTTTTGGGATAACAACCTTCCTAGTAGTAGTTGGATACCCCTAGCATTCCCTTGTAGTGTTCCACCCATATTCTAGCCTGGTATGCAACTGCTTAGCTTGTGAAAACTTATGAGATCAGGAGTGGTAAAGTCATTTCAAATAGTGCCTTGCTTTATTACCAGTTGATATTACGTGTTCTAGGGGCCAAGATGCTGCATCCAGACAAACTATACAACAACAGCTCCATATCCTGACTTCAAGTGGTAGTCAAGTTCATGGGACCACTGTTATAGCAATTAAATGGCCAGGAGAAGGAGGAGGAGGGAATGAAGAAATGTGACTTGGCAATAGGGGCTGCAACCCTTGCTTCTTTTCTTTTCTGTATTGAGAATTGCAGGAAGATCAGGCCATACGCAGTGCTTGGGGACTGCCCTTTTTGCTTTTCTAGTGATTTCCTCTTCCCTGGCCATTTAATAGTCATAGGAAAACACCTACAAGGCTTGCTAGATGCGGGGAAGAGAGGTTTTTGATGGAGCATAAAGAGCTAGTCAATAGCTCCATACATCTGGGGAAAAACAAAACCTCAAATTATATACATGAATATCACTAATAGGATTCCAACCAGAATCCATTTCAGTCACGGCAGTTGAGATGTTTTTGCTGGCCTGGGCAAGGACCTGATTGTGCAAACCATGCATGACATGAGATTCATACAAATTGATTGGCCTAGGGTCTGCCATTTTTCTCCGATAGGTATGGTGGGGACAAGTGGGGCATGATTTATTGACAGAGCCTGGAAAAGGGTGGACAGGGAAGTGCCAAATGCCTTGCTTGAAGGGGTTGGGACTAATTTACCACCTGGTTAGATAATCTTTCAAAGACCTGAGCTCTATAGGGATGACAGTGTTCACTTATCAGAGGCAGGTAATTTATTACTCTTGGTAAGTCTGGAACAGAGAGTGAGAGTTCTTTTGACCACTGTGACCAGGGGCTAAGCAGACACTTGCCTCTTATCCATGGGAGGAGAGTACTTCAAATTTGGTGAATATCTATGACACTCATTTGGTGATGGGAGGGCCCTGGAATAGTTTCTTTAGATCATGTGACTAGGGGTGGGGAAGGTGACTTGCCCTGGGGCTGTCTTGAGGGCTGACCTCACTTTAAGTCATGTGACTTGGATTGACCTTCCAGTTGTGGGCTGGCTGAGGAGTGACCTAGCTTTTGGGTTCTCCTTGGGGCTCAGGTGTATCACCCAGGGGAAGCTGAAGAAGAGGTCTGGGGAAGACCACCTGCCTCAGTTGCTCTCATACTAGATTGCTCCCCCTTTTTACAGATCTCAGGGGTTAAAAGTTTAAATAGATTTATCGTTAAAATAAAGTGGCCTATTTTCAACCCAATCTTTGTGTCTGGTCTTGTTATTCCCATGGTTGGTCAGTAAATTTGTTTCCCTAGGTGCTATTCCAGTTCTATTGAAATGCATTTTGTGTTTCCACCTTTTATTTTTGTTTACCCAGAAAAATATAGAAGTTACAATGAATTACCATAGGGAAAGGGATCAGGGAGAGTTCATGCCAAAATAAATTTAACAAACTGTGATGAGTTTTGGTGGAGCAAGGAAAACAAATGCATGGAAACAGAAACAAGAGGTATATCTGCAATTGAGTTGACACCAACATTTTGCCTCGAGAGAAATTTGAGGTGAATTTTGAGGTTCCAACAAAACATCCAAGGAAATCTGTGGGAAGCCAGACAATGGGAGCTAAGATGACAATCTGGGGGAGCTAAGCTGACAATGATGCTGGTGATGTCATCTGCTCTTGGTCCCTGTGAATCTCTTCTCAGGAAGGGAACATGCCAAGTGCAAAGCAACATTTCCTAACTGCTATTACTACTGCTAAGGACAGCAACAGCAACAACAACTAGTTATCAAAGTAAGATATTACAAGTAACATTTCTTCCCTCCTCACCAGCCTTGATTTTCTCCATAACTAGTTATCTCCACCTACCTTTTGCCATACTATTTTCTGCTCTGTGGATGAGAACAAATGACCTGCATTTGCTTGACATACTCAATGAGCAATTTTATTATAGTCCTGCCTACTACCTTAGCTGCCTCCACCTATTTTTGCCATTGCTTCGGCTTTATAATGTAGAAAACCCAGGTGAACCTTGGCATGTATTGATCAGTTTAATATGTACCTCCAGTCTTCTTAACAATGTTTTTCTTAAACATTATGCATTTTAATTAAAACAAACAAACATTTTGATAGCATGGATCAAACACTGCAGTTTTGAAAAAATATCAAAGCTTTCATGGGGGAGATTTGAATAAGGAACATGCGTGTGAGCAAAATTATTCCACACCTTTTCCATTAGCAAGTCTAGGGAGAGAGATAAAAAAAAAAGGCACTTCAGACTAAATGCTGAATGAAAAGCATTTGGGTTATGTTGAGTAAGTTTTCACTTGAGAATAAAGTTCCTCACAACATCCCACTCTGGTGCTACAAAAAAGATAGGCCATTTTACTGGCATCCAGTTTCAGGCAAAGTCAAGGCAGAACAGCAAGCTAATAGAAAAAGCTAGATTCCAACAGAAAGTTCAAGATCCTACTTGCTTGCATGGTGCAAATCTACACTAACATAGATACACTGTGGTTGTGCTACCTTTTATTGAACACCAGCATTGTAAAATCATTTGTGTAATTACCCAGTGTGCTTGCTTATTGTCCCATTCTGCAACAGGGAATGCATGATGTCTCTTTCTGCAGTCCCAGAGAATCAGACAGTACATTGAACACATGGATAGAGAGATATGTATCTTCCAAGAGTGTGGAATAATCCTGTTGTTTAGTCCCAACTAGAGTTAAACTCACTGAATCAGTTATTCAACTGTGAGTCAACATATAGCTAAATCCTATTGATTCAGTGGTTTACTTGAGTTGAAATTAAGATGATTTAGATCCTGTAAAATGTTCCTATTTGTAGAACTCCCCTTATGTAACCATGAAGTGAATATGTGTGTTGTACAACAACAACAGCAGCAGCAACAAATTACAAGCAAGTGTGGAACTTACACCAATAATTTCCTGCTGAAAGTCAAGTTAAGTGGCCCATTAAACAGACAATTGTCAAGCAAAGAGTAAGATAACCAAATAGGGACTGGTGGCATTTCAGTTCAGTTAATTTGTGATGGGAATTTACTACAGTCCACATGTTTTTTTTATGATTTGGAAGGAAATAATTTAATATTATAGTAATTCAAACATAGGAGAAGATGAAACTGGAAGATTCATCTATCCTGACTCAGAACTTTGAATGTTAACTCTGAAAAATCTGAGTTTCTATCTCTTTTTTCAACCATGATTGTGGTAATGAATTAACACCATGGCACAGAGTATTTAACACATGCACAGACATGTTATTGATGATAGAACATGGTATTCTTCATGTTGGAAATAAATTTCAGGCAATGCAAATGGGGGAGCATTTCCATTCATTTTTGGAGAATTTTTTTAAAAAAATCACACGTGACATTTAAGAGCAGGAAAAGCTTGAGATTTAAAAAATTCCAAAGCAGGTGACAGAAAAGCAGGAACATTATTCCATTGCTAGTATCTAGGCAGGGTCAGTAGGCAGCCTAAACATAGGAGAGTTTAGTTGTATGAGTTTTGGCAACTAGAAATTACACATATTCAGACCGGTTCTGAATCTAGTGGACATATTGACCAATAGCTAATACTGTACTTGCATAGTGCAAATCGCTTCCTGTGGAATTATGCTATAGATGTGCTATGCTGTTCTTATAACAAATGGCAATATTGCACAACTGGTAATCTGTCAACAAGGACACACTTGGGATATAAATCTGCACCTATTTTGTCCTTTCATATCATCCTTTTTGGATCTCATATTGAGTGAAAGGTGGGTTAATAATCAGACATACAGACAGCAATGATTAACAATTTCTTCTCCTGGAGCTAAAAACATGCATTTTTGTGCAATATTCTCCCCATATGCCCATCCCTGATTCCCATTCTTTCCTTTCTCCTACTTGTTACATCTCACATCTTTTCTCAGCCAAGCTGAAATACAACCAAGTGAACAGGAATTTGTAATTATATTTGAAAGATATCTGATGTATTGGAGACAAGATTTTTCTTTAGCTTGGAATTTTATGTAGGCTGCAAATTTTGAATAGAGGCAGAAGGTTTAAATCTTAGGGAAGAATGTGGATAACCAAGCTCTGTCACAACCATTCTATGGATAACAAACATGCAATCATTTGTGAACAAATATTATGGTGTTCTTTCTACTAGCTTGATTTTAAAAGTGTCTGCTATGAGTCTTGGACATTTTATTGTAGCCTTGTTGTATGCTTCCATCAGGACCCTGTACTAAGACAAGTTGTCTTAAAACTTCTCAAATACCGGATAGATAATATTGCATAAAGATAATTTTCTTATACATTTTCCCATTTTCTTATTCTTCCTTTTCCCTCAAAAGCCTTCTCTGCAACCCGACAGTCAGTACACTGTGAAAGTCACATTGTAGTAATGTATTAATGTCATGTAAATATTTCCCCAGTAAACCATACTTCAGTGCAAATTTGTTGGTTGTGAACCTATTTTATTCTGCCAGGACAGTATGTTTGATTTGGGCATAAAGCATATTAGGCTTCTCATATCTCATTACAATGAGCCAACAGAAGGAGGGAAGTCACAAAGGAGACGTGAGAACAACCATTATTACAGGCTTAAAGTCACTTACTTCAAGCTGGTGTTCCTGTGCCAAAGGCCACTGGAATCTCTTGGGGGAAACCTCAAAATATCTCTGATGGACTTCTGATCACATACTTGGGCTGTGGGGTTAGAAAGAAAGCATTAATTTATTCATTAGGTATTGGAAGAGAAAGTGACCTCAGGGCCATTCATTCCTAATACATCTTCCCAGCCCAAAAGAGATTAACCCTTCTCAAGAAACTTCAGGTTTTAGTGCATCCATGGATATGTCTTGGTATTTTAAATATTTGACAGTCTCCATCACCTCGGCTATAATTCTTACACTATGTTCTCTCTTCCAGTATTGTATTTGGAGGGTTGTCTCGTGAAGTTACTAAGAATCTGAGCTGAAAAACTCCTGGCTTGCCTTTCACCTTAGACAAAGAGTATGTGAAAAATTACATCTTTGCAAATTCTAACACAAACTCAAGATGCAGATAAACCTGAGGTTGACTAGGACCAGAGATTGGTGCAGGGCTAGCTTCATCAGAGGGTAGGGGTGAGACATCCACCTGAGGCAGTTGAAAGATGAGGTGGCATGAAGAATGGTAGGAAAAGAATGGAACAGTGGCACCTGATGTCTTTTATGTCATTAGGGTGATGAAGAAACTTTAGATTTTAATTTGAACTCTAAAGGTACTCTCAGGATCCTGGATACAGTTTGGACAGTAATTTCAGAACTTTGGACAGCTCCTTTAAAGTTCAAACTTGAAGCTAGAGCAGATTCAACATCCAAGTCAAATGAAAGCCACCTGCTGCATGGGAAGACTGAGTTGTGTGTGCTAATCATCCTTCTACATGCTGCAGAAATGATTTTGCTTTCTCTGGTTGCCATGTAGGATGCTGCCCTGTTACTAATGTCTAAGTAAGAAATAAGCTGTCTGAACAGAACTTCTGGTGCATGGAATGAGAACGAGGAGTTATTTCATTTTTGCATCAGTCAGCAAAATGTGTTGGTCCTGTCCTGGATTTGTACATGGTTCAAGAGAGAACAGAACTCAAGAGAGGAAACACCAAGGCAAGTTTTGTCTGATATGCATTGACGTTCAAAGTATCCTGTCAAAAACTGCTTCGGCACATGTTGTACCTTAGTCAAGCTATAGTACCCTACCTGGACTTTCTTATGAAGTGCAAAGATGAAGAACGTGATATCAGATCTGGATGGCCAATCACACTAACAGAGATGTTGCATAAGCCTGCCTTTTAAGTGTCATTGTATAATCGTTTCTTGCACTTCAACCTGTCTCCGGTTATTCATTGAATTCTTCACTGAAGTACCTGCGATGCAGTAATTAACATGATCTATTCAATGTAATCATAGGCTTCTAAGAGAGGAAGGGGAAGGAGGAGGTGGTGGAGGAGCTACAGCAGCTTTACTTGAGTGAGTAATTAGTCTGTGCTTATTAGCATCCAGATAAACACACAAGTACTGGGCATGCATATTCCTGCTGTGCTATTGGTTTTGGGGACAAACAAGTCTTTTGTTATCTACCTGGAAAGTATAAAGCACCTGCATTTTAAAGTTACCCAATTTACTTCAAAGAAGACCCAATCAGCTTGTTTCATGTCTAGGATCTGAGTTCTTGGACAGGTTTCTGAAACAGAGCTAGCGATTCAGAGTTGTCCTCTCATGTCAAGTCATTGGGATCTTCTGTCCTATCTTCCACACTTTGTGATTGCTTCTCTGTCTTTAGCAACTGGTATATTCTACTTCCATCTTCTAATATACACCATTCATGGACAGCAGGTTGGACACAGTGGTATATACGCATGGTTTCTTCTCCACCAGATTTCCAATTTAGAGGTGTAAATTAGGAGTGTTTCTTTGGCCAAATACTATTATTGAAACTCTTTCTGACTTTCCCTGCTATCCTTGGGATGTTGCTCAAAGAAGTAACATGCAAATTTAGTTCAAAATCTAAATGAAACTTGGTGGTACAGACTGAAATAAAAATACTGGCTCTTATATCTCTAGTTGCAAGATATGGTTCTGTGGTCAGTTTCTATTATTGTGGTTGACTTAAAAGAAATGGGGGGAAAAGCAAACCTCTCCTAATCTTGCATCATTCCATTCTGATTCTCAAAATGGATAAGTCTAGCTATTTCTGCGGTAGACTGTTATAGTGTTACTATTCCACTTTCAACATCCTATGGAATCCTGGGGTTTGCAGTTTAGGGAGGGGCCTAGGATTTCATAGGATGTTGAAAGTGGAATAATAGCACTATAACAATCTACTGTGGAAATGGTCTTTGTTGGAAATGGAAGTAATGTTGACTAGCAGCTGAAGATATTATAGTTTTAACACATCTATGGAAAGTTATCCAATTACAAAGAGTATTGACTGATTGAAATGTGAAAGTCTGACATCTTCCTTCAGAGATTTTTTGGGAAACAAGTGTAACAGGAATTAGGGATCAGTAAGACTTTCATTTCAGTTTGTTCTGATAAGAACTTAGCAACATAGAGACTTCATATTAAAGTTGTAGAGAACTTGAGACCAAGAAATTTCAAATGTGGGAGAAACCAAGTGACAGAGTTGTCCAACCTAGAGATGTAATTCTTCACTAAGTTTCTTCTCAAAGGTAGCAGTGAGTAATTTCAGCAATTTTCTTCCTACTATGAGAAAATCTTTGAAAATTACATTGTTTTCAAAGGCTATTTGCAATTTGGGACTCATTTTGAGCACTCTTTGCCTTAAAAAACTCTATAAAATTCATGGGGTTACCAGAAGTGGACAAATGACTTGAAGACAACCACACTTTCTCTCTCTGATTCAGGGTAGCAAGAGCATTTAGACCTATGTGAAATGGTTATACTTAAAGAATTCAGCTCCATTGCACCATGACAAAAAAGATATGACCACATATGCAAAGGAACTTACACATGTTTATGACACTCACAGAATTCTCAACCGAAGAGCAGTTTCAGAGTTCTTGAAAGCCAGAATACACCTTTCCATTTTGTCCTACATAAATGCTCTCAGATTACGGCTTCATAACTCTAGAACTGGCTCTATCTTGATATGTATATATCAGTGTGTCAATCAGTTCAGAGAGACAGATAGACATATTATTGAGTATTATTGGGCTGCTTATTGAGTATTTTTAAAAAGATATTACTAACTACTTCTTCCATTAACATGCTGCAAAGTTGGACTTCTTGCCCCCAAAATGCATTATAAGAAAAGAGATCACAAACTGCACCACCTGGAAAGGCTAAGGAAAAAGATACACAATTGTCACTCTCGGAGTGATCCCTTTTTCTCATTACATTTCATTGAAGTACTGAGAACTGAACTGAAAAGACAAATAATATATAATTTTCCCCAACCTTCAGAATTTCAGAACTTGGAAAAAAGAAAGAAAGAAAGAAATGATTGCATGGCGAGAGACTGAAAGGCTTCTACATGTTAAAAGGAAAGGCCCCTCTGGGAGAAACCATCTGATTAATATAATCTGATGATTTTATCTTGAGATAAGTGATAATAAAAAAGTTTAACACTTCTTTCCCACCAAAGGAACTGTTTCAAGAATGCACCCCCCCACCATCTAGAGAAACGGCACCTCGCCTCCTCCGTCCAGTTTGTATTTAAATGAGTCTCCCACTGCTTGTGAGATGGAAGCCAGTAATGTTCAAAAATTGTGGACTGCTGTTATAACCACAGAGTCCAGGACTTAAATACTTCCATTAAGTGTTCTTTAAAAACTTGGTTGGAAGGGGGAAGAATACAGTAGAGTAATGAAAAAGTGATTGCTTCAGTTTAAGAAATGCTCACTGGGATTTTGTCAGATAACATATACTGCATCTCATACCATAGACGTTTTTATAACCCAATAATACTAAATGATGGTAGAACATTATTTTTCACCACCAAAGGCTTCACAAAGATATTTGCTTAAGGCCTGTCAGTAAGTCCCAACTAGAAGAGACTGATCAAAACCATTATTGAGCGAGGAGGTGACTAAGGAAGCAATTCTTCACTGAGTTTCTTCTTGAAGGAAGCAATTAGCAATTTTAGCAATTTTCTTCCTGCAGTGAGACAATCTTTGAACGCCATGCAGTTTTCAAAACCTATTAGCCATTAGGAACTTACTTTGTGCAAGATTTTCACCTGGTTGTTTTTCAGAGAAAGAAGCAACAGCATTTTCAGTGCAAGAAACCGCATTTTCGGCACAAAGAAATAATATTCTTGTGTAGAAATAGTAAATAATGTTTTCTGTGCAGAAATGCTGTTTTTGATGCAAAACAATCACTGTGGGTTTTTTTTGGGTTTTTTTTTTTTTTTGCAGAGTAATCCACCAGATATAGCATTTCCTGCTCAGGGAACAGCACTGTCAATACAGGAAGTAATATTTCTGCGTAGATATATCATTTTCTGTGTGGAAAATACTGTTTTCTGCAAAAACTAAAGAAAGACAGAGAGACAGAGAGACAGAGAGAAGGAAAGAAAGAAAGAAAGAAAGAAAGAAAGAAAGAAAGAAAGAAAGAAAGAAAGAAAGAAAGAAAAAGTGAGTGCAGGTTCTGCACAAAATAAGTCTCAAGCGGCAAAGAAATCTCATTATCCAGGTTTCTTTTCTTCAGAGTTTCTCAACACTTGAAAAACACAGGGGAAGAGAGTGGACAATTTTCAACTATTTTCAAATGTACTTTTCACTCCCAGAGTCAACACAGTGTCATGGACACAATGCTGAGTTTACCTGTGACTGACAGAAAGATTCAGATTAAAGTTTTCATATAGAAGTGTTCAGAATTTTATATCAGTTATTTCTCATTGAAAATTACCAAAATATACCAACTTCTTTATATTTAGGATGGAAAGAACTTGAAAGGTTTTTTTAAAAAATTGTTATTTTATTCTCACTGAAAGTGGAAGAAACAAGAACTTCCAGACTCTAGGTTTTGAGGGATTGGCTCAGAAATATTTGGGTTTAAATCCTTGTATATTCAACTATTTCTTCAGGTCATTCAGGTCATTTCTGACTTATTTTGATCCTAAAGTATACCTACTGCAGGGTGTTCTTTACAAGATTTTGCCAAAGGAGACTTGCTATTGCCATCCCATGAGGTTGAGAGAGTGTAATTTGTCCAAACTCACTCAGTAAAATTCTGTGGCCAAATAGGGATTTGAACCTTGGTCTTCAGAGTGGTGTGAGCCAATGTGGTGTAGCGGTTTGAACACTGGACCACAATTGTGGAGACCAGAGTCCAAATCCCTGTTTAGACATGGAAACCCACTGCATGACCTTGGGTGAGTCACACTCTCTCAGCCTTAGAGAAAGGCAAAAATAAACCTCCACTAAACAAATCTTCCCAAAAAAACAGCATGATAGAATTGTCTCAAGGTTGCCATAAGTTGGATACAACACAACAGCAACTCCAGAGTCATAGTGTAACACTCAGATCACTATAGCACACTGATTCATTCAACTGTACTAGCACTGAACTTGGCAGGTGTGGGGGGAATTAAAAACAGAACTGAAAATTTTCCATCCATGTCTCCATAGTAGAGCCTCTCAGTGGGCAAAGTATGATCCTCCAGATTTTTTTGACTGCACTCCTAGAACTCTTACCATTGACTGTGCTGGATAGGGCTGATAAGGCTTCCGAGAGGCTGCATTTTACCTAGTCCTGCCATATGGTTTGCATTTAAAGACAAATTATGTAGTTTGTGGAATGCATACTGGCAGTCATAATCAGTAGTATGGTTCTTTGCTATAACCATGGAGGGTATGGCTTTAGTTTTAAGGTTTCTGTTCGCTTTTTTTTTTTTTTTTTTAATTTGACCTGAACACGCAACACACTTCCTTCATTCCTTCACTGGTATACTCCCTGCAAGTGTGAAAAACATGTGGCCTTGCAGCTGTGGCTGATCCATAGATACTCCTTTGGAAAGTGAAAGAGAAGACTGATCAATGTTCTTCAGTTTGGTTTTCAGTGTTTGCAATACCTAAAAGTGATGAAAGATTTCACAAAAAGTGTACAGAAGAGGGGAAAAAAGGAGAGAATAAGCTATGCAGAGGTTATAGGTATGTATATAGCACCCACAAAAATCTTTAGTTTGTTAGCTAGTGAAAACCAAAGCTGGGACAAAATGCATACACTGCACCTTGAAATAAATATCCCACATTGGTGATATGTTACAGCTCATAACAAAATGTATAAATCATTTATTGCAGGGAATTTGTTTGCTGAAGGGGGAAAAATGTATCACCTAATGAATCTTGTGCATTGCTTGTTGAACTAGAAATGCACGGCTCGCTTCGTCAGCTATATTGCTCACCTTGCCACAAATGTATGGTCAAAATGTCTCTATGTGTTTCCAAGTACCAGCAAATTGAGAAGGCTTGTGCAAAAGTCACAAACTGGTTAAACAAAGGCCAAAGATACTTTGGTCTTTCTTGTGGCAGACTACATCTATGTATTCTGCACGAGTAATTTAACAAAATAAAGTAAGTATTTGAGAAGGTAAGAAAGTAAGGTATGTGAGGGTGATCTGGCTGCAAAATCTGTTGCTCCATTGATCCCTCGGGTTGATTCAGCTGATCTGGTTGGCTAGACAGGCGCCCCCTTCTTCCCTCACTTGTTCATGTGTGTTCCCAGCATTCCTAGCATTAAAAAAAACAAAGTAATTTAGACTAATTAAAAACATGGTAAACAAGGGGATGACTAAAACAGCCTAAAAGGCTACAACAATTTAAAACCATGTGCATGTAATTTTAAATCGGTCTCCAAAGCCTTTCAAAAAAAAAAAAAAAAAAAAAAGGGGTTTTTGGTTTGGTGCTAGAAGGAAACCAATATTAGTGCCAATCTTACCTCCACAGACAGAATATTCCACAACTGGGATGGCACACTTGAGAAGGCCCTCCTCGTGTTCTCTAACATCACGTCACAGTTAGTGAGCTATACAGGAAAGCCTCTCCTTCTGATCTTAATTCTTGGACAGGTATAAAGAGGGAAGTGTGCTTCTTCAAGTATTGAGGTCCCAAACCTTTTAGGGCTTTGAGTCATCATCATGAGCACCTTGAATTCAGAAAATGAAAATGGGTTTCCAAATTCAGACCAGAATCAACTGGCAGCCAGTCCAGCTCCTTTAAGATGAGTGCTATATGCTGCCATCACTGTACTCCGGTCAAAAATCTTCTATTTTGCTATGGTTTCTGAGTCATCATCAAGGGCAGCCCCGCACAGACTGCTTTTAAACATCTATCATTTCCAATCAGTATGACAAGTTTCCATGCTACCTTTGGGTTGATGGGAGTTGCAATTATACCTGAAGGGCACCAGGTGCTTATACAGTCCTCCCTCCACATTTTTGGGTTTGACCTTCATGAATTTCATTATGCAGGAAGCAGATGCTTGCCTCTGCCTTCCCATTTTCCTCCTCGCATTCCTTTACATTCCTCACCCCAGGCTTGCAAAGCTTGTGTTTAAAATGGATGTTTTGTTTTTTTTTTCTTTTTGGTTGAGTGAAGTCCCCTCCCACTGCTGCAGGCATGTCTTCTCTGCCATGTGGCTGCACATTCTGCTATGCAATGGCTGCTGATTGGTCAGGTGCTCTGTTTGCTCCTACTCTCCTTTCTCAAGATGGCAACAGGAAGTAGGTAGAACCCCAGAACTCTGCTCTTCTCTGTCTGATGGGAAAGTACTGGTAAGATTTTGCCTTGTCTTCCTGCTCCCCACCACCACTGAATGTGGGGCTAGAGGCAAAGGAGTGGAAGCTCCAGAGAGGAATAGGAGAGGGATCACAGAGAGGGAGTTATTTGATCACAGGGATCACAAAGCGGGAGCTATTTTGCAAGGATTTTGTGACCCGAACCCTCACAAATGTGGAGAGGCCACTGTATCTTATTAAAAAGGCAGGCTACGGGGGTCTTTGTGTAAAATTATTACCAACATGCAGAATCTAAACACAATGGAATGATAAAAAGGCTTTGGTAAGGGGTCATGACATTTGACAGATGTGCTAGAGTGTGGGAACTGCTTTTTTCCCCTCTCCACTTTTCTGCTGAACAATGTTCAGATGCCATGCCTCCAAATATGTCAGATAGCTTGCCTTTCACTCTGAAACACTGTTATTTTATGAATATAAGGGAAGCAGTGGCCATATGTCTAACCCCTTCCTATAGATTGCTTTATAGACAGCTGTTGCTCAGCCTGAGGGAGGCACAGAGGTACATAACCTGGCTGTCAATCAGTCTAAAGCACAAAGGTCATGCAGAGTGTGGGAGCCTCAAGACATTAAACTTGGAACTTCACAGTAAGCTGTCGAAGTGTCTACTGCACGTCTACCTGCTCAGGCTGTTAAGAAATGTACCAGTTTTCTGCAAGATAGATACATTTCTCTTTCTCTTCTTCTTCTTCAAGAGCTGAGCCAAATATTCACATTTATAGCACTATGATTCCACTTTAATTGACACAGCAACTTTCAGGGTGTTTGCACACTACACTATTACAGTTATTGTTCTGCTTTCAACATCTTATGGAATCCTGGTGTTTGCAGTTTAGGGAGGGGCATGTAGAATTCTTATCCAGAGAGCTCTTTGGCCTCAGTAAACTACAAAGCCCAGAATTCCACAGGATATTGAAAGTGGAATAACAACACTATAACAGTGTAGTGTGGAAAGGCCCTAAGGATTTTAAATACCTGTCATTGTCAGGCAGTGGCTTAAGCAGACACAGAGGCAGGAGCTGAGTTTATGGCTTTAGTAATAAAGACATCAAGAGGTTATGTCACCAAAACAAACATTCAAGTCCCAGCGGCAGCAAACTCAAACAGCAAGGATTAGCCTGGAACAGAAAGCCCATGACACAGGATGCAGATTCCCGGTTGGTAGACAGTTGTTGCCCCGTGCCCAGCCCCCACAGCATCTATCTTAAATACACAGTCTTTAGCCCAGCTGGGGCTGATCAAATGTCCGTTGGCCCAGCTCACAGCTGGAGGTCCTCAAGACTTCAGGGCCGATTCATCAGATGCTTCTCTCATAGCCGCTGCGATCTCCGAACCACCCCCTTCTCCAGCCACCTCTGGAGGAACGTGGGGGAGGGTCTGCTGCAAACTCTGGGCTGGAGTCAGACACAGCAGCCTCTGTTGAGCCAGAAGCATTGATCTCATCTGCTGCAGGTACTGGCTGGGGATCTGAGCCTGGGACAGCTGTGGGGTCGCTGGCAGGCTCCTTCCTGGACCCTGAAGAAGCCCTCTCCCGAAGGCCCCTCCGAGGGATCCTCCCCTGGCTGGGAGTCCAAGTCTAACTCGGAGTCCCAGTCTGAATTGGCAGCACACTCAGTCTGGCTCATGACAATACCCTTCCCCCCAAACTCCAAATCCAAAGGAGCCCTGGTGGCCCAGTGGTTAAATGCCAGTACTGCAAGCCACAAGCCACAAGGTTGTGAGTTCGATCCTGCCGGGCTCCAAGGTTGACTCAGCCTTCCATCCTTTCACAGGTCGCTAAAATGAGTACCCAGCTTGTTGGAGGCATGCATAGAAATGTTTCAAAATACATGCTATTTGTAAGTTTTTCGCCGCCTTGGTCCATATGGAGAGGCGGGATACAAATAAATAAATAAAAAAATCCAAAAAAAAAAAAAATCCCAGGATTCCATACAATGGAACTATGGCTATTAGTGGAATCACAGTGCTGCAATTATGCAGTGTGAAAGGAGCCCCTCTTGGGAAGCAGGTTAAGTACATTATGCAAAGATGACTTTCCTCACACATCCTTTTCCCCTAAAATGCTATGGAAAAGCCACAGGAACAGACTTTTCCCCCATGCCTTGTTGTCTAGGACAATCACACAGAGATTGCATGATTCTGTGGCAATTCAGGAGGGTGAGGAAATCTTTAGCTTCCCACCATGCCAGTTTTATTAAGAAACTTGCCTTGGATTGGAACATGATAGTGACGCTGCTCAAGGTTATGGGGGAAGGAAGAAATGAAAAGCCTCCCCCTCTCCATTGATATTGAGCAGTATTGCTGAGGTAGGGAAGAGAGAGATTTAACCTCTCACCCACTCCTGCAATTCTGCTCAAAATCACTGGGGAGGGGGAGTAAAGCTAATCTGTCCCTTTCAGCTCAGTAATACTAAGGAGTATTTGGGGTGAGTTGATAAAGAAAAGTCTTAATTGTGTGTGTGTGTTCCTAGAAATCAACTTTGATTCTATAAATTGTAAGGCTGTGGTCATACATCAGGACTGTATAGCATACATCTCCACTTGTGGAGTTACACATTAGTTTGGCTACACAATACTTGTCTTGAATGACAACACTCTACAACTGGACCAAGACACCAAATGTTCAACCAAATCCAGAATTCAATGTGCATAATATATATCCATGTCCAATGTTCATCTATATACAATGGCACCGTATGTACCGCACCACTTCTACAACCTTGAGGAAATGTGCCAATTCTGCATTGGACAGAATGCCTGATTGCTTCCATAGGGATACTTCCATATGCATAAGGCAATAACCACTATAAAAACATAATGTTTTGAGTCTCCTTAACCTCCATAAGCCCAATCCCCAGAAATATTGTAAATGTTGGCTGTTTTTCAGGTGAATCCTGGAACTGAATGAAAAGCAAGGCCCATGCAGGTAGGGAAGAACTAAGGAGAGAACAATTGGTCCCTGGCCTCCAACAGTTGCTGTTCTCCAGGCTTAAGAGACAACTGCAAGGGCTCCAAGCACAAATGTCCATGGTCCTTTTGTCTATACTCAAGCCCAGCTTGACTTTTATTCATTCATTTATTTAGCGTCATCAATGTACATGGTGTTTTACATGAGCAGTTTACAAAATGACAGTCACCTCAGACTTACAATCTAAAAAGGCAACACACACAAGGAAAAGGGGATGGCTGTGTTGTAAGGGACTGAGCTGAGCTCTTCTCTCCTTCCAAGGCTGAAGCAGTGACAATTGGAATGGATAGAGATTCTTTCCTCAGCTGCTGGATCTAGGCACCATGGAGCTGTGCTTGTCTGTCTTCTGTCCCCCTGAGGCCACAGCAGTGGCAGTTGGGACAGAGGGCAGGCTTTTCAACGGTTGCTGGGCCTAGGCACAGCAGACTGAAATTCTTGATACTTCTCCCTGATAAACCTATTTCCTTATTTTGCTTTTGGGAGAGTTTTTGTGAATGTCTTTTACAAAAAAATCTTTGCTGACAGAGGTCTCATTCTTCTCATTTCAAGAGTTTTCCCCACAGCTATCCAGACATTAACTTTTGTATGTCTTGCATTTTAACTCCAGGCCTCATGCATTTTAATGCTCAACCATGAATATTCAGGAAGGCTGGCATAAGAGCTTGTCAGAACATGGGCATTATCAGTGGTCTTCTGATGGTGGTGGGATCATCAAGCCAATGTCAAATACTACTAGCTCATGCCACCCAAATCCAATGGCTTACTCAGTGCTCCTTTTCCCAGTGCTAGAGCCCAAACATCTAATTGGTATTGCTATCCTTCAGAATGCCAGTCTGCCTGACCAACTGCTGCTGATACCTTCATGTCCTCACTATGCCTTTGTGTCCCTAATGGTGTGTTGTTTCATTGTGCTAGGAATATTGGACAGGTGGCACAGGACCCACCAATGTAGGGTTGTTTATGACACTAAACCTTGATACGGTGGGCAGATTTCACTTTTTACACATTGATAGGGTACAAAGATAGCCATCTACTTTTATGTTCTGGTAGGCCCATGGAAGTCTTTTACATGAAGGCTCCCCCTTTTAGTCATGCTGAAACAGTAGCCTGTAGCATGAATCCTATTGTTACCCCATGTAAAGAAGACCCATTGAATCAGTGGAATTCATGTCCATGTTGATTCACCATTCATCATTTGATTCAATGGATACGCTCTAGTTGGGAATAACCAATAATATCGAGTACCGTTCAAAATCACAATGATTTCCATCATGAAATTCTCTATAAATTCTCAATGACATATCAGAGCAGGACCATCAAAGCCATTTTGATACCTGAGGATAAGATTATCTTTATCACATGCATGGAAGTTAACTAGACTGACAGTTGAATCTTGTTGTCTCAGTGGCCGTACGACAGTGTCTTCTATTTTCCATGAAGTCAGCTAAATAGCTTGTAGGTAGAGGACAGACTTTGAGACACAAATCTATCCTTTGGAAGGGAACAGGGGACTTAGGTTGGACAAATAGCAAAAGTCTACATCTGAGCCGCCCTTGTCACAAACATCAGCACTGAAGTCTAGGCCATTGGTACCTGTAACCCAGTATTGTCAGCTTTGATTAGAAATAATGTTTCTCTAGGGTTTAAGTCAGGTTTTCTTCTTAGACCTACCCAGAAATCCCTCGTATTATCCTGACCATCCAAATAATAACCTACACTTACTCTGCTTAGCTTTTAACATACACATGATTCTACGTGTTTAAGGTAGTGTAGTAGTATTTTAAATCACCGAAGGGCAAGATATTTCATTAATTCAGCACACTCACCATGGGGGGAACATGATGTGAAATACCATATGGAGATTTAAGTAATCAAATTGATGTGAAAATAGTGTTCAGGTGGATACCTTTGCCTCCATTTTAATCTACTAAATTCTGGAGCATGTTAACTTGAGCAGTGTATCATATTCCCTATTAAATAATTTAATAAGCAAATATTTATACTCTGTAATGAATTTGCTCAGAGATTATATCTCCTCAAAAGTTCCTTGAAAGAGATATTTTTTCCCCATTCTCTCTTTCCCTCTCTCTGTCTTACACAGACAAAGTAAATTATGCTTTTGCTAATGGATTTTGCCATATTGTCTTGAGCTTGGGTAAATTAAAACAAGAGTGTAAACCCTAGAGAAAAGATGATTTGTGGCTTATTTTATTAGTGTGCCAAGATGATCCTGTTCAGAGGCAACTGTTTCTGGTGGGAAATTGATCCTCTTAATTTATATTTCCTCACATAACATTAGATATGGCATTTAGATCATAGTTTAATTCACACAATAATCATCATGTACAAGAACCAGCTGTCCACATTTTGCCTTTATGGAATTGCCAATTTCTAGAGCATCTTTCCCCATACTGTGTACTTTTTATGGAAAGTGACAAAGAACTTAGATTCATCAATTAGATTGCTGGAATGGGTGGGGGACAGATGTAGCTGGCTTCCTGTTTTGATGAAAAGTCTCTACAGCTTTATAAGTATCTTGGGGATTTCTATGTCATTCTATATTTTCTGGGCAGAGTTATCAAATTCATCTTACTAAAGCCGCACTCAGAAAGAGCATATTGACTTTCAAGGAGGTCTTCTGGAAAGACCATCTATTATATGCTTAAGGCAGGCTTCACTTAAAAAGTTCAGTTGCTTTATTGATCCCATTGATAGTTCTGTTTTTTCTGTGGAGTGCTGCCCTAACTTTGTCAAGGGGGAAAGTTGTTGAAAATGTGAAAGATAGTACTGGATCTCTCAAGCAGAGTAATCAAATTGGCAGAGTAGAAGCTGAACAACAAACAGTTCCAAGTCCCATTACTGAATTTTTTTCCAGTAATGGTATTGCTGCTCTGATGGAGAAACCCTATCCTGGGGTCTACAATTTTGATATTAAAATACGATTCTGTGTACCAGACAGGTCCCCTGAAGGGGCACATAGGCAGGCATGGTCGAGGGACCAAAAATCAGGTCAGGCCAGTAAAATCCTCCATCATGTAGCCCCAGGAAACCTCAAGATGAGTAAACTCACAATAAACAAAGGGTCCTTGGTCCCTGAGAAGCCGACTTGAGGGGATTAGCATGTCTGCCCCAAGCTGAGTGAATATTCTATCAGACAAAGACCATTTACGTGAAGTCACATCACAAACTAACCAGCCAAAGATCCTGAGACTTTGGCAACACCTTGCAATCCCATCACACAAAGGAAATTACCATGGTGGAGCTTCATTATCACTCCAACACCCATTGTTCTTCCCGGAAAAAGATTAGTCCTCCAGGTACTTTTTCCCCTATAAATAGTCCCAGTTTTTGAGCACTTCTTTGGATCACTCCCAGTCATCCCAGCAGACTGTCTCTCCGTCCATTGAGTGATCCCCTCAGCCCTCCACTGCCTTTCCAGACCTTCTCCACTGCCTTTCCAGACCCAAGACTTCAGGAAAAAGTGCAGTATTACCCCAACTACATCTCTTCAATACCCCTCTCTCCAATTTCCTCTCTTTTGTTTCTTAATAGCTCTTGAGTGCGTATGTGAGTGATTTCATTGCTGCGTGAGATTTTCATTCAATAAAATCATTTATTGGACATTTTTGTTTGTTTTTTGGCTTGGTCTGGCCCTGTAAAAACTGGGTAAAAAGACCCCGCTAGGTTACCCTGCCTCTCGCATTGCTATTGCTTGTGCTCTGGCTAGTTTCTATTCCCTATCCCCAAGGGACCCCAGAAATCAGGATAACAGTGAGCAGTGCAATCACAACAGCTGGGGATGCAACAGCAGTGGGACCACAGTGACATTGTGAGATGGCACCCGTCGCAGACTGGCAGCAACACGTCACCATGCCGGAATGGCAATGTCAAGCAGTAAAGGCCTTCATCTTCTTTGTAAACAAACTAATCTAGCTTAACTTACTTAAAGCTGTCCATAACAAAATGCATAGTCTTCTGGATCAGAGAGAGGGCTAGAGGTTAGTGTGATGCAGGAAAAGAGTGTAGACAAAGAAACTAATAGGCGCTAACTCTGTCCCCCCCCCTCTTTTTGGTGAGTGTTGTGACCAAGGTATCATCCTTGCACACCCAACTCCATCATACCTACTCATCTTTTGGAAGTCACTGCTTCCCGATCCCATACGTATCCAAAAACAGAGCATAATCGTTGTATTTTTATTTGGGCATTTCCTTTTTAGAGTTACCAACTTACTAAGTATTTGCCCTTTAACTCATGCATTGAGTAATTGATTGAAGTATGATATTTTCTAACCATTATACGGCTGGTGGAGGTGTCCTATATAATGGCTCCACTGGGTGAATTCTATTTCATCATTATAATCAGGGAAGAATGGAGAAGTTTCTATAGCTTATCCTCAAGAAAGAGCTCAGTGAATTGATGTGTAACTTGACACGTCTAGCAGAGGACAGTTTAAAGATGGTCTGTGGCCGTGTTGAGATCAAAGGTCTAGGAAATGACTTACCTATAGAAAAATTTATGTTTGATAAGCTTTGCTGATTTTTATTTTATCCCACACACTGTTTGGGGGTATTCAAACTTTTGCGAAACATGTTGTCTCCCAAAATAAATATTGTTTTGCATGTAGGTGTGACCTTTAGTTGCCAGATTTTCCCAGCATCCCTAGCATCAGAAGTCCTTAATGAGGCATATTACATCAGATGCCCCAAATCCAATTGCTAGTCCCAATGAGAACAGAACTACTGAATCAGTTATGCAGAGGGTAAGTCAAAATTTATGAAAAGCCTGCTGATGCACTACGTCTGCTTTAGGCAAGATTAGCAAATAGGCCAGTGGATTATTGTTCATTGAATATATTTGTAGATTGCCCGAGAGTCTACTAATATATATTTGTGTATCACCCAACAGGCTGCAGAACTGTATATGTGTATATGTGCCTTCAGCTCACCTGTCAACTGATTATGACCCCATGAATTTCATAGGGTTATCTCAGGCCCTTGTTTAAAAAATACTCAGAGGTGGTTTACCATCTTCTTCCTCTGAAATATAGCCTCTAGCACATTGTATTCACTTGTAGTCTTTCATCCAACCACTAACCAAGACTGACCCTGCTTAGCTTCTGAGATCAAACATGATCTGGTCCCTTTTTTCGGGCTACAGAAGTTCTACCAAAACAGACCTCCAGATCAGAATGATGTGAAACTCAGAGAAAATGACATGCATGTCCACCACCTAAATACAATTTTTTGGGGGAGGGAATAAAATGAAACAAATTAATAGCCAAGGAGACGTGCAGGTAACATAAGTTTTAACTATGAGCTACAGTTGCTATCCCGAGGGGAAGAGAAAGGAATAAATCCAATTTCCACTCCAGCAACTTATTTTGAATGTTCTGAGTCATTACTTATAAAGCCTTGCACTGTCCATTTGTGCACAAATGCACTTGAGCTGGTTTTTAATTAAAAGCAACCTTAATAGCTGGCTTATGCTGTTGGAAAGTAATTGGTTTTGCAGCAAGATATTTATGTAGGAAATGTCCCCCTTTTATGAAAATAGTCAGTTTGACTCTGCAGCTATCACATTGACTCAATTCTGTGAGCTGCTATCATTTTTTTAAAGACTTCACTCTGTAAAATAATTATACATTCAAGATATATAGAGGGAGGGGAGAGGGAAGGGAGGGAGAGAGAAATGAAGCCTAACTTAATTTTAAGGTAGGAGCGTGAAAAAAGATGGTGGGCGGAAGACCACATTGAATGTATGACCTTTTCCTAGGACCTCACCTATAAGTTTTTCATTAATTTTGTGAGCATTTCTACATTGTCAAAAAAATAAAATTAAAAAAAAAAGAAGAAGAAGAAAAGACCAGATTCATATGAAGGTATAGAACTTTTAAGAATGCAGTAGTTTTCAGTATGTTAGTTCAGCTGTTAGGATCAGTGGAAAACATTTTCCATTCTTTGAAAAGATGGCCACTTTTTCTCTTCCTCTTCCTTCGTTTTCATCTACAGATGTCTGAATGACACAAGTCTATAGCCGGACATTACAGCATTTTCTTTTCATGGAAAAGGTTCCAGGTTCAGTCCCTAATATTTCCAGCTGAAGGGTGAAGGTGTGGATGGTAGGAAGCATTTTCCTTGCCTAGGTCAATAGAAAGCCACTACCAACTAGATTTGACAATCTTGATCTGGTTGGACCCTGAGTCTAGTCTGACATAATCTATGTTTTCATCCATTTTTTTAATGGATAAAAATGAAAATGGGTTTGCAAATGGAAGGGGAAGAAATGACACACAGCTTTCCATTTGAAGTAGTTCAATTTTGGTTTCCCACCCATGGTATCCTAACTGAACTTCTAGTGTACATCAGGAGTCTCCAATCAAAGCTCTTGTCAACCATATTAGTGCTCTCCTTTGTTGCACCTATCATGGGAGCCCACTCAGATGTTTACATTATAGGAAGGTAAATCTTCACCTATTTCATCCTTACATGTAAGGATGAATCATTTCCACAGTTTTCTCCCCACCTGGGGAAAAAATGTATATTTCAGCATAGTTTTACCCTTGTGCACATAAATCCTAGAATATTTCAAGAAATAATTCCACTGTGACTCAACTGCTTCTCCCCCCCCCGCCCCCCGGAAAGCAGCACACTTGGGTCCATAGCACAAAATAAAAGACAACCAAGAATTCCGCTGCACTGAGGCTTCGAATTCTTACTCTGCATGAGGACATTTGCTCCCCAGTCTTCATTCCCATGTGTGGTCAAGACAGTAGGAAGTCCCTTTGTGCGACCTACCTTCCAAGGCAATGTGCAAAGCTGATAGTCTTTCCATCAGCCAATTGAAGTAAGGTAAGTCTGTTCAGGATCAGAGTCTTCCTGGACCCTTTCCGCACGTTACCTACTCGCGGAGGTGGGGGGTGCTGTTCACACAAGCAGCCTCTTGCGTGAGGCACCCGCATCGCTCCTCCGTTCTCCTGCAGCTGGTTTCCTGGTTGTGCGACTGTCGCGCGAGCGCCCCGCCCCTTCCTTCAGCAGTGCAGCCTGGGAACTGTAGGCTGTGCTGGGGGAGGAAGCGCAACTGGCCCGGCTCGCCTGACACACCGCACAGCAGGTAAGTGTGCGTGGGGCCCAGGAGCATTGCGCAACTGTGAACCATTTTTGGCTTAAAGCTGAAAATAAAAAGGTGCGCGTCCGCTCTGTGTCTGGCTCTTGAGCATCATGTAAATGGGAGTGCATCATACGGACTGCCGCTCCCATTTACGCAATGCTCAAGGGGCCTTCTCGCAATAGAAACTGCGTGCAAAAAGTGCCCTGGTCTCATCAGGATTAAGCCCATGAAAGAGGAATCTATGCAGTTCTGGGCTCTCCTATTGAGCCAGTCAGTCAGGCAAGCAAGGATTACATGCCAGGTTCTCCTCCAAACTGTTTATGGATATTTGGGGTGTTAGAGTTGTTATGGAGGGCAGGGAATCTAGCCAAATAGGGGATCATGAGTTTGAGAGTCAAATTCCTAGGGAGACTCTGTTGTGGTTCCCCAGATGGATTTCTTTCCCATCTTGCTGGGAGAGCTTACACTTCTGTAGCAATAACTTGGCTGCCCTATATCCTTATACTTTTCCTTTTTTCAGAAGTGGTCAGGGAAGGCTAAGACAAATACATCAACCTCTCCATACACTGGTTTAAGCTTGCCCTACACCCCTGTCTGGTGAAATGGCCATGAGGGGTGATAGGAGAAAGGGATCTGCAGAGAGGAGTATCATTGTACAAACAAGGCAGTGGATAACTCCTTCCACAATAACCACTAAGGGATGTATGCAGGCATAATTTGACATTACACTAGTGTATGCCACCAATTGACATTACACCAGTGTATGCCACCAACAGGATTTGGACCATATTTCTCCAAGTCAACTCACTATGGGCCTTATCATACTATGCTGTTATAGCATTATTATTCCACTTTAACTGTCATAGCAATATCACGTGGAATCCTGGGATGTGCAGTCTATGGAGAGGAATTTAGAATTCTCAACCAGAGAGCTCTAGTACCTCACCAAACCACAAATTCCACATTTCCAAAGGGTGCAGCCAGGGCAGTTAAAGTGGAAAAATAGTGCTTATAACAGTGTAGTGCAATAGGGACTTACATCAAAGATGTTCTTCTTTGTTGCATTCACACTAACATGACAACATCTTGGACAGGGTGGGCCTTCATTTTGAGAGAGGGAAGGAAAGTAGCAGGAGATCCATCAGCTGGGAGATGGATCAAGCCTAATGTTTGAATGCATTTGATCTCCTTAATGCACTACATGTGTTCATTTAGATTGCTGGTGAGAAAAAAAATAATAATGGCATAAATGGGAATTAGTTTTCTTGGCAATTGTCCAAATGACATTCTTCTGGTTGAGATAGTTTTGATAATTAGTTGACTTAAGTCATCCTGCTGGATCTCAGAATTTTTAATTCCTTCTGCCTCACGGCTTAGCTGTGAAAAAAAATGTAAATTATTATCTGTGGTATCACACTGAGGCGACACTACAGAAATATCATCCAATGAACCTTGTCAGTAATTTTTCTTTCTGATTATCCTTAACACTAACGAAGAGGGAACAAACTGAAAACATTGACATTTATAGTTGGTTCTTGTCAGGGATTCCAGGCAGGGAACCCTGGGAAAATGATCAGCCCACTGCAAAGATGTTGCATCATGCCCCAGCTGTGGGTGATTGCAAGGTTGCATAAGAAACTGGGGTTGTGTGCAGATGGTAGAGGGAGATGTGCAAACCCTCTACCTGATTGGTTGTAGATAGGCTGTAGATATGTACATAAGGAAGCAATCCCCAGTTTGTATTGTCTGTTGACCAAACCTGGTGCCTGGCACCAGCTCTTGTCAGTCTACTCTATGTTTTGTATATAGCGGACCTTGATGCAAGATAAAGTGCCTCCTGTTTTGGAAGAAACTCCTCTGTGTGTGAGTATCCTTATTGGGGAACAAGGTTGCTGCTGTTGGTTAGCTGTGCTCTGGCTTTTCAGCTGTGTTTCTATGGGGCTGAATCTCCTATCATCCCCCAACAGTTCTTTTCTTAAAGAAGTAAGTGATGGGTACTTCCAGTGAACAATCTCTCACACTTTAAATGTTTACAAGAGCTTCTTGCTATTCTTTGCACCAACTTGCATATGTGAGTATTTATTTAGAAAGCTCATCAGTTCTGTGCTTATGGATAGACCTCTTTGTTTATCTCTTCTTTGGTGTGCCCAATTTGCCAAGGGGAAACCCAGGGGTTTCCACAGAATTGGCATCTCAGGAACCAAAAAGGTTTGAAATTGCACTGACTGTTTTGCCCCTGCACAGTGGCTGTCTTACATTGCTATTATCATATGAAACTATGCCCAAAATTCTTAACTCACTTAGCGTGAGATGTTTGTCAAGTCTCATAGCAACCTAGGTTAGATTGACAGAGAGTGACACTCTAGTGAACTTTATGGCTGACTGGGCATTTGAATTCAGGTCAGCCCTATCCTATTGTTAGTTCTCGTTCAGTTGCAAGACCTATATATTAGTGAAATTGGCAGCCTAGGGAATGCTCTACACACAAGATACCTGGGAAGATGTTGTACCACCAAAAAACATAGTGACACCATTGTCCTTCATGCCACTATTGTCCTCCATGCCCACCATAGCTGGTAAATTGGGCTCTGGGTGAGTCTAGAATCCTCGCATGCATGTAGATTATTTCTAGGGAGACACAAGATGTTAGATAGTGTGGTCCATTGGCTACTGTAAGGGTTTCAATGTGCATTCTTCATTAAATCAAATTATTGCCTTATGGCTTTTCTTTAAAGAAGAGTGTTTTTTTTTAAGCTACGCAATTGCAACTTGTGACTTTAGTGAGCATTCAACCATCCATTCTTTTTTGATGAAAAGAAAATGAAGGAAAAAAAAAATCTATTCATTCTCTGTGCACAGCCACCAGGATCATATTCAGATGCTTAATGAGTTGAGTAATTGGGACTTCTTTCCTATACACCAGCAGAATGCCCTTCACTGCAATTAAAATGGCATCAGACTGGGAGATCTGAACTTACCGCTCCACTCTCCCAAATACAAGCCATCGATGTGTGAGAAAGGTCGGTCATGTAAAAGAAATTAAAACAGGTTCTGCGGTGAGGACTTAACTCATGTGGAGGATGAAGCTCTGTAAACAGCAGAGGTAAGGAAAAGTTCAGTTGCAATGCCTGATGTTCATTAATATCAAGTTCTACTGGGTCACCCCCACACCGCTCATCTTTTTGATGGGCCTGTGTACTTAATGATGTGATCAAAGGCAATATTAATGAGAGAGAATGTGTGACACTGGGAACAAATGGATGGCACACTTCAACAGATTCCTCAATGGCCTAGTTTTCACAGATAAAAATGTCCTATGTTGGGCTGTACCAGTTGAGACTGCAAGAGGGGGGCAAGGCTCATATGAATGAATATTATTCACACAATGAAAAGACAAAACAAAAAGATCCACGTGCCACTCTTCCGTCTGGCTGAAGTGAGATATGATTGGAAGTAATCCATTCTTCCACGCCTGCAGAAAGATTATGGTACTATTTATTGTCGGGTGGGGGGGGGGGATGAAGTTTTCAGTGCAAAACAACCTGTGTGAATCTTGTGCAGAATAAGTCCCACACTGTGAAGATTCTCATCAATCTATTTTTAAAATATTTTCAAATATTCTTTCCATTCCTTTTCAAGAATGGAATAAAAATGCTATTGTTCCATGAATCAATGAGTGAAATAGAACTCATAAAGCATGATTTCTTTTTTTACCGTTTTGAATGTTTCAAATCATTCCTGATGTATCATGTCCCTAAGGCAAACCTATCATGGGGGCTTTCTTGGTCAGCTTTGTTCAGAGGAGGTTTTCTATTGGCTTCCTCTGAGGATAAGAAAGTGTGACTTGCCCAAGAAACATATTTTGGGGTAGCCATATTTGCCATGGAGCAAAATACAATAAAATTCCAAATCCACAAAACAGATGTACCTTTATTAGCTAAACTCCTGAGAATGACATGCAATCTAACTATGAGCCAGTACAGGCATGCAAAGGTTACAACCTCCAACAGGGAGAACTTTCTCTTGATCCCACCCTTATCACAAAAATGTTTGGTGGGGACATGAATGACAGAATGTCAGTGGCTGCACCCAGGCTATGGAATCTTCTCCCTCATGTTGCTTAGCTGGCCTCCTCTCTGTTCTTTTCCCACTGGCAAACAAAGGGCCTTTCCACACGGGGGTTTAAAAACGGTGTTGAGCGACCTCTGACGGAGGTCGTCTACACCGTAAGGTGGATTGGGGCAGACCACTTTTGCATAGTTCCACACCCCAATCCATGCTAGGGCACCTGGAGGTGGCGGCGCCATGTGCTTTTTGAAAACCACTTTTCATGTGGTCTTTAAAAAGGACTAGTGTGCAGCCCTGTCGCAGTGCCCGGTGTGGATTTGCAGGCGAGCGCAAGGGTGTGCCTGCAGATCTGCCGGGGGCGGGCTTTCCAGCTGGCGAGCTTCTTCGGTTGGTGGAGAGCCTCCGCCAGTCGTAAGCCGCCATTTTGGGCCCTGCAGGATGCCGTGGGACGCCAAGGAGTGTGGAGCAGCGAAAACGGGCTGCTCCATGTGGCGATGGACTCAGGAAAGCTCCGTTTCAGCATGGTTTCCCCCATTTCTTCAGCCGCGTATGGAAAGGACCGAAGACTTGTCTGTTGACCTAGGCTTTTGACTCGTTATTGGCCATTGCAGAAAATCTTTTAACAGGGGTGTGTTGTGTTTTCCATCATCAGTATTGTATTAACTATTTTCTAAATTGTTGCACGTTAATATTTTAATGTAACTGTTTATTAGCTTTTTAAAAGAACCTTTTTATTATGGTGTCTTTTAATAGTGTTCTGTTTTAACTTATAAGCTGCTTTGGATTCCATATTGGGGAAAGGTGGGATACAAACAAACAAGCAAGCAAACAGTTCTATGCAATTGTTTTGTAAATATTTGACATTCAACATAGTATTTTATTTTACTGTATTATGTTGTAGGCCATTTCTGCACTAGGCTGTTACAGCTCTATTATTCCACTTTCAACAACCTATGGAATCCTGGGATTTGCATTTTAGGGAGGGGTCACCTGGCCCCTCTCTAAACTGCAAACCTCAGGCTTCCATAGGATGTTGAAAGTGGAATAATAGTGGTACAACAGTCTACTGTGGAAATGGCCTTAGGGAGAATCAGCATGATATAATAGTTTGGGCATTGGACTATGACTCTGGAGATCAGGGCTCAATCCCTGATCATTCATGGAAATCCACTGGCTGACGTGGGGCAAGTCACATTCTCTCAACTTCTGAAGAAGGCAAAGACAACCCCCTTCTGAATACATCTTGCCAAGAAACCCCCATGATGGGCTTGCCTTAACTTTGCCATAAGTGGGAAATATCTTGAAAGCACACAACAGTGATCACAGTTATATTTTATCTTATTTTGACTGGTCACATACCTAAATAAAGATTTCTCCTACATTCTTTCATTCTTGGTGCAAAAAAGAAAAGAAAAAAGAAAAATGAAAAGAAAGAAAAGAAATTCTGCTCATACAACACTATTCTGTTGGTGCTTTCAAACAGAAGTGTGTGTGTGTGTGTGTGTGTGTGTATGAGTTTTTCATAAACATGAAAAGTCCCAAAGCATGAGAAGTCTCACTGTGGTTGGCCATTTTCTCTGCAGAATGATGTGATCTCTCATGATCCTTTATGTGGTGGAACCCAAGACTTCTGTACATCTTTTACAACCCTAGCTTCTATCATCAGTGGAGTCCATTTCTGACCTTATTTTATCCTTATTTAAAGTTTTAGGACATCAATATGGGGAGAGCTCACTCTCATAATGATGCCTTTTTTTTAATCCTTCTCTTGCATAATATGGTTGTGGTAATGATAAAAGCCTTGACCCACTAACGTCTGCTGAAAAACATTCACTCTTTTTATCTCCTGATAAAATAATTATCATTTCTCATACACAGTCATTTCCTTTTCACTATTTTTTCTTCACTCCCTCATCTCAGCCCACCATTATATTCAAACATGGGGGTTATATAATTATCTGATTATTTCACCACTCTTTTTTAAGTTCTCATTGCTCATTGCAAAGAGAGAGAGAAGGTGTTTGACAAGGTGAAAGGTTATTAGGATGCATAATTAGTTATCTAATATCATCTTAATCAGTGTTTGTTCCTTTTAAACATCTCTGGGTGTTTCTTGCAGAACTAGGAGAGTGAAGGAAACAGAGAGAGGGAGGAAGGGAGATCTCATTAATGATGCACAAAGAATGAGAAATGGTTTTTATAAGGGATGTTTCTATCCATTGACAGGGAAAAAAAAGATGGAGTAAAACCACGTTTTGCTAAGGAAGGTAGCTTATGTGGATTTGCTCGCAACGGACTCTCATTTTATTGAACATGATCTTTCCAAGTCCCATGCCTCAATATTGGCCTGCTTAATGAATTGAAGCATCAAAAAAATGGGAGAAGGCTGCATGGGGAGATGTGGAAGCAATTTAATGCGACATGAATCATTTGTTGGCTGGTTGTAAAGTATTGATGGAATTCCACATGAAGGGTTTCTATGATGGTTATTGTTACAGGAAGCGGTGCTTAATTTGTCTAACAATTCTACCGTTTAAGGGGAGCTTACCCACAAAGAGACACACACAAACTATGGGAAAGTTGAAAGTAGTGTCATAATCATCCAGAAGATACAACTGGCACAGCAGTCAACTTTCAGAAAGAGTAACAGAGGCATTTCTCCCTACTGTGTTTGGTGAGATGGACACAAAGAAATTTCAAGAAAAAGCAAATTGTAAGTGAGCATGCACAATAGAGGTGCCTGTGATTCTGAAAAATGGAACTAGTTTCCAAAACAATCTAGTCACATTAGTATATACGCCGGTAACTTCATTGTTAGACTACTTTATTGAATGTTTTGTGAGGTTGCCCTTGAAGATGACTGAGAAAATACAGCTAATCCACAATAAAATGACTCAGTTCTTGCCTTAGTACTTTTAAATTATTTTGATTGTTTTAATGATTTTAACCTTTTTCTGTTGATTGCACTTGAACACAACCCTGAGATCTTTTGATATAGGTCAGGATAGAAATCTTTTTAAATAAATAAATACATCTTACTCATTTGTCTTTTTATGATTTTATAGCTCCCAATAAATCATTGATAGGTTCACCATTGTTGGTGGTCTCTCTGGTCATCCCAGCATAATTTGAGTGACAGAGAAGATATCGTCACCAGATAAGAGGAGGAGGCAGAATTAAATTATGGGTCTATGGGATCAATGTTTTGTCACCCAAAGTAAGACAATCAGTCCATTCCAGACCCATTTTGTGTACTCTGCCAGAGACCAATTAACACTTGCCCCTTTACAGTGGGAAAAAGGGTATAAAAACCCAGTTCCACCCTAGATAATTTTTTAACACAACAACACACTAGCACTGTGGGTGTCATGTCATACTCCAGACTTCATTCCTCCTTTCCATCCTCTGTGTTTGAGCCACCTGTCTTCGATCTTTCACTTTAGGACTGGTAAGTATCACTCTATGCACCCAAAATCTATCTCTATCCAACCTTTCCCTCCTTTTCCTTTACTGGCCTTCTATGGATCATGAGACTGTTTGATTTCTTGTGTGTGTTTGTGAATTCTACAATAAAACATCCTTTTGACTCTCAACAGGTGTCTCACAGTTTTTACCAGTATACACAGGTGAAAAGGTCCCATAGTTACCCCCACAGGCTTCCTTTGAATCATAATTCCCCACCTTTTCAAGGCGATGCTGCCATTGCTGGTGGACCTCATGGTCCCCCACCTTTGGGAGAAGCACAGCATTGGCAAGCATCCCAGGGAGGGCATTAATCAGGTGCCACAGTTGGGAAGGCCTTTTCACATGCCCTCACAAAGTGTATTGAGCTCACCAGTGGGACTGAGAAAAGACCTCAGTCAGGCACATATAGGTAGAACAGTCCCTTAAGTATAGAGGTCCCAAGACTTTTAAAGCTGTAAATGTAATCACAAGAACCTTGAATTCAGAATAGAAGTGTATGAACAGCCTTTGCAATTCTTTTAAGACTCTCATTGAATGATGCCTAGAACCCACATCAAGGTTCTGAGAACAATGTCCTGTATGTTCTTAGTGGCATTCTATAGTTCTGGGAAACAAAGCAAATGCATTGCTATCACTAACAGAGTGCCAAAGGAGGGACAATGTGTTCTCAGTGCTTATCCATTTGAAAGCTATTTGTTGAGATCCACTTTCAGTGCTTTCCAATTTGATGACAGAGTGAAGAAGCCCTAGTGAAGAAGCCCTGGTGGTGCAATGGTTAAATGCTGGTACTGCAGCCACAACATTGTGAGTTTGATCCTGCAGGGCTCCTGGTTGACTTAGCTGTCTATCCTTCTGTAGGTCAGTGAAATGAATACCCAGCTGGCTGGGGGCAATTAGCTAAAACACATTGTAAACCGCTTAAGGAGTGTTTTGCACTGATAAGCAGTATAGAAATGCCACAGCTATTGCTATTGCTATAGTGGAAGACTGAAAGAAGGATGGGCATATTTTCCAAAGCCTGGGGCAGACCAGGTTAAAACTCTGTGCCAGGAATATCCTCAATTAGTAAAACAAGTCTCTGCTTTCTCTCTTTCTCTCCACCTCCTTTTCTCCAGCAAGTTTTCAATTATCTCAACAATAAACCAGTCCAAGATTGATAGCATACTTTATTTGTTACCCCTTCAATCTTCTTTCCTAAAAATGGAGCTTCCCTTTCAGTCCATCTGCAACATCTTTTCTTCCATAGGCCTCAGTGGGTTTAACTGAATTAATCCGAAATGACACAGTCTGTCTTCCTGTCACCCCATTGCTTCATGGCTATAATTTTACTCCATGTATTGTGTTGTGTTGTATTATATTGTATTGTGTTTATATGCTGCCTTTCTCCCAGAGTGGGACCCAAGGCAGCTCCCAACAAGTATCAGTTAAAACCAGAGGAACAAAATGTGAACGTTAAATCAGTAAAATAATTAAAAATATACAGAAGTTAAAATAAAAGCACACACAAACACAAGCTCCTTGCAAGCAGTTAGTCATTAAAGGCCTGCTTGAACAAAAAGGCCTTTGTCTGTTGACAAAATAAGAGCAGGGAGGGGTCCAGCCTAGCCTTCTGTGGAAGGGAATTCAGAATGTCAAAGCTTTCTCCTGTGTCCTCACCAAAAGAGTCTATGAATGTGATGGGGGTAAAAAAGAAAGCTTTTCCCTATAGATCTTAAGACTCTGACAGGTTTGTATAGAGGAATGCAGTCTTTTGAGTAGTCTGGACATAATCCGTACAGGGCTTTATATGTCATAACCAACACTTTGAATTGTGTCCTGAAATGGAACAATAAGCAGAGAAGATGTTTTAACAAGGGAGTTATATGCTTCCTGCAACTGCCTGCAGCCAGCATTATGGCCACAAAATTTCAGACCTGCTGAAGTTTCTGAACACTTTCCAACAGCAACTCCATGTTATGTCCTTTACAGTAGTCTAAATGAGTTGTAACCCAGACATGTGTTATCACAGTTGGACCTGGTGTTACCACAGTTCTGACATTCCCAGTGATAGCACTAGATATTGCCTTGATATCAAACTTATTTGACCTTCACTTGACCTTTCTCTGCCACCCTGCTCCACGTGTTTGCAAGGGCCACCAGACAAGCACGTAAACAGGTGCAGCCGGTAATGGTTGGACATTCCAATCCCCACTTAGGCAGGCAGATTAATGCCACTCCGTTGCTTCAGGGACCATTTCTTGCAGACACACCTTGCTTAAGCACAACTTTACACAAAGATGCATGGCCCTGAGCCAGCACCCTCTCAATGCTGAGCCATTTGCATACTGGCTGCACTATTGTCATCCAGCGCTAAGCTAATCATGTAAAACCTGACCTTTTCCAATGCTTTTGTCCCGCTACAAATTTCCTTTGTTCTCACTGAGCATGGCATGGCCTGTAGGCACAATTCACCCTATAAAAAGTCCCCGATTATGAGCACACTTTGGAACACTCCGGACTGCTATCCCACCTTGCTGTTGGTTTGTCCAGCGAGTCACCCCCTCAGCGAACCACACTGAGCTTTCTTCCCTGCGATCCTCCGCTTTCTCCAGGATTACGAGATAAGTTGTCGTATCACCCATTTCCCCCCAAAAGTCTCATATCTAATTTCTAGTTAGCTGCGTGCTTGTGGTGTCTTTTTCCGTTGTTTGTCCTTTAATAAAGCTATTATTTTTACCATTTTAAAAACTCTCTGACTGCTCTTCTGACCTGATGCTGTATACATAGGGTTGCAAGATCCCTGCTAAGTTACCCTGCCTCTCGTTAGCTTAAAAGAGTGCTTGAGTTAATTTCCCCATCTTGTGTTTTTATTTGGTTATTTGGGCACCCCTCCTGGGACCCCCACAATACAGGGTAACACTGGCTTCTCAAGGAATGAGTCCAGCTGTCGCACTACTCTTAACTGTGCAAATATATTCCTGACCACTGCTGAAACATAGGCATCCAGGCTCAGGGTTCATCCCAGGAGTACACCCAAGCTATATATGACAGTTATATATCACAATATGACAGACACTGGATTGAAAGCTACTGTATTCTACAAAAGGAGCCAAATCCAGGCCATCACTTATACCAGCCGTAGAGTCACTTATAATAGCCATGGAGTCAGTAACACCACTCACCACTGAAGGTAATAGGTCTCACGCTGGGAGAAAGGCAGCATACAAATATAATAATAATAAAAAAATGAATATGTTTAACCTTGAGAAGAAAAGGTGATATAGCTGGCTTTTGAAGGGTTATCATGTGAGAAATGGAATGATCTTGTTTTCTGCTGCTCCAAAAGATATGATCAGAACCAATGGATTCAGATGACATGAAAGGAAGTTCTGACTAAATATTAAGAAAAAGCATTTTGATGATAAGAGCTACTTCCCTGTAGAATACACTGCCTTGACAAATAATGAGCCCTCAATCACTGGAGTTTTTAAAAGAGTGATTGGGTGTCTACCTCTCATGGGTGCTTTTATCTGTGGATTCCTGCATGGGCAAAGTGTTGGCCTTTGGGATCATTTCTAACTCTGTTATTCAATGCTTTTGTTATCCTTTCTCTAGATGGCTATTTTCTTTCAGTGGAACGCCCCAAAATTCCTTGAAAGGGTGACACTTTTTAATTTTTTTCCCTGAAAACTTGTGCAAAACCTGCCTGTTCTCATCACTTTTCTGTCCAAACTCTGTGATGTCATGGCCTGGAGAAAGAACCTCAACCTCACACCAAAGAAGTATAAGTAGCATTCTGTGTTCAGTGTTGATAACTAAACGTTTAAAAATAAATACATGTTTTACTTTCCAATATTTTTTTTCTAAAGAAGAATGGAAACATCCATTCCCCATACCTTCCCTCTCAGTCTGTAAACAACATTATTCATTTGGGAGTTGCCCGTGAAACATTTTCAAGCTTCAAGTGCTCTGGCTGTTCTAAGACATTGAAGGAAAGAGACCCCAAGTACACAAAAACAGCAGCTGTACCTCAGCTGGCTGGCACGATGCCGCATGCAATAATTCCCATGTATGAAGCTGTCAAAGTGATTTAATTGAAATTAAAATCATCACTTATGAGTGGCGCCAGCCCATATCCTCTTACAAAATAAGGATGATTGTGATGATGTTGTGCTTATTGGTGGTAGTGGCTCCAGTGTGAAGGTATTGATAACTCTCTTGGCTACTGCAATGCTTTTAGGCCCTAGCCTAAGAATACAAATATAGGGGTGTGTGTGTGTGTGTGTATGTGTGTGTCCATGGATTTCTGCTAAGATCCTACACTGTGTGTTGCATTATGCATTGCAAATCTTGATATGCAACATTAAATACTGATATGCTACACAACCCCGATATCAAATTACAAGGTGACACAACGAAAGGTTCAGCTGAATGCACAATAAGTTGAACAAATAAATGGTCAACTGGATGCAGAGCTGAACGCATAGGTACATGCACAGAGGCACTGCTTGCACAACTTTGCTTCCATGATCTTGAACTATATGCAGATAATGGTACATCAGACAATAATGTCCATGTGCTTCCATTAGGTAATGGGTATGAGCTTAAGACATGAAAAGGATTCTGGTAATAACATTAAATGCTCTGGTTTATTAATCAGGGTACATTCCTCCCTGAAACTTATACCTTTTCCTTGGGCACATACAGGAACTTTATTTGTTTGTTTGGATGAATAAATTAATCACATTTATAACATACTTTTCTGTCAACAACACTCAAGACAGCTTATTTATGCAATAAACTGACATCTATAATTAGGAGCTCCTTTGTTAGAATGCAATGACAAGGACCATGGGCAATTCGGAATCATTCCCCATTGATTTAGACACCCTTTCTTCTGACTATGCCTAAACACAACCCTGTTGTAACCTCCCCAAAGGGAAAAACATCTAGCTTCTAAATATTTATCTAAGTATGTCAAGAGCACATGCATATTACAGATTGGTTACTGTTGTCCTATCCTTTTATTTAAAAAAAAAAAAAATCTGATGTCAGGGCTGATATCTCTATAAAGAAAGTCTATAAAGAAATGTAGTACGGCCAAGCATCAGATTACAGAGTGAAGCTATGCAGATTAAAGGACAGGGTTATGCAGGTAAGGGCTGCCTATCCTCTCATGGGTATGGCACTACAAGATGGGAAAAGTTTAGGGCCTTTCTGCTCTGGATCATTATAGTGCTATTATTCCACTTTCAACCTCCTGTGGAATTCTTCGGTTTGTAGTTTACTGAGGCCAAAGGGTTCTCTGGCTGAGAAGTCTAAAGGCCCCTCCCTAAACTGCAAACCCCAGGATTCCATAGGACATTGAAAGTGGAATAATAGCACTATAACAGTGTAGGGTGTAAATGGTCTTAAATCCAACTGTTAATCCCAACTGGAGTAGAAATATTGACTCAGTGTGTTACAAAGTTAAACCAACATTTGTTGTCATTGTGTATTGTCAAGTCAGCTTTGAATTATGGTGACATTATGAATGAGAGACCAGTCATTAACATCCTTGCTCAGGTCATGCACGCTCAGAGTTGTGGCTTCCTTGATTGAGTCTATCCATCTGTACTGCGGCCTTCCTCTTTTCCTACAGCTTCCCACTTTGCCAGCATGGCTGTCTTTCCAAATGAGTCATGTTGTCACAAGATACATCCAGAGAACAACATGTTCAGTTTAGTCATCTTTGTTTCTAATGAGAGTTTAGGCTTGATGTCTTGTAAAACCCATTCATTCATCTTTTTAGCTGTCTCTTTATAACAGAACTCTTTTCTAATATCACATTTCAAATTAGTTCATTTCCTTCTTGTCAGCTTTCTTTTCTGTTCAGAAACTGCATGGAAATTGTAGCGTTTTAAAGGTAGAACCCTTCAGGAGTAGTTTCTAGGAATATATTTTTTGTATATTTGTTCTCTAAGCTGGCAATAAATAATTTCAGCATTTTTTCCCTCACTGTGAGAAAGTCTTTGAAAGCAAAGCAGTTTTCAAAGACTATTCACAATTTGGGACTTAATCTGCACAAAAATTTGTGTGTGATTGTTTTGCCCAGAAGGCAGCACTTTTCTGTACAAGAAACAGCATTTTCTGCATGGAAAATATTCAGTGTAGAAGCAATTTCGATGTAGAAATATTACTTCCAGCACAGAAAATACTGTTTTCTGTGCTAATCAACCACACACAAATTTCACAGAGAACAAATTCCCATTTTTTTTACTCTTCAGAGAAAACAACATTTTTTTTTGCACAAGATTAAAATTTCTATTTTCCATACCAAAACAAACAAACAAACAAACTTCTTAAATATTCTTTCCATTCCTAGTGATTTGCCTTTTTTTTTCTGTGCAATACTAGCTCCTTTAGTGTTAGTTATAGCTCCACAAAAAGCCAGCATGGTATAGTTTGAGTTTGAGTTTATAGTGGTTTGAGTGTCAGATTAGGACTCTGGAAGATATATGTTCAAATCTCTGCCTGATTATGGGAATGTGTTGAATTGACCTTGTACAAGCTGTACTCTCTCAGTTTCAAAGGAAGGAAATGACAGTCCCCCTTCCATGAACAAATGTTGCAAAAAAGAAAATTAGGAACAACTTGAAGGCACACAAAACAACAACAAGTGGCCTTCTTCTCTGGACATCTTCAAAAAGAGTCTGGAGAGCTACTGCTGGGTATGCTTTTGCTGCAGATCCTGCATTGAGAAGGGAGTTGGACTTGAGGGCTCACCAGACCCCTTCCAACTGTATGATTCTATGCTTCCATTGTCATTGTCTCCAACATGTCACTCCCACTGCTGCTCTGTCCAGTAACTATGGCACATTTAACCTGGCTCTGTAGCAGAAGCCTGTCTGAAGTGGGAGACCTTACCAGCAGCAGTAAACCATCTTGCCTCACAGGAACACATAGTTCTCCAACATGGCGAGATAGAAGCCAACTTTTATGTAACTGTAATTACTTCAGTAGTGTTACTCCATTTGAGATTAACAATTGGAGTTAGTCTTAGACTCCAGCCTGCAGCTGCTTCCATGTGCATTTAACACTTCCAATTCAGTCCTATGGGGCGGGGGGGAATAATATGCTGCATGTTTTTAAACATCTGAAATGTACACATAATTTCTGTGTGGGATTGTTGCTTCCTGGCTGAATTCAACCGCATTGGCAGGAATGTGTGGATTGGGTTAGTTAGGGTACTTTTAATGGTAACTGATCATACAAGAGACTTTCAACTCAGGTCTATGAGAACCTTGGGCAAGGAATGGGAGGTCTTTCTGGTTCATCAAGATCATTCACTCAGAGTTGTTAGGCATTTGGGAGAGGAGAAAGTGGTAGTGGTGGTCCACTTTTCCCACTGGATTTGGGGAGGGAAATGAAACTCTGTCCTCCATTTTTTTTAAAAAAATATTGATTGTTTACATAGTATATTAGTAAATTATTCCTTACTCACCCTCCTTTGCCACAGACAACATTCTATAATTCAAACCAGAACAATGACTATCAAAGACTAATGACGTAAATAGATCATAAACTGCTATCCAAAAAGTGCTCACTGTGATAGCTTCCAAAATATTACGTGGTTCAACAATGTCTTCAGCCATGTGGTCTCAAAAGTGTCTTCAGCTATTTTGCTCCAGCAAGGTGAAGTCTGAATGTCAATTTCTCTAACAGAGTAAGAGTCCAAACTCTAACCAATGAAGAATGGATAAACCTTGTAAGCTCTTCCTGTTATATTTATCATTGCTATGTACAGTAAAGTAGATATAAGATCTTTACAAAAGGCACTTTCATTTTCTTTATCATAAATTGATAAATTCTTCTCCTGCCCAAGGTGGTCTCACCCTAACAGACTGATTCATATCTCTTGTCAGGTTCAGGCTTTCCCACACATTTTCCTTTGCAGACTTCTTTCAGGAATTAACATTCAATCACATGTGTTCCTTGGTTTAAAATGTAGCTGTTTTCTTGCCTCTCTTTTCCTGCTCTTTGGCTGTAGTTGAAAAAAGAAGGGGAAAATGATTAGTGGACAAGAAATGCAACCTGTTGTACTGCTTGGTCTTCACAGTGAAGTGTCATTTTCGGTGAACTGAAACACTCTCCACTCTAAGTGATAGACTATGTCAAGGTGAAGTGAGGACAAGATGGGGTGGCACAGAAACACAGCTAGGGATTTGCTTGATTTTGATGGCTCAGTCCAAGCTCCTAACGTTGTGATGGTAGAGATTTCAAACTGCATATTAATTCAGCCTTATGTTGCACATGAACGTATTCTGTAAATCTCTTTGGATAATTCATCAAAGTCCTTGCCTTGCATGCATACCAATGGCAAAGTGTTAACTAAGGTTGAGATAACAAGGGTTTATATTGCAGGGAAGGATGGGTGAAGGTAAGGAGAAATAAAATAAGATATGAACTCCTCTTACACCAGGAATCATCTTGACAAAGATTGTAAAAATTGGCATTAGAGGCTAGAAGGGAGAAGGAGTCAGAACCTGGTAGGTTACACCAGCTGGTTTTTAGCTGGCGCTCCAGAAGATCACAACACCTTACTGAGGCTGCCTTTTTGGGTAGCTTTCTTTTGAGGGGGTTATCTTACTGTTCCAGGATGGAAAACTTACTGAAACATCATTGTTGGTATTTTATATAGGAATTCCCCCTTATCTGTGGTCCTACTTTCCACAGTTTCTGTTACTTGCAGTGAACCTCTCCCTTCATAGATTCACCCTCCACCCTCCCACTCTTTGCTCCAATCTGTCATCTGGTGTCTGAGCAGCGGCACTTATGAAACCTGCTCAGGGTCTTACCACCCACACCTTGCTTCATTGACTACCTGCCCTGCACTTCAACCAACCCTCCGCCAACACTGACACACAAAATGGTTCTGTTGTCACCAGAAGTAGCCCTCTAGCTTTGCAGGTACCATACAGTGGCTTCATACTATCCAGTAGTATGAATCCTCTCTATGGTCCTTCTGAAGGTAGTTCCAGTGATGGTATAGGATAGAATCATAGAATCATAGAAATTCAGAGTTGGAAGAGACCACACAGGCCATCCAGTCCAACCCCCTGCCATGCAGGAACAACCTCAAATCAATCCCGACAGATGGCCATCAAGCCTCTGCTTAAAAACCTCCACGGAAGGAGACTCCACTACACTCCGAGGCAGCAGATTCCACTGCCGGACAGCCCTGACTGTCAGGAAGTTCTTCCTGAGGTTCAGGTGGAATCTCCTTTCCTGCAGCTTGAATCCATTGCTCCTTGTCCTGGTCTCTGGAGCAGCAGAAAACAAGTCCCCTCCTTCCTCTACGTGGCATCCCTTCAAATATTTAAACATGGCTATCATGTCCCCTCTTAACCTCCTCTTCTGCAGACTAAACATACCCAGCTCTCTAAGTCTATCCTCATAGGGCATGGCTTCCAGGCCTCTCACCATTTTGGTCGCCCTCCTCTGGACTTTCTCCAGCTTGTCAATATCCTTCTTGAATTGGGGTGCCCAGAACTGGACACAGTATTCAAGATGGGGTCTAACCAAAGCAGAGTAGAGTGGTACCAGTACCTCCCTCGATCTAGACACCATACTCCTATTGATGCAGCCGAGAATTGCATTGGCTTTCTTGGCTGCCGCATCACACTGCTGACTCATGTTCAGCTTGTGGTCTATGAAGACTCCTAGATCCCTTTCACACGTACTGCTATCCAGCCACGTGTCCCCCATCCTATATTTGTGGATTCCATTATTTCTGCCTAAGTGTAGGACCTTACATTTCTCTCTGCTGAATTTCATTTTGTTCGCCCTGGCCCAGCTCTCCAATCTATCCAGGTCATTTTGAATTTTGATCCTGTCCTCTGGCGTATTAGCAACCCCTCCCAATTTGGTGTCATCTGCAAATTTGATCAGCATGCCCTCTATTCCTTCATCCAAGTCATTGATAAAAATATTGAACAGCACTGGGCCTAGGACAGAACCCTGGGGCACCCCGCTAGTCACTTCTCTCCAGGACGAAAAGCAGCCATTGGTGAACACCCTTTGGGTTCGGCCGGTTAACCAATTACAAATCCAACTAACGGTAGCCCTGTCCAGCCCACATTTTACTAGCTTCGATGCAAGAATGTCATGGGGAACTTTGTCAAAGGCCTTACTGAAATCGAGATATGCTACATCCACAGCACTCCCTTCATCTATCAAGCTAGTAACTCTATCATAAAAAGAGATAAGATTAGTCTGGCATGACTTATTTTTGAGAAATCCATGTTGACTTCTCGTGATTACCGCGTTGCTTTCTAAATGATTAGAAACTGACTGCTTAATGATCTGCTCCAGGATCTTTCCGGGTACTGATGTCAGGCTGACTGGGCGATAATTATTTGGGTCCTCTTTTTTTCCCTTCTTGAAGATGGGGATAACATTTGCTCTCCTCCAATCTGCTGGAACTTCTCCTGTCCTCCAAGATTTCTCAAAAATTATAGCAAGCGGTTCCGAAATGACCTCTGCCAGCTCTTTTAATATCCTAGGATGCAATTCATCTGGCCCTGGAGACTTGAATTCATCCAATGCGGCCAGGTATTCCTGTACCACCTCTCTACTTATTATGTGCCTCATTTCCTCTGCTTCCTCCCCTGCTCCCCAACCGCCAGGTTGAGTGCTTGTATCCTTCTGGGAAAATACGGAGACAAAGAAGGTGTTAAGTAGCTCTGCTTTTTCTCTCCCCCCTGTGAGTAATTCGCCATCTTCTCTGCGTAGCGACCCTACTGTCTCCTTCTTTTTCCTTTTGCTGCGGACATATTTAAAAAAACCCTTTTTATTGTTTTTAATGTCTCTGGCCAGCCTAAGCTCGTTCTGTGCTTTAGCCTTTCTGACTTCCTCCCTACATCTCCTAGCTACTTGCTTAAATTCTTCTTTGGTGGTTTCCCCTTCTTCCATTTCCTATACATGTTTCTCTTAACTCTTAGCTCAGCTGAGAGTTCTTTAGTCAACCATTCTGGTTTCTTCAGATGCCTTCCATTTTTCCTCCTTAATGGCACTGTTTTAGACTGTGCCTTCAGTATCTCCTTTTTAAGGAACTCCCAGGCCTCCTGAACTCGTTTCCCTTTCACTATTCCTGACCACGGAATTCCAGCCAGCAGCTCCCTAAGTTTACAGAAGTCCGCTTTTTTAAAATCTAAGATGAGTGTCTGGCTACCCTTATCTTCTCCTTCCCACTGAATGCTAAATTCCAACAGGGCATGGTCACTCCCCCCTAAAGATCCAACCACTTCTACCTCATTCACAAGGTCATCCCTGTTGGTCAAGACCAGATCTAGAATATTTGATCCCCTTGTGGCCTCTTCCACCTTCTGGACCATGAAGTTGTCTGCAAGACAAGCAAGAAACTTGCTGGACCTTGGTACCATCTGCAGTTTCAGGTATCCACAGGAGGTCTTGGAACATATCGATCATGGAGGGGGATCCTAGTATGCTTTTCCATGCGTTTTGTTCAACCACTCCCTCCCATACAAACTTGTGGGTTGCAGTGGCGTGGAGGATGGTGAGAGCTTGGGATATCAGTGAGAATGTCCCTTGGTAGAGTCAGGTTAGGGCCATCATAGGTTGGAAACAACTTGAAGGCACACATATGAGACACAGCACATAGACACACACACACACAACATTTCTGTATTCTTACTTTCTGTAAGTCCTAAATTTTATGCATTCATTATTCTTATAATAGATTTTGGAATGTTTGATACCTTACTACTGCGACTCCCTTTGACTTCAGTGAACTTTCTTGATTACCTGAGCTGCTTTTGCTATCTTTAGACTTAGGACAGGTGGGAGCTGAATGAAGAGTTTGCTTTTGTTTTCAGGAGACTAAGGCTCTTTCCACACGAGGCTGGTGAATCGGTTTGTGCCGTTTCTTACCGGATTTTGTGGGCCTGAAACAAGTTGGACTTTCCCCCATTTCTTTCTGCACAGCTACTGCGTGTGTTCCATTCTGATTCGGAGGAATGCGAGTTCGTGAATCCACACTGCCTCTGCCATGGCCACTCCCACTACTCCCCTCACCCTGCCCCATCAGCTGTGATTGGGGCCCCCTTTTTTTGCATGGTTTAGTACGTCATTGCGTACGTGCATATTTGCGAAAGTCCATACTACCCCTGGCCCCTCCCATGAGCCCTCCCCTGACCACCAATTTGCATTGGCATGAATGTACATGTCTGCACCACTGTGTATGAATCGGATCGATCTGGGAAACTGGAAAACCGATTTCTTCTCATTTTAAAATAGCGCGCTTTACCACCACGTGGGGGCACATTTAGTCAGAATTATATCCAGAATGAAGGTAAATAAACCAAACCTAGTCCACTCCAATGTGCAGAACACCTCCGTAGCAAGATGCATTGGCCCGCCTTAATAACTGCGTGTGGAAAGGGCCTAAGATTGGGTGGAAGGATCACCTTTACTTATTCCCCCTCTCCCCGAAAGCCCTGCAGCCTCCCAAACTCTTTTAGAGACTCCTCAAATATAGTACACTAGATTTTTTTCCCCTAAGCTTGAAAAGTTAGTTGTAAGATGAGTATATACGATGACATACATAAATGAGCAGTGGTAGGATGATGTTGTAAGGCCCAGAGTGTTTTTATACCACTCATCAGATATCGATGGTCTCATCATGTTGTCATGTCATTACATCCATTCATCTTAAAAAGCAACTGTCCAACTCTTGATTTCCTGAGAGCGTAGACAGTTGCCAATGGCGAAGGAAACTGGTAATTTTCTTTCCATTCCATAAACCATATCAAAATAAATAGATATGAAATTCTCACAGGTCTCTATGCAAGAATTTAAGATATAGTACCACACATTCTTAGACTCTTTAATCATTCTCTGAAAGTTAGGTAAAGACACTTGAGCTCACCATTATGGGATTACAAAAGAAGTACAGAATATATCATAGATTTTGACAGCCTGCTCAAGATAAGGTATTGTTCTGATTTTATTAATAATTCCTTTTACTGTGCTATGCCTCTGTTTCCCCATACAAAAATTGAAAGAGCAGAGAAAATATGCCACACACTAATTCATGAAGACTTCTTTTGTGGGGAAAAATAAATCTTTCTGGCATGATAGACATTGGATAATTGAACAATGAGGTCCGATCTGAGCAACTGAGGTTTTCCTTAATGGAAGACATCAGACAATGTTACAAATTATCTGACTGTTTTGATGTGGCCTGTGATGGAGAAAAGATTCCCTATGACATCAACAGCAGCTAAACAGACCACATGAAATATAGCCTGAGACTGTGGTTTCTTCTTTCCTCAGTTTCATATTGAAAGTTTTAGATTTCACTCTTTAGCAGATACCATCAATGTACCTGAAAAAGCAATGTATGTGTGCATGTTGGAGACAGGGGATACCAATGTTAGAAATCTAGGAAATAACTAGATTTCTCATGTGAATGGGTTGAACTGAAAATATAGTGTACCTTACAAGCTGTGCATTTGTGCCACAATTACTTATTGAATGCTATCTTCTCTCAGAATGATTATACACCTTTTTATGGGGAAACTATATTTGAAAAATCCAAGAGAAACCAATATCTGGACTGAAATAACACATTTAGCTTGGATCAAATAATTTCACCTCAGCTAAGAGTCCTGTTTGATGTGAACACTTTCTTCAATCTTTCTGAAAATGGAATCAACCTACAGATAATTTAATACAAGATATTAATACAAGATATCTTGACCTTTAGATTATGATTCTGAAGACTAGGTTTTGAATCCCCACTTAGCCATGGAAGTCCCCACTCAGCCATCCCCACTCTACTGGATAATCTTGGGCAAGCACACTCTCTCAGCCTCAGCAAGGGAAACTCCCCTCTGATCAATTCTTGCCAAGAACCCCCGTGATAGAGTCTCTGCTAATCAGAAATGACTTGAAGGCAAACAACAACCAGATCCAATCTGATGTACCAGATCCCATCTGATCTTGGTTAGTACTTGGATGGGAGACCTCCAACAAATACCAAGTGCTCTAGGTTATCTTTCAGATGAAGGAACTGGGAAAATCACTTCTGAGTATATCTTATCTGAGAAAAATCTATGAAAATCATGGGGTCACCATAAGTTGACAGGCAACTTGAAGACATGTACACACATACACACACTCATCTACCAGAAGATTGTATGACATTAAAAAAGAAAAATCTTACTCTGGTGAATGAAGAACACCTTAGCTCAGAACCGACAAAGGCCATTTCCGTACGAGACTGTTATAGCGCTTTGATTCCACTTTCAACATCCTATGGAATCCTGGGGTTTGCAGTTCGGGAGGGACCGCAAACCCCAGGATTCCATAAGATGTTGAAAGTGGAATCAAAGCGCTATAACAGTCTCGTGCGGAAATGGCCAAAGACTGAGCATTTTGTAAGAAAAGAAATTTTGACAGCCACTTATGCATTGTGCATTCCCCTGTTTACTCTAACCTGAATATCTTTTATGCCTAGCATGGAAATAAGGCTATAATGTCCTACGTGGAGGAGATCTCCTGTAACAAGGAAGTGGGTGGGGGCAGCTAAGGTAACATGCTGCAGTCCAATCTGTGCAACTTGGCAGACAATAGGTATAAACTGGTATTATTTATTAAACATTCATACTGAACCCTTTATGGTGGAATTTCAGAGCAATGAACAAATAAAGCAATATTCAATTTGAAACATTTCCAGATCAAAGCCATAAAACAGCTTAAACAGGACAAAAACATATGACAATAAGCTAAAACAACTTATAGGCTATGGCAATTGAAAATGATGTGCATGTACATTTAAAGTAAATTGAGCCCCCAAAAGATTTAATGGCAAACTGTGCTCAGATTTGACGTTGGGAAGATACCAGTGTTGGTGTCAACCAGACCTCCAAGAGAAGAACGTTCCACAACTTGTTTGCCACTGAAGGGAAGTCCCTTTCTCACCTTCTCTCACTGTTTATTCCTCCCATTGGGACATAAAGGAGGGCCCCTCCTGCAGACCCCATTCTTAGAGCAGGTATATACAGGAAAAGGTCTTTCACAAGTACTGGGCTCCTAAGCCATTGAGGTCAGCTCTAGAATCATTATTTTTTTCATAAGTTTCTCACTTGCCTACTGTAAGCCATTACTGGGCAACCATCAACACTAGATAGTGCTGGTGCCTAATGCAATTGGAATCTATTGTAAATGATTTTGTGGAACTTGAGGATAATGCACTCTGCCTGAAAAGACATAAGCTAATTTTGAATGAAATCCCCTTGCTGTCATCTGCTATAGCACATTCAATTTAGATAAACCTTTGGACTGAGATTCCTTATGCATAATATATTCAGCTAAGCAAATAGAGGCAGAACCAGACCATTAATAGTGCTCAAATGATTGCTCAGATTTAGTGCCCTGGCTATATATATGTATGCCAAAATTTAAATGATTGCAAACAAAAGGCAGAATGAAAAGATTAACAATTTTCAAGTGGCTGATGAGGTACAGAAGAGTGCTTGTATTTTCATAGCAAGCGGAGTGCATATTCTGGGAACAATGTTAGCTAGCTGATCTATATGTTAATTAGACTGTAATTTGGAAGACAAGTAGAATTGGAGTATTCCCATCTCTTTTGAAGTACAAGCAGCCAAACAGAGTGTAGCATAATCAGTGATGGTACACAGTGTCTAAGTATCTTAAGACATATTAAATCCATTGTTATCTTGGATTGTTAATGGCGGATTAATCACAATGCTTAGTACTCCACAGAGCAAAAGTCCATTCAAAATGGAGTTGACAGAATGATCTAGTTGTATTACAGTTAGCCGATACAGATGTCTTGCTCTCTTGCTACCAATACTCGGCTTTCCAAAACATTCCAACTATGATAGCACATGGTGGGATTTCCTTTATAGCAGGAATGGCTCACCAGATGTTGTCAGACTACAGCTGCATCAGTCCTAGCCAATGGTAAGTCTAACAATAGTGCTGGCACTCTAACAACATCTGGAGTCAAGAATAAAGGCTTGCGATCTAATGACATCTGGAGAGTTCACTTTGTCCTCATTTGTCTTATCACAAGAAGAGAGACACTGGTCAAATTTTCAGCCTCAGTGAGAATTAATTCTTACAAGTATCAGAACTAAAATTCTTCCTTCTGCAAAAAAATATATGGACAGTGTTATAGAATTTGGAGATTTTTCCTCATGCAACACACATGCAAGAATTCAGAAGGAATATGAATTTATGTTGTCAAGTTTTCACAGAGATGTTCTACTTTTTAGAGTTAGCACTCTAGAGGTGCAGTGAAGGAGAATTTGAATCTAAATTTTTGCAGAAATATTTTAGAGGAACGATCAAAATATCTTTATAGACTTACTGTCATGTCTTGAAGCATGTCACATGCATTTATTTGTTTTTTTTTAAGCTGGGATCCTAACAAGACATTGAACTTCTATATGTGCTTATGAAAAGAAATGGAGGCCAAGTGTGGGCAATGGGAAAAGAACGCTGTTTGGTCGAATCCGCCTATTCCTTCCATACTTGGCTTCTGGGATGTAGCAACCCAAGACAGTACTGGAGAAGTAGCTTAAATAATCATCTGTGAAATAAGCCAGACAATTATCCATGCCAACTTTGCCATACTGCCTTGGTTCAGTGGGTACCTAGAAGCCAAATATTTGAGAAAATGATGGCTTGGAACCAGTAGTCTCTTCCTACCATCAGC